>OY856410.1:540333405-540943405 GCA_963693085.1 Alisma plantago-aquatica
TTGTCCTCATATGGCCACGACAGATGATGAGCGGATCAGACGGTTTGAGAAGGGTTTGAGCGTTGAGCTATCGACACCTTCTGCTGCTTTGGAGAATCGGGAGTGGTTTGCCACATTCGTGGAGTCTGTCCATAGGATTGAATGGTCTATCAGGGAGAAAAGGGAGTCCATGACTAGGAAAAGGGTTGCTCAGTTCCAGGGATAGAGATTTTGTGGCTTCAAGAAGCCAAGGTTTTCGGCACCTTCTGTAATGTGAGTTCTAGTTGAAGGAAGTGACATTCTTGGGTCATGTGATATCTGCAGAAGGAGTCAAAGTGGACCCTAAGAAGGTGGAGTCAGTTGCAGATTGGGGGAAACCAAAGACGCCGACAGAAGTTTGTAGTTTTATGGGTTTGGCATGATACTACCAGAGGTTTATCAAGTACTTTAGTGTGATCGCGTTGGCGATGACAAAGTTGACCAGGAAGGATGTACCTTTTTTCTGGGATGATCATTGTCAGCAAGCTTTCCAAAGTTTGAAGGAGAAATTGACTAGTGCTCCAGTGTTGGTGCTGTCAGAGTCTGGGAAGGGCTATGTTGTTTTCTGCGATGCTTCCAAGAAAGGCTTAGGTTGCGTGTTGATGCAGGAGGATCATGTGGTTTCTTTCGCTTCACGACAGCTTAAGAAACATGAGGAGAACTACCCAACACATGATTTAGAGTTGGCAGTGGTGGTGCATGCATTAAAGATTTGGAGACACTATCTTTATGGGGAAGTGTGTCAGATCTTTACAGATCATAAGAACTTGAAGTACATCTTTTCCAGAATGAGTTGAACATGCGATACGTCGTTGGATGGACCTAATCAATGATTATGATTGCACCATTGAGTATCATCCTAGTAAGGCAAATGTGGTAGCTGATGTGCTTAGTAGAAAGTCTTCTTCTCGCCCCACGAAGAAGGCACAGTTGAGTTCCTTAGTATGCCATAGGCGGGATATGTTTGTCTCCTTGTCGTAGATGAATGTGCAGTTGGAAGTTTCCTTGGTGGCAGGACTGTTGGCACAAATGCAAGTCAAGCCTACACTGAGACAGCAGATCAAAGATGCACAACAGGCAGATGATACAGTGCAGTTGATCAGGTCAGAGCTCGACAGCAAAAAGCCTGATGGGTTCCATGAGTCTGAGGATGGACTAGTTTGCTATCATGGTAGGATGGTGGTCCCCGATGTTGATAATCTAAGAAAGCTAGTTCTCGAGGAAGCACACACATCGATGTATGCTATGCATATATCTAGGAGTCACCAAGATGCATCATAATCTGAAGGACCTGTACTGGTGGTCTGGCTTGAAGAAGGATGTAGCTGAGTTTGTAGCTAAGTGTGCAATATGTCAGCAAGTTAAAGCTGAGCATCAGAAGCTGGAAGGCACGTTGCAAACCATGTCGATACCGCAATGGAAATGGGATCGTATAACCATGGATTTCATAGTTGGTCTACCAAAGATAGCTAGGAATCATGATTCCATTTGGGTAATAGTGGATAGGCTGACAAAATCTACTCATTTCATACCGATGAAGACAACATATACAACAGAGAAACTTGCTTAGGTGTATATGGATGAGATAGTGCGCTTTCACAGAGTACCAACAATAATATTTTCTGACAGAGGTCCCCAGTTCATGAGTCGTTTCTGGGAATAGTTGCACAAAGCGTTGGGAACACAGTTGAGGTTCAGTACCACTTTCCACCCACAGACGGATGGACAGTCTGAAAGGACTATTCAGACTTTGGAAGATCTTCTCTGAGCTTGTGTTTTGTAGTTCCTAGGCAGTTGGGACGTGCATCTCAGTCTGATAGAATTCGCTTACAATAACAATTACCAGCGGAGCATTGACATGGCTCCTTATGAGGCTCTATATGGAAGGAAGTGCAGATCCTTTTTATGTTGGTATGAGTCTGGTGAGTATCATCTTTTGGGTCCTGAGTTAGTGCAGTACACAACAGAAAAGATCATAGTGATACAACAATAGTTGAAAGCGGCACAGGACAGATAGAAGTCTTATATAGACAATCGTCGATGACCTTTAGAGTTCCAGGTGGGAGACAAAGTGTATCTCAAGGTCTCACCTTGGAAAGGAATGCTAAGGTTTGGACGGAAAGGCAAACTGGCACCCAGGTATATGGGGCCATACCCGGTAATAGCACGTGTTGGCAAGGTAGCTTACAAGTTAGAGTTTCCGCTAGAGTTGAACAGGTTACATCCGGTGTTCCATGTCAGCATGTTGAAGAAAAGTCATCCAGACACAGGGACAGTGATACTTCCAGTTGAGGTTGAGCTTGATGAAGATGTGACCTATGAGGAAGGTCCAGTGACAATCCTTGACATGAGGGTAAAGAGGTTGAAGAGGAAGGACTTGGTTCTTGTGAAAGTTCTTTGGCATCATCGCGGCATTGAGGAAGCCACGTGGGAGCTTGAGGAAGAGATGAGGTGGAAGTATCCCTCACTTTTCTCATTGGATATTGGGGACAAAATCCCTTTGTAGAGGTTTTTGGCTTGTAAGGACACTGACCTTCATTTTGGGCTTATCCTATTTGTTTTTCCTAAAACTTGTTTTTAGTTGCTTGCTAATCACCTTTTAGTGGTGATTAGCGTTTTCTTGAGCTTTGTTGAGAGTTGGAGGTGCTACTTGCAATTAACCCAAGTCTAGGGTTGATGAGCAAGTTTTTCACCTTGAGAGATGTTTCTCTCTCTCTCCTTGCATCCTCTAGAGTGGAGAGGATGGGTTGGGCTCGTTGCTTGAGTTGCCTTGGGCTTTGTTGAGCTTTGTTGGGCTTCGTTTTGCCTTGTTTGGGCCTTTCTTTTCCTTGTTGGACCTTGTATCGGGCAAGAGAGCTTTGTGTCAGCCATGGGTTTGTCATCCATGGGGTTGTATCGGGCAAGGAAGTGAGGTGTATCGGCCATGGACCATCTTTGACCTTTGTCTTCGTTTGTGTCACCACTCTAGTGGACACTTGGTGCATGGTGCTTGCATGTGGCAGTAGCCTTGTACATGTGGTCATGGAGAGATGAGAAGGAGGCATTGCCCATGGAAAAGTGCCCCTAGGTGGGCGACACATTGCCTTGTTTTCTCCTCCACCCTATTCTATATATGTATCTCCTTTCTCTTACTAAGGATTCCTTTAGTTCCTTAGTTTCCCCTCTTCCTTGGTGAAAGACACCTCTCCTTTGCAACCTTGGTGGCCGATACACTTGGAGGAGCTAAGCTTGGTGGTCGATCTTCTCCTTGGAGTCTCCGTCTTCCTCTTGTAGTGGTGCTTGAGCTTAAAGCTTGGAGATTTGGAGCTTGAGGAGCTTGCTTAATGTGGGTTCTATAACTCCTAACCTTATCTATACTACTTCCTTTTCTTATTGCATGGTATGTTTCACCTTGATCGGCCATGTACCTTGATGAATATACTTCTTGCTTAGTTGTATCTTTGATCTTGTTGGATATATGATCTTGTTGCTATAATGGATGTGTTGGGTGTGCTTTGTCCTTGGTGTTCGAACCTTATGTGTAGAGTTTCTTGGGCAAAACCCCTTTCTCTCCTTTGGTCTTAAGAAGTGAGTTTGGCTCTAGTGATATAGGAAACACCCCTCTCACTTGGTTTTTGAGAGGTGAGTCTATACTCTAGTTGCTTGGGCAATACCCTTCTCTCACCATGGATTTGAGAGGTGAGCCTTGGTTGGATGTTGACCTGGTTTTAGTTGAGAGTTGGTCGATATGGAGATTATCCATCTTGTTGCCCGATTGGTGATGGAGGTTGTGCAAAACCCCTCTCTCTTGGTTGTTGAGAGGTGAGCCAATCCTCTTAATCTTTTAGGGTTTTGGTTATGGTGATCTTGAGGTCGATGGTGACCTTGTCGGGATGAGCTTGGTGCCTTGCACGATACACCTTGCAATAGTGTTGCCCGACACACCTCCCTTGGTTTAGGGTTTTGAGATTGGCCGATATGATGTGTTTGGTTGGATTTGTACCTGATATGGCTCTCTTGACCTTGATGTTGAGCTTGGGTGATATGCCTTTATCTAGATGATCCTTTGACCTAGTAGTTGTTTCCCCCTTGGCCGATAGAGTGCATAGTTGATATCTCTGTTTGGAGTCTTGGGAGATACATGTTGGGTCAGGTTCTTGCCCAACATGTGTTGAGTGTTGGCCTTTGTGAGTACCTTGTGGTGACCGATATGGGGTGTTGGTTTTATTGGGTGATAAGCTTCCCTGTGGTGCCCTTGTATAGGTTGTTGATGTGTACCTTGATGGGTGTTATGGTGCTGGCTTTGGGCGTCACAATCTTAGCCGATAGGGTGGTGATGGTTGTCCGACACAACCCAAACCCTTACCCTAGCTAAGCTGCCCGTCACACCTTGACCTTGGGAGCACGATATGCCCCATGGACTCAGTTGTACGTCACACCATGAAGTGGTTGCCCGATATACCTTGCATTTGGGTTGGTCGATATGTGGCTATGTTCTTGGACGATAGGTCTCTAGTAAGGGTTGTTACCCTACTTGTTATCACCTGTAGTGAGAGTTTCCCTACCCGTCACACTTCTAGTGAGGGTAGCGGGCACTTTTGGTGAGGGTTATGTCCATCCCAAAAACCCTAAGTAGTAGTTCTTTATCATGTAACCACATATGTTGATATGGATGATAGTTGCAAACCTATACTATGTTGGATGTCTAAAGATGATGTCATTTAAGATAATAAGATGCTTGCCCATGTTTATAAAGTAAAGAGCATAATTGGATGCCCATGATATGATAGCAGTGATGTAATTGATACAGTATGACACACATATTTATAGTCATGACATGTGCATATAAAAATCCTAATAAATGGACTAATCACCTTGAACCTGCATCTATGTTAGTAATGGGATATGATGGTAGGATGTGAACCAGGGTATGTTGGGATTATAAGATGATGCTTTATAAGATGATAAGATACATGGTTATGTTCTCTAGAATAGGGCATAGTGTTTGCTCATGGTTTGATAACCATAATATGATTGATACAGCTTATGCTTCATGATAGCGTGATAATCATAAAGATCTACATTCAGTGATTTAATTTACCTCTCTCTTAATGTACATACTAACCATGCAGGTATATTAAATGGATTCATAGCCAGGTAAGAGCTATGAGGAATATGTGTTTCAATAACATTGTATAATGATAACAATCCTTGTTGATGAGATAACATGCATCACCAGTATGATGATATAGGTCGGAGGACCTGATAAAGGTTGAGTGCCTAGTTGAGGTGTTATCCTTTGATGATGAGATAAGGGATCATTATCCCAGGATGTTGATGTAGGATGTTGATGCCTTGAGAGGTGATGCAGCCCTATTTTAGGGCTCCATCCTGTGCCATTTTGTACTTAAGTTGCATCTAAACATGTTAGATTACAAGTCTTTTTCCCCAATATGATTATCATTGCAAATATGCTTATGGATGTTCTTTGCACTATTTTTCAGGTACTTGGACCTTGATTAGATGGAAGAGAGAGAGGGGGGGAGTTCTAGGGTTCCCCCACTCAAGGAGGGACCCAGAGAAGGCCCCAAAATCTCCCTCAACCTACCTCCAGTGGACAAGAATCATCCCCAAGCAAAGACATCCGTAAATGACAAAATCAGAAGCAAAATCAAGTCATGCAAGCCTCACCACGGCCGCGGCCACAATGCCACGGTCATGCGTTTATTGCCAAGATCCAACAGTTTCAACAGGGAAATTCCACAGAGTCCCATGGCCGTGGCCTCCCAGCCACCACTATGGCCAGTGAAGACACCACGACCGTGGCCATCAGCACGGTCGTGGCCTCGAGAAGAGAAAACGGCTGTGGGATCCTCCCACGGTCGTGTGTTTATTGATCAAGAGGTTAGTTGCCAACAAGGTTTTTGCCCAGAACGCCATGACCATGGACGAAGACGATCAAGACGACTGTGGCCCCTCCCACGGTCACCTCCTCCTCCTCCAAAACGGTCGTGTTAAGCCACACGGCCGTGTTTCATGTTATCCACCACGACCGTGGCACTCTTCCACGGCCGTGGCCACCACCATAATTCGCTTTTTCACCACTTCCTTCACACCACGACTGTATTCACCCCCACGGCCATTCCCCACTACCCTCACCACGGTCGTGGCACACCCACCACGACCGTGGTGATCACCTACCCTACCACAACTTTGCACTATTTTTCCTATTATACCCCCACTTAGCCCTAGCTCCTATATAAGCACTAGTTGCTTCTAGGGCTTGAGAGAGAGCACCCCCTAGCCACTACCCAGCTACTCCCTCACTACTCATTGCATCCATTACTCCCATCCACCTACTTTCCTTGCATTTAATCCCATTTCCACCCACTTTCCACTCATTTCCACCATAGAAACATAGTTTCTCTAGGTTTCTATCCATCCATTCCCCTTTTTCCATGCTCTTGGGCACCATTGGAGGAGGAGGCTCATGGCTGGCAGCAAGGAGGTGAAGAAGTCAAGCTTCATCAAGCATCCATGGCGTTTCCTACTCTCTTTCCCTTCTCCTTTGTTTCTATTTTGATCATGTATAGCTAAGCCCCCTTTGGTGGGCTGTTTGGGGCAAAAATGTGACTTTGATACCATGTTGGGGGAATATAATTTGTAATGAACATATTTCACTTCTATGATGATTGCCTTTGCTTGCATCTCATTTCCCATTACTTGTGCATGTGATTGTTGTTTAATTACATTAATTGCTTGCCTTGTGGTGTTTGAAGACATTTGTCTCTAGGATGTTTTGGTTTCTATGTAGCTATCATAGGATTGGCTCCTAGGTCCTTATTTTGGATCCCTAGCTAGCCCCCTATTTTCCTACACAATCACCTTCTTCCTACATGCAAATGTGAGTTCTAAGTGACTAGTATAAGTGTGATTAGTGCAATTGCCTAGGATTTCCTAAAGGCTGAGGTGGCTAGTGGCATGAGGTCAAATATCCTCATCTCTACTCCCATCCTTACCCTTGGTCCTCAATTGACTAATACCACTTATCCTAGAGACCTAGACTTGGTAAGTCCTATGAGAATTACACCTAGCCCTAGTTCTCCAACTAGTAGCATAGGGTACATCCTCATAGCACCCACCTTGTTGTTTGGTTTGGTAGTTTAGAATGAAATATTCTAATTGCTTATTATGGTGACATCCCCCAATTAATGTCAAGGTCACATTCCCAAACGGCCCACCTCCTTCATCTAATTGCTTAAAACCTTAATTGCTCTGTTTGCTTGCTAATGCTAGTGTAGTTAAATTGCTTTAGTTAACTTAGTTGATTGCCTAGTTTTGCTGGATAAGTGTTAATTTAGGTCTTTGATCTTGATTAGTGGTTAACTTAGGCTCTCAATTGCTAGTTGCTTGCTTAGTCTAGTGTAGTTTGTTCTTGCTCTTGTTTAGATAGCTTGTTGACTTATATTGCTAATTTAGCCTTTTGATAACTTAGTTTTATATTGCATTTCCTACTTGCTCACTTAGCTTAATCAACAACCAACCAACTTTAAAACCCTAAAACCCTAGCTCCGCAAAAGGAACATAGCATACATCATCTAACTCTAGTGCCCCCTCTATCTCTGTGGATCGACCCTGTACTTTCCGCCTCACCTATACTATGACACGACCCCGTGCGCTTGCGGGCGTAGTGTCTTAGTAGACGTAGGTAGTTAGTGTAGGTCTTACAAATTTTCGAAAGCATAAGATCCCACATCCCGTGCGCTCCGACCTCGTGGGGTGTAAAAGCACCACTAGCGGGGACGCACTAAGAGGCAGTAGTAATCTGTAAGGAGGGATTGAGATCCCATGATAGTGACAGTGATAACGTAACTCGATGCCGTATAACTTGGTTGCCTTAACAACTCACTTAAAATATACTAATTATTTACAATGGAACATATCATGTAGTTTCCCTGGCCATAGATCCATCATCGTCAGATTTGGTGATGGTGAAACAGGTTTATCCTGCGGGATTACTTGGAGCTCATATTGTTGAATATGCAGGGTTTTCTCCTAGCCTAAAATAGGAGGATTAGAGCACAACTGCGGTTGTAGACTCCATATGGTAAAGAGTATGGTGAACAGGCCCATGACTCAATGAGTTCGAGCATGAATGCGTTCATGGCTCAAGAGCACGGTGATCAGGTTCATGGCTCAAAAGTATGCTAGCACTTATGTCAAGATGAGCTAGTGATATGGGTAGCTTACGGAGATGACCCTGAGGTTGAGGCCATATAAGCATGAGACTACGATCCTGCTTTTCTTTTCATGCACTGACCATGAGGAAGTGAGGTCATGGAGTCCGACTCTCCCATTGACCTTGTATGGCGCCGGTTTTTGGGCTTCGCAGCCAAAGGTTGGATTTGAGCAAGGACAACTCACTTCCTCAGGGCATAATAAAATGTAATCCAGCCGAATAGTATATCTTGCTTAGAGCAAAACATGGAACATTGATTGAGGCCTTGCTTATATAGCTAATATAGTTATACCTTGCAATTATGTGTACAATCCTTATATTTTGTGATAAGTTTTTATAAAGCTTATCTTGTCAATCATGTTCCATAAAGAAATACTTGGTTATATGCCTCCTGGATATCTTGGTAAGATTGATGGTAATAATATCCTTGCTCAGTATGTTGCTCATATTATCTACTTATATCAGCTATCTTCTTTATCTGCTTTAAACCTTCTGAGGTTTTATAGTTTCGGTGGGGAGTTATGTTTCTCACTGGGACTATGTGTCTCACCCCACTGGTTTACACCCTTTTTAGGTGATCGCTCTATACGTGGTGGTAGTCGTGAGGTTGTGGCCGAGTAGCAAGAAGAGCAGTAGAAGGCAAGAGATGGACATGCTGCTATTTTGGTGGTTTTGTAGTAGAGTCCTAGAGTCATCCGTGTACTCTCCGGTCCTCGGAGGTGTTTGATGACGTTTCATGATGTATAGTTGTTGTAATTTTGTATATCCTGTTGTTGGCCGTATGTGGCCCGTTATGTATGTATAACATGTGATGAACTCATGTGTCGGTAGTACAGCTGGTTCTGAAAATTTGTGGACATATATCAAGGCTTGTACATGTTTTTATAACATGTTTCTCTGTAGGATCTGGATGCAAAAGTTCTCTTATGTATGCTTTCCGCAATCAGTTTTAGTTAACGTGTGTTTTCAAGTAATATGTGGTTCTGCACGTTTTCGCGTGTCATCTCGTTGTCCGTGTGATGGTGGGGTGTCACAGTTAGTTTGGTATCAGAGCCCTAGGTTCGCTGAGTCTATAGGGATCTAGGACTAGGTTGTGTCTGTTCTTGTGAGTTTTCCAGATTTTCTTACAAATGATCTTCTTCCCTCAGCGAAGGAAAAAGCTTAAAGATGTCTGGAAACCATGAAGAACATGCTGACGAGAGCAGTGAGGCTGCATCAATTGATGGAGCTAGAGTGTAGGCACATGAAGATCGGGTACCTGGGGTCCCCCAACTTGACCCAGCAATTCTTGAAAACCCTACCTAACATCAACTTATGGGGCAGTTGATGGCTACGATGAATCACATGGTGGATAGAGTGTCAGTGCCTCTGCCAAGAGCACATGCTCCCCATGGTGAATCATCAGGTATTGGGAAGACCTTTGAGCGGCTCCGCCGAGTCGGAGCTTTGGATTACACTGGAACGGCTGATCCAATGGATGCAGATCTGTGACTGATAGGTCTTGATAAGGCCTTCCGGATCCTCGACATCCCTAAGGCAGACAAAGTTAAGCACATTGTCTACCTTCTGAAGGGTAGTTCTGGCCACTGGTGGGCCATCGAGGAGGAGAAGCGACACAATGAGGTGATCGGTTGGGAGGTTTTCCGACGAGAGTTCGTCAGCAAATACTTTCTGAAGATGTATCTGGATGAGAAGATCAACCAATTTGAGCGCCTACGCCAAGGGCCGATGAGCATCACTGAGTATGATGCCAATTTCAAGGACTTGCTGAGCTTTTGTCCTCACATGGCCACGACAGATGATGAGCGGATCAGACAGTTTGAGAAGGGTTTGAGCACTGAGCTGTCAACACCTACTGCTACTTTGGAGAATCGGGAGCGGTTTGCCACATTCGTGGAGTCTGTCCACAGGATTGAACGGTCTGTTAGGGAGAAAAGGGAGTCCATGACTAGGAAACGACATGCTCAGTTCCAGGGATAGAGATCTGGTGGCTTCAAGAAGCCAAGGTTTTTGACACCTTCTGTAATGCGAGTTCTGGTTGAAGGAAGTGACATTCTTGGGTCACGTGATATCTGCAAAAGGAGTCAGAGTGGACCCTAAGAAGGTGGAGTCAGTTGCAGATTGGGGTAACCAAAGACGCTGATAGAAGTTCGTAGTTTTCTGGGTTTGGCAGGATACTACCAGAGGTTTATCAAGGACTTCAGTGTGATCGCATTGTCGATGACAAAGTTGACCAGGAAGGATGTACCTTTTGTCTGGGATGATCATTGTCAGCAAGCTTTCCAAAGTTTGAAGGAGAAATTGACTAGTGCTCCAGTGTCCGTGCTGCCAGAGCCTGGGAAGGGCTATGTTGTTTTCTGCGATGCTTCCAAGAAAGGCTTAGGTTGCATGTTGATGCAGGAGGATCATGTGGTTTCTTTTGCTTCACGACAGCTTAAGAAACATGAGGAGAAATACCTGACACATGATTTTGAGTTGGCAGTGGTGGCGCATGTGTTAACGATTTGGAGACACTATCTTTATGGGGAAGTGTGTCAGATCTTTACAAATCATAAGAACTTAGATCAAACACACAATTCAGGGTTTATAGTCTCATACTAAGTGATTTAAGATTATGGATGATTTAACTAATTTTCATGCAATATACTATTTAAAGGAAGTTCCCACTCATCCTAAGGTGTGAAAACACCTTAAAAAATGTAGCTCATCCCTAAAAATTTTGATCTAATATCAAATCCCTAGCAATTCACCTGATTCTTCTTCCTTTCAACTTGAAAACCCTAAAAATGAGGGATTATGAAGAATTAGTGAGAAAAGGGGAAGTTTTGATATTATTTTGGATCAAATCGGAGGAGGAATGGAATCTTGGCACGTGATAGAAGATTCACCAATAAAGTCTATGCAAAGAAGCTAAACTTACATGATTTCATCATTCCTTGGACCGCAAAACCCTTGGTCAGCATCTCCATCACTTTCTCCTCTCAAACCCTAACTCTCCCTATCTCTCTAGGATTTCGTTTCTCTAGAATGAATCATGCATTATGGGAGCTGCTAGTGTGTTAGGTTGACCATATAGAGCAATTGAGTTGTTTGGGTCAATTGCACATTGATCCCTCACTAAACATTTCTTATTTCAGCAAATTTTTCTGTCATAAAAAAGTTATTGTAATTCATATATTTCAGAGATCCAACCTTCTCCAAAAATTATGAAAAATTTACATGTTATTTATAGTTGCGTTATAAAGCTTTCTTTAAAATTTCAGATCATTTAGATTTACAAACAAATAAATAAAAATAGAACAATGCACTGCTATCTAGAAATATGTAGAACAGTCGGTTGAAAGGAAAATGCCCCAGAATGGCCATGCTAACTGCCACGGATGTGCTAAGATGGATCCAGCATGGCCATGCTACATACCACGGCCATGGTGCATTGGTTTCAGTAGATTTGAGTATACAAGTTGGTCAATAGTTCAATTCTTTCAAAACGGTCGTGTAGCCTAGAATGTTCGTGCCATCAACGATCCACCACGGCTGTGCTACCCACCACGACTGTGTTATCCTAGCCTTCGACTACCATTTTTATTCTTCTTTTCATACCTCTCTCATTCCTCCCCAATGTGAGCCTATTTGGTAAAAACCCTAATTTCAGCAGACTAGGGTTTATATTTTCCCAAACCCTAATTATACAAAGAGAACATACTTGGGGTTCTCATTAGGTTTAACATATCATGATTGAGATATCATCATTAATCATGTTTAATCAATGACCAATATAACTAATCATGTAGTCATCCACATAAACCCTAACTTACCCATTAAGCTCAGATATGGTCATAACAATTCTTCCCCCCTTAAAGAGGTTTCGCCCTCGAAACATAAATATGCAAGTAAAGTACATTCAGGGTTAATTTTAAGCTTATAAAATCTTACATGTCATTATATTCTTGTATTTCATACTTGAATGTAGTTTTCAACATTTAGTCATTCATTTATTTTCTAATCACAACATGTTTGAAACAGTTCCCAATGATATCCAACGAATTCTCTATGCCACAATCAATCATAGGATAGAGAGAGAAATAACCATTTCAATATTTTCATACTCTTGAGGTGTTACCTCAACATTAATAATTTGATCCAAATATCTCAATTCATACAGATCAATATGTACTATTGTTATATATTACCTCTAAGTCACAAAAGAGAGTTCACCATGCTAATTTGAATTTTTACTATTTTGTTACTCAAATATAAAACAACCTTGAGTTGGAAGACTAGATTCAACAACAATTGTACAATAATACTCACGACATCCCCATTGCATCATGGATGCATAAGGTGAAGCATTACCATCACATTCCATATTATTCTCAAGTATGAACCCACACATAATTCAAGGTGTAACCATCAGGTTATGGCATACTAGGGTTTCAACAATAGTAACAAAGTACTCCATGATTGTATTAGTCATTCAAGGACTATTCATACCCAATTACCATCACTTAGTTATATTAAAGCTAGGTATAACAAGTTATACCTTATTAGGGTTACATATTAATACAATATGGTTATCATCCCTTCTATTCATATGAGTGAATAGGTAAAACTACCTTATTCAGGGTAACCCTTCATTTGTTCTATCATTATTCAACCCATATCACCATACCATAATTGTACAATACTAAAATAGATTACTGGTATGAATGACTACAACTATCAGACACCTTTAATTAACATAGTGCTTGCACATGTACACTGAAATCATACATAGAACCAATTTACGTTTTACTACTTATCCTTCTCATTTTAATCATGTAGATTAAACATTCCTAAAATTGAAACATACAAGGTACAAAGAGATTATTCATCATTCTTGCTATCACTGCAAGAATTTATCTCATATCGCACTTCACTCATATTGTATTTCTCCTTTTGTTCAAAACACACTTGTTAAATTTCAAATTTATATCTTACTCTTTACTCCAAATCATTTCCATATTGTTTATCTACCTTTCAGATTAGCTATCTTTAAACCCTAGATTACTATCATTTCTAGTTTACTTCTCATAGTGCAAATCTCATGATCTTGTTTTATAGAGATGCTAGTATTCAATGTCAAATCACTAGTGACATCCCTTGAACTACTACAACTCTAAACATTCTAGGGTTTGGTACTTATCAGTAGCATGACGTTATTGTGATGTGATTTTGATCCCTTAATTTAAATTCAAACTTTGGATCTCACAAGTTTTCCTAAAGTCTTCTTTATCTTATCGATTGAATTTCCTTTCTCTTACTTGGCCATTCAGATATATTACATTGTCAATTACCATGCTAGGGTTTCATCATCATATTGTGTGTAATTAATACATTCACTTGATGTCTCTACCACGGTGGTTATGCATCATATATGATTCATTTTCTTATCACTTCATTCCCACATTGCTCTCGTTAAGGAAGATATGAAAGAAAAGATGATTTTGAGACTTAGAATTCTTATCCTCAAACATTCATTAATTCATTTCTCATATGTAGGTTTATTTAATTATCAACAAGGATTTATGACTAATTAGCACTTTCTTGAATCTCGCAACCTCTTTCTTTTATAATCTATATTACTCCATTATGTTTCAAACCCTTCTTTACTTTCCATAATCCCCTTACAGTATACTACTATTCCACATGTCATCTTTAACTTCTAGTTTTCTCTTATGATCATGTTGCTTCTTTTATGTGTATGATCATATATACCATGTTTCATATATTTCATTTTATCCTTCTACTAATGTGAAGTTGAAATTCTAAATCAATAATCTCTCTACTAGTATCACCTCTTGTTTAATACATTACATATCCTTCATTTTAAATCAAACGGCTCATGCATGGGTCAACTTAGTTTCTCTTTCAATCAAGTTTTTCCTTCTTGAATATAGTCTACATTTGTATGACTTATTCATTTATTTAGCTACACTTTTGTTCTTCTTTTAGAAACTAGTTTGTTGTCCTATAGAGACTTAGAATCCAAAGGCAGTAAGGATGAATGTATTAAACTTATTAATAAAGGTATACATTCCATGTTCTCAATTATATAATAACCCTCATTCCTTAATCAAGCTCATTATTTCTAACATTTCTCTTTGTTTCAACTAAGTTTCTTATCCTAGTTTTATGATTTACATGCCCATCTATTTCTCTTCACTTTAACTCTTCTGAAGACTCTTCACTTCTATGTACTTATTGTATACTTAGATCTTTTCTTCTATTTTCCTTTTGCTTTAGAGTACATAAAAACATTGTACTTGGTTATATAATACATTCCTCATGATTGATTCTTACTAACTTGGTCCTTACATACTTTTCTCATATCTTTTCCACATTTCGTATTTAGAGTTCATATAATACTAATCATTAAACTTAATCTGAATCTTATGTCGTGTTCCTTTATTCCCAATTAAGGGTTTCTCATATGAGGCCCAAAGTTGGATCTTAGATATCAGTTCCAACTTATTCTTAGTTATCCCAGTCTTTCCCCTATACTTCAAAATCTTAGAGTATATACATTCATACTAGAATTTGGATCTAATCTATCCAGAATTTACTCTTGTTATGTTACTAATAGGAGTCATTAGATCCCAGTAATGCATATTGCCAGCCGGACCAGGACAAACCTACAGTCTTGAAGCCAAGAGCTACTCAGTATTACTCAACTCCTATTCATCTCAAATGTATGGAAGAAAACTTATCCACTTAGGAAAGCTCATTCAAAGATCATTTCTAGTCTACTTGATACAAAGAATGTAATCAATAAATGCTACAACTACATATGTACAACAAATCTTAAAGACCCATATATATTTCAAAATACTGAATATCTGAATTCAAACATATAAGAGCTTTTCTATACATCTCTAATAAAACAACAGTATGAAATGAAAGTTCTATCTCATTTTATATTTATGCTCTTAATTCATGTTACTTATCTTGTTTCTAACCCTAATATTTCTAGTGTTCCTCTCGAGACCATCCTTCCACTGTATACCTGGACAGAGTATACATGAAAGAATAGACAGAGTAGCTTGATACTAGTTGATCCAAGTTCTCAGATACAGGGCCAGGATATCCAAATACTCAAATCCCCAGAGCTAACTCCATAACATATCCTATCTGCCACACTTATGACTCTAACTTACTAACTTAATGGTCTCTGACAACTCAGCCTAAGCTCTGATACCAAAGTTGTTACACCCCGATCTTACAATTACCATTAATCATGAGATTAGCGCATAAATTGAAGATTTAACATACTACAAAGATCACCCTTAACTTTTTCTTCTTTTTCAAACTATTTGTTTTCTCGCATTGAATCACATAAACAAACTTTACAAGAGAATTAAACCTTGATTACTCTAATATGATCTCAACATTAATGATACACATCCATACATTCATTCTATTTCTCACACTTCCATGTACATACAACATGATAATCAAATGCATTCTCTCTTATTAAGGAAACAAAGATACAAACATCACTTATAGCACTCTCACATCTATACTAGCACCTAGAGTGACAAGGACCAACTGAACTTAACTATACTCAGACTTAACTCTTATAGCAGATCTACTATGATGTAACGACCTTCTTTAAGTCCATGTCATATCCCTAAAAATTGTGAGTTGAGGGGTGAGCCTACTCGCTCAATGAATGAGTACTTCAAAGAAATAGTCTAAAGCACTGATATAATTACAGATATACTTTTGAGCAACTGATATCAATTATAACAGCAGTAAGCTTTAAAGATATTGATCATTGACAATCACAAATATGGTAGGATACTCTAGATATCAACAAGAGCAAATCAATATATGAGCATGTTTGATTAATTTCAAAGAGAACTAATAATTCAAAAAAAACATACAAAGAATAATTGCTGGGAACCTGTACTCGAATCTTTCTTAGCCTTTCTTACTTATAAGAAACTCTTTAAACCTATATGAACATATTTTAGCTTATGCCCTGATCATATGCAGTGTACTCTACATATGAAGACTCGTAGTGAACTACGATCTCACCGTACAAGACTTAGCCGACACCCCGAGATAGCTAAGTCTGACTACTCTCCTAGTCTGCAACAGGGAAACTGGCTCTCTAGCCTCGACACTCTTATTGTGCCGTAAACTGGACACTTCCTCTAACCTGAGCACACATGCGGAGAGTCAAGACACCTATTGGCTTTTCTATACTTTAGTGCCACCAGGACTTCTGGTTGATGTTGTACATGCTTTTCTGTACTCTAGTGCCACCAGGAATTCTGGTTGATGTTGGACACTGCAAACTATAATTTAAGGAGACTTCCACTAGGGCTTCGTCCCCCCCCCGTGCCACCTGATAGCACGTTGTGACCCCCGTATACTGGACACTGCCAGGGTTAGGTTGTTTCACCCCTAAGGCACAGACGTCACATAGGGGTTCTACGGTGTCAGGGCCCTTAAATCTATAATTTTATTATTTTCTAAAAAACTCTTTCTAATGTTGAATCTTTTTCTTACTTATACTTGACTCTGGTATTTCTATGGCATCTCTTCTATTTAATTTTAGTTCAAATCACGACATGAATATCATTCAAGACCTGACAGAGCAGTATACTCAAAAACATTGTAATTTATTGAGTAATCCATATACCATGCATGCAGACAGATTGAAATTTCTTAAATAAACTAAACTCATATCATCTTGGCTCATATATGCTGGAATTATACAATTGATCATTGTAACACACTAACAAGATTTAATTACTCGATATATTAGAAATCATGAGTAGCACTTGTAAATTATCTGTAATTCCTCAAAAATGGAGCACATCAACCCAAATCTTGAGTTGTGCATCACCACATCTCACACTAAGAACATTGATATCAAAATACTTGATTCATTAAACACCCTATCCTTAGGTTTACATTTACCTCATTCACTTATCATGTGGCTCTCATAAGGATTTCGTGTGACATAAACATTCACTGAATAAAGACTACTATCAACAAATCATATAAAATCAATATATGTATGAAACCTTGGAACTGAGCTGAATTTTGAGTTTCCATGTCATTCAATGAGTTAACATGCATAAATAATAAAATTCAAGAAATAAATTCTATCATGTCAAGAAAATCTATTCAAATGGATTTCACAATATCTATTCGCAAATATCCAACTTTCCTCGCATCTAGGGTTTCACCCTCTTTACTGATATATCAGACAAACACTATTCACCTTAAATGAAATCCAAGATAGTATCTGACATATATGTACTATGAATTTAGATAAACAATCATTCATAACCAAGGGAATCATGATAAACAAATTTCTCTATTTAATTATACAGTAATATCAGTCATAGACAAATTCCCTATATTTCAATATACTCTTATAACCTCTAGGAATACTTAGGAAATTCTCATTAGGATGTATTGTTTATATTTCTAATATGATTTTATCATCTAAAATTCATCTAAACAGAGGAAGAATCCATTTCATATCATTTTGCAACAACTTAGATCAAACACACAATTCAGGGTTTGTAGTCGCATACTAAGCAATTAAAGATTATGGATGATTTAACTAATTTTCATGCAATATACTATTTAAAGGAAGTTCCCACTCACCCTAAGGTGTGAAAAAACCTTAAAAAATGCAGCTCATCACTAAAAATCTTGATCTCATATCAAATCCCTAGCAATTCACCCGATTTTTCTTCCTTTCAACTCGGAAACCCTAAAAATGAGGGATTATGTAGAAAGAGTGAGAAAAGGGGAAGTTTTGATACCATTTTGGATCAAATCAGAGGAGGGATGGAATCTTGACATGTGAGAGAAGATTCACCATTAAATTCTATGCAAAGAAGCTAAACTTACATGATTTCATCATTCCTCAGACCGCAAAACCCTAGGTCAGCATCTCCATCACTTTCTCCTCTCAAACCCTAACTCTCCCTCTCTCTCTAGGATTTTGTTTCTCTAGAATAAATCGCAAATTATGAGAGCTTCTAGTGTGTTAGGTTGACCATATAGAGAAATTGAGTTGCTTGGGTCAATTGCGCATTGATCCCTTACTAAACTTTTTCTTATTTCAGCAGATTTTTCTGTCATAAGAAAGTTACTATAATTTGTGTATTTTAGAGATGAAACCTTCTCCAAAAATTATGAAAATTTTACATGTTGTTTGTAATTGAGTTATAAAGATTTAGTAAAAATTTCATATCATTTCAATTTACCAATAAATAACTAATAGAATAGTACACTATTATCCAGAAATCTATAGAACAATCGGTTGTAGGGAAAATGTCCCAGAACGGCCATGCTAGCTGCCACGGTCGTGCTAAGATGGACCCAGCACGGCCATGCTGCATACCACGGCCGTGCTGCATTAGTTTTAGCAGATTTGAGTATAAAAGTTGGTCAATAGTTCAATTATTTCAAAACGGCCTTGTGGCCTAGAATGCCCGTGCCACCAATGACCCACCACGGCCGTGCTATCCTAGCCTTCAACTACCATTTTCATTCTCCTTTTCATACCTCTCTCATTCCTCCCCAACATGAGCCTATTTGGTGAAAACCCGAATTTCAGCCAACTAGGGTTTATATTTTCTCAAACCATAATTATACAAAGAGATAACATACTTGGGGTTCTCATTAGGTTTAATATATCATGCTTGAGATATCATCATTAATCATGTTTAATCAATAACCAATATAACTAAGCATGTAGTCATCCACATAAACCCTAACTTACCCTTTAAGCTCAGATACGGTCATAACATTTTAGGATTTAGAATATCCCTAAGTAGGTACTTTCTAGTTTTGATGACTAAAAATTAAATTAATATCATAATGTAATTTACATCACTTATGTATATTTTATGCATTATGGATGCCCCCAACCAAAATGACTTTCCCTTTAAGGGTCAATTAGGGTTTATCTTAGTTCATTTGAGCCTATTGGATGAAATTATCCCAATCACGGTTCATATACTTGTTGGTGATCTAATGCATTAAGGAGAGAGAGAGTTCATCATGTATAATTACCATTGAATTAACTATCATCATGAAACATGATACTATGTCACTCATCTTTATGTTATTAAGGAGAAAAGATATTCTATTTACTTGGGTTATTTTCATTGAGGCTCAGATTTGATTTTGACTAGTGAGAAATTTTATGAAAATCCCAAAATTTATTTAGATCCAAAATTGGGATGTTACACTGACACTAGAACACTTGTGAGTTCTTTTTCAGCATCAAAAGAAATGTTGACACTGGCGCCTATCATTCCATACAAGGAAAGATCATTCCTAGTCAACCTTGTTAGGGGTGAAACAACAACAATATATTCGCCTTACTAGGATTTACACAACTTACTTAGAAGACATATCATGATCCCATAAAGACATTTAATCAACCCCATCTCACTCTTGTTCAACTTGTCTCATAGCTATTGTTGCTTCAGCAACCCTAAGGTTTTTGAAGAAATATTGATCATATTTTTGACCGTTTTTGAAATACTTTGACATGTCATCATTCAAAGCTTGATATAACTTGTATGACATGACTGGAACAGTTTGTTCCTCCTATTCATAAATTATATTTGTACATTGGTTAGTCTAAAGGACATAACTCTAAACTCATCATGGTCATGTGAATTATGTCATCCAATCTATCTCTTATGCACTGATATTTGATCATAGGTTTATCTTAAAGGAACACGGTATCACATATTTATTGACCAAAAAACCATCTACCATTGATAGTGGTGTTGCCCAGCTATCACTAAACCATACACAACATTATAGAATAACTTTGTTTTCAAACAACATTTAGAGGGTCATCATCAACTCTCTCTCTCCCTCTCTTTAAGGGGGAGGAATACTTGATATGTTCCTTTAGTAAACATCTCCAACCTTCACATACTTCCCATATTGTTGATACATCTTGGATACTAGGACTGATTACCTTGGTATCCACCTCATGTGCTATAAGGAACTCACATCCTGATCTCATCTACTTTTACCAACATAATAAATTTCAAAACATATAAGAAGAGTCTCCCAAATTATTGGAAGGCTCAAAACCAAACTCATCACAAACTTTATGATCTTGGAACCATATTCCAAGCAACCTTATGCTATAATAAGCTATCCACCTTTATGTTTACAATGAATCCACACATACCAAGTGGAAATGATCCACTTGAAAGTTGTGCCCTAGAAAGGAAAGACATAAAGGGAAACACACTTCCCACATCATAGCAACATTGTTCAAGGGTCACTAGCAAAAATGTAACCAATTCTATTTTCATTATGCAAGTTATAGCTTCTTATGTATCATTTTACCCTTTTCATTTGGGTTCCTTGCCATTAGCATAGGAATCTTCATGATTAACATATCTCATTACTCCTTCCTTGATGACTATTTATCACACTTGGGTATGTTTTCTTATTTTATTATGTTTTTCAACCACTTATCAATAGGTAAATACTCATATTCCACATTTTCTTCATTAAACATGGATTATCTCCCTTAATTTATTTCACATGCCAAACTGATTTTACATTAACACTTTCTTACACACATAGGTCGGTCTGAGATTAACTCAGATTCCACCTTATTCCTTTGTTGTTGTTCTCATTTATCTTCTCATTTTATACTTATCATTGGAGTTTTCTCCATCTTATGTGGATTTCATACCTTGAATCACTTTATAAGCAGAGACTTATCTGTCTTTTACTTTATTATCTTCTTGAATCACATCTTCAAGAACTCCACTTTTTCTTATTTGTATTCAAATTTAGATTTCTTGGTGTTGTGTCTTTCTCTTTAGCTACCAACCATTCAAGTTTTGGTAGATTATGAAGCAATTCTTATCTTCTTTAAGGTAGGATTGAGATATTCACATCATGATTTCTTATTCATTATGCTCTTTAGATTATCTCAAAATGATTACTTGATCAGAGTAATCAGAAAGATAACAATCTAAGAGTTCCATACTTATCTTTCTTCAATAATTGAATACTTGGCCAGGGCACCCAAATACTAAGACTAGGCAGTATGCACCATATTTTTATGTCATATTCCTAATTTTGACATCATCCTAGTCCTAAGTCCTAGTATCTCGATAGACACAGTGAACCTAAAGCTCTGATACCAACTTGTGAGAACCCATTACACTAAACAAGATTACTCAAAACATAAAGCATAGTCAATCACTAATTAATCACATACCCAAAAATATGGGTAAATTGAAATCAATTTCAAGGTCAGCACCTACTCAGAAACATTTGCATAAGATCCCAAAATCTTTATTATATCCATACTATGCTAAGAATTTGATACAAACTGTTCTATCTCCTTAGCCACAACATATATATACAGGAGAACAATATTTGTATATGCCACACAACAAACATTAACATGCTAACAAAATTTCGATTCATTTGAAACACCATATACAAACTTTTCCTGCCCGGACCTGAGAGTACAGGGATGACTAGGACACAATAGACATCTAATCAACTTTCTATAAGATTCATTACTATAGTTCCTCTTTGCACATGTTTGTTTTTGTCACTTCTGATTACCTAAAAAAATGTGGCGAACCACAAGGGTGAGACCCATGTCCCTGCAAGATATATAACCTCCAACAATGCTTATTGATTACAACATTTTAAATAGTACATAACTAAGTAGTTGGAGTATTTAATAATCATTTGAACATATTGAACAGTTCAAGTATGCTAAATAGATTAAGCAATTAATCTTAGCAACAAGTATGATCATCAATGCATATATAGATAACAAATAAATTCATTTCTTTGGATAGATATCTACCCGAATATCATCAAATTGCATCTAATAACAATCATTATCATTAATCTAACTATCATCATATTCCTTTCTAATAGTACAAGCAATCTAGTAGCATAATCATCCCTGACATCATGAATATGTCTAGTAACATAACATGGCTATCAATATTGGCATCTCAAATAAAGTGAATAGATCTATATCATAAGTAGAACTAACATCATAGCACAATTAACTGCATAGGCATGATTAGCAGTTTAAGAATTTATAATTACATAGGCATGGCTAGCAATATTAAACATAGCTAGCAGCATCATCTTAACCATCAGTGTCAGTATATTTGACAGCATAAGCATGTTTACAACATGAGCATAACTACAACATAAGCATATCTATTATCTCTTATTGTACTATACATGATCTCAATGAAAAGAAAGCAAAGAAGGGATATCATCCAATATGAAGCGTTGTGTATAACCCTAAATAGATATGCTACACAACTATCTTACATCTTTTATTATTATACCCTGAGGAATTTGAGGATACCACTCAAATCCAACTGACCATTGCTAAGTAGAAATCAGTGACATACAAGATCTAGGAATATTCAAACTCCTAAGATCTTCTCCTCCCCCGGTCATTACGGGTTCACCACACTAGTCTGTCCTTGGTACAGGTCCTGGTACTAGTGAAAGGAGGTGGGTACGCATACCCTACCATCTAAGGTACAACCGCAGTTGTCCTCCAATCTTGTCACGTATATAATCACTGAAACATGACCGCATTCGTTCTTAAGGGATTGGCATGACAGTAGTCATCCTCCCTAAATACTTGAATTCAGGATGACAAGCACCCCACATATTCATCAATATGCACTCTGAGTTTCCATTAGGAATACTCGTTTCACCATCTGGCAAGTTCTGACACTCAGATGGATCTATGGAACAGGGAACTACATGATTAAAGTTTCACTTGATTAGTTATGCCAATTGGGTGAATTAAGGCTGCATCAAACAAGTGGACATACAAACCCTAATTCACTTCTAACAAGCATATAAATATCACAACTTCAAAAGATATGAAACTTGTGAAACATAATTTCTCATCTCATCATCACATGTTACTATTCACTTGCCATTCATTAGGCTACACTAGTCATCATACTATCACAAGATATAAATCCTTTTCACAATATCATAGGGTATCAACCCTTATCAAAACAAGAGGATTACACCTCATTCAGGGCTCAACCATTCCCAAAGATCATTAAGACCGTCATACTATTCCCTACAAGATCATCATTATCTTTCCATGCCTTATAACAAGGCTCAACAACATCACTTACATATAATACACCTGATCAGCACAATATTGCATTAATGAGCTAGGAGATATTCATAAACAATCATAGCAGGGTTATAATAACATTAAGAACATTCCTTTATTACATCAACATGAAAGGAATCTAGATATGATTAACCCTCATCATATTCATAATGCACAAGTTTAGTATAAGAAAGTATCAACCATGTGTCTATGTTAACCACCAATTACTAATTAAGGTTATGATCATATTAAGGAGGTTATTTCACCATCATGCCATTATATAAGAATGTTAAACATGAATACTCATCTTTATCTATTTGCATTAGAGTTAGGTTCAACATGATAAATTATATCAATGTTACTAATCAGCACTTATACATAAACCCTAACTCACGACACCCCCATTGGATCATGGATGCATAAGGTGAAGCATCACCATCACATTCCATACTATTCTCAAGTATGAATCCACACATAAATCAAGGTGTAACCATCATGTTATAGCATACTAGGGTTTCAACAACAGTAACAAAGTACTCCATGATTGTATCAGTGATTCAAGGACTATTCATACCCAATTACCATCATTTAGTTATATTAAAGCTAGGTATAACAAGATAAACCTCATTAGGGTTACATATCAACACAATATTATTATCATTCCTTCTATTCAAATGAGTGAATAGGTAAGACTTCCTTATTAAGGGTAACCCTCCATTTGTTCCATCACCATTCAACCCATATCACCATACCACAATGTCACCCAGAACCATTGGATGTTTAAAAGGTAATACCATTGGTTCTTTACATAAGTAAACACCTTGGATAAACCACCTATGAAGTCCTTTATTTGTGCTCTATAAAGATTCAACATCTAACCGTAGATATCCCTTGATTAACAACACACAAAAAGTTCCATTGAGAGTAGGGTAAAACCCACAATCGACTGTTCATTTAAAACAAGCCATCCATTGTCAACAAGTAAGCTCCTTAAGTTTATCATATAAAGGAAAACATATAAATCACATTATTAGGACCAACATATAAAATTATCCATCATTCCACTTTATTGGAAGAATAAACAGTATATCTTGACCATTGGGTCAAGTTTATATGTTATAACCATCAGTTACAGTATAGGTCCGACCATTGCATCAAGTGACCCAAGAAACCATTGGTCTAAGGCTTAATTGATGATACAACTATATGATTAACTCACCATAGGTTTTGGGGACCTGATCCACCATCATTAGTGACCATTAAGACACCATAGGTTGTTAGATCAGCACTATATTTATTAATCAACATCAAATATCAAACTAATATCACCATTGATTGATAGCATCATTAGGGTACTTAGTTGTTAATCACTAGGCTTCTAATTAGGCCAAACCATGACCTAAGGGGTGAACGTAAGTTGACACCCTTGGTTACCACCATCAATTTTCATGAAGGAAATACCATAGGGTTGTTGCAATGGTACCATCATCGGGTCATGGGTTTATAGAAGAAATCAACTTAAAACCCTAAAATTGACCATTGGTTGATAGGTTCTTAGCACCATAGGTTGTCAAACCAACCTGATACAAGTCATATTATACCTTAGTAATAACATACACATGATCACAGGTTCATCTATAATTGAAATCAAAACAGGGAACATTATAAAAATCAAAATCAAAGTCAAAAATAGTTTTTTAGTGCATGGATCATCATTTTCAAGCAAGAACATGATCTTGAAAGCTTATGATGAGCAATAAATGTGGATAAAGTTATAAAATTTTCCTATAATGAGAAGTTTAAATCCCAAAAAGAAGAAAACTCGAGAATGTAGGGTACAAAATCCAAGCATAAGCTGTGAACGCGTCCATCTAGCACCTTTCTTCATCAAATGAGCAAACCCTAAGCATAAGGAGCAAGAAAGGTAGGTTTTAGAGCTTTAGAGCAATTTCTACCATGGAACAGCAAGGTTATGACCTGGAGAAAGGTATGAGGAAGGATAAAAAAGAAATGAATGGAGTAAATAAGGGGATTCTTACTCTTTTAGGTCAAGATCACTAGAAGGAAGCTTTTCAAAGCCTAAAAGGAAATCAATTGCAACCCTAGATTCTTTTTCCAAGAAGATCCCCTATTTCTTCTTCCTTGGACAGGGAATTCGCAATAGCACAGAGGGAGAACGAGTTTAATAGAAGGAGATAATTGGTGGAGATAAAATGGCTCGTTTTTGTGCTTAGGGATAAGTATATGAAACTTTAAGATAAAGAAAAAGAAAAGGTTGAAGTTCTAGTATCTTTCCAAGTGTCCATGGCCTTAAACTATTAAGAATATACAAGTAAACACACAATCAGATCCCACACCATCCATAGAGACATTCTTATCCCTCTTTTCTTGAATTTCTGAACAAAACAATAATTCATTAGTTGATAGCTACTAAAGGTAGCTCATCCATGAAGGGGTAAACCCTAAAATACCCTTGGAGAAAACACCTTCAAACCAAGGATTAAATAGGTGCCCCATGGATAAAATAGCTCAAGAATGATGAGATAATATCCAAGGAACATAATTCAAGTGATAAATTGCAAAGAAAACTTCTCAATTGGGTAAATTGTAGAAAAGTCCAAAATGTGCATAAAATTGCATAACTTGCTCAAACAATGTCCAAATTGGACCAAATTTGAAACTTAAGCTTGTATTATGATTTAAAAGCATATCACAAGGTTATATTAGGTTTATAAGAATTCAATTATGATAATTAAGCTTATTCAACTCATCAAGCAATTTTAGGGGCCTTACAACTATAAACCCCTAACAGGGATTTCACCCCTAAAATCCAAGGTAAACAAAGATTGGTACTTCCTCTGCACCTCATCCTATTACCTTCACATGGTTACTTGCATATCATGGTGATGTCACATCATTCATACATATATCATCTTGGGTCAACACAAAAAACCCACCTAAGAAGACAATCTCAATATGGAATGTAGAAACTTATTGTGTCATATGTACAACTCTAGTAGTTCAAAATTAAATTCTAGCTATCATCCTAAAATTATATCTATTGTATCAACACATTACTCAAAATTCATAGTTTCTATATTTTTACCAATCATGCTATGTCTCCCATACCATTCCTTGAAGCATAAAAAAAGGCGATGTATCCATCCTTTTTTTTCTAGATACACTGACACTGGAACACTTTTTAGTTCTTTTTCAGTATCAAAAGAAATGTTGACGCTGGAACCTGTCATTCCATACAAGAAAACATCATTCCTAGTAAACCTTGTTAGGGGTGAAACAACAACAATATCTTCTCCTTACTAGGATTTACACAACCTACTTAGAATACATATCATGATCCCATAAAGACATTTAATCAACCCCATCTCACTCTTGTTCAACTTGTCTCATAGTTATTGTTGCTTCGGAAACCCTAAGGTTTTTGAAGAAAATTGAACATATTTTTTACCGTATTTGAAATACTTTGACATGTCATCATTCAAAGCTTGATATAACGTGTATGACATGATTGGAACTCTCTGTTTCTCCTATTCATAAATTCTATTAGTACATTGGTTAGTCTAAAGGACATAACTCTATACTCGTCACGGTCATGTGAATTATGTCATCCAATCTAACTCTTATGCATTGATATTTGATCATAGTTTTATCTTAAAGGAACATGGTATCACATATCTATTGACCAACAAACCATCTATCCTTGGTAGTGGTATTGCCCAGCTATCACTGAACCATACACAACATTATAGAATCACTTTTTTTTCAAACAACATTTAGAGGGTCATCATCAACTCTCTCTCTCCCTCTCTTTAAGGGGGAGGAATACTTGATATGTTCATTTATTAAACATCTCAAACCTTCACATACTTCCCATATTGTTGATACAACTTGGATACTAGGATTCATTACCTTGGTATCCACCTCATGTGCTATAAGGAACTCACATCCTAATCTCATCTACTTTTACCAACATAATAAATTTCAAAATATATAAGAGGAGTCTCCCAAATTATTGGAAGGCTCAAAAGAAAAATCATCACAAACTTTATGATCTTCGAACCATAGTCCAAGTAACCTTATGCTATAATAAGCTATCCACCTTCATGTTTACAGCAAATCCACACATACGAAGTGGAAATGATCCACTTGAAAGTTGTGCCCTAGAAAGGAAAGACATAAAGGGAAACACACTTCCCACATCATAGCAACATTGTTCAAGGGTCACTTGAAAAAAGGTAACCAAATCTATTTTCATTATGCAAGTTACATCTTCTTATGTATCATTTTACCCTTTTCATTTTGGGTTCCATACCATTAGCATAGCAATCGGCATGATTAACATATCTCATTACTCCTTCCTTGATGACTATTTATGTGATGACCCAATATCAATTCAAGCCATCACCAGTAAATAATTAAGGAATAACCATAAACAACAGATTAACAAAATCACTAAAAATTTAAAACCATTTTGCAATGAGATACTATATCAGGAAACTCTTAAAGAAAGAACCAAAACTTTAGATACATCAGGTTTTACATTGTACATACATTGTACCATCTCATATTGTTTATAAAACATTTACGTACTGACTCCAAGGAGTTGAGAGTACAGAGACGACACATAGGACTTCTGTCTACAGGACATGACAGACAATACACTCAACCTGAGTTGTTACTACTACCCATGTTGTTGCTGTTCTTCCTCTGTAGTTTGGTCGCTACCTCCTCGTCCACATTCACCTAAAAATTTTGGTGACCAATGGGGTGAGACCCATGTCCCAGCGAGAGATATAACTCTCTTCCTACAATATTATTATCACAAGTAAGTATTATAAAACTGAGCAGGGGTTCTTTTTTATTAACAAGTAGGATTAATCACTATTATAAGCAGAACAAAGTAATCTCTTCTCTTAAAGTAATGCAGCTATCTATGATAGAGCAGTAAATCATCTATTCACTTTACAAGGAATGTAAAGAAACATGTATAACATCTATCCAATTAAGATGTATAAAAGAAGTGTACATCAACCAATGTTTTCCGTATTCAATCCTTGAGCAGATAAGCTACACTACTGATTACATATTACAATCACACTTATGACTTGAGGAGATTAAGTATACCATTCATTCTCCAATCGAACACAAACTTCTCACAAGTCCATATCATACCAGGTCAAAGACAGAGCCGGCTGCCAAGACCTCTCCCGCCTCAGTCAGTACGAGACAATTGGTAGTGACATCTCGTGTCAAACTGCAAAAAGATCATGCCAGGGTATAGTGGCATCTTCGCTCAGAGTTATAGTTGCAACATGCACTCTCTTAGGGAAAAACAGACTCACAACCTTCCCCAGTTATAAAATTACTGAGTCATGGCATATAGCCATACTCTGAGCCACGGGCCAGTTCACTGTGCTCATTATTGAGTCTACGACCATTGTCGCACTCGTGCCAGGATATGGCATATAGACAATCCTCAAGATTGTGGATGTAAGGGGATCGTCTCACATATGGCCGTCTAAGCTCACACCCCCGCATATTCAAAAATATACGCTCTAGGTAATCTCATAGGAAAAACCCGTTTCACAATTTCAGCAAATTCTGATGCTGATGGATCTATGGTTAGGGCAACTACATTTTATGGTTCCTAATAATTTATTAAGTGTATTACAATATTCTTTTAGCATCAAACAAGTTATAAGCATCAATCATAAACAAATGCTACAAAGAAAGGTGCAATACATCTATCAAGTACTTTTCTAATCTTTGGAACACATTTAGATACATACACTCGGGATCTCAATCCCTTTTCACAATACTGGGAATTCTCATCGCTTAACATCATCATCATCATGATTATTGGATATGGGTATTCCAACCCTTAGATCATTATTGAACATTATTACCGCTGTAACAGGTAACTATTATCTCTAGGTCCTCAGACCAAGGTATTCATACACTTGTTGTACAAGTATTTCACATAGATCATAAGGCCCGTTTAAGCATCTTGTCACCTTTCACTAGGAAACAACTATTCACATGGCTCACAAGGTTATTTAAACATCTTGTCACCTCTCACTAGGAAACAACTATTCACATGGCTCACAAGGCCCATTAAACATCTTGTCACCTCTCACTAGGCAACAAATATCTTTTAGGTCATCAGACCATATAAACATTATACTTGTTATACAAGTATTTAACATGTTTCATAAGGCTTATGCAATAAGAGAAATATCACCTTCCCATTATTAGGGTTAGGGTTTTCCTTTATATCCGAATAGGGTTTCAAATTCATATTATCAATCCAAACTCTAATTCAATGATCCACACATCTAGGATCATACATTGATATCATAAGTATTCAATCATACTTATTTATTCTCAATATTTATCATTAAATGATTATCAACACAAAGTATGAGTTTCTCTCTCATCCTCACTAGGATATTGATTACATCATACTTTATTAACTTGGCTTAACCCTTTCTTAAGGTATGTTAGCCTACACTTATCAAAGTGCATTAAACTCATTATATTTATCCTGTAGTGTATTGGCCATAAGTCACACACTTGAATTACCCAACTAACATCAAGTGATATGGACTCATCTCGGGTTAAGGCATTGTTGATATAGGGTTGACCATTATCAACCACTTTAGGTGTTTCACCTATCAAGGTATTAATTATACCATTACTTGGTGTTACACTCATCACTCCTAAGAGTGTCTTGCCCTCACCTTTACAAAGTGTATCGGGTTGACTCATGTATGTCAAGTTGAACACATGTATTGGATTAAGTATATATTGGGCTAGGCATCATCATATCCCTCATACCCTTACCTATCAAGGTATCAACCTTACCAATCATATGGTTTATCACCTTCACCTTTCATGAGTGTAACATCGTCACCTCACTTGAAGATATAGGCCACACCATACTTTAGTGTATTGGCCATCACATGTTCTAGAGTATTAACCACCTTACCACTTTTTTCATCTAGTGTATTGGGTTACCCACCATATCATTTTAGAGATGTGTGCTCAACACCATATCATCCAAGAGGTGTATGCTTAACCCAATATCAGTTTAGAGGTGTATGCTTGCTACCCATATCACCCAAGAGGTGTATGTTTGCTTCCATATCGGGCAAGATGTGTGTGTGCTTCACACCATATCAGGCAAAGAGGTGTGTGTGTGCTTCACACCATATCGGGAAAAGAGGTGTGTGTGTGTGTTCTTCACACCATATCGAGCAAAGAGGTGTATGTGTGCTTCACATCATATCGGGCAAAGAGGTGTGTGTGCGCTTCACACCATATCAGGCAAAGAGGTGTGTACTTGACACTATATCGTGCATGGGGTCTTTTCTTGACCCCATATCATGCAAAAGGTATATAGTTGACACCATATCATGTTCAATATGTGAAATTCATTACCATATCATGAAAATAGGTATAAACAAATAAGCATATTGTGCTAGTGATGTATGCACATGACCATATCGAGTTAGAGGTGCTTGCTTGTGTGCTTGAACTCGATATCACTTTGTATTATGATACCATCATCTTCAAGCTCTAAACCTTCGTTCTAACTGTTCTAGTACATGAATAATGGATCTAGGCAACTATTAGAACTCATATATTCATCAAGTATTCAAGAACAACTCATAATTGAAAGTAAACCATCTAGTATAACAAGATAGGTGGTGAATAATAACATGATTGGGTTCAAGTTATATAACCTTCCTCAAGAACAACTTCAAAGCTCCAAGCTCCAAAGCTCCATGTTCCCAAGGTAGAAGATGAACTATCACAGGTTAAAGACTCGTTCACAACTCCTCTATAAGAAAAGAATCACCATAGATAAGAACTCGGTGAAGAAGAAAAGAAAGGAAAGAATCACAATCGAGATCCATGCTTGAACCAAGGTTCAAGATGACCATGGCTTCACCTAAGCTTAATGGCTCGAGCTCTTCCTTTCTCCTTGATTCTTAGAACTATATCAAAGAGTAAGAGAGTGATAGGGGTCAAAAAGATTCACTAGTAGGTGAAAGGAAGGGTATATATCCTTGAGGTTCATGGGAGAGAGTGTAAGAGGTGTCATCACCTTATTACTAGTAGGTGCCACATGGCCATGCATGGATTGACACATGTACTTGCATGCATTCCATCTTTATCTTTCCATGCAAAATAAAAACTTGAGGATAATGCAAGGGATAAGGGTCGTCCCTTTTGGTTATCTTCTAGGGAAAGCCACTTCCACTCACATTATTATTTTATTAACAATTCAATGCAACTTTTCCCAAGGAAAGTTGCAAGCTGATATCCATTGTTGTAATGATGTGCTTAGCTCGTTTTTGCAAAGTCAAAGAGTTAAAAAAACGATATGGGGGTATCCTCTTTGGCTCCCTGGCCAATAGGGACTCCCATTTAACTACAACCTGATACACTCAATACAAGCTCAAATTAAGGTTTCCATTCAACCCCTGTCTTGGTCTTTTCATCACCAAGAATACTACCACTCATAAATGATTCAAACATGGTGTATCATTCATTCTCTCTCCTCTAAATGATATATAGAAGAAGTAGGAACATTCTAGAGGTGGTAATTTGCTTATCAACCCTACATTTTGGGTAAATTACAATTTGTACCAAAATTGATGCACAAGGTACCAGCAGTATTCAAACAAGTTTAAACTTGGCATTTAGGCTTTCCACAAGCCACCACTTAGCATCAATTTCCCTATTATGATGGTAAAACACTTAAGGCACATTTAACATGTGACATTTTGCAATATAACATCCCATCTTGGGTAAATAGCACTTTGGTCCAAAATAAAGGAACATTGCTCAAACAACATTCAATTAGGACCAAACTTGAAACATAGTGTGTCATATGATAACAAAACACCTTAGAGGATTATATTAAAGTTCTAAGCAACTTACTTACCTTAAAAAAATAGGGTTAACTCATAAGACAAGTCAGGGTCATTACAAGTTATAAACCCCTAATAAGGATTTCTTCCCCGAAATCCCAAATGAAGGGAGACAATTGTCGTTCATGTATCATATCATCAAGTCTCCACATAACATCTTGATGTTATGGAGATGATATATAACTTTAACCAGCACAAAGTTCTTCCATTAAAGATCATCATAAGATCAGTCACACATGGCACATACTCAGCTGTCCTTTCCATTACTAACTGCGAAGTCAACTCTGTGTCAGGTAACACTTTTCTTAGTCAGAGAAGCATTATTCATACCTTATTTAACTCAGGTGTCAAACCTTACTGATTTGTCACCTTCTCAACTTACAACTTATGTGATAAGATCTTTGACCTTGGGAGTCTTCCATACTCCTCACTTAGTTTAACATTTCACCTCTAAGGAAAGACCAGAGTTACGTTCTGTCACCCACTTGGAACTACAAGTCTTATCATACATCTATTGTGCCACTCCAATCTGCTGACAAAACACTAAACTTTCTTATGACTTATACCAACTATCACATTAGCTATTTATTTTCTTGCCATAAAGAGAGGCTACTTGTCAAAGAAGAACTTATCTCAAAGGTATCTCTAGATCTCACTTAGTTTAACATCAATCTGCCTCAATAGATCTAGATAGGGATATTATAAGGAATTGTTTTAAGCTTGATAAGCTTTTCCCCAAAATGATTCTACAATTGTTTCTTCAGTTGATACATCCTTATCGATGTTATGTTTATGCAGAGCATAAACCCCTAACATATGATATCCATACTATAGTATGTAACTAGGTTGATCTCAAAGTAGGCCCTTCTAAGTAGTCAAACATTAATCATCTTAGTAGGAGTCATGTTCTCACTTTCCCACACCACCTGACACTTCTTGGATACCAGAATTCCTTACCTTAGTATTCATCAGATGTGTAAAAAACACATCACATCCTCATCATTTCCATCTCTCTGTTGATATTACCAAAATCAAACATACAAAAGGATCTTTCTTTCATCTTGGGTCATTACTTATTACACATATATCTTTATCTTGGAACCAAAGTCCAAGACGAACTGATACTTTTCCAAGTATCCATCAATAGAGCACTTCTAACTCGTGCACATCAAGTATCATAAGACTCACTTGATTATCAAGTCCCTAAAAGGAAAGAACACAAAGAAATGTATTCCTTTCATCACCCCATCATTTCCCAGGGTTGTTCATTAAAGAGGAGACATTATCATCTCCTAAGATTATTGCATGAACTTTTAACTGTTCATGAGTCATTTACTTTTGTTTCATCCTAGGTTCCTTGCCATCTACATAAGAATTATATGGATGATTACATACCATCATTCCTTTCTTTATTATTGTCTAGCATGTTTATGAACATTTTATGATCCTATCACATTTCCCATCTACACATGATGGAAAAGATCATTATCCTTCACATATTCTTTATTTGAACATGGACCATATTCCTTCTTCCTTTTTACTTATCATGGGAATTGTACTTTGTACTTTCTCACACTCACATGTTGATCTGAGATAATCTCAGATTCCATTTTATTGCACTTAGGATGTGATAGAAATATCCATTCCATATTTTGAATTTCATTATGCAATTTAGATTGTCTCAAAATGATTACTTGATTAGAGTAATCAGAAAGATAGCAATCTAAGAGTTACATACTTACCCTACCTTCAATAGTTGAATATCTGGCCAGGGTATATAAGTATTGAGATTAGATATTATGCATCTTGTTTGTATCATATACCTTACGTTTCATATTATCCAAATCATAGGACTTGATATCCCTGAATTTCTCCAAGAATCTCTTTTACATCTCTGCCTCTTTTATATGGACAAAAGAAATTATAAAGTATTTAAAAGAATATTGGACAGAATATAAATTCTAGTCCTCATCATTTCTTCCCCATGTTCCCATAGGACAACTACAGAGAAGTCAACAACAACAATCCTTCTTATGATTATTAGATAAAATCAAGAGAAGACATATCAGAATGAAAAAACTCTATTTGACTGTCACCCATCATGGCCATCTACCACTTCTAGTTGACTCAAAACATAGAGTCTAGCTATTTCATGTTGTTCCTTTTACCTTTTTACACTATTGGGTTGTAACTTTCATAAGCCTTGTCGAGTCAGTCTCAGTTGTTGGGTCATTTACTCTTTTCTTTTTGAACAAAAGGGTTTAGTATGATCAACATGTCCATATCTATAACATGTCTTGTCCTCATATCATGGTATTATCGGTCTTATTATTGATGTAGAAGCTAAGCCAGGAGTTCTTACAGGTGGAAAGTTAGGACTTTTACCTTTACTTAGTGACTACTGCCCTGGTGCACTAGGCATTTATTGCACTGGTGGCACCAAAAACTTTGGCATTTAGAACAACTAGACAAATGTCTCTAGAATTGTAGAGACCTTTCCTTAATTCTTAACTTATTGCCCTTCCTTGGGCATTTACATCACAGATGTACTGTCTATCTATACTTATGGAAGAGTCCATTTTCTTGCCATATGTTAATCCTTCCCACATTTTCCACTGTTCCAATATGACTATGTCATTCAGGAACCCTTTCAGAACCCAAAGTTTCTGCATTGAGGACTGGTAACCTAGATTGTAGTGCTAGTATCCAGTTGACTATATGCATCATTGTTGTCCTAACATGCCCAATAAGAGCATAAAAAGTAGGATTCTCTATCCTGATTGGGTCAAGATGGGAATTCTCAAGCACTTTTTCTTCTCTTTCCTGATCCCTTGCACCTTCTCCTGATGCAACAACATTGCTCTTAGCAACGTGTTCCTTGTGTTCTCCAGTCATTTTTAAACTTCACCCTTTCTTCTGCATAAGTAGAAGTCACTATAGGGTATACTGGAGGACACTAGAACAGACTCAGCACCTTAGTCCTATGTCTCTGTAGACTCAGCGAACCTTAATCTCTGATACCAAACTTTGTGAGAACCCAATATCAAATCAAGCCATCACCAGTAAATAATTATGGAATAACCATAAGCAGCGGATTAACAAAATCACTAAAAATTTAAAACCATTGTGCAATGAGATCCTCTATCAAGAAACTCTTAAAGAAAGAATCAAAACTTTAGATACATCAGGGTTCACATTGTACCATCTCAAATTGTTTATAAAACCTTTACGTACTGACTCCAAGGACCTAAAAGTGCACAGACGACACATAGGAATTCTATCTACAAGACACGACAGACAGTACACTCAACTTGAGATGTTACTGTTGTCTATGCTGTTGTTATTCTTCCTCTACAATATGGTCTCTACCTCCTCGTCCGCGTTCACCTAAAAATGTTGGTGACCAATAGGGTGAGACCCATGTCCCAATGAGAGATATAACTCTCCGTTAACAGTATTATTATCACAAGTAAGCAGTATAAAACTAAGTAGGGGTTCTTTTTTATTAACAAGTAGGACTAATCACTTTTATAAGAAGAACAGAGTAATCTATTCTCTTAAAGTAATTCATCTATCTATGATAGAGCAATAAATCATCTATTCACTTTACAAGGAATATAAAGAAACATGTATAACATCTATCCAATTAAGATGTATAAAAGAAGTATACATCAACCAATGTTTTATGTATTCAATCCTTAAGAAAATACGCTACATGGTTGATTACATATTACAATCACACTTATGCCCTGAGGAGATTAAGTATACCATTCATGCTCCAACCGACCACAAACTTCTCACAAGTCAGTACCATAAAAGGTCAACGATAGAGCCAGCTGCCAAGACCTCTCCCGCCTCGGTCAGTACTAGACAATTGGAAGTGACAATTTGTGTCAAACTGCAAAAATAGCATGCCAGGGTATAGTGGCATCTTTGCTCAGAGTTACAACCACAACATGCACTCTCTTAGGGGAAAACAGACTCACAACCTTCCCCAGTTATAAAATTACTGAGTCATGGCATATAGCCAGTCCTCAAGATTATGGACGTAAGGGGATTGACTCACATATGGCCGTCCAAGCTCACGCCCCCGCATATTCAAAAATATGCCCTCTACGTAATCCCGTAGGATAAACCCATTTTACCATTTCAGCAAATTCTGGCACTGATGGATCTATGGTCATGGCAACTACATTTTATGGTCCCTAATGATTTATTAAGTGTATTATAGTATTCTTTTAGCATAAAAAAAAATTATAAGCATCAATCATAAACAAATGCTACAAAGAAAGGTGTAATACATCTATCAAGTACTTTTCTAATCTTTGGAACAAATTTAGATACATACACTCGGGATCTCAATCCCTTTTCACATTATTGGGAATTCTCATCCCTTAACATGATGGACCTGAGGTCGACAAGAAGACATTGATCTTAGAATTTGACAAAGTATCATCGATTCTAAAGCCATCAAACTAATAATATCAACACTATCCATCGACCTTCAAGGTTAATAGTTCATCGTAGATCAACCTACCAGTCTCTTAGAGATTGACAACCCTCAATATCGATGGATTGTCATTTCCCAAACAAATATTCATCGACCTCCCAGATCGATGATAGGAAACTAAGAGTCCACACCATGTGGACAAATCAGAGACCAAAAAGGCACAAGCAAACCCTATAAATAGGCCCCAAGAGCATCACTTCAAGGAATCTTGGATTTTAGAGTAAAAAAATCAAAAAACTGCCACCAAGTTCAGAACCAAAATCTAGAGACCATCAACCTATAGACTTGACATTAAAATACTTCCATCAACATATCAACGTATCTACTTGCTTTAGTCTTGATCATAGGAAGGGTGGAGATCATTAACATTTGTCCATCAGCCATTAGCCATCAACCACCTTGTCAGACTCAACCATAAGGAGATAGATCGATCATTTGATCTACCCTTATATCGACTTCTTTCCTCTCTTTTCCTTATCATGACTTGTTCAAGTTGTAATATGTTCCATCTCTATTCCATGAGTGGCTAAAATCCATATCTTGGATTTGGAGTAGCTTCCAGGCCCTTGCAACCATGTAATATTTCCTTATTCTGTGTAATACACATGTTCTTTTAGTTTTGTTTCTATACTCCCATTTTAATGCGTTGTTTTTTAATTAGCTATGTTCTTGTGAAAGTTTATCTAGATAATGTTAATTAGTGAGATATGAGAGTGAGGATTTTACTATATTAGAATTTTATGATTAGTGCTAATATTTTGGTTATCATCTCCAGAGAGAGATAGAAATCTACCAGGATCTCAAGAGAAGGAAGGAGTGGATGTCTTTTGTGACTATCAACAAAACATGTTGAGAATATATACAAATTGGAAGAGAAGGTTTTCAGTTCAGGTAAGAGGGATTAATAGGCAAAGAATAGATCCTCAATGTCATGCTTGAGGATGGTCTGATTGGTGAAACCCAATCCAAGAAATGTTGGTATGTATGCCCATAGAGCCAATCATATGATGATTGGAATGGCATGATTTGTTTGATAATAGATGTAAATCTTCTAGTTTATTCTATTTTATTCAGTTATGAGATAATGATGAAACATAATAAATGTCTAAATAATGATATTACTCAATGACATATGTCTTTGGGTTGAGGATCTGAACGATGAGATCATATAGATGTTAGGAGTGATACATTCTTGTTATGTCCCTAATCGGATGTTATTATGGAAGGTTGATAGATAACAATGTCACATAAGACTAGAGTGTATGTTGGTTGATGATAGAATCTTATTAGTCATGATATGTGATATCAAATCAAACAAATTGGTACTTGTTAGAGAACAATGTATCAGACATACCCACTTTGAGAGTGACACATGGAAACCATGATTGGTAGTCAAAATCACCTCTCACAGTGATGGTGATGATTGTGGTTCTTAGACTTGAAATCACTGCACCCATCACATGTCGCTTGATGTACTTAGACATCATCCATGGTGACCTTGAATAAGGGTTTCTATAAAGGTGATGCTCGAGTGCCTCATAACACATGGGTATGACTGTGAGTGATGTAGATGGGCTTTGTCCCTCCTATAAGAGTTTAATATCTAGTCTACTTGATAAGAAAGAATGAGTAAAGCATGCACATGAATAGGTGAATCAATATATGATATTGAGTTCACATATATCTCAGATAGTCCAATATAGTTCAAGGAACATGGATTGAATGTTGAAGAAGATGACGATCCATGCCTCAAGTTCAATCTGGATATTAGCGATAGAGGAACTTTACAATCACTATAACACCAATCATAAATTGTAGGTTGAAGTTGTTCTCCAACTTTCCAATTACTTGGGTAGCAATGATGTCTTCTTAGACACCAATCATTGCTTGTGATGTCATAAGTTAGTTATGGACACTCATTGCCAATGTAACTTGGACCCTATAGGTCACACACATAGAATACACTTAGAACAGGAGTTTATTCATGAATGTGGTTTAAATTTGATTACTAAACAGTTAGGTATTCAATTTAAACAACAATGGTTAAAAGTTTGAAAGATTGGACTGTGAATTGGCCGGTTCAAGTGTTTAACTGATCAATTCAAAGTGTCAAGTGAATTGAACCAACATTAGGAATCTAGTCCATGAAACCACTAGTTCAGGAAGTGAATCAATCAGTTCAGGTCCATGAATCAACCGGTTCCAGTTATGAACCAACTATTTGGTTGATCAATTTGATTGGATCAGGGATTTGTGATGTTGTCATGTTGTGCATTTATTGAACATTAATTGCCAATATAATTGTGACTGGGAAACATAGTAAAATGAACAGTTCAAGGATTGAACCGGTTGGATCACATGCCAACTGATTGATTAACTTTTGAGTCGATCGTTTTTTCATTCGTAGGATACGAAAATTCATGAAATTTTGTCCCTTTTGACTCTCGCTCAGGATAGAACTCTTGACTCCAACCCTCTGATAAATGAGGGGTAGTCGAGGCTTTCTAGAGAGACAATAATAAGCTTTAACAATCATTGTCTTCTCTGTTTGTGGTGATTGGATACATATATATATTTATAAATATAAAATACGTCAATAAAAAATATTAAGTCTTAGATGCTTTCCATAAGCATCACACATGAAAAGCTTGATTGACTGAGCATGGTGCGTTGTCCATCTCACATAAGTGTGATGGTCGTTATGTGGGCCTGCCAAGAAGGGTGCATTACTATTGTGTTGTCTTTTGGGTCAGACTTAACTAAGTGATCTTAATGAGATTAAGCACTTAGAAGCTTGTAGATGACTATAGTAAAAAGTTGCACTTACCACCTATCTAAGAATTGCATAAGATGCAATTCGCAAAATTTTCCTACATAATGATTGATTATGGACGCTGGAGTTGGCCAGGTAATAACGCAATTGTTTTGTATCTTGGCTCACTAGAAGGTTGTATGTTGTAGTCTTCTGAATTGATATGCGAGGTCTATCAATTTGAATAAAATAGTGGGAGCAACAATTAATTAAAGGCCTAACTAAACATTGACAAATTTTATTCAAATCAAATAAAAGTGTTTTGACAAATTGAAAATTTCTCTTGTAGAATTAAATTGAAATCAATAACGCATTTTCATTTCAATCAGTCCATGATAAGGACAATATAAATGGGAATAATTCCCATGACTGGATCAGGATGTTGAGAATTGTTTTCACACAAGAGTCAAAGCTCTATGTCTGGAGACACCAGAGCTAGATGAACTTGCTCCCACTGCACCTAAGGCTGACATGGATGCTTACAAGAAGCATACTAAAGATCTCGTTGATGTCAAATACCTAATGTTGTGCTCCAACAACTATGAGTTGTAGAGACAACATGAGAACATGGATGTTATTGAGATGGTAACACATCTTAAGTGCATGTACCAAGATCAGGCAAGATGGGAGAGGTATGATGTCTGCAAGGCGTTGTTCAAATGCAACATGGCAAAAGGAGATGCAGTAGGTCCTAATGTGCTCAAGCTTATTGGGTTAGACTGGGATTTCCTTTTGGTCAAGAGTTGGCCACTGATGTTATTCTACAGTCATTGCCAGAGTCATACAGTCAGTTTGTCATGAACTGCAACATGAATAACTTTGACAAGCCATTGACAAAGTTGCTTGGCATGTTGAGAACAACGGAGGCACAAATGAAGAAAGACAAGCCCAAGTCTATGATGATGATCAATAGATCAAAAGGGAAGTCTAAGGGCAAAGGCATAGCTAAGAAGAGTTCTAAAGCTAGCTAGAAGCCCCAGTCTTCAATGCTCAAAGCAAAGGGAGGGGTGAACAAGGGAGGCAATTGTCACCATTGTCACTAGCCTAGACACTAGAAGAAAAATTGCCTTCTCTAACTGGAGGAACTAAAGAACAAGAAGGAGGGAATAGAGATCTCCACTTCAGTTATACAGGTTATGAGATAAATTTGACTACTTCTTCATCTTAGGTACTTGATACCAGATGTAGATCTCACATATGTTTGAATTTGCATGATCTGAAAAGAAGTAAGCCTTTACGAAAGGGCGAGATTGGACCGTGCATTACAAATAGAGCAAGAGTTGCTGCCACTATAGTAAAAACCTATAATTTATCTTATCCTACAAGGATTGTAATAGAGTTAATGACTACTATTTCATATCTGCCAATAATAGAAACATTTTACTTTCTGCATCTTGTACACACAAGGATGAATATGAAAACTATCTAAAGAATAATCAATGTTCTATTTTAAAAGGATGATATCTTTTATGGAAGTGCCCAAATGTCTTATGGTCTTGTTTTCTGGATCCAAAGATAAATGTTTATAATGTAAATACCAAAAGATTAAATTTGATAACTAAAACAATGAATACCATTATCATTGTCATTGTCATCTAGAGAAAATAAATAAGAAATGCATTTCTAGGATCCATAATGATGGTTGTCTAGACTCTTTTGGTTATTGAACCAATATAGACACACAAATCTTATCCATTGGGAGATATGACAAAAACACCTTTCACTAGATGTAGTAGGGGAGAGAGTATTCAATTAGGGCTTGTATACATTGTTGTATGTAGACCTTTTAGAATAAATGCTAGAGGTAGTTATTAGTACCTCATGATCTCAGTAGATATAGTAATTTGTATTTTTTGAAACACAAATATGAATCTCTTGAAGTGTTCAAGAAGATCATGAATGAAGTACATAACCACCTTTGTAAAAGTATTAAGACACTTTGATATGATCGATGTTGAAATATTTTATACCAAGAGTTTGAGAACCTTATGGAGAGATCGTGATAGTGTATAACAATTAACTCAACCTGAAACATAATGATGTATTAGAAAGAAGGAATCACACCATGTTGAGTCATGGTGTGATTATCAATAAATATAGCTAATCTTTCAATTTCCTTTTCAGCACATGCTTTACACTAAAATAATGTATCGTCTAAAATGGTTCAAAAAGACATCATATGAAATATGGCATGGGAAGTGTCTCAATATGTCTTTTATAAGGATTAGGATTGAAAGCTTGTATAAGAAAATAGTTTCTTGAAAAGCTTTATCCACAAATCACATAAATGTTAGTTTGTTGAACACTACTTTTATTTCGATCCAACAACAAAATTTTTGTTACTAGGATGGCTGAATTCCTTAAGGCGAATTTAAATTCCAACAGAATTAGTCGGAGTAAAGTAGAACTTGAAAAGTTTGAGACCAACAAATAATTGAACCTAAAGAGGTATAACAAGATTAAAGAAAATCACAAACAAAACCTCACAGTTCCAGTAGAATGTTCCATGAGCATGAAAGATTATGATATCTTATAAATCAGAAACACGGTAAGTTGGTCATAAGCCGATGAGCCAACAACAACCTATCTAGAAGCTATTGAGGGACCAGACAGAGTCTGAGAATTGGCTTGAGGCCATTGTATCCAAAATGGAATCCATATACACCAAAAAGGTATGACCTTCATGGTACCACCTAAAGGGGTAAAACCCATAGGGTGCAATTGGGTCTTAAAGAAGAAGACCAACATGGATAGTAATGTACAAACATATAAGAGTAGATTGACTGCAAAGGGTTTCAAACAAGTTGAAAATGTTATACATGATGAAATCTCTTCACCAGTCACCATGGCTAAGTCCATGCTTGCCATTACAATTTATCAAGACTATGATCTTAGGCATATGGATATTAAAACCACATTCCTTAATAATAATAGTTAAGATGATGTGTATGTGACATAAGGTTTTATAAATCCATTAATACAAATAAAGTCTATAAGCTACAAAAGCTAATCAATGTGATTGAAGCAAGCATCTCAAAGCTGAAATCTTTAATTTGATAGGATAGTCAAAGAGTTTGACTTTAGTCAAAATAAAGATGAAATTTGTGATAACAAAAGACTTAGTGGGAGCATATTTATATTACACATAATGATGAGGAATAATATCCTTATATTGTAAGTATTAAAACATAGTAAGGAAAGAACTTTCTTTATGAAAGGTTTGGGCGAAGTGTCTTATGTTATAGGAATTGAGATCTATAGAGATAGTTCTGGAAAGCTTCTAGACCTAAACAAGAAGACATACATTGGCAAAATGCTGAAAGGGTTTATCATGAAGGATTCAATGAGAGAAAATCTATCCATGATTCATGGGATTAGTCTCTCAAGAACCATGTATTCCAATTCTTATAAGGAATTGGAAAACATGAGTAAGATGCCATTTGCATTCACATTTGGATCCATCATGTATGCAATATAATGTACCCATCCCATTGTCTTGTATGTATTAAACATGACAAGATGATTAAGTCAGATTTCAATGAAGGTCATTGGAATACCATAAAGACAGTCCATAAGTTCTTGAGAAGCACTTAGGACCAGTTCTTCAACTATGGCAATAAGCAAGAGTTTGGTTAAAAGGTTACATTGATGCAAGATTCCAAAATGACAAATAATATCAATGATCACAATCTAAATTTTTGTTTGACCTTAAAACATAAATTGTTGGTGGTAAAAGTTCCAAGTGAGAGACGGTCATTTAATTCTACAATAGAAGCCGAGTATCTTGGTGTTATGAACACATCATAGGATACTATATGGATCATTAAGTTCATATAAATGAACTTATGGGAAGTTCATATAAATGAACTTATGGTAAGTTCCAACCATTGATGATATAATAGAAATACTATGACAACAATGGAGTTACAGGATAGGCATGGAATCTTAGATAGCATGTTGCAACAATTCCATCTCATACGAGAAGTCATACAACAAACATATGTGAAACTTGTTGCATACTGATTAGAGGTAAATGTTGCTAACCCATTGGATAAAAACTTGCACAGAAAAAACATGGTGGACATGTTTAAGATCATTTGGAATAAGATTTGTAGATGACTGGCTCTAAGTGCAAGTGGGAGTCTGTTGGCATATATTCCCAGAGAGCCATATGATGATTGGAATGACATGATTTGATTGATAATAAAGGAAAATCTTCCAGTTTATTCTGTTTTATTCAATTACAAGATAATGATGAAACATAATATATGTCTAAAGAATGATATTACTCAATGACACATGCCTTTAGGTTGAGGACTTGAATGATAATATCATACATATATTAAGAGTAGATACATTCTTGTTATGTCCCTAGTTGGGTGTTATTGTAGAAGACTGATAGACAACAATGAAATATAAGACTAGAGTGTGTGTTGGTTGATGATAGGATCTCATTAGTCGTGATATATGACATCAAAACAAACACATAAATACTTGTTCGAGAATAGTGTATCGAATAGACCCACTTTGGGAGTGATACATGGAAACCAGGATTGGTAGTTTGAATCACCTCTCATAGTGATGGTGGTGACTTTGGTTCTTAAATTGAAATTACTCCACTCATCACATGTCATTTGATGTACTTAGACATCACCCACTATAAGCTTGAATAAGGGTTGCCATAAAGGTGATGTTGGGGTGCATCATAACACATGGAAAGTTCAAGCGTCGATGGTACCTTTCTCATATCCATAGTTAGAATGGAGACCTTGCTGCCCCCTGTTCTGTAATGCTAGTATGGACTCCTATGTAAGTAGTCACCTTATCTTTTCCCTTGTCAAGGGGTAGTGGTACCTCTAGTGAGGTAGAGCATTGATCTCCCTTGCTTGTGATATATGAAGTCATTATGGCTGATATCACAACTATAGGGTGAGAGTTTGTAGGGACTACCGTCTTCTGAATCCAAACATTTTGTACTTTTGGATTTGGGTTTTCTTTTAGTACATTGATTGGTTACGCCTTCTGCAGTTGATGTGCCCCTGGTATGATGATCAATTGCACTTTCTATCTCTGGTAGGTTATTGCATGCTAGTCAACTTCTTGACATTTATTGGAATCACCAGTTTCCATTCCTAGACTAAGGTGACGATCCGGGTACTTTGAAACTAATTTTTGATTGCTTGCTCTTATGGAAGAACCAACCCACATGACGGTGCTCTGACGATGAGATCATAGCCACTGTGTTGGAGGATGACACTGCCTATTTTGAAGTGAATGTATGGACTTCCCCAACATCTATGAGATCTTACAAGGTGTGTTTGAGTGTGATGTCGGAGTATGTCTTACGACCCTTTGCTCTAAGTTAATTGCAAAATGTGTTGGCATTATAGCTCCTAGGTAAGAAATTCATTGGATCCCTTATGGATGAAAACTTATTCAGATGTGTGATATTCGATAGGATAGTCCTGAGAAAAGTTTCTAAGGGTGTGAACTTCCTTTTTGGTTTGGAAGGCTCCTCGACTGATGGTGCGGTAGTTGTTGGCTTGACATGAGATGTCAGATTACTCACCACTGAAGGAGTGATTTTGTTTGTCTGTTACAGGGATGGCCAGAAAGGTGGTGGTGTGTACCTGTGGTAGTTTTTTGGTGGCCACACATACTATGGGGGCATGTATTGAGGTTGATAATAGGGTGGCATCACATGAGCTTATTGTGGTTGAGGTGTTGGATCCCAGACACCCTGAGTTGTTGATGTCTGCACTGATGAAACCTGTATAGTTGGTGGTTGTCATGTTCTTATCCCAATGGGATCAAGTACTACTCTAACCATGGCATGTGATGTATTTCCTTTCTCCAACTTTAAATTCTAATTAGTCATTGAGGAAGCAGACAATGGATGGAAAGTGAGGCCTATGTTATGATAGACCCCCCTCTTGATTGAATTTTTGTTATGTACATGTACTTGTATGAGATTTGGGAAGGTATTGTACTTTTGAAAGGATTAGAGGCAAGTGAGAGATGATGTGGAGGCTTTGATCACCATGTCTAGGGCCTCCTTATCTATAGGCTTGAATTATAACTGAGTGGCAACATCGCTCCACTACCCAAAAACTCAGAGAAGCTCTTGTCCATCTTTTGCCACAATGCTTTCAAGTTCTCTTTGTTCGGGACTTGGTTTAGATTCCAAGCATACTGATCGATGAAGTTTTTGGCCATCTTGGCCCATATGGCTATGGTGGTCATATCCTACTTGTTGTACTAGGCCAATGCAGGACCAATCTAGATCCATGTGACGAAACGTAATAGTTCATTGATGTCATTCCAAACTTCCAACATATCTGAGCAATATGCCTTGAAGTGGGCCATTGGGTCCCCCTTGTCAGCGTATTCATGAAACTTTGGCATAGTGAATTGCCAGTGAGCTTTGCATCTAGAAAATTGAATAAGACATTAAATGTCTTCCCACTATACCTCTTCCCTTCTAGCAGTCTGATATTTTTCATGATATCAAATAATAGGAAATCCACGATAGCAGGCTCCTGTGTGACAACTTCTTGACATTCTACCACCACGGGTATGGATTGTGGTTTGATTGTCGGTGATGACTCCATATGTATAGGTGGTGGGAATCCATACTATCCCCCTATGTATGACTGTACCAGGAGTGAGTGGTGGATACAAGGAGTTCATGTTGGGGAATGGTCCTTGACCATTTAGATATTGCATTTGAACCTTAGTGATGGTGTCAGCCATTTGAGGGTCTTCCCACATCATCACAACTTCTTCTTCTTTCTTCTTTACTTCAGTTTCTCCTTCAAGATTGAAGAAGGGAATTTCCACCTCCTATAGTGTTGGGACAAACCTAACATTTTCCAGGGGTGAACTCTAATAGATTCCTATTTGGAGTGTTTCTACCTAAGGCAGATGGGAGCCCCACAAACTATATGGAAAGAATGACATAGATGAACCTGCATGCATGACCCCTTGTCCAACAAACCCTGGAGTATGCCATTCACTAGCATAGGATGAGCTTGATGGAGGCAGAAAAGGCATGTTGAAAGTCTTCTCGAATTGAGGTCCTTCTTCCGTGACTATGACATCAAGCACGATGGAAGCATTCTTACATTCCTCCACCTCTTCTAGTTTCTCAAGCTTGTTTTGGATGACTTCCCCCCAGGAATTATCATTAGATTGTCAGTCTGTACAGCTGCTCCCGACTATCCTGATTGATCATTGGCAAGATTGGTTGAGGTACAAACTCCTTGCTATGCCCATGAATCCCTAACACGAACACTAGTGAGATTGAAAAGTAGGGTGTAGAGTCATGAGCAAATAGTGTATGCTTTAGGATGAGTCCCTCTGTACATACTATGTTAGAAAAGAAATTGAAAAGGCTCCCCCTGGCAAGGGAGGTGTATGTAAAGGATACTCCCCAATTTCTTGTGTTCTTATCATGGTGAAAGGCACATGTAGTTTTTTTTTCTCTATGCTTTTTTGGTGGTTGATTCTGCTCCTAGCTTGGGCAATATGAGGGAACCTATCCAGTTTTGAATGACATGTGTTTTACAATGCCATGGAAGAAAGGAAAAGATGGTGGGTGTATTGTTCCTTTGAGAAACACTCCAAAGGAATCATTCAAAGTAGGGTGGAAGGTAGGGGATTGAGTGGAAGGTCAAGAGTAAGGTGACCCTCTCTAAGACAGTGACTATGCTTAATAACCCACTTTTCTTCCTCAAGGTGTGCTCGTGGAGTGGGGTTACCAAACTAAAACCCTTAGTAGGATCCATGACACCCTGGTTTCCTTCTATCTTATGGGATTTCTCCAGATATTTCTTGTGAGTAATGATTAGTAAAGAGGAAGCCTCACTTTGGCCTCCCCTTTTCATGACAATCATGGAAAGACTGTGGTTTAGTTTTAGTTCATAGTCTAGGACCCTCTTTAGGAAGGTGTAGTGTATGATTGCGCCAATTATAGGTCATGGTCTAGGATCCAAATGATTTGAAAGTTAAAGTGGGATTTGTTTAAGGTCATAATCCAGGACAATGGTGGGGTGGAACCGACATTGGCGAACGATGCCTTACATGATGTGGAGGAACCCCTATTTGCTCGAGTTTGGGGATGAAACCCTTTTTGAGTTTGTTAAAAAAGATTGTTTGAGTTGTTAATCTTTGAAAAAGATTGTTTGAAATCTGAATTTGAGATTGTTAATCTTAGAAAAAAGATTGTTTGAAATTTGAGTTTGAGATTGTTAATCTTTAAAAAAATTGTTAGAAATCCAAATTTGTGATGGTTAATCTTTGAAAAAGATTGTTTGACATATGAGTTTGAGATTGTTAATCTTTAAACAAGATTATTAAAACTTTAATTTTAGATTTTTAATCTTAGAAAAAGATTGTTAGACATTTAAATTTGTGGTTAATCATTGAAAATGGTTGTTTGAAATTTGAGTTTGAGATTGTTAATCTTTGAATTTTTTTGAAATATGAATTTGAGATTGTTAATCTTTGAAAAAGATCATTTGAAATTGAGATTGTTAATATTTAAGAAAGATTGTTTGAATGTACACATGCGGAAGGGTTAGCGACAATCTCAATAATATGTAGCAACAAAGATAGGGCATATGCACAAGAAGCAAACATCCCCCCTTTTCACCCATGAGTTTAGATCTGCATTATGTCCATACTCAAGCATGACATGTATAGCATGGGTGGTTCCTCATCTTCTATATGGATATATGATACTCCTTGAGGGGTATCCTAGGTTCATCGGATAAAGATATTGCTCCTGATACACCTTGTGACTATGATGCACATAATCATTCATGAGTGTTAGAAGAGTGGGATGTTCTCAATGACTTTATACATACAACATAACACTATGTCGGTACCTTTACTAGCATCCTGCGTCATTTCTAGGAATCCATATCGAGATTGGCACCTATCCCATGATTCATAATAGTCACAAATATGTAGATAAAAAAATAACAACAACATGTTTCAAGAAAGGATTAGATATTGTTTCTTACATACACCTTCTATTCATCCTTTTATTTATTTATTTTTGTGTTGTTTTTTATAAGAAAATGAGGGAAGAAAAATGAAACCCTATACGGGAAGCACGACCAACACCCTAATCGGTGGGGGACATAGGTGTCTAAAATTGAAAAATAGAATTAGGTGACCCCTTAAAGAAGAAAAAAAGAAAAATAAGGGCCGACGATGATAGATCACCTTGATCTATGCACTCAGGGTGGGCGGATCATGGTGATTTGCCACCCTTTTCCCAATAGGCAAGAAAAGTGATAGAGAGAAAAAAGGAACGATCCCGAGGATGCTCAATCTTTGAAACAAAATAGAGGGAGTTTGACTGAGATCATCTTGGTTTTACTCTCTAGCAGAGTCACTAGTCTATCGCACCCTACATAAAAATCCAATGGAATTGCATTTGTGGGAAGGATGAAAAAGAAAGTGAAAAATAATATGTCGATTAAGCTCAGAGTCACCACCCGATTTTATACGTAAAATAAGGAAAACTAAGGTTGCATTTAAATCAGTAGGAAAACACATAAAAACCCAACTTTGACTCCACCATTGGACGAATAAGAAAGGTATGCATTAATGTAAAGATCAGATTTGGTGATCCTGTTACGAGTGGGGAAGGTGTTAGCACCCCCATCTCACTTGATGAAGAGTATTCCAACCTTTTTAGTCATCTCAGATAAAAAGGCGGTGATCAAGGTTGTTATTCAAAAAGTGGTAGAAAAAGTGATAAAAATGATTTTTATTTTTGAGGACGTTTGGGGATGGAGATGGCCATGGATTTCTCATCATAGCCCTAAAGGACCTAGTTTTTAGGTGTGTTGTGGTCCCAATCGGCTTAGGACCTCCTATGATGGAGATCCATCATTGGTATTTGGGACCAATGCGTAGGGAGAGAGAGAGAGAGAAAGAGGTGAGAGAGATAGATTTAGTAGAGCAAGATAAGATCTTTGAGAAAGAGCATGCAAATATGAATAGTTATGAACAAATTAGAGCTAGCAACAATTATTGATATGGATATAATAGAAAAAAATGTTAGTTATTATTATGCTTCCTACTAGCATTAGTAGAGTAGTTGGTGTCAGAGTAACTGTCTAATAATGTGTAAAAGATAAAAGGGAGAGGTAGTCATTTCTTTGCATTCACGAGAGATGAGAGGGGCTTAGAATACATTGGGTATGGGGGCCTATTTGTAGCCTATCATTAGGCTTTGGAATTCTAGACACAATCTTCTAAAGAGGTGGTGGATTGGGTTGATGCACTACCCTGGTCACATAGATCAAGGAAATCCGCCTTCATGGCACTAGCAGATGGCTTTGATCCGTCCGGTGTCCCAGGGTGAAAAAAAGAAAATTTCTTATTTTCCCAGTAATTTAGGAATATTTTGCCAAAAATTAGAGAAAACTTGCACATAAAGATAAGTTAGGGTTATCTCTAGGATTTTCTAGAAAAAGGTAGATGGAAATGGAATATTTAATTTTAGACAAATCAAATTTCCAATTTAAGAAAAAATAGTCTATTTAAGGTAGAATTAAAGAAAAATTGCACTTCTGGTCTAAAAGAAGTTTTCTTTGTAATAGAGCTGCAACTAGATAAAATTAGACAAAAAGATTGTTTAAATAGAAACAAATATGGGAAATTGTGAAAAAATATGGAAATTGGGTAGGATGTGGAACAAATTCTATCATTAGCCAGAGAATTGACATCAGTCATGAATTTCTACCAATTGAACAAGAATGGGGTGTCAACACTATATTTTGGCAGAGTTCTCTATATTGTTGATTCTACCAAATTTCATCCTTATCTTGATTTTGTATGGTCTGTATCTACTATACCAATGGTCGGTGTTGGTTTTGGCAACTCTTGCCACCACTAGACTCACTCCAAGGGTTGTTGTGATTGGGAGAACTCTATAAGTCATATGATGGTGTTTTTGTGCCACACTGTGCTATGATTATCGGTGAATAATCACTTGACTAGATCTTGGTCAACTCTATGATCATTGATAGTGAGGGAGAAGAATCCCTCAAATGTTTTTTATAAGGGTGCCCCTCTATCAATATCATGTTTTCACATTTTGCATGGGCAAATTTGTCCTTTTTCCTTGGGTTCAATTGATGTGGTGCTTGAGCTTTATGACTCAAGATGACATTGATAGAGGGCCATCTATTAGAATATTCATATAAATAAGAGAGTTCGGTGATTATATGTTTGATGCATGATAGGGGACATTACATACATTTGGGCTCAAATTTTGTTTTTCTTTTCCAACTAGTTTTTTTCAACTTTAGAAATTCATATATAGTATATATATTTATATCAAAAAAGTAAAAATACATTTTGAAATCCTATCATTTGCTATGGTATTCAAATGGTGATTTTGTTAGTAATCAAAATCAAAATTTCATGGTTTCATAATTCAATATAATTTAATTATAAGTGCCACTAAAATCTATCCAACTTAGGTATTTGAGAGTCTAAAACATGAACTGAGATTTGTTTGGTGATTGTTTTGTTATCAGTTAAGGTATTTTTCTTACCCTATTTAGTTGTACAACTATCTTGTGACTATAAACCTATATTTCCATTGATGAGGATAATACCTTAACAATGAAATTGTGTTTGTTGAATCTTCTCTGATAATATATTATTTCATGATTTCTTCAATTTTAATATTAGTTGTGCAGATCTTTCATGTTGATATTGATTGTCACTTTAACTACGACATTAATTAACCATGTTATCCTGATTTAAGTGAACTAAAGTGTCTTGTCTTCCCAACTTATTATGTATGTTAGGTTGATTTGACTAGTTGTATCTGAGTAGCAGTACGTTATGGGATTGGATATGATTGTACAACTTTACATATATGGGTGATGGTGCTCTCACCTAACTCCAAGTTCTCTTACCTATCTTATACACATTACACATAGGGTGTGGGTTCTCTCACCTTATTCCCAGGCTTAGAATGTGGAAGTGTTATGCCCCTACATTTAGGTAGACTAGTCGTGTTTTAATATACATGCAAACTTAATATTTGATGTTGAATATTGAATTATTTAATGCACAAATTGTTGTTGTGATTATATATGATTTCCTTTAAATATTCATCACTCTTTAAATTATGCATTCTTTGTATAAATATCTCCTATGTATACATTATTTTGTATGAATTATCCCCTACTTGGATTCCTTCTTTTATTTGGGAACACATATTCTATTTAAACTCAATCATTAATTATTTCCCAATGTTAGAAACATACCAATCTATCATGATAAGCTTCTAAATTTTCTTCTTCCATTCTAGTTGTTGTTCCCAAACCACCCAGGTGTAGGTACCCCAGGAAAGGAAAATCAAGAGGAGACAACTCCCACACTCATACACTCTTGGATAGCTTGAAATATATAGGTTGCCCTCTACAACTAGTCCTCATAGTTTAAGTGAACTTATATCTCCCTTATTGTAATGCCACTCAATTTGGTCAAGAAAAAAAATGATACATTGAAATTTTTTTAATAGCATAATTTCTACTGTTATATACTCAAAATGATTTATATCATACTTTTGAGAAATGAAAATGCATGCCTTCCTTCATACTTATTGATGTGTTTGTATGGAAATGGGCTTTGTTCCTCAATAAGTAACGAGTGGATCCCCTCCTGGGTCCTTGTGATGACCCTAAATTTTAGGGTTTTGACATCCAATATGTATTACAGTACCATGAATTTTATATACATGGTTGACCTAAATTGAAGAATTTGTTAGTAAGTTATGTATTGTTTTTTTAAAGGCGTATTTGGAGATGCAATTGACGATTCATTGATTTGGTTTTTGGGTTGACTTAATTATGGGGATACTTGGGAAGATAATTTAGATAACCAAGTTTTGGAATTTTGAGCTCAAGCTTGGTAATACATTGCCTTACATTATGAGGAACCCATGGTTCAAATTTCATCTACATAGGTAGCTTCTACTTGAAAATATAAAAGTTTGAAGTTTTTTATTTTTAATTTTAATATCCTTCCAAACAAACTTTAGTCATATGATTATTCAAGATATTAAGAGCCGCAACATTTAAGTGCTGATGTTTCCAGACTTAAGTGAGATATGTGGATATTTTTTATAGCCAAAGATCTAGGATAGGATGGCAGATGACTTATCCTCTAGCTCTGATTAAGTATGAAGGCACTATAACCATGCCACTCCCTCTTCCCTGATTGCGCGAATCACATGGAATGTGAGAAACCAAGTCTTCCATCCTATTCTGATCGTTGTGAGGAGTGTGAAGAACTACCACTTGGGCCTTATAGTGTGGGGTTTAGGAAGATCAAAATACCACATTCCCCATGATTCTCCATTGGAAGTTATGGGTGAAGGCAAGCATAGGGAGGTGAGGTACGTAGTTTTAGAAGTGGCTTTCTCTATAGTAAAATCCTCCTAGACCTATGACAAACCTTGGAAGAATAGGTAGTGGTGATGTGATCATGTTGGACCCTAGTTATCAACCTTTCCAAAGAGGAAACCCCTTCTCCCCTTTCTAGCTTCATGGCAACATAGGAATGACAACCTGACCTTTGGCTTGTGCCCTTTTTGTCTTGTTGGGATAAGGTGGCGAATAGAGGAGTAGGGGGTATAGGAACAAAGCCCTCAGTAGGATTTACTAGAACAAAGTTAGTGGTAGGGGGTAGAGAATTGGAATAAATGAATGGGAGATAAATGAGTTTGAGGGTGTCAGGTTTGGCTTCATTGTAGAAAAGTAGACGCATACTTCAAGTTTTGGGAGGAGCGGCTGTCATCCCCTTGACCTTTCCTAGATCTAGTGGATGAGGAGTGAGTAAATTTCTTATCGAGCATAGCTTCTGCACTGCAACATCAGGCCATGGAGCTCTCCTTATAGTCAGGCATAATTAGGAAGATGTGAGGCATGAGTCCAATCAGTGCCACCCAACATCGTTAGGGCTTAGGCCCATATACTACCGAAGTGGTTTAGATCCTCCCTATCTCTAGAGCGTGCTGGAGATGAGGGAATCACCACCAATAGTTAATGTAGAGGCATAGATTTATGAGGTTTTGGCGGTGGCGCTCCGCTTCATTGTGATGAAGGGGTCGTGGCTCTAGGCTTCCAGATTGGCTCTATACCCCCCCCCTAAAATATTAGATCCCTGAGAGGATCCGGTTATTTTGGCTGAGGTAATTATATATTTATTTCCTTATAATTAACTTGATCTTAGAAAAATGGTTAAGAAACCTCTCCTATTCAAATAATTTCCTCAAAGTACCCACAGACTCAGAAAAAATCCTCTTTACTATGAGGCACTTAGATTAGGGTTTTGATCCTTACATGATGATGGTCTCTAATATAGAAGAGAAATAACCTTTTAGTGTCCATCGAATAAAATAATTAGCAAATAATGGAGTTCTAATCTGATAGAAATACTGATGAATCCTAATATCATGCTTAATTGAAATATGCACTCTGATCTGATTATTATGACAAAATGATAGTCCTTTCCTCATTAGATGATTTTTAGCTCATACTTATTGGAAAAATATGAAATTTGTACCAGACCTTAATCATGACCTATAAATCATAAGAAAAGTATCATAGACCATTCAAAAATGATTATAATATAGATACCTAAACCCTAATTTGAACCTAAAATACCATTAATAATGGTGAACCATGTTTTAATTATGATTAATTGTTTTTAATCAGGTGATTACAATATTATCTAGATGATCATGGATGCATAAGGAAACTCTAAACTGAGGTATGTGGGCCTTATCTAAGTATATGACTAGTTTTCTAGTGTGAAATAGCTATGATGCATTACTTGTTCTTATTTGATAATACTTCTTGAATGCGCTACTATTATAGAATTGATCTTCACCATATCACTAAGAATAATAAATAATATGGATGGCTTGTAGCTACTAAGGATTTACATTCTCTCTCTTTCTAAATATAAGGTTGGCACATACCCCTAGCCCATGGGGTGGGGAAAAATAAAGTGTGACACCACTTAGTAATACAATCACTTAAATGACATCTAAAAATATGTGTTTAATTACATGATTTGCACCCTAAATGATGGTTTTCTTAGTATTTCTTTCTTTCTCAATTTATCTATTACTTATATTTAAGGAATTAATTGTGAAATTCCCAAATAAAACATTCTCCACAAAATAAAAGCCACTTTGGGGTTCACAATATTTCTTTAAACAAAATGATAACATGAACATAGTTTAAATACATAGGAAACAGACCTAACTATTACATGGTATTCTTAATAATGTTCAGCTAACGAGCCATAGATGACTTTGAATACAATTTAAAGACCAAACTACTCAGATCGATTTTGTGGTGAATAACCTTTCCATCCCAGAAATCCTCAACAACTAGTTTTGGGCATCATCACCTAACTTTTGGTCCTTAGGCTGTGCAACCTCTGGGTGGGTTGAAAACAACACCAGGGGTAGGAGAAAACAAAGAGAAAAGGACGTCAGCAAATGTTGAGTATGTAAAGAGTAAAATAATTGGGAATTAATTAAAGTGAGAGAAGATTTAAAATAAAGAGATGTCAATAATAAGATACTAAAAAGAGAAGAGTTTGTCAAAATATTTAAAATGTCCAAAAGATGATATGGTTAATAAAATGTCTCTTGCCATGTTCTTAGCTTCACAATCACAAAATAAAATGTTTGCATTGACTAGCATGTACTAAAAAGTAGGGTAGGAACCGATATGTACTCCATACCAAGGGTAAGAGGACTAAAACCTCAGTGCCAAACAATATAGTAACTTATAGGGGAATATAACCTAGTGCATGGTAGGGGAATAAAACCTAATGCCTAATTATCAAACATGGCATGGGAATAGAACCTAGTGCCTGGTAGGGGAATAAGACCCAGTTCCTATAAATAATATAAGTGGCAGGGGAATAAAACCCAATGGCTATATGGAAATATCTACATATAGTTATGACTACTCAATAATACATGCAAATAGGACATGCAAGAATCAAGTATATTTATTTTCATGTAAAGGATGAGGATATTAAGTCTCCATAAAATGGGGTCAAGGGACTCAAGTCATTTGTAAGATTAGGTCAAAAGACCATCAATGTGGTAACAACATTAACAAATCAAGAAAATATTTCCAAAGAAGTGTACTTTCAAAAGATGATAGAATTGTACACAATTTAGTTAATGCCTCATATGGGAAAAGATATTTATCATTATATTATCCCCAATTGAAATAGAGTGTTTGTACATACCTCCATTTGAGTTTCTAATTCAGAGTTTGAATCCTAACCCTCCAAACCTATGGTCAACTCAACCTGCATATATGTTTGGATTGATTAGTTAGGGTTTATGCCCTTAAATATGTAAGTATTGTGAAAACCCTAGAAATCCAAATCAATCGGTAAAATCCCAAGTCGATTTTTGAGTTCGACCCAATACTGACTTCAAAGTCTACTAAAGATAAATATTAACTCAAAATTACAACTCTATTAATTATTATATTTTCTTTCATGATTAAAAGTCAAATAAAACCCTAAAACTCAAATATTCAATTAAGACCTAGATTGATACTTGATTTAATCTTAGAGAGTAAGTCATGGTTTTTTACTATGGATATGACTCCAAGATCTCATTTTTATCTTCTAAAACCCATCTTTAAGTATTTATGTGATATTATAAGGATTTAAAATACTAAAACTCTAATCTTTGGAACTTGTGAATCAGGTGATGAAATTTATACCAGAAGGTAGAGAAAATTCTTAGGATTTTAAACATATTTTTTCATAATCTTTGGATAATCAGAATAAAAGTTATGATTTTTCAAAATTTTGACCAGTCACAAATCGCCAATAATCCATGTCAGCGGTCCAGTAGATCACCTCGCTTACTTGGCCCAATAACGGGTGGCCAAGAAAGCATGGGTCTATAGTTAACACTAGCCAACTCATCCAAGCGTGAAAAAAAAGTAGGGTGGAAAAAGGACCTAAATACCCCTAGGTGAAAAAATGAGAAAAGAAGATAGGTGAGGGCAAAAGAGGGAAAACTAAGGGAATCATCCCCTACCTTGCTCGCGTGCCATGGCTACGAGAATCTTGGGTTTGAATTTGGGGCTTCCCTTGCTAGCTGATCGTGCAAGACAATAACGAGTTGCCAATGAAGAGCTTAGGTCGATGATCCTTACCATGAAGTTAATTGGAGTCGGTGAAGTAGTGTGCCAAAGAGATGGGCAGCAAGATTAGAGAAGGTTGTGAGCTTGACTGTTGTCCACACACAACCATAGGGAAAATTGAAAGAGGGAGAAGATAGCATGGAATGCGGCGGAATCGGGGGTAAGGTCCCCTTTTTATATGATTGTGTCCTAGGGTTTCTTTGTCAAGGATCTTCGAGACAAATGGGTGAAAATTGGGAAAACCCCATATATGGCAAGTCAGAACTTGTATAGGGGGTCATTTGGTGTGGAAACTTTACGAGAATTCATCAATGAAGTTTTTGTGGGAAACCATCCATGGAAGCAGGGGTTATTGCTAACCAAAAATCACAACCAAACTGTATTCATACCTGTGAGCGGGTAAGGGAAGGAGATGACCCCGAGCCATGGGATCGGGGACCAAGATGGTCTGTTGAAATCTCAGTCGTACAAAACTTGGAAAAGAAAAAGGAAGGAGGAAAAATAGGGGTGCGACAGATTAAGTGCGGGAACTATATCCCAAATCGGATAATGAACATTGTGAACAATTAGTTATTGCACTTCTTTTCTGATCAAATTGGTTGAGAAAAAGTTTCTCAAGTAAAATAAAAATTGGTTGCTAGACTAATTAGAACCCACAAAGTCCAATCTTGGAGTTAAATTTGCCTTTTGGAAAACTTTAATGCATGAAATTCCCAATGAAATGAAAAGTGTATTTTCTTTAGATAACAGTATTCCTTTATAATTTCTTAACCAAATTATGTGTGTAACTTCCTTTTAACCCAACCTATTGACAATAAAAATATAGAAGACTAATTTAAACCTAAATATCTTAATTTAAAAAAATTGTACAATCAATCCCAAACTAATGCATTCCCTTTATTTCTTGTATAAAACCCTTAAGTAATTATGTTTTTTTGGCTTAGATTTTTATAATTGTATATTTTTCATCCTATTACAAACCAATTTAGTAAAAGGGTTTAAAATAAAAGTTCATATATATATATATATATATATATATATATATATATATATATATATATACATACACACTAGTAAGAGCACGTGCTAATGCATGTGATCCTAGAAAATATATAAGTATTATGTTATAAATCTATACTTTGTTATGTATCTTGCAAAGAGTGGTACAATAGTGTCCTTTGATTAGATAAATTGGTATATACCTTACAAAGAAAATAAATTTTTTACAATATTCCCTAAAAGGAGTTTTATACATGATAGATTGTGATTGTTCATCCCTCAAAAGGTTGATACATAAATGTTTAGGTCATTTCATTCAAGTAATTTATAGATCTCATAATTTATTATACTTCACGTTTTTGTTGTTGTTGTATCAAATAAAATTATTATGACTTTTTTAATCTCAGGTTTGTTAATGACGCTTGTGCAAGATTTCCTTACTTGTTGTGAAATCGTGATTTCGCTACATCCGTAGAAGTCCCTTCAACTTTTTCATAGGTATCCATTCAATATGGTTGCAACCAATAATCATACAATGTTCTTATTAAAATAAATAAACATTATAATTTATATGATGATGAAATTAAAATGGTTGATAAGTAACTATATTCTTATCAAAGTGTGAATTCTCAACCACCTATGACATATAACACATTCATATGCTTCATATATATACCTTCGCTCACTACTTCTTAGTATTAGAGGAAAAACAATAATTAAGATTCATCATCTAAATTCACTATTACTATATAATATTTCCATATATATGAACACATATATATACTTGGTTCAAATGTTACACAATATTTTATTTAAACTTAGCAAAAATTTAATAAATTTTCATTATTATCATTGTTAGTCCAAACATATATTTAGAGATTTCTCCATATTTTCTTATCAAATGTCACCATATTACAATAAAAAAGATATGTATTGTGCTTATCTAATTTTGTGATAGTTGATAGTCCATAACCATATGTAGATTAGATGTAATCAATCAAAATTTAAAACTCTTTCCTCCTAATTTTTTTACAATTATATCGTGAAACTATCAAATTCATGTTTGATGTTAAATTATCTAGACTTACATATATAATCTAGATATAAACACATGAATTGTATTTTAGAACAAATATTTCAACATAACATTATGCATACATATTCAAATTGAGGTCAAGGTATATTTTTATGTAATATGAAATTTGATACTCTACAGGATAAACGAGTACAACAAAAATATTCCTCCAAATCTCCTGTATTGGACTCGTTGTTCTGGTTGTATCCTCAAACATCCTCTCCATTCATTCATTCAAAAACCATCCAAAATTAATGATCATGTGTACTATAGAGATTTAATGGGATACATTGGGACAACAAGCCTGGGATAGTAGATTTTAACCGCAAAAGTATGGGCACATTTTTAAAAGTTAAACAAAATGTTATCTAAAAATGGAAATCGTATGTTGTCTATACATATTTATTAAGGTTTGTGCATGCATATGTACGTATAATATGTGGCATGTAATATATTGTGCATTAAGACTACATAATCATTAAATATTATAAAATAATAATTTTGTAAACAAAAATAGTGTCATAAATCAAATTTTAACTTAGTTTTACATAAATCCACTCTCATCCATTGTCATACATGATGTGAATGTTCAAAACTTAAATACATAGACTATCATGGGAAAATTTTAATATATATATATATATATATATATATATGGGTTAGGAAGTGTCTATCGGCCGGTTCATATAAGTTATGTGTATCACCCATTAAAATGGGATATGTGCAAATAGTTGAATAAATCCAACCACATGGATTGATTGCAAATTATTTAGATTAGATGTGTTTAAATAATCACAATCATATGTCTCATGTATCATGAGACATAGCAACATATTATACAACGGTTTCAACAGATTCTGCAACTTACCATTGATTAGGAAATACACATCTTCTTTTATTAGATGATCTAGGAATGTTCAATTGAGGTGATACTTGATACATAGGTTATCTAAGAGGTATAAATCACATCCACAAGGTTAGATTATTGTGTGGTGTTGTGCAACCATCATAAATGTAGATGGGTACATATAAAATATATGTACTCAGGTACACAATTCTTTTAGCCATATAGGGGTTAGGAAGTGTGTACCTAGCCACACACACACATAGATATATATATATATATATATATATATATATATATATATATATATATATATATATATATATATATATATATTTGGTCGTCATTAAAAAGGATTTTGTCCTTAAAATCCAAATGACCTAAGTTAAGAGTGTTGGATCAAGGGCTCTAGAGGGGGGTGAATAGAGCTTCACAATTCTCACAAAACGGATTAGACCACCAAATTAAATTAAGTGTAGAAACTTAAACAAGCAACAATTTGATGTCCTAACTAGCAAGCATAGTAAGGGTGAGAGACAAGGAAGAGTACACACTTGGACAAGGTGGTTTAGAGTGGTTCCATATCCTAACAAGGAGCAATGTGAGTCCACTACCTAGAGGTGGTTAATATCTAGGATTTGCAATCTTGGTACTCTTATATTCTATCATAAGATTACAAGACAAAACCACAACATCCAAGGGCTTAGTACCTCAAGCAAAGATCTTCAACCTATAGAAGGAGCTTACCCACTTGAACCATGGAGTCTTCAACCATCAACATGGACTTACCCACTCCTTCTTCAAGTCTTCGGCCTTCAAGGGATTACCTATCTTTCTTGAGCGTCGCCTTGCCTATCTCCTTCACTTGGAGATCTAGAACACCATGCTTTCTTCAACCTTGAAGAACAACAACTCCTTCTCCTTCACTCGGAGAAGATCTTCAACCTTTTCTTCAATAGGAAAGAGGGTAGGAAGATGGTGGAGGAGATCATTACATCAATACATGGAGTAGCTCTCTTACAAAGGAACCTATCTCACTCATACTCACGAATTTGACTTGAAGGTAGAGAGAGAAAGGGGCTCAAAGGGTTGGAACACTCTCAACTAAGCTAGGACCAAGCATGTAGTGAATGAGCAACCTTGGAATGAACTCCAAGAGGTCCTATTTATAGCTGGGGTGCCCCTTTGAGTTGGGGAACACTTAGGGCCGAAATATAGCCAATTTTGTCAAAGGCAACAGACCTATTTTCAATCAAATAGCTCACCAACGGTCACAATCACTTTTTGTGCAAATTCCGTACAGTGCAACCGGTCGAGTTTCAATAAAGGTAATTGACCGATAGAGTAAAAGACAAAGCCGATATTCAAACCATCGGTCGAGTTTGCCTTGGGGAAACTCGACCGACCAATGAAGATCGATTTGGTCAGTCACTCGATCGGTCAAGTTCTATGAAACCACAACTTGACCGATGCTATCTTTAGAGAATTGATCCAGGAGTATTGGTCGAGTTTGCAACTTGACCGATTGACTGTCTGCGATCAATTTTCTAAAGTGCATCTGAAGTGATTTAAACTTGGTGTTTAGTGTCCCAATCAATTTTCTCATCTTAGTTACAAGTCAATTCATCAATACAAGTGATTACAAAAATCTTCTAAGGTCGTTTATATAGATTTCCTAAAAAACATGCTTGTATAGATTTTGACTTGAACTTGAGAAAATTAGGGCTTTTGATTTTTGATCCTTTTCATGTATATAACACCTAAAATCAATCTTCAATACACATATTAGATACATATGAATGGAATGGTTAAGTCATTATCAAATATGGACAATGTATAGCCTCAAGGTCAACATTCTCCCCCTTTTTGACAATGACAAACCATTCCTCAAACATATTGAAAAGGATATAGAAGTTATACCTTTGCCTTGTGAATTAAGGGGATTCAAGATGTGAACAATGTGAATTGCTCCCCCTCAATTTATGCTTCCTCTAACCTGCATGGTTAGTCTATCTACATAGAGCAATAATAGCATACATGTACTATGTGGTCCTTTGCAAGTCACATGATAAAATAGTGAATGAATAAGAAAAAGGATCTCATAAGAAATAAGCAATAGTATAACAACAAATACCAATATGATTGATGTTCAAAACTTTGAAATTTCTCTCCCCCTTTTGACATTATCAAAAAGAATAGGGGGGTATAAGAGCATATATCTAGGTCTTCTCCAACAGATATACATACAAGCAATCTCATATCATATGTCAAATAGAGACGAAAGCAACATACAATCTCAGTCATAATCAAAATATGGTGAAAGATGGCACCAACGTAGAAAATATATTAGAGAAACTAGAAAGAGTGCACATCACATATATTACAACTCAAATGCATGTTCTCATGAAAGCAATTACAAGCAGGAAGTGATGAAAATTAGAAGATAAAATAGTACAACTTAGATAATGTGCACAAATGTTTCTTATACAAAATAGCCTAGAAAGATGTATATGATCAGTATGTGAGACTAAAAACTAAGAAACAAGCTAAACATCTAAACTATCTATATCAACAACAATATCATCATCGGCTCTAGGCTCATAGTCCCCATCTCTGTCAGAGGGTGCAGCTGTAGTGCCTTCATCACCAGAATCAGCACCATCACCATCGTCGTCATCAGTAGCCTCAGCATCATCATCCTGCTCAGGCATCTCCTTGTATGGAGGAGGACCGAAACTAGGACTAGGCCAAAGAGCATTCTTCTCATCCCAAGTCATACTAAGAGCACGGAGCTCATTGTCCTGAGGAAAGGATGGAGAAAAGTCTCCAAGGCTAGCAAGCAAGGTGGCCAGGGGGCCAACAAGAAACGATAGGTAGGCAGGAGCAGGGGTAGGACCACCAGGAGCATAGGGTGGAGGAGCAACAACAGCGGAAGGCTCAGAGGAAGGGTAGTAATGATGGTATGCATATGAAGAATAATCACTACTGGGGTAGGGCTGGTAGGAGGGGTAGGGGTGTGGACACGAGATGTTCATGGTAGACATGATTGAACAGAGATTCTGATGCAGGTGCTCCTTGTTACAACCCCAATTTTTGGGTTCAATTGGTGAGAAATGTAATTTCTGATATTAAATATAATTGAACAAATAATGATATAATTTGTTTTGAAGATATGGATTTCGTTTACAATAGCCTTGATGATTGTTTTGTGGGCTTTATTGGCTATTGGGCCCAAATAACAAGAAAATTCAATTAGTAATTGAATAATTGAATAATTGATAAAAGAAATATGTGGAAACCTCTAGAAGGCAAATCCAAAGAGGATTTCGTACCTCTTGGGTTCCTTGGGTACCAAGGATTCCAAGGTTGCAAAAAGAAAAGGAAATAAGAAAATAAAATTTTAATTAAGTATTTCTTTAATAAGAAAGAGATTGGAAATAATGTTAAAATGTTGGAAATATGTGGGAAAAGGTGTAATTAGGAGATCCTTTGTGGAATTTCGTGTTCCAAGAATTTCTAATGATAAAAGGAATACCAAGGAAGAAAATAAAAGAGAAATGAAGAGAAATCCTCAAAAAGAGAAATGTTAATGAGAAATAAACAAGATGATGAGAAATATTGCATAAAGATGTATCTAGAAGGATGATAAATATCCTTGGAAAAGTATTCTAAATAATAGAGTTTCTTGGGGTCCAAGGATCCCCAATAAAGAGGAAAGAAAGAGAAAATGCCAAATTTGCAAAATAAAAGATAATATGATACCTTATTAATGGATTTTGTGATAAGGATAGAAAGGAAGTATTTTCTAATAAAAGGGAATATAAATTTGTGGCCAATGAATTAAAGGGCAAGTCTAATGAGTTTAAGAGAGAGGTTTTCATATTCCAAATTATCCATGGAATAATGATTATCAAAGGAGATAATTAGGGGAGAGAGAGAGAGAGAAAGAGACTTGCTTCACATTGAAGGAAAAGAGTTTCCTTAATGAAGGGCTTGGTAACTCACCTAAGGCTTCGTACCCTACTCTATAAAAGATTAGAACCCCTTGGTCGAGCCTGAGAGATCCCTGCATCCCTTTCTCTCTTCTCCCTATCTTCTTCTTCCTTGATTTCACCTGTAAACCCTAAACCTAGAACATAGCCCTAACCTGGAGCTATATGAGGTTGGGGAGGGTTAGAGAGGAAGGTCTGCCACTTCTACAACGACATAAGTCGCCTGGGTGAGCGTTTCCTCACGCTAGATGGTCGTGGTGGCAGCAGCACAGCTGCTTAGTGCGGTCGTGTGACAGGTCTGTCCAGTCAGCTACGCACCACCATGGCGGTGGTTCTGGACGCCAGAGGGTGCGGCGGAGGGTAGTGCATCGAATAGGGCCGCCGCCGGTCACTGAAGGAGTCCGAGATGAGAGCTGGAGTCGTGCCTTGGGCGGTTAGGGCAGCCGTGTCGCAGCTGATCCAAGGAGGAAGACGATCGACTTTCACTGGACGGTCTTGCCCCTCCGCGGGCTGAACAAGCAGCAACTTAAGTGGGGGTATAACGGTAATTCCGTTATATTTCCAAATCGGGCGCCTGCATGGGATAAGTGACGTGGCGCGTCCTCATTGGCCGGAAGTAAGTGATTTTGTTAAAATCGTAACGTTTTAATGGTAACTCCGATTAGGACAAGTTATACATGTATTTTGATCAGAAAAATGCAAGGAACCCATTAAAAATTGTTTTATAGCCTGAATCTGAACATAGTTCGAAAAGTAGTGTAAATCATCATCTTTAATGAATTAAAGATTAAGAAACCCAATGTTGATATGATTAATGAGTTTTATAGGGTTTAATGGATCATTAGAGTTGATGTTAATCTGTTAAATGTAAAAAGGTACATTATGTTCAAAAAGGAAGAACTTTGTACATGATTAGTCTAATTTAGAGTTTAAATGCTTGAAATTGGAAAAGTGCATAAAGTTATCATTTTTAGTGTTTTAATTAAGGGAAAACCCTTAGATTTGATGGTAAATGGTCTTAATGACATAATTCAAGTTGATATTAACATGTTGTTAATAAAAGTGAAAATAGGATCTAAAAGATGATCTTTTTATATATATGGCTTAATTTAGGGTTTTGTGCATGATTATGCATTAATGATCTTGAAAACCCTAATTTAGGTGAATATGTATTTTAATTGGTTTAATTGGTCCAAATCCATGAATAAATAGGGATGTGATGATCCTAAGTCGATTTGGGTACAAAAGATTATTAAAATGGATAGTTGAGCAATTAAGGTTCATAAATATGGAAAAGGATATTTTAGGGTTTGTTAACCTAAAAAGGGATAAAGTTTGAGAAATTGATCTAAGAGACCCTAATGAATATTAATGAAATCTTAATGCGGATTAGAAACCATAGAAAGTGAATCCAAGATAATAAAGTAGGTTCTTGATAAAGTGTGTAATGAATAGAGTACATATTCTTTTCAGGAATTATGTGATTTTTGAATTACTTAGATTGCATGCTTGGTTGGATTTTCTTAATGCTTCTGAAATCATCAAATCAGGTATGTGGTTACGATTATGAATAACCGCTTTAGTTTCCTGATGGATTCCCAGATGTTTAATCGCATTGAATGCAACTAAACTGTTGGATGTTTATTTATTTCATGCAACTATAAAGTGACTATGATTATCACTATAAATGTGCATATATAACTGGCTAGATCCGGGTCCACCTCTGTTACTTTGAAAAGGCTAAAAAAGGGGCAATCCTAGAGCAAGGTCTAGGTTATTGTGAGTTAGAAACTGGGCTACCTACGTGTAGTGCCATGAGACTCTTTAGCATATCCCGAGTTAAGGAGTGGTCTACTAACGAGTAGTGCCATGTGACTCAACCCTAGAAACTGGTTCACTTATAGGTTGATTATGAGGGGTTTAATGGGGACAACACAGAGGATAGGGTACTCTTGGATCGCAAAGTTATATCTAAAATGTAATCTTGGTTGTTAAATGATTAATTGAATGATTACATTGTTATCATAGTTACATGTTTATTGTTTCCCCCACATACCAGCTTCGACTGACCGACGTTTTGTTTGTCGGCGTTTTAGGTACAATGAAAAGAACAAACAGTAAAGTGGCACATGTGGTAATAAATGAGAATTAAAGTGCAAAGGAGGATTAGATAGATTAGTATCTGTGTGGATAGAAGTTTAGAGATCCAAGTTTTAAAAAGGTATGCAAAAAAATTATTTTCTTACAGCTTTCAGTATAGTATGTTAAAATTTGATAATTATTCTTGGTTAATTACCGAACCTTTGATCTGGAAGTCATGGGTGAGGCTTCGACCTCTCAGTCTCCCTTAATTGGGGGTTATCAGGAGGTAGGGTCGTAACATTTGGTATCAGAGCCTGGGTTCCTCAGTTAACCATTAATAATTATTAAATTTTACAAACTCCATAGAACCCAAGGGAGTTATTAGAGGAGTATCCGAAAGACGGAGGTGTCTAGAAAGGGATCATGACCGGGGGCTGGCAAGATTTTCCTCCGCACCGCTAGTCGGAATACGAGGACTCCCAGACCCGTGTGACCGCCTGGCCAACGTCTTAGGGTATGAATCGAAATAAGATACCTTTAGGAGTTCTCATCTTATTCATCCCTTCTCATCACAAAATTCTGATAAGGACCTAAAGGATTAGGGTTTTCTTTCTTCTCCTCACCCTCTTAAGGTATGGGTAAGGTTAATAAGGTTTAAGGAATCCTCCACCAAATTAATGAAAGGCATGTAAATAAGATGTCATGGACATAAGCTTAATAGATTAAGCACAAACTAAAGAATAGATACATGCTTAGGTCGTATGACATAAGTTGCCATGACCTCAGAAGAGACCTGAGGCTAGACCTTCTTGTCAGGAGGATAAGTTAGTCTTGGAGATAGAGATCTCCATTGAAAGTAGAGATCTGGCACATCCTCTGAGGATGATGCTAACCCTAACCCTAACCCTAAGTGAAGGTTAGAGAGAGATGAGTTGGACCAGGTGTTTGAAAGGACATGCCTTTGGGATGCCATATGATCCATGGGTGACCTAGCACCTTTGGCAACCCAACCCTGGGAAGGATCGTGTATGTTAGGGTAAAGGATAGTTCCTTAGATGATGATGATAGTGAAGGACCATAGAAACCCTATGGGCTTGTGCAAGTAGGGTATAGCTGGCACCTAGGGAACGTCATAGTGCTGAAACCCTGGATAAGGAATTATGATGGAGCATAAGGGGTTATGGATGATCTTGAGCAAACATCAGTTTGAACCTAGGCTTCTCCAAAGTAGGTAATGCTTTTGAGGTTGATCCTTCATGAAGAGAGGACCTCTAATAGTGAGGTTGGATGCAGGGTTAGCTATAGAGAGAGCGGGAAACCCAGCAAGAAGGTTGAAAGCCTAAAACCCTGAACAATGGATGATAGTGGTTGCCTCATGATCGATCCCTGAAAGTTGATGATACCTTGGTTGCCTTTAGAGGGACCAAACCCTTTAGAAAAGATGAAGCTTCTGGTACCTACATGCCTATGGTATAGATGTTTACCTTCCGAGGTAGGAAGAAGAGTTCCTTAGACCTAGAAAGGTTTAGTAGCAGGTTATGAGGCCTTGTACCTTGTTGGTTGTCCTTAAGGAGGACCCAACTCTATGTGTTTCTTGGGTATAAGGATGACAAGGAGTGTATGTCATGCCTTTTTCATGCTTGGTTCGTAGATAAGAGACAGAGCATGCTGTGAACCTAGGGTTCCTAGGCCTAAGAGGGGAAGTGGTGTACCTAAGGCTCATGATGAGAAGTTAAGTGAAAAGTACATGGTGTGAGAATGAACCTATAGACCCATAGATATCCATCTCTAATTGCATATGAATGTGTTACCATGGAAGTAACCGGTATGGGGCTTGACTAAGGTAGGTAGGTTACCATGAAAGGATGAAAGCCATCCCATGAATGCAGAAAGAGAGATGATGGAGACTTGGGTAAGGTTCTAAGTGAACATGTACTATAATAGTGAATCCTAAGTCTATCCTAGGGTCAGATAGGGATAAGACCGATGAAACTAGGAGTTGCCTAATTCCCTAGTTGCACATGACCATAGGGTCGGGAGGTAACAGCTATCATTGTTTGAGGACCATGGGTTAGGAGATTGATCACTTTCATGAACTCATGGGACCCAAAAGGCAGATGAGTAGGGCACTCTCTTGATGCATGAGGGAAGAGGGATGACCCCAAAAGTGTCGGCACCCTATAGACCTAGAGGAGATGACCACGGGATGTGTGTAAACCTTAGCAGGTTCAAGACTAGTTTGATATCATGATGTCTGTAATGTAGAGACATATGTGGCATGTTGTAACTTAGAGGTAAAGGTGTATTGGTAAGGTGGGATGTACCATCTCTACTCTTGGAACAGGAAGAACTCTGTATTTGGACTACAGCCAAATGCTTATTTCCTATTGTTATGGGAGTGAGAGATAGGACATTACGCATGCCATACACCAAGGATAAGAGATGACGTAGGTTGGAACGTTGCCACGAGAAATAGGGATAGAGAAGATAACCTACCCTGGTAAAGTGAATGATACATGGATGGTTTTCAAACACTAAGAGGAATGAGGTAGTCCCCTTATGAGGAAGTTTCTATCATGAGCTATGTAGAACTTACAGGTTATGCCAGGTAGAGTTTGATCATCATGATAATGAAATCAGAGAAGTATTCTTAATGAAGATGGACATAGAGTTTGAGGTGAGATGATAAGTGAAATACATGGAAGTGTATGTCATCAACGTTATCAAATACCTAAGGATGTGAAGTGGTAATGGATGCTCTGGTTGAGACACATCTGACTTGTTGGACTAGAAGCTAGAAGAGGTTGTTTGGCTAACCCTAAGTTCGAAAAGAAGAGGTGTTTGGATAACACCCAGATGTAACAAGATTCGTTGAAAAGCTAAGGGTTGTTTGGTTAGCCAATCTAGTCCTTGATGCAATGAAAGGATGGTGGTAGAACCTCATATGCACTTCTTTGGAAAAGAAGGTGATGAAACCCCAACTAGATTGGTTTAGGAATCGATCTTGAAGAATCATGACATACAGGAAATCATGATTGAAGATCACCATACACCGTGGAAAATGGCAATAGCACTTTAAGATGCCTAAGATGCGGTTGCATGTGGTTTATGACCATGCAAGCCAGGAGGTAAAGGACGAACCCCAGTAACCCAATGTATCGATATAGAGGACAAAAGAGTCCCTGAGAGGGAATGGGAGCTCAACACTATGGATGTTGTGATTGGTCTCCCTCGGGCCAAGGAAGGTCAAAATGCAATATGGGTTATGGTAGGTCGCCTTACCTAGAGGACATGAGAAAGAAAGAGTTTTATTAAGGGATAGATCTGGTTGAACTATCCATGAGAGAGGTGGTCCAACTACACCATGATGTGAGTTCATAGGATCTTGAGTTTGACCTAGAGGTTCACTTCCATAAAGTGGAAGTAGGTACATGAAGAACTCAATGTTAGTATAGTTTATCACCCCTAACCATGGTTAGTATGATCCAGACTAAAGGGTCTGATGAGGGCATGTGTGCTCGTTCAGGGTGATATCTAGAGACAGATCTTGTCCTATGAGAGATGTGACAATGACCACCATAGCCAGTATCGGGTTTTATAAGAAGCTCTGTAAGGGAGGTTGTGTCGGTCACCACTTCAGTAAGGTGATGTTAGTGAGAAGGGACACATGGTGGTTAGAAAAGGGACCACAGTGCGTGTAGATGAAGTCACTTTGATCATGCAAGGGATGAAAGGAGCCTAGAGACGATGAGAGTCGTGAGAAGATGCAAAGTAGACTGACTTACAAGTTATTGTGGAAGAATATGTGAGAATCTGACCCCTCTGAGCTGCAGCTGAGAAAGTTGAGTCCCTGATACATGGGTCCATTAGAGATGGATGAGTGGAGAAGGTTAGGTTTGACCCTACCCCTCAGGATAAAGTAATGTGTGATGAGTTCCATGTGTTAAAATCAGAGCACTGTGTGAGGTACCTGACCATGTGCTGAACAATGAACCTAGTAAGCCCCAAGGGAGGCTGACATGGCCTGAGTCACCTGTGCAGTTTATAGACGTCGGGATGAAAGGACTCAGAGAAAAGAATACGTGATGATAAAGGTTCTATGGAAGCGCCATGAGTACGGTAAAGCCACATAGGGGCCGATAATGGACATGGAAAGTCTTATCTTGAATTGTTTGTTTGCTTGCTTGAATTTTGAGGACAAAATTCCTATAAGAGGGGAAGGATGTTACAACCCCAATTTTTGGGTTCAATTGGTGAGAAATGCAATTTCTGATATTAAAGATAATTGAACAAATAATGATATAATTTGTTTTGAAGACATGGATTTCATTTACAATAGCCTTGATGATTGTTTTGTGGGCTTTATTGGCTATTAGGCCCAAATAACAAGAAAATTCAATTAGTAATTGAATAATTGATAAAAGAAATATGTGGAAACCTCTAGAAGGAAAATCCAAAGAGGATTTCGTACCTCTTGGGTTCCTTGGGTACCAAGGAGTCCAAGGTTGCAAAAAGAAAAGGCAATAAGAAAAGAAATTTTTAATTAAGTATTTCTTTAATAAGAAAGAGATTGGAAATAATGTTAAAATGTTGGAAATATGTGGGAAAAGGTGTAATTAGGAGATCCTTTGTGGAATTTCATGTTCCAAGAATTTCTAATGATAAAAGGAGTACCAAGGAGGAAAATAAAAGAGAAATGAAGAGAAATCCTCAAAAAGAGATATGTTAATGAGAAATAAACAAGATGATGAGAAATATTGCATAAAGATGCATCTAGAAGGATGATAAATATCCTTGGAAAAGGATTTCTAAATAATAGAGTTTCTTGGGGTCCAAGGATCCCCAATAAAGAGGAAAGAAAGAGAAAATGCCAAATTTGCAAAATAAAAGATAATATGATACCTTATTAATGGATTTTGTGATAAGGATAGAAAGGAAGTATTTTCTAATAAAAGGGAATATAAATTTGTGGCCAATGAATTAAAGGGCAAGTCTAATGAGTTTAAGAGAGAGGTTTTCGTATTCCTAATTATCCATGGAATAATGATTATCAAAGGAGATAATTAGGAGAGAGAGAGAGAGAAAGAGACTTGCTTCACATTGAAGGAAAAGAGTTTCCTTAATGAAGGGCTTGGTAACTCACCTAAGGCTTCGTACCCTACTCTATAAAAGATTAGAACCCCTGGCTCGAGCCCGAGAGATCCCTGCATCCCTTTCTCTCTTCTCCCTATCTTCTTCTTCCTTGCTTTCACCCGTAAACCCTAAACCCAGAACATGGCCCTAACCTAGAGCTATATGAGGTTGGGGAGGGTAAGAGAGGAAGGTTTGCCACTTCTACAACGACATAAGTCACCTGGGTGAGTGTTTCCTCATGCTAGATGGTCGTGGTGGCAGCAGCACGGCTGCTTAGTGCGGCCGTGTGACAGGTATGTCCGGTCTGCTATGCACCACCATGGCGGTGGTTCTGGATGCCAGAGGGTGCGGCGGAGGGTAGTGGATCAAAAAGGGGCGCCGCCGGTCGCTGAAGGAGTCTGAGATGAGAGCTGGAGTCGTGCCTTGGGCGGTTAGGGCAGCCGTGTCGCAGCTGATCCAAGGAGGAAGACGATCGACTTTCACTGGACGGTCTTGCCCCTCCACGGGCTGAACAAGCAGCAACTTAAGTGGGGGTATAACGGTAATTCCGTTATATTTCCAAATCGGGCGCCTGGATGGGATAAGTGACGTGGCGCATCCTCATTGGCCGGAAGTAAGTGATTTTGTTAAAATCGTAACTTTTTAATGGTAACTCCGATTAGGACAAGTTATATATGTATTTTGATCAGAAAAATGCAAGGAACCCATTAAAAATTGTTTTATGGCCTGAATCTGATCATAGTTCGAAAAGTAGTGTAAATCATCATCTTTAATGAATTAAAGATTAAGAAACCCAATGTTGATATGATTAATGAGTTTAATAGGGTTTAATGGATCATTAGAGTTGATGTTAACCTGTTAAATGTAAAAAGGTACATTATGTTCAAAAAGGAAGAACTTTGTACATGATTAGTCTAATTTAGAGTTTAAATGCGTGAAATTGGAAAAGTGCATAAAGTTATCATCTTTAGTGTTTTGATTAAGGGAAAACCCTTAGATTTGATGGTAAGTGGTCTTAATGACATAATTCAAGTTGATATTAACATGTTGTTAATAAAAGTGAAAATAGGATCTAAAAGATGATTTTTTTATATATATGGCTTAATTTAGGGTTTTGTGCATGATTATGCATTAATGAGCTTGAAAACCCTAATTTAGGTGAATATGTATTTTAATTGGTTTAATTGGTCCAAATCCATGAATAAATAGGGATGTGATGATCCTAAGTCAATTTGGGTACAAAAGATTATTAAAATGGATAGTTGAGCAATTAAGGTTCATAAATATGGAAAAGGATATTTTAGGGTTTGTTAACCTAAAAAGGGATAAAGTTTGAGAAATTGATCTAAGAGACCCTAATGAATATTAATGAAATCTTAATGCAGATTAGAAACCATAGAAAGTGAATCCAAGATAATAAAGTAGGTTCTTGATAAAGTGTGTAATAAATAGAGTACATATTCTTTTCAGGAATTATGTGATTTTTGAATTACTTGGATTGCATGCTTGGTTGGATTTTCTTAATGCTTCTGAAATCATCAAATCAGGTATGTGGTTACGATTATGAATAACCGCTTTAGTTTCTCGATGGATTCCTGAATGTTTAATTGCATTGAACGCAACTAAACTGTTTAATGTTTATTTATTTCATGCAACTATAAAGTGACTATGATTATCACTATAAATGTGCATATATAACTGGCTAGATCCGGGTCCACCTCTGTTACTTTGAAAAGGCTAAAAAAGGGGTAATCCTAGATCAAGGTCTAGGTTACCGTGAGTTAGAAACTGGGCTACCTACGTGTAGTGCCATGAGACTCTTTAGCATATCCTGAGTTAAGGAGTGGTCTACTTACGAGTAGTGTCATGTGACTCAACCCTAGAAACTGGTTCACTTATAGGTGGATCATGAGGGGTTTAATGGGGACAACACAGAGGATAGGGTACTCTTGGATCGTGGAGTTATATCTAAAACGTAATCTTGGTTGTTAAATGATTAATTGAATGATTACATTGTTATCATAGTTGCATCTTTATTGTTTCCCCCACATACCAGCTTCGGCTGACCGACGTTTTGTTTGTCGGCATTTTAGGTACAATGAAAAGAATAAACAGTAAAGTGGCACATGTGGTACTAAATGAGAATTAAAGTGCAAAGGAGGATTAGATAGATTAGTATATGTGTGGATAGAAGTTTAGAGATCCAAGTTTTAAAAAGGTATGCAAAAATTTTATTTTCTTACAGCTTTTAGTATAGTATGTTAAAATTTGATAATTATTCTTGGTTAATTACCGAACCTTTGATCCGGAAGTCATGGGTGCGGCTTCGACCTCTCGGTCTCCCTTAATTGGGGGTTATCAGGAGGTGGGGTCGTAACACTCCTGGACCTGTTGGTTGTATGCTTGTTGGTGCATCATGTAGCCCATAAGGGTTTTATTGGATACACGAAACGAAGCACGACTAGGTTGAGGAGGGGGCTGAGGAGGTGGAGCTCAGGCAGAGGAGGCAGGGGCTGTAGAGGTAGAAGTAGAGGGAGAAGCACCAGGGGTAGAAGAGGCAAACACATGCACATACTTCTGAATTGTGGTTTCACTAATACAAACACCCTTTCTGGCTACCTTGTAATGGAAGTCAGAAAAGAGTGATTTCTCAGTAGCAAACTGAAACAAACCACAAATCAAGGCTGGGTACGGGGGATGGGTGCCTTTTGTGTTCTTACCAGTGTCAAAGCAGGGCAGGTGGTGTAGAATGTATCTGGCCCACTTGACACCGATGTTCTCTAGGATGCAATACATAATGACATCATTGTTCTCTACAATCTTTGTTTGATTTTTCTTCGAATGGATGTTGTAGTTGATCACTAATGCCAAAATGCACTTCCTAAGGTCGAGGGAGGAGGAAGGTAGGGTGTTGTTCTTCTTATATGGAACATCAGGTTTTTTCAAGTAGTGATGAATATCAGGAAGAGTCAGTTCATTCTGCTTGTAGAAACCTTCGGGATCCAAAATATTGAAATACTCACCATAATCCTTGCACCAAGTATCATTTTCCTCATCTCCAAAAAAGAATACATTTAAAATATCCTTAGAGATTTGGAAACATTTACCGGAGATCATCAAGGTTAGGATTACTTGAGTATTCGGCAGGGGAATGAAGGAGTCATAGTTCCAATGCAAGTTAGAGTAGAACTCATGAACTACTTTTGTGCTAGACATCGAATTGAAAAAGTAATCACGTTTGATGACCAAGGCGGATAGGTGGTGAATAGTAAGCAACCTAGCTACTTGGTATATAACTGCTTGACGCCTAGGACTAGACTCAAAAAAGGTGTGAAAAGGGAAAGGACTCCTAGGAAGAAGGTCCTTATACCTATTAACAACCTCTATTGAGATAAAAGAGGTATCATCAAAGAGAATTGAGCGATTAGACGAAGAGGACAAAGGGGCATTGCTTGCGGTTGTTTTCTCCTTTGAGAAGCCATAGAGGTAAAAAAAGAGAGGAGAAATGAACAAACACACAAAGCAAACCTCAAACGCCATCCAAGCACCACCAAAGAGCAACGGGGGAGGTCTAGGTCAGCCTATCTAGGTTGGGGAAGGGCTAGGATGGGGAAGGTTAGGGCTAGGTGTGAGAGCTTATGGCTAGAAGAAGAGGAATTGGTCGGCTATTCTCTAGTTGAGAGGGAGAATAGTCGGCCGAACCAAACTTAAGTTGGCTTCAGCCCGCGGATCAGTCGAATTTTGAGAGTGGGAAACTCAACCAATTGGTCCTCTGAAGAACAACTCTCGACCACTAATCGATTGAGTCAACCTGACATAAAACCATCAAACTCAATTTCTAGCCATATGCATGCCAATTAAATTCATTTTTCGAGTCTATTGTGTATATTGAACATACTAGGCACATATCACTCATCATTGGGTATTATTTAGCGATAAAACCAAGAAATTAGAGAAATGCCCAAAAACAAGTGAGACAAAGCATGTCAACAAGCAAATTTTAGCATTTTGAGCAATTATAGGAAAGCAAGGTGAGTAAAGCAAGATCAAGACATATAGGTTAAAAAAACTAGCTAGATAGCATGTCAATATCATCCAAAGAAATAATGAGCCGTTTAGATCTAATGAAATTAAATTGATCTCTAGCTAGAGGTTTAGTGAAAATATCCGCCAACTGATTTTCTGTGACCACATGCATGATATAAATATCCTTCTTGGTAATGTGATCACAAAGAAAGTGATGGCAAACCTCTATATGTTTAGCTCTACTATGCAATATAGGATTATAAGAAAGATTAATTGCACTAGTATTGTCACAATATATAGGAGAAGCATCAAAATGTATGTTAAAGTCTTGGAGCATTTTCTTCATCCATAGGACATGTGCACAACAACTCCCAGCTACAATATATTCAACCTTGGTAGTTGATAATACCACGGTACTCTATTTCTTAGAAAACCAAGACACCAAGCATGGTCCTAGAAGGAAGCAAATGCCACTTGTGCACTTTCTATCAACCAAACAACCCACAGAATCCATATCACTATATGCTATAAGAGTAAATTCCCTTGACTTAGGATACCATAGTCCAAAATTTTGAGTTTTGGTTAAGTACCTCAAAATCCTATTAACAACAATAAGATGTGATTTCCTAGGACTTGATTTAAAGCGAGCACACAAGCCAACACTAAACATAATATCAGGTCTAGAGGCAGTTAAATAAAGTAAACTTCCAATCATACCTCTATAGAGCTTCTCATCTACCTTCTCACCTGCTTCATCTTTATCAAGTTTGGTGGTTTTGTACATGGGTGTATCCATCAGCTTCATGTTCTCCATCCCAAAGCATTTGAGTAGTTCACTAATGTACTTGCCTTGGTTGATGAAGTTTCCATCTTTGGTTTGCTTGATTTGAAAGCTGAGGAAGAAATTCAACTCACCCATCATACTCATCTCGAACTCACTCTGCATGAGAGAACTAAACTTCGTGCAAAGAACAAGATCATTTCCGCCAAAAATGATATCATCAACATAAATTTGAATGATAAGAAAATTGTTAGAAGTGTGTTTTAGAAATAAATTAGAATAACTTTTCCCATGACATACCCATTGTCTAACAAAAAGTTCTTTAATTTTTCATACCAAGCTCGAGGTGCTTGTTTGAGTCCATAGAGAGCTTTTTGCAACAAATAAACATGATTGGGTATCTTGTCATTTTCAAAGCTTGGAGGTTGAGCATCAAACACTTCCTCCTCGATTGTATCATTAAAAAATGCACTTTTAACATCCATTTGATATAGCAAGAAATTTTTGTAACTAGCAAAGGCAAACAGCATTCTAATAGATTCAAGTCTAGCTATAGGAGCATAAGTTTCATCAAAGTCAATACCTTCTTATTGATTGTAGCCTTATGCCACTAACCTTGCTTTGTTCCTTTCCACTTTGCCTTGTTCATCAAGCTTATTGTGGTAGAACCACTTGGTGCCAATGATTTTTCTATCACTTAGTCTTGGCACTAGAGTACAAACACAATTCTTCTCAAATTGCTCTAGTTCCTCCTGCATGGATAGGATCCACTCATCATCTCCAAGATCTTCCTTGATATTCTTTGGCTCCAGCTGTGAGATGAAGGCACTGTCTGCTTGTTCTTTGTTGTAGGCAGCTCGTGTCTTCACTCTCTCAAATGGGTTGCCAATGATTAGCTCTTTAGGATGATTCTTCACAAAGCGAGGAGTGAGATCCTTCTTTTCTTCATCTTCTGCTTCAATCACCTGCTTACCTTTGTTGTCAACGTTGAGGTATTTCAAGATAGGAATTAATTCATCTGCAACATCATTATCAACAACATTATTGCCAACAACATGGTTAGTTTCAACAAACTTAACATTGATAGATTCTTCAATTTTAGATAATTCAATATTGAAAACTCTATAAGCCCTTCTTGTAGTGCTATAGCCTAGGAAGAAAGCCTTATAAGATTTCAGATAAAACTTGTCAAGTGAATCCTTCATGTTTAAAACAAAACAAGGACATCCAAAAATGTGAAAGAAATTGTTGGATGGCTTTCTACCTCGCAATAACTCATAAGGGGTTTTCTTCAAAGAAGGATCTATAAAAACTCTATTCTACACAACATCACTTCTACTATTTATGGTGAAAACCTCGAGAAGGACAGGGAGAGACTGTGGGACACTCTGATCAACACAGCACAGGAGGAGGTTCCTTGGCTCGTTATAGGCGATTTTAACAATATCAGGAAGGCAAGAGAGAAGTTTTGGGGGAGAGCTGTCCCTGAAAGAGTGATGGCTTCTTTCAACAACATGGTGGACAGTTCGGGGCTTATTGAACTAGTCGTGAAAGGGGGAAGAACCTCGTGGTCTAATAAAAAATAGGGGGTGAGGAGAATTGCTTCTGCCATTGACCAAGGGCTAGTGAATGAAGCGTGGCTGGATATCTGGCCCAACTCAGTGATCAAAATGGGTGCTAACCCATTAAGTGATCATGCATGGATGAAAATTGAGCTTACCAACATAACACATTCCCCTCGTCCATTCAGATTCATCAATTGGTGGTGTGGATGGGGTGGTTTCAAGGATGTGGTGAAAGAGGCTTGGAGTCAAGAAGTGATAGGAAATCCACTGTGCATCGCTCTGAAAAAACTGCAAAATACAAAGAAAGCCTTGAAGCTGTGGAGCAAGGAGAAAGCAAATCTCAAAAACCTGCTGAGCAAAGCAAAAATGGAGTATGAAAATGATGCGATGGAAGTCAAACTTGACCCCCTTAATGATGAGAAGATCAAAAAGGAAAATATCTCGGAGAAAAGATTGAAACAACTTAAGAAGGCTGAAGAAACCTTCCTATGGCAAAGAATTTGTATGACCTGGATCAAAGATAGCGACCACAACACGAGGACCTATCATGCTGCCATAAAGAAGAAAGAGATGCAAGAGACTATACATGAGCTCATTAATGAAGAAGGAGAAACAGTGGAGGGCAGGGCTGCTATTACCTTAAATGCGATCAACCACTTCTTCCATCTTTACAACAGGAAAGAAGGCAACCACCCTATTTAAGAGGAGCTTCTACCAGGGGCATGCATATCTGACGAAATGAACAGGGAACTATGTAAAATAGTCACTGAGGAGGAAATCAAAGCTGCTACATTCTCCATCAACCCATCCAAGGCACCTGGACCGGACGGGTTTAATGGGAGATTTTTCCAATGTATTTGGGACATCATAAGGAGGGAGATAATTGAAGCCGTGAGATGGTTCATGTCAGGAGGGAGGATGGTGAGAGTTGTGAATCATGCTTTCATCAAACTCATACCGATGAAGAAGGAGGCTACCAATATGAATGACTTTAGACCCATAGCTTGTTGTGGGGTCCTTTATCAAATTATTGCTAAGCTTATTGCAGGTAGATTGAAGCCTATCTTACCCAAGATCATCTCGAAAGAACAAAGTGCGTTCATACGAGGCAGAAAGATTGATGACAGTACACTCTTGGCAGCCGAGTTTATGGTGGGCTTCAACATCAAGCGTGAGCCAGCTAAAGCATGCATGAAGGTCGATTTGTCCAAAGCATATGACCACGTGAGATGGGATTTCTTGTGGAAAGTGATGAGCAAAATGGGGTTTGATCCGAGATGGACAAATATGATTAAGGAATGCGTACAGACTACTTCCTTCTCCATCCTTATCAATGGATCACCGGGAGGGTTGTTCAAGGCTAGCAATGGACTGAGACAAGGGGACCCTTTGTCCCCCCTCATGTTCACCCTGGTTATGGAAGGGCTTACTAATATGCTTCATAAGGCGGAAGAGAAAGGTAACATCAAGACCTTCCACATCAATGGTACAAGAGTCCTATCCCATCTAATCTTCGCGGATGATGTGATGCTCTTCTCGGCGGGTAATGCAAAAAGGCTACACGAAATGAACAGAGTCCTAATACAGTTTGGCAAGATGACCAGGCTCTACATCAACCAAATCAAATCTAAAATCTTTTACTCCAGGTCCTGTTACACTAGAAGAGGTAGATTGAAGATGGAAATAGGGATGGAAGATGGTGATTTCCCTACGAGGTACCTCAGGGCACCGATTGCAGGTGGGAAGGGGGCTACCAAAGACTTCACGGTCTGCCTTGATGGCATCAGAACAAAGGTGGAACAGTGGAGTGGGATTAAAATCTCCATGGCAGGGAGATTAGTCCTTGTTAGATCGGTCATCCAAAGTATGATTCGGTTTTGGGGGGATGTATGTGAAATACCAAACTCAGTGGTGGATAGAATGAAAACCATAACAGCAAATTTTGTTTGGGGAGGCAAGAACCATAGTGTGGCGTGGGATATCATTGCTGAACCATTTGAGAAAGGTGGGCTGAATATCAAACACCCTCTAGAAATTGTAAACAGTTGTAGATTGAAGAGAATGGACAGATTTTTAAGAGACAAAGACAATGTGTGGACGAGCTGGATGAGGATCAGGTATGGCCTCATCCCTTCCTTGAAGGCGCAGCAATCAAGAGTGTGGAGGCAGATCTGCTACAGCTGGGAGAAGATGCAGAACCTCTATAAAGTTGGTGATGATTGTATGATGGTGTTGCTAAACCAACACATCACACCATGGACCAACTTGGGCGATGGTGCACGTGTCTACTGGTTCAAAACTATATGGGGACCCTTCCATATACCAAAGTGGAGTACAACTACCTACAAAGCTATCTTAAAGAAACTCACTACTAAAGACAGGATGCGCAGATGGGGGCTGCAAGTCAATGCCCGCTGCTGTCTTTGTGATAGAGAAGATGAAGACCATGAACACCTATTTACTTCCTGCAGGTATTCCATGTACGTATGGAGAACCATCTACCTAAAAAATGGTTGGGATGCTAGCAACCATAACTGCTACGAAGATACCATCAAGTTTTTTGATAGTTATAACAAATCCAAGTTTGAAATAGGATTTGCAGGTCTTTGCAGTACCGTGTTTTGCTACACAATATGGGGGGAAAGAAATAAGAGAATACATGGCAGCAATAGGACTACTGAATCTGAACTTATTAAAAGAATATGTATAGAAATGAGAAACGTGGTTAGAGCTAAAAAAGACCTTGTCAAAGACAGCTCACCACTAGCTAGAACATTTTGGGGCATTTTGTAGAGTTACGCCCTGGTTAGAGCTACATGGTCTGTGTGTATGCTCATAGATGTAATGTTTGACGGGTAGCTCCGCTACTCCTTTTTTGGCAATACTATTTACCTATTTCCAAAACAAGCGGTGCTAACGGCTTCGGCCCAAAACTTCTTAGGAATGTCATATTCAAGAAGCATGGTCCTTGCCATCTCTTGAAGCGACATGTTCTTTCTCTCTACTACCCCATTTTGTTGAGATGTATGAGGAGAAGAGAAATTTTGCGAGCAACCAAATTTTTCACAAAAATGCTCAAAAGATCATTTTCAAACTCTCCCCCATAGTCACTATGGATAGAAACAATCTGGCAAGAAGCTTTGTTTTCAACTCATTTACAAAAACTCAAGAAAACATCAAGAGTATCACTTTTTGAAATGACAAAGAAAGTCCAAGTATAGCGAGAGAAATCATCGACAATAACAAGACAATACTTGGAACCACGAAGTGTTTGCATTCTCATTGGTCCGAATAGATCAATATGAAGAAGCTCAAGAGCTCTTTTGGTACTCATGAATCCTTTGGATTTAAAGGAGGATTTGGTTTGTTTGCCTTGTGTACAAGGTTGGCATTCCTCATCTTTTTCAAAATCCAATTTTGGAAGTCCTCGAACCAAATCCTTTTTACTCAATTTCTTCATTTGATGCATATTCACATGACCCAAACGATGATGCCAAAGAGAAATATCATTTTTTTCCACAACCAAGCATCTATCAAGTACGGGCTTAAGAGCATCAAGCACAATAACATAAAGATTACCATTTCTAGTTCCCTTCTATATGACATTGTAAGTGGGGGAATCTAGAAGCAAATATTATAAAGAAGTAAAAAGAACAAGATATCCATTATCACAAAGTTGACTTACACTTATCAAGTTGTGATGTGGACCATCAACAAGAAAAACATTTTTATACATAGCTCATTGCCTACATTACCCTCACCTATTACCTTACCTTTTTTGTTGTCCCCAAAGGTCACTGATCCTCCTTTCTTTTTCATGAATTTGTTAAAATGGCTGATTTCACCTGTCATATGTTTTGAGCAGCCACTGTCAACAATCCACCTTCTTTTGACCTGCATGAAAGAAGGATGTTGGTACCCAACTCAAACTTTGGGATCCGGGGTTAGCTTGGGGACCCATTTCATCTTTGGGTTGGTTCCCTTTGGCTTGTAAAAACAAAAAGTAGAGTAATGGTCATCACATTTACAATGAACACATACCATTGGGTTCTTAGAGTCAGAGGTCTCTCCATGGAAGATAGGAGGTTGCACAGTCTTCTTCTTACCCTTACTCTTGTTCCTGTTCTTATGTTTGGGAGCAGTCCCATCATATCCCAAACCACTAGTACCAATTTGTTTGGTAGAGTGTTCTAGGACAACATTAAGGGATTTCTTTCCCGTAAGAAACTTTTGCAAAAAAGCTCTTAACTTTTCATTATCATCACTAAGATTAATGACAATAGAATATAGACTAGCAAGATCATCCCTAGCATGCAATAGGTTGGCCTCTAGACAGAGGGATTTAGTAAGATCAGAATCACGTTCTAGAGTAGTGCTAGCTGCTTCATTACTTGGCAAGATAGGTCTCGAAGATAAATTACTAACTTGAGCAAACAACTTGGCATTTTCAGATTTAAGAAAAAGAATTTCTCTTTGATAAGCATAAACTTTATTTCTCCTAGCATCATCAATGAGTTTAACTACAACATTTTCAGTTTTAAAAACATCAATCTCATCTAGGAATGTTTGGTTTTCTTCCTTAAGATTTTCAATGTTCTTAAGGTAGACACCATTCTCTACTTCAATGCCATTGTATTGGATCTCAGATCAAGAAATTTCCCTTGCAAGGAATCTATGTTATCAAGATTCAACTTTTCATTTTGATCAAGGATTTCAATCTTAGCATAAAGATCATCAATAATCTTACCTAGCCTTTTCTTTTTAGATTTGCATTTAGTAAAAGACAAACAGCTAGAATTAAGCATATCAATGAGAGTTTCTTTAGACAACTTGTGCAAGTTGACTTCACTTACCTCACCTACCTCATTACTTGTTGATGCCATGAGAGCAAGGTGGCATTCTCCATCTTCAGAGCTTGAAGAGCTTGAGGAAGATCCCTCCCAATCTACATGAGATGCATCTTTGCTTCTTCTTTCTTTCTTTTCCTTCCTCTTGTACTTGCCTTCTCTCTTGTACTCCTTGTCCTTCTTGTGGCTGCTCTTGTGATGGCTCTTCTTGGCCTTGGGGTAGTCAATCTTGTAATGGCATTTTTGGTCACATTCATAGCATCTAGGAGTTGATGAAGAAGGCTTCCCTTTAAAGTGTTTACTCTTGGAGTAGTTTGCTTCATGCTCATTTGGGCCTTCATCTTCACTTGAGGAGGGAGTAAGGGACTTGAGAGAAATTTGTTGCTACCGAACCATCTCTTCAATTTGAGCTTTGAAGGTTGTGTCCTTGATCTTCTTAGACTCTTTCTCTTCTCTCTTTTCTTCTTCTTCTTGCTTATCAAGCCTTGGTTCATGGGCTTGAAGATTACCAACCAGCTCCTCAGTTGATAATTCACTAAACTTGTACACTTCTTCAATGGATGTGACCTTAGGCTCCCATCTCTTTGGAAGAGATCTTAAGATCTTGGAGTTTATAGTGCCTTTGTCCATCATACTACCAAGGGATGCCAATCCATTCATGATCACATTGAGTCTTGTGTACATACCAGCCACTCTTTCATTCTTACCTATCTTGAAGTTCTCAAGTAGACCACCAAGCATGTAGATCTTGGCTTCCTTCACTTGCTCCGTTCCTTCATAGGTGACACATAGCTTGTTCTAAATCTCATGAGTGATGTCCCAAAAGGAGATCTAGTTGAACTCTGATGGGGTGAGGGATGCATAGATGATGCTGACTACTTTGGCATTCAGTTCAGCTTGCTTCATTTGGGCTTCCATCCATGTAGAGATTTCCCCCTTTGGATCTTCATACTTGAGGTGCACCACCTTCCACATCTCATAGCTCACGCCTTATAGGTAGAACTGCATTCTTCTCTTCCAATAGAAGAAGTTGGTACCGTCGAAGACTGGAGGTCGCATGGAGAAGCTTCCTTCCAAGTTGAGGGATCCAAGTGCTAAATCACCCATCTTCTCCTACTTGTGGAAGTAGCTTGGAGAAGACCTGCTCTGATACCACTTGTTGGATCTAGGGCTCTAGAGGCGGGTGAATAGAGCTTCACAATTCTCACAAAGTGGATTAGGCCACCAAATTAAATAAAGTGCAGAAACTTAAACAAGCAACAATTTGATGTCCTAACTATTAAGCATAGCAAGGGTGAGAGACAAGGAAGAGCATACACTTGGACAAGGTGGTTTAGAGTGGTTCCACGTCCTAACAAGGAGGAATGTCAGTCCACTCCCTGGAGATGGTTAATCTCTAGGATTTGCAATCTTGGTAATCTTATATTCCATCATAAGATTACAAGACAAAACCACAACATCCAAGGGCTTAGTACCTCAAGCAAAGATCTTCAACCTATAGAAGGAGCTTACCCACTTGAACCATAGAGTCTTTGGCCATCAACATAGACTTGCCCACTCCTTCTTCAAGTCTTCGGCCTTCAAGGGATTACCTATCTTTCTTGAGTGTCGCCTTGCCTATCCCCTTTACTTAGAGATTTGGAACACCATTCTTTCTTCAACCTTGAAGAACAACAACTCCTTCTCCTTCACTCGGAGAAGATCTTCAACCTTTTCTTCACTAGTACAAAACTGACCTTTAGTGTCGGTTAGTTAAGGCCTTTGGCACCGGTTTCAAAGTGACACCCAAGTGGGCACCGCTAAAAGTCAAAACCTTCAACGTCGATTTTAACACCGACTCCTTAACCCTTCTCGCCATAAAAAACGCACCAGCAAGGGCACTATAGGCGTCGGTTATTTAATAACACTGACACTATATCCAGGTCAAAGACATCGGCATTTCACAAAAACCGATGTCACAACCCTTCCCGCCACCAATAAAACGTGCCAGTAAGGGCACCATCATCATCGGTTTGTATATATAACCGACACTATATCCATATAGACGTTGGTTTTTTGCTAATAACCGACGATGTATGTCTTTGTTGTCAGTTTTATACTAATAACCGACGCCTATGTTCTGATTTTTTTTCTTATCAGTTTGTAGGCCTGTTGTATGGCTGGTCAGCAGGATGCAGAACCTACAGTTTAGTTTTAAACTGTAGGTTTACAACATCCATTGATATCAGCCAACAACAGGCCACAAACCTGCAAAATTAACAAGATGGACAACAATTTATGATCACACACATGTATAAGCACATTTAATTCATGTTATTTTTCATCACACGCATGTAGAAACCAGTAGTTCCATTTCAAATTTCCTCCATTTTCACACATATTTAGCAACCTGCAATTCCATTCATCTCATCTCTTTTCACATTCAGACACATGTAGAAACATTCATGTATTGATCATCTTCATATTCACACATATGACAATTCAAAAAAATTCATTCACATTCACACAAAAATAATTATGAGAACAAAATTTAGAAATATCATTCTTTATTCATCATCATCATTATCTCCACCAGTATCCCAATCATATTTAAAAATTCCCACTACTTGTAGGGCTTTTGCCCATTGTTATCTTACATCATTTAAGTCTTCCATCGTATAGGGAGTATGTACATCTAATAACTTTTGACTTGTATTGAAGTCAGTTTTAAACACCTACAAAGAGAATGATGTATATATATAATTAATAATATATAATAAGATTGATATATTTCATATTATCTAATGAGACTATATATAATACCTTGTGTATGGTATCAATTTTCATTGCGGCATGTTTGATAATTAGGTCCATAAATTGCATCACATAGTATGCACATGACCAGTCGTTGTCTTTTGTAACACACTATCAATTGAAACATACAAAATATTCAAAAATACAAATAAGCACAATTCACATAAATAATATATACATTGGAGTCGGGAAATTACTTTCACATTCTCCCAAATTAGTGGTTGTTTCTTTTTGTTGGGGACCTTTCCTCCAGCTTTTTTGAACTCATGTGAAGCCCTACATGTTAATGTAACACATTTAATTGCATAATTAAATAGTAATAAAATAACATATGTTAACAGATATAAAAATATGAAATATTTCTCACGGGAATAATGGCCTTTTCATTGTGTGACCATATAATGTATTTAATTCCTTCCCCACATGATCTAGATAATAGACAGTGAACGTCTTGGGGACAATAACTAGTAACTCCAAATGCCTACCACTAGAGGTAAAAAGGTTAAAAATTAATAACTCAAAATCCACAATAAAAATGTAATTTTCTTAAGTCCAAATTATAAGCAAAGTAAACTTACTCAAAATTGAATGGAGCTATTATCACCGTCTTCTTTTTTTTACCAAAATATTTAAAAGCATCAGAGTAGTATGAAGTAACTGATGAAGGGTCTTTATCTACAAGACTAATCAAAGATGGAACCAAAAATCCCACATGGGAAAATGAAAAATCTATACATATCGTGTGTAAGTGGCTGCAAAATATGTATTACGTATGCATTAATATATGAGAAACCAGATCACTGTATATAAAACAAGGTATATGGATGTATAAACAAGATCTCACCATATCCTAAGCTCTATCATAGATGTATTCAGGAAATTATAACGAAGCAACTCCAAAATATCTTGTATAAATAGATTGTCATCGTATGATTGACCTGCAGTATCCTCTGAAATAGAAACATTTATAGGGGAATTTGGATCATGTTCGCCTATCCATACTGCCATACCCCTACAATTAGGACCTAACGAGGCGTGTAGGTCCCTTAGAAGCCAACTTGGTACTTCAGGAGGTGATGGTGGAGGTGGAGGCTAAGATGTAGCGGGTGTCTTCCTTTTGACCTGTATATGTAATTTCAAATCAATTGACTCATATATACACACTAAAAAATTAACGTAATGTAAATTTACCATACAATATTAGTATAGATGACATCTACTTAGGGCCACAATATCACTCCGCCTTCTTCCTCACCAAGCATTTCAGAATTTGGATGGGCATATGGCAATGGAAGATCCCTCCAATTGGGGAGTACATTTATTGGGCTCACATGAATTGCACCATCTGGTACTGGAGTCCCATGAAATAGGTCCCCTAGAAGGGGTGGGTAAGCCTAGGCCCCTGCAACGATATATTCCAAACTTTTTAGACGACATGGCTTCAACCCCTACAAATTTACGTAAAGAATGTTATATACATATATACATAAACATATCATCTTGAAAAGACTAGCTACTATGTCATAAAAATACTTACAGCAGACGTGCTAGGTGGTGGGTCTACAAGATTACTCCCAACCACTTCTATAGTAGGAGAAGAGTGGCACACCAAATGTACTATTTGAATGGCAGTCTAAGACGCCTGCCACTTGCTAATTGCTTCATGGAGTCTCTTATCAAGTGCTTCCTCGACTCTCCTATTAATTAACTCATATACATATACATGGACAAAAGAAATTCTAGCTTTTAATTATTGAATTCACTTTTACAATAACATTCTAAAAAAAAAGAACAAGTTACCTCAACATTTGGTAATCCCGCTTTTGGGACAGGTTTGCGTTGTGCTTGCCCAAAGAACGCTTTTATGCCCACATCAGCACCTACACCCCTAACACGTCCAAGATGCTCTGGGTTACCCAAAGAAACTGTCAATTCATCCCTTGTGCCCTCTGGGGTGAACTTTCCTTCCTTCCTCTACTCGTGAAGCTCCCGCTAATCGCCATCAATAGAAATTGGTAAGTAAACATAACAATAATCAATATCGATTGCTCTAAGTGTTGAATTTTACCATTTTTGCAGCCGCCTCAGCAGTTGCGGGCTTGGTTATATCTCCTTTCTTATTTTACCTCCCATCTATCCACATAGAATGGCGAGGCAGAGGTGCAGGACCAATAGTAGAGGACTCTGCAGTCTCTTGAGTAGCAATAGACTTAGTAGTAGACTCAGGCTATAGTCTTTGGCAAACGCCTGCATAGCCTTTTGGACCCATCGTGTGGTCATGCACATTTAGTGCACGCCTTTGTCTTTGAGCATCGTTGATAGCCTTGTTAGTAAGCACATTGATTTGGTTAGTAACACTAAAGGTTAATCTTGAATCGGTGAATACATAAAAATGTATATTAATTAAATTGGGAGTGGTGCTTAATACCTTGAACTCATCCGTATTTCTTTGGATAACAAACTCCTCCCAGTCATTGGGTTCCAGGTAGTTCCATTGCTCAGTGGTTGTCTTCTTCCTCTTCTCAGCATCTCGTATGTAATCTCAGGTGAGATTTGTCCAATAGTTCCTTAGGACCCTCCCATAAAGTTGAATCACGCATTTACGATGCAGCTTTTCACCCAGTTCAAATATACTCTGCAAAATAGAATTGCTATTAACTAGTATCCTAAAAATTAGTAATCTACAAAATAGAATTGCAAATAATAATAACTCACGCATAGTTCCTTCCATACTAAGTCTTTCTTCCCCTTATGAACTTTATGCCAAGCTTCTACATTAAGAGTACAATGGCTACGAGTAATAACCCCAAGATATGAAATAAATGAGTTGAGGTTCACTCCAATTGGATTTCCTGCATTATCAAAATCCACAACCAGTTTGGGTCCATTGCCCCTTTGTTGTAGTAACTTGTTCATCATAGTGATGCCCCTCACTTTTCAATTTTTTTTTGCTGCTCATCAAGTGCCCCAAGTTCTTCAGGGGGTACATCATCAACCTAAAAAATTTGACAAAGTAAACACACTTACAAGATAAAACTATAAATGGACATATAGATAGAAATATTAGATATATTTTTAAAACTTACATGGTGAGGCGGCACATTGATATCCTCACGCTCACGGTAATCATCATCACAGTCATCATGCTCATGCTCAGCCATCTGAAAGTGTCGTTAAAAAATCAAACATTTAGCATTTGACATAACTCGAAGATAATAAAACATTGTAAAGTTCACATTCAAAAAAATAAAACATATAAAAAATATAAACTAGCATGCCACTAATATTGTGATCTTTTATCAATTAACAATCCTTCATTGTGGTCTCTGCGCACATACAAGTCATCATTAGCTTCAATATTTGGTGGTGTTGGCAACCCAACTGAGAATGGACTGGAGTCATCATTCTTATCATAGTACTCTTCTTCATCTATAGGATCTTCAATGAACTATCTTTTACCATGAAGAACAACCGACCATTTATCATGTGCGGGATCATCGATATAAAATACTTGGTTTGCCTATGATGCCAATATGAATGGTTCACCCTTCTCACCAATCTTTTCAAAGTTCACTAATGTGAAACCCAATTCATCCACTATACCTCCTTTGGTGTTATCAACCCACTTACATTTAAAGAGTGGAATTCTGAAATCTACATAGTCAAACTCCCATATGTCTTCAATGACACCGTAATATGACATTTTAGCTTCATGTGGACTCTTACCTTTGCACTTGCAAAAAACAATGAAGATGCTTGAAGGGTGAACTCACTTTTTCAGACGACACTCTTATCATCTTGATGCTTTGTGTTATATGAAAATACATTCATGTCAAACCCTTCATAAGACATAACATTCAATTTTGGTTTAAAGGTGAGACATTTGATAGTTTCAGTAAGATTATTTGGTGTTTAAGATAGTTGATATAAGACTTTATCTTCAAACCACTTAATAAATGTCTTGTTATTCACTCTAGCAAGCCACATTGAATTGGCTCAAGGATATTGTCTCTTGATGAAATTGGTATGTTCCTCGATATAAAAACTCACTTCGTCGATGTTGTGTAAAATATACAAGTGACCTTGTTCCAACTGCTCACGACTGATTACTTTCATCCGTGATCCCAAAATTATTTTGCCAGAATACTCCTCAATATTCTTGTCATTAACATGAGTGTCATTAGCACTCAGAAAGTCATTGAAAAAATCCATAACCTCTCTCACCACATAACCCTCAATAATACTCCCTTCAGGCCGATAACAGTTTTGAACATCACCTTTAAAAATGCTCATGTATTGTTCAAAGGGATACATCCAAAGCAAGAAAATGGGTCCCAACATTTTCACTTCCCTAGTCAAGTGGACAACAAGATGTACCATGATATCAAAGAACAAAAGAGGAAAATACATCTCAAGCTAACATAGGGTAACAACAACTTCTCTTTGCAATTTATCGAGAGTGTCAGGGTCAATAACTTTTCTGCATAGACTGTTGAAAAAGAAACAAAGTCTGATGATTGCAAACCTTACATGCTTTGGCAATATAGATTGAATTGCCACGGGCAATGTTTGTTGCATTAGAGTGTGACAATCATGAGATTTAAGACCTATCAACTTAGATCTTTCATTGATACCAATCTACGGATGTTGGATGACTAACCATGTGGCACCTTAACATTTACCAAGCATTCACAAAAAGCTTTCTTCTCCTTTCTAGACAAAGTGTAACAAGCTGGAGGTAAGTATGTTCTCCGATCACTACTAACTACTTCTGTTAATTTTGTCCTTATTCCCATTTCACGTAGGTCCATTCTGGATTTTATCCCATCTTTAGTCTTACCTGGTATATTCAACAAAGTACCAATGACGCTATCATAGACATTTTTCTTAACGTGCATGACATCGATACAATGCCTGACTACCAAAGAACTCCAATAAGAAAGATCCCAAAATATTGACTTCTTCTTGAATAAAGATTTGTCACTCCGTGTGTCCATGGTACATTATGATCTCTTACCAAATTCATTGGCAAAGTCTTTTACTCTTTCATAAACAACCTCCCCTGGTATAGGTTTAGGTGCACTCCGTTCCTCATTCCATCCATTGAATGCTTTGCGCAACCAACAATACGGATGGAATTTTGGAAGAAACCTTCGATGACCAAGATATACAGTCTTGCCGCCATGTTTTAGTCGTAATGAATCAGTGTTCTATTCACATATAGGACATACTTTAGATCCTTTGACACTATATCCAGACAAATTCCCATATGCTGGAAAGCCATTAATAATGCAAAATAACATAGCATGCAAAGAAATGTCTCTCTTTGTGAAGCATCATAGGTCATCACACCTTCACCCCAGATTGTCTTTAAGTCATCAATCAAATGTTCAAGATAAACATCGATATCATTTCCAGGTTGTTTAGGGCCCAATATCAACAACGACAACATAACGTACTTATTTTTCATACACAACCAGGGAGGAAGAAATAACAAGCATAACTAGCCAAGTACTATGTTGGCTGTTCAATGTCTTGTACATATTCATCCCATCTATACAAAGCCCAAGTCTTAGATTCCTGACTTCTTCACCAAATTTAGGGTACAATAAATCAATATTCTTCCACTGTAGGGAATCAGACGCATGTCGTAGGATCCCATCATTATTTTTCTTAACATCTGCATGCCACCTCAAATTCTTCGTATCTATCAGATTGGCAAACAAGTGTTGAAACTGTGATATTATAGGTAGATACCACATCACCTTAGCAGGAGAACCAGTTTTGGACTCCCCCAAAGTTGTCAATTTATACCTTGACGCACCACATTTTGGACAATCTTTCAAATCCACATAGTCCTTTTGAAATAATACACAATCATTCGGGCATGCGTGTATCTTCTTGGCCTCTATTCCCATTGGGCACAACAATTTCTTTAACTGGTATGTTGAGTTTGGTAGCTCGTTTCCTTCAGGAAGAATTTCTTTCAACAAAGACAACAACGACGTGAAGCTTTTGTCACTCCATCTATTGTTAGCTTTCAGCTTATACAATCTCAACACAGCGCTAAGCTTCATAAACTTAGTACAACTTGTGTATAATGGTATCCCAGCATCATGCACAATGTTTCTAAACATGGGAGGTGGACCGGTGTGCTCTACCCCACAACTATCCAGCATCGCATCAATGATGTCTACTGGAACTAGTTTGTTCACATCTACATCATCAGAGGCAACTATCTACATCCACTGATTTTAGGTTTGAAATCTCTCCATGCCAGTGCCATTCTGTATAGCCTTGTACAATCCTGTTGCACATGACATAACTTTTGATTTCATCACCAATGCTAACTTTCAAGTTGTTACACGAATGCCTACATGGACAGTAGAACCTATCTCCAGGTTGTTTCATATGTTCCTCGGCAAATCTAATAACTGATCAAGACCAGAAATAAACTCTGGGGTGCAGCGATTTGGAATGGACATCCATGATCTATCCATTCTATGGGCAAAGAGAAAACAAGTATATATTAGGGTTTAGGGTTAAAAGATTAGGTCTTATATATAATAAATGTGTACCACCTATCTCATTCTTGAACACATAATCTCACTAGTAAGTGTATAATGTGTATTGGGTTTTTAAGAAAATTTCGGCAGCATTTCCCCACTGTTCTCTAAGTACATATGTACTTAGAGAACAAACGGGGAAATGCTACTGAAATTTTTTTGAAAACCCAATACACATTATACACTTACATTCTAAGTGAGATTAAGTGTTCAAGAACAGTCCCAAACCGGGGACTATCTAAGATTTACTCCTAATGAGTAAATCTTGGATCGGTTTCTAGGCCAACAAATACATGTATATTGTCATTCTTATACCGACAATCCTAGTTTCATCATTCATATCCTAAGTTTTGTGTAACATCATTTAATCATGCTTGTCAGTAAATACTAAACAGTAAATAAACCATGATTCCATATATCAAAATTTTGAATCAAAATAAAGCCTAATGGCACATTGGGAGAGTGAGAATATTATACCTCACTTGAAGGTTGAAGAAGAAATATATGCAAATCAACAAGTCAACCACACCTGCAACAACAAAAATGCATGATTCAATTCTGTTATAATGTATTAATTAGGGGTCAACCTTGAAGTTTTAACTAGAGCTTCATATATCAACATACATACTAGGTCATATTTCAAGTCAATATTTAGGCATTTAATCACCTTAGGGCGCATACATGATTCACAAGGTATTTGGGTGCACAAAGAATAATATATGTTACTAATTTAGGAGTTCACATAATCATTTTAGAAATAGAAGACCCACATGTGAGTTAAGTTTGAGATTCAACATCAATGTATCTTTAACATGCATGTTTCAAGGTTCAAAGCACATAATCAAATCAAATTAGGATGCTAGAATGGACAAGTTTGAATCTTATTTCAACATGCATCAAAATTTACTGAATCAGGTCAAGCATGAGGATTAGACAAGTTAAAACATTACATTAATACTAATCAGTAGATAAATGAATAAAAACCAGTAGATAACAAATACAATAAGTAGATAAGTAAATACTAATCAATAGATAAATAATTTGAAAATATAGTAGATGATTAAATAATTTGTAAAAGTAGATGAACAATTACAAAGGCCTAAATTTAAATAATGTGATGAATCAAAAATCATTAGATGAACAACTCAGTAGATAAGTAAATACAAATCCATAGATAAGTAAATATAAATCAACACATAAGTAAATACAAATTAGTACATAAGTAAATACAAATCAATAGATAAGTAAATACAAATCAGTAGATACATAAATACAAATTAGTGGATATATATATATTCAAATTGGTAGATAAGTACATTCAAATAAATAGATAAGTAAATACAAATCAGTAGATAAGTAAATAAAAATTATTAGATAAGTAAATACTAATTAGTTGATGGAAATCAGTAAAATAAAAAACTTTGTTACATGTATTGCTTCTGGGCGCCCAGGTTGAGGTGGGACTTGGGCTGTCTAGGCTGCCTAGGCGCATCTAGGCACCGCCTGGGTGCCCGCATGTACAACACAGAGTTCAAGATATGTAACCTACCTAGCAGTAGGGGAAGCAGAGGCTAGCTCTGGCGACCTCAGGCTCGAGCTCTGATAGTGCAGCAACTCCTCATGCAACCTTCACAGCTGTGACGTCCTTCACAGTGGCAACGGTTGGTGGCCAGAGGAAGAGGCTCGGATGGAGGCTAGAGGAAGAGGATCGGCGACGGGGAAGACAGGCCGGCGACGACGACCAGCAGGTGGCGGAGGATGGCCAGCAGGCGGCGGAGGGCAGGGACGGTCGACGGAGGAGTAGCAGGTGATGGAGGACCAACAGGCGGCGGAAGAGTAGCATGCGGAAGGTGGCGGAATCGCTACAATCACCAGAGACCTAGTGAAATCATGATGAAACAGAGAATGGGGAAGAGTTTGTTTCACGGGGGCTATTAAGTTAACCATCATCGTCGGTTGTTTCAGAAACTGAGACCTAAGATCCAAAAGAGTAGGTCACCAAAAAACACTGACACCTATGTTCAATCATAGTCGTCGGTTTCAACTAGAAAAATTGACATCTATCTACATATGCTGACAAAAAAAAATATTCTTGAATTACGACCATATTCGTCGGTTGCCATAAAAAACCGACGCCAATTGGGCAATTTGGGGGGTAAAACTTTTCATGGGGACAGCGCACGAACACACATCGGCATCGGTTATTGTAAGCAAACCGACAATCAAAATGGGGCCGATTTCTATCTTGCAAAAAAACCTTTATTCGTTAGTTATTTGGTAAACAATTGACGACGTATGTGATTTTTTTAGAGGTAATTTTTTTGCATTGGAAAAATTGGATTTGGTGGGCCATTTTAGGCGTCGGTTTCTTATTGAGCAACTGACGCTAAATAAAAAGTGATACACGTGTCTGGCTGGTCTTCACATATAGATGTCAATTTGTGTTTTTAGCCGACATTGTAGGGTTTAGGCATCGGTTTTGTGGATACAACTGACGCCTAATGTGACGTTATAAGCTATTTCTGTAGTAGTGAGATTCAATAGGAAAGAGGGTAGGAAGATGGTGGATGAGAGCTTTACATTAATACATGGAGTAGCTCTCTTACAAAGGAACCTAACTCACTCATACTCATGAGTTTGACTTGAAGGTAGAGAGAGAAAGGGGCTCAAAGGGTTGGAACACTCTCAACTAAGCTAGGACCAAGAATGTAGTGAATGAGCAACCTTGGAATGAACTCCAAGAGGTCCTATTTATAGCTGGGGGTGCCCCTTTGAGTTGGGGAACACTTATAGCCAAAATTTAGCCATTTTTACCAAAGGCAACAGATCTATTTTCGATCAAATAGCTCACCAACGGTCATAATCACTTTTTCTACAAATTCCTTACAGTGCAATCGATCGAGTTTCAATAAAGGTAACTCGACCGATAGAGTACAAGACAAAGACGATACTCAAACCATCGGTTGAGTTTGCCCTGGGGAAACTCGACCGACCAATGAAGATCGATTTGTTAGTTACTTGATTGGTCGAGTTCTATGAAACCACAACTCGACCGATGCTATCTTCAGAGAATTGATCCAGGATGATCGGTCGAGTTTGCAACTCGACCAATTGACTGTGTGTGGTCAATTTTCTAAAGTGCATCTAAACTGATTTAAACTTGGTGTTTAGTGTATCAATCAATTTTCTCATCTTATTTACAAGTCAATTCATCAATACAAGTGACTACAAAAATCTTCTAAGGTCATTTACATAGATTTCCTAAAAAACACGCTTGTATAGCTTTTGACTTGAACTTGAGCAAATTAGGGCTTTTGATTTTTGATCCTTTTCATGTACCTAACACCTGAAATCAATCTACAATACACATATTAGATACATATGAATGGAATGGTTAAGTCATTATCAACATATGGACAATGTATAGCCTCAAGGTCAACAAAGAGTCCATACGATACCCTTAAAGTGTAAGTGTAGTAATATTACCAAGTTTCCTTAGGGTGCCAGATTTGTCTACCCCAAAGAGGTTTCTTAGAAAAGTCTTATGTAGTTATTCAGATGTCTTAGTTTGATTAATAGCCCATGAGTTATCTAATGTGTTTTAGTCCCATTAGCTTTCTATTTCTTAAAGATCAAGGCTTTTATGACTCTTCCTAGAGAAGGAGACCCTAAAACTCAACTATTCTCTCTATATGGGTAGCGTGTGGTATGACAACAATGTTCCCATAGATATTTTCTAGATCAAGGTATCAGTTAGCCTAACATGTTAGATTTTTTCATAAGTGTTACTTATCCATCCAAACCCTTACATGGTGGTGACTTAGTTTTTGAAAACATCGATAAAATCCAAGACCATTTTTATTCATAGGATAAATATATATACATATATATCTATATTGTCGTTGAGAAATCTATTATAGAAATATGAAAATTGGCACCAAAATCAATACGACACCAAGTCACCCACCATAAACTCTTGACTAACACTTGAGACCATATACTAATCTTCACATGACACATACAAATATTTATTTCCTTCTATACTACAATGTGAATAACCACAAGCTAGTTTAAGATAAAGGCACTTGCATATGAGAAGTATTGCATGTTACCTTCAGATACTTCCTGAGCACCTCCAACATCTAATAGCTTCTAGTGCAATAACTCATCCTGCACGCCTCTCAATAGGAGTTCCCCTATTATTATCAAGGTTGTTTCTCAGGGGTTGGTGTGACGACTGTGTTGGCACTTGGCTTTGTTGAAGTTGAGGACATTCTGGCCAAATATTGATCACATTGGTGGCATGTAGGATTCCAGTTGCCCTTCTGGGTTGTACACTTCCTTAGTGGATGGTGTCGATGGAAACGATTACATCTGAAGGTCTTTGTTCTTCATTATCATGCTTGCGGTTGTTCATATTCTCACTATGTATCAGGGTCTGAAAGCCAAGGTATGTCTCAACATCTAAGGCTTTATCAACCATTTGCTAGAAGGTGAGGGGAAGTTGTGGGACTAGGGCGTGACCCACATGATAACTGAGTCCTTGGAAGAACAGGTCGGCCCTATGATCCTCATTCAAACCATTAGCATAACATTCCAATAGTAGGAATTTTTGCACATATGCAGGGATGGAGAGCGATCCTTGTTCCAAACTATAAAATTATGCTTTCTTCTTATTTAGGGCTGCAGTACAAATGTACTTCCCACAAAACAACACCAAAAATTACTCCCATGTGAAACAAGAGATGTCACAAGTCCTCATGATTCCATTCCACCAAACACATACTGGTCCATCCAGCATGTACAAAGTGAACCTGATTTTGATGAGGAGGGAACCCATACCCTCAAAAGTCCGCTCAACCACCAATACCCAGTCATCGACCTTGTTGACAATCTCAAGCTCTCCTTCACCCTTGAAGGAGGGGGTTGCATCTTCAGGAAGTCTGTCAAAGTGTACTCCTTAGGCTTATCCTGTAATGAAGAGGTATTCAACTTTCCCAGCATGGTCTTGGTGAAAAACTATCATAGGTAGGCTAACTCCTTCTTAGGGGTGAGGCCAGTCAAAGTAGAGGCAGTGGTGTCGATGACCCCGTGAGCAGAGTTTGAGTTGTTCCCAAGATGGGGGTCCATGTCAGAACGAGGGTTCTCCTGTGTGGAGAATATGTCAATAGTTCCAGAGTGAGGGGTAGTACATGCATCTCCAAACAAGTTGGACCTCCTAAAATATAGGGTTAACAAGTAAAATATACGTACTAAGCAAGGATTTCTGAATTAGTTAGATTACTAGGCACACAAACACTCTGTAAGTAATGGGTCCCAGGAGGGACTACCCCTTACTTATATTTAAGGAAATAATTACAAATTTCCCCAATAAAACATTCTCCGCAAAATAAAATCCATTTCGGGGTTCACAATATTTCTTTAAATAGAATGATAACATGAACACAGTTTGAATGCAATGGAAATAAAACTGACAATTATATGGTATTCTTAACAATGTTCAACTAATGAGCCATAGACGATTTCGAACAGAATTTAAAGACTAAACTACTCAGATCGGTTTTGTGGTGACTAACCTTTCTATCCCAAAAATCCTCAACAACTAGTTTTGGGCGTCAGCAACTAACTTCTGGTCCTCAATCTGTGCAACCTCTGGGTGGGTTGAAAGCAACACCTAGGGTAGGAGAAAACAAAGAGAAAAGGATGTCAACAAATACTGAGAATGCAATGAGTAAAATAATTTGGAATTGATTAAAGTGAGAGAAGATTTGACATAAAGAGATGTCAATAATAAGATACTTAAAAGAGAAGAGTTTGTCAAAAGATTTAACATGTCAAAAAGATGGGCATTTATTAACAAAGATATGGTTAATAAAATGTTTCTTGCCATGTTCTCAGCTTCACAATCACAAAATAAAACATTTGAGTTGACTAGCATGTACTAAAAAGTAGGTTAGGAACCCATATGTATTTCATACCAAGGGCAAGAGGACTAAAACCTCAGTGCCAAATAATATAGTTACTTGTATGGGAATATAACCCAGTCCATGGTAGGGGAATAACATTGTGATAGCCTAGATTTTCTCTCTAATTCAACTAATATTTATCTTGACTCAGTGTATGATTTAATGTACAAAATAATGCCTCTCACCCTAATTGGATGGAATTGAGTCACTTTATGCTCTATTGACAATTTAATTTAGATCAAATAGCACTTTGTACATATTTGTGACTCTAATTTGAATTTTGAACCAAGTGGCATGCTTCATCAACTTACAATCACAATTGAACCCTTTCAATGAACTCTAATTGTTGTGATATGTTTTTCACTATGTAGAGGATTCAATTACGAATCCAATGGTGTAAAAATCACCTCAATTGGAGATTTGTTACCCAAGTTGTGCCCTTTCAAGTTTACTTCCTTTTCTCTTGATTTAATTCGATTTAAATTGGATTTGTATCCTTACTGAGCTCGTTGTGGACACACTCATGTGGCCCATTTCCCCCTTTTCCTTCTCTCTTTGCCATCCACCACTCTCACTTTCAGCCAACCAGAGACCATGTTTGAGTGGGCCATGGATTCGGGCCTCTGGATCCTACCCCCACGGAATGAGCCTCCATCCAATGGCTACGACCTCATCTTGCACCTCCTTACTAAGATCAATAAAAGTGGTGTAGCGACCACCGGACCCCTCCAATGGTACCACCCCATGACCCTCTTTCATGCCATCCTTCACAAAATTTACTCCTCCCTTGCCTATATAACTCCATTCCAAGCTGACTCCCCCACTTTGCTTGAGCTTTCACGAACCCTAACACTCAATTTTTGAGCTCCTTATTCTCCCTTTCACGGAGGCTACCACCTCACCCCCCCCCTTTTTGGGTGTCTTCTTTCTAGAGCCCCTCAGCCCTTGCGAAGACTGGATCCAACCCCACGGTGACTAGGTGGAGCTCGACGATTGGTATGCACCCTACCAAGAAGGCAGTGGAGGTTGCCTCTTCTACCTTCATCGAGCATGTTGAAACACAGTGCCGCTCAACTTGGGAATTGTAGGTGACGGTGGATAGCGGGCTCGAGGCGCCATGCACCGTGAGTTGGAAATCATCCGCCCCTTTGCACCATGGGTGGGAGGGTGATAGTAGATACAAACTGCTCACACATGTCACCAACCATGGGCCTCACAAAGAAAGGGTCCAGACCACAATTTGAGCGTGGACCATCGATCAAGAATCCAACATAGCTTGTTCATCCCATGATTTTTGGTAACACCTCCCCCCCTTCTATAAAGTTTGAAAGACAAACCTTCCACAAATGATAACTTGTGCATCGTTTGGCTAAACATTGCATATAATATATTATTTTTTATCATTTCAACTAGATCTATCTAATGGTTCTAGTTTGAGGAGCTATTTCTTCTTGTAGTTCCAATTATGTATTAAAGATGATAACTTTGATGCCTAGTTACATGATTTAATCTATTTGATGCTCAAGCTTGGTCTCTTGTGTCCCGAAACTTGATGTTATCCTAATATCAATAGTGTGTACATCTTATGCATCAAGATTAGAAATTTATCTTTCTTTGTACCCTAAACCAATATATGATGCTTAAATGGCCTAGAATTGACCTATATGAAAAAATTCACTTCTTTTATGTTATAACTTATTCAACTTTGTTTTAAATGTCCATGAATGATATAGGTTAGTATATTTCACCCTCAAATTGAATCATTCTTGATCGTGACCCTTCTCGGACACTAATGATAAACATGTTATTCTTAATGGGTCTTAATATGGCCTTATGTGCATATTTTTGATGAGAGTTAAACTCTATGCTTTCATTAATATGAAGTTACTCAAGATGATTATGTGGACTACAAATTAGTAATCTTGCATGCCTTGTATCCCTATATGCATTATGAGACATTCTTTTGTCCTAATGTGCCTAAATGCCCTAATTGTAACTTGAAATATGATCTAGTACACATGTTGATAACCAAACCTCAAATCTTGTATGAATGTTTCTCTAATGATGAACCATGCTACATTATACTTTCAAATTAATATCTTAATGATGTTTATGAATATAACTCAAGTGGACCCCATCAATACTATAATGATGGCTAGCATGCTTGATAACACCTCAAATGACTATTTTAATTATGTTGTCACTTATGTGGCTTAATATTGCTCAAACCTCCTATTTACTCGTATAAGATCATGCAACCCTAATCTTATGCCCTAATCTTAGTTGTGATGTGCCACCCAACATTCTAGATGAATCCATGATGTATGAGGTAATTGATGATGAACTTGCATGGCTAGTTGAAATGTTGAATCCTATGTTGAAGTTATGATGTCTAGATCTAGGTGACACATCCAACTACCATGATATGTTTAATGATATGTAATCTTGCTTATGTTAATCTAGTTACACTCAATCCCTGTCCTAGGATCTCTTCATGGACTCTTTTGCCAAGATCTAGTTAGGATTGCTATATGGTCTTGTAAATCAAATTGTTAATCTTTCACTCTACTCACAAGGTACGTTTTCCTCTTGACCCTACTATGGTATTGGATTGTTTGTATGTATGCTCGTATGAATGCTTGGCTAATTACTTGGTTAAGTAATTGTTTCTATGATTACTACTTCCATGTTTGAGTATCCTACTTTGAAAAACCTCATACATAATATACAGAAACCCATTATGCAACCTAATGTTGACATAATGAAGAAAGGAACCTAAAACATACTTTGTATAAATCGATGTCATTGAGTTTTCTCACTTGGTTTCTTTTTCTTGATTATGGTCATGTTTATATCCAAGCAAAGTTTTGTGTTACTCTTAACTGTTTACATGCCTTTTTCATAGCGTACTTAATGCTTTAGCATTAATATGTTTTGTTCATCGAATTTAGTCAACAAATGAATATCTACTACACTCAAGACTCTAAGATCAGAATCAATCACCAATGGGTATACTCAAATAAATAAATAGGTACATATTTCTTATCTCCATGTTTAGTATCTTGTCATCTCTTTAGTTTGTTAGTGCCTTTTCATATATATTTCTTATGTGAACCTATGTCCCATTCTATGGACGGGTGCCAAATCCCTACTATCATTGACTTTATAGTCAATGGGGGTAGGAGGAGGGTAACAAATGGTTCTATGACAAATGGTATCAGAAACATACACACATACCTCGATATGTGTCTAAGGCATAATGTATCTTAAGAACCCCTGGAGGAGTAAATCCTATCCTCAAAGTTTAGAGATCCTTGTAGCATCTCATCTCTTCTTTAAGGACCACCTAATCCACCCAAGTAGTTGATAATTAGTTAGTCTTATGACCTCCTCATGTGGTTCTTCTCTCATGATTATTATTCACATGATTCCTCAATTTTGGGTTGCTCATGCATGGGGCAACTAAAATCCTTTTGAAATCATGAAAGTTGATTAAGACGATAATGCCATGATCTGATCTTAAACTAAAAACCGTAGTTGATGTAAGAAAGTACTCTTGAGAGTGATGTGCTCATGAAAACTTAATGTTACCGTATCAAATAGAAGTGATTTTATTTTTGAGGTAAACCGTTAATGTAATTAAATAAGGAGGGACTCATGTTTTACACCTCATGCTGGATGAGGTCCCTACTGACTAAACCCATAATTTCCCTAGTGTCGATTAAACCTCATACATGGTTAAGCAAACCATGATCTATTTGATATGTACCATGATCATGCCACGAAATGACCATGTCCTTGAAGCCTTAGATCATGACATGAAGACTTGTTACAAGAGTAAAATCCCCTATTGACTATTGTTCCTCTTTGTAGATTCAATTTGAATGATATAATGGACCTAGGTCTCGACCTCACCCTACTATGCTCAAACTCTTGAGCTCTCAATTTTACTTTTAAATTTCCAAGGTAAGCCCTTACCTTGATCATGAAAGGAAGAGAACACGATTATGACATTGACCTTGCAAATCATGAACTTTTGGTTGCCATTTTACAAACTTGATCCTGATGTCATGACCTTATGAAGTATAATTTTGTAGTTTATACTCTCCATGTTTGGATATGCTAGGCGATCCATGACACGTGCAGACTAAAGTCAGATTAGGGTGGTAGTTGACTTATGAATCCCCTAATCTAGGTCACATCCCTATTATGACTACCTGTAAATTTTCACCTTTTTGATTAGTTAGAGTTTGGAAAGGTGACCCCTTCCACACGACTTTGATTTCTAGAACTAAGTCCCTAATAGGTTATGTCTATGATGATATTGATACCCGATATTAAAATCTCAAGATAACCTCGAATGTCACCTAATGTTTGGAGGATTAAGTAAACAAAGCATGAAATAACATACATGACATATAATTCATTGAACCCAACCATGCCATCTCTAAGGGACGTAAGGAAAAATCACTAAGGAAGTGGTTGATAGTAGGTGACCAAGCCCAGGAGGGAAGGTCACCAAGAGGCCAAGCCTAGGAGGGAAGGCCAACATGAAGACCAAGCCCAGGAGGGAAGGTCACAAAGAAGACAAGCCCAGGAGGGAAGGCCAATATGAAGACCAAGCCCAGGAAGGAAGGTCACCAAGAAGACCAAGCCTAGGAGGGAAGGTCGCCATCATCCCAAGGCTGGGACATAAGGCAATTGATGTGCACCCTAAGAGATGGGGAAAATCTGGGTTAAAGAACTCCATAGAAAATGTTGTGCTCAAATGTTGATTAGAAGAACCTCAAGAAGAATGAGAATGGCATCTCAATAAAACCTAACAAGTATAAAACTTTAAGTCACCTCTAAGGTCTAAAATGAGAATCTAAACCCTAGCTTCAAAATGTTCAGACCTATGACTTTGATGTCCAAACTTGACTCATGATATTGGATAATGAAATCTTGACTCTTGATTAATGACCTTGACTCGAACCCTATGATCTCCCTATTTGGATCTTGAGATCACCTTCAATATATGAATAATGACTTTGATGTGCCTTTTGAAATGATGACTGTGTGAATTTTCTCAATTTATGACTTGGGGGTGATCTCCATGTGGACTAGGGTGGGACCTTCCATCAATTTTGAGCATGAAATCACAATGTTGAAATATGACATTTTCCTTGAATTGTTGAAATATGAGATCTCAATCATGGATATATAACCCCACCTAGTCGAATGTAGAAGTTGAAGCCCTAAATGTTGGGAATGAAATTAATTAATTACTCTTGAACTCTATCTAATTGTCTTGAAACATGATCTCTCTAAATTTATTGATATACAGGATAATCTCTCAAAAAATTGTGACTCATGTGATGATACTTCCAATTTGATGATCTATGTGACTAGATGTTGACCATGACGTTCGATTTTGGAATGAGATGGACATTGTAAATGGTGATGATACCTTATGAGAATACTATGATGATCTGGATGTCGAATGGGAAAACTCAATATTGATGGATGACTTGGTTTAATTTTGGGGACAAAATTTTTTTAAGGTGAGGAGGATGTGATAGCCTAGATTTTCTCTCTAATTTAACTAATATACATATTGACTCAGTATATGCTTTAATGTACTCAATAACCCCCCTCACCCTAATTTGATGGCATTGAGTCACTTTATGCTCTATTGACAACTTAACTTTGATTAAATAGCACTTTGTACATATTTGTGAATCTAATTTGAGTTTTGAACCAAGTATCATGCCTATTATGTATCATCAACTTACAATCACAATTGAACCCTTTCAATGAACTCTAATTGTTGTGATATGTTTTTCATTATGTAGAGGATTCAATTATGAATCCAATGGTGCAAAAATCACCTCAAACGGAGGTTCGTTACGCAAGTCATGTCCTTTCAAGTTTACTTCCTTTTCTCTTGATTTAATTCAATTTTAATCAGATTTATAACCTTGTTGGGCTCAATGTGGGCATGCTCACGTGGCCCATTACCCCCCCCCCCCTTTCCTTCCCTCTTTGCCATCCACCACTCTCACTTTCAGCCAATCAGAGACCATGTTTGAGTGGGACATGGATTCAGGCCTTTGGATCCTACCCCCACGGATTGAGCCCCCATTCAATGGTTGAGACTTCATCTTGCACCTTCATATTGAGATCATCAAAAGTGGTGTAGCGACCACCTGCCCCCTCCAATGGTACCACCCCATGACCCTCTTTCGCACCATCCTTCACCAAATAGACTTCTTGCTTGCCTATATACCTTCATTCCGAGTTGACTCCCCCACTTTTCTTGAGCTTTCACAAACCCTAGCACTCAATTTCTAAGCTCCTTGTTCTCCCTTTCATGGAGGAATCCGCCTCACCCCCTTTTTGGGTGTCTTCTTTCTAGAGCCCCTCAGCCCTTGCGAAGATTGGATCCAGCCCCGCGACGACCGAATGGAGTTTGACGACTGGCCTGCACCCTACCGAGAAGGCAATGGAGATTGCCTCTTCTGCCTTCACTGAGCACATCAAAACATAGTGTCGCTCGACCTGGGCGTTGTAGGTGATGGTGGACAGTGGGCTCGAGGCACCATCCACTGTGAGTTGGCGGTCAACCACCCCTTTACACTGTGAGTGGGAGGGTTCTAGCAGATACACACCGCTCACATAGGTCACCAATTGTGAGCCTCACCAAAGTAGGGGTCTAGACCACAGGTTGAGCATGGACCATCAATCAAGAATCCAATGAAGCTCGTTCATCACATGATTTTTGGTAACACCTCCCCCCCTTCTATAAAGTTTGAAATACAAACCTTCCACAAATTATAACTTGCACATCATTTGTCCAAACATGGCATATAACATATTATTTTTGATCCTCTCGATGAAATCTATCTAATGGTTCTAGTTTGATGAGCTATTTCTATTTGTAGTTCCAATTATGTATTAAAGATGATAATTTTGATGCCTAATTGCATGATTTAATCCATTTGATATTCTAGCTTGGTCTCTTGTGTCTCGATATTGATATTAGCCTAATATCAGTAACGTGTACATCTTATGCATAAATATTAGACATTTATCTTTCTTTGTACCCTAAACCAATCTATGATGTTTAAATGGCCTAGAATGGACCTATATGCAAAAAGGCACTTCTTTTATGTTATAACATGTTCAAGTGTGTTTCAAATGTCCACGAATGATATAGGTCAGTATATTCCACCCTTAAATTCAATCATTCTTGATCGTTACCCTTCTTGGACACTGATGATAAACAGAGTATTATTAATGGGTCTTAATATGGCCTTATGTGCATATGTGTGATGGAAGTTAAACCCTATGCTTTCATTGATATGAAGTTACTCAAGTTGATTATGCAGACGAAAAATAAGTAATCTTGCATGCCTTCTATCCCTATATGAATTATGCAATATTCTTTTGTCCTAATTTGCCTAAATGCCCTAATATTAACTTGAAATATGACCTAGTACATATGTTGATAACCGAACCTCAAATCTTGTATAAACGTTGCTCTAGTGATGAATCGTGCTACATTACACTTTCAAATTAGTATCTTAATGATATTTATGAAACATAGCTCAAGTGGACCCCATCTATACTATAATGATGATTATCATGCTTGATAATGCCTCAAATGACTAGTTTAATTATGTTGTCACTTATGTCGCTTAATCTTGCTCAAACCTCCTATTTACTCTTATAAGATCATGAAACCCTAATAATATGCTCCTAATCTTAGTTGTGATGTGCCACCCTACGTTCTAGATGAATCCATGATGTATGAGGTAATATGAACTTGCATGGCTAGTTGAAATGTTGAATCCTAAGTTGAAGTTATGATGTCTAGATCTAGGTGACACATCCAACTACCACTATATGTTTAATGAGATGTAATCTTGCTGATGTTAACCTAGTTACACTCAATTCTTGTCCCAGTATCTCTTCATGGACTCTTTTGCCAAGATATAGTTAGGTTTGCTATATGGTCTTGTAAATAAAATTGCAAATCTTACACTCTATTCATAAGGTACATTTTCTTCTTGACCCTACTATGGGATTGACTTGTTTGTTTGTATGCTCGTATGAATTCTTGGGTAATTAATTGGTTAAGCAATTATTTATATGATTAATACTTCCATTTTTTAGTATCCTACTTTGACAAACCTCGTACATAATATACATAACCCATTATGCCACCTAATGTTGACATAATGAAGAAAGGAACCTAAAACGTGCTTTGTATAATTCCATGTCATTTAGTTTTCTCGCTTTGTTTCTTTTTATTGCTTACGACCATGTTAATAGCCAAGCAATGTTTTGTGTTACTCTTAAACTATTTACATGCCTTTTCATAGTGCACTTAATGCTTTAGCATTAATATGTTTCGTTCATCAAATTTTAATATGGTAAGTTCAGGGTCTCTGATAATGGATGTGACTCCAAGATCTCATCTTTATCTTTTAAAACCTATCTTTAAGTATTAATGTGATATTATAAGGATCTAAAACCCTAAAATATAATCTTTAGAACTTCTAAATCAGGTGATGAAATTTATACCAAAATGTAGAGAAAATTCTAAGGATTTCAAAACATATTTTTATAATTTTTGGATAATCAGAATAAAAGTTATGATTTTCAAAAATTTGACCAATCACAAATTGCCAATAATCCATGTCAGTGGTCCAGTGGATCATCCCGCTTACTTGGCCCATTCACAGGTGGCCAAGTTAGCCTAGGTCCACGGTAAACACTAAAGAACTCATCCACGAATGAAATAAAAGTGGGGCAGCGAAAGGACCTAAATACCCCTAGACAAGAAAATGAGAAAAGAAGACAGGCGAGGGAAAAAGAGGGAAAACCAAGGGAATCATCCCCTACCTTGCTCGCGTGCCATGACTATGAGCAGCTTGGGTCTAAATTTTGGGATTCCTTGCTTGTGGATCGTGCGAGAAAACAACAATTTTTTGATGAAGAACTCATGTCGACGATCCTTACCAGGAAGTTTATTGGACTCTGGTGATGTAGTGTGCTGAGGAGATGGGCTGCAAGATTAGAGATGGTTGTGATCTTAATGGAATTCCTCACACAACCATAAGGAAAATTGAAAGAGGGAGAAGATAGCATGAAATGTGGTGAAATTGGGGGTAAGGCCCCCATTTCATATGATTGTGTCCTAGGGTTTCTTCATCTTGGAGCTTCGAGACACATTGGGTGAAAATTGGGAAAACCCCATATATGGAAAGTTAGACCTTATATAAGGGGTCATTGGGTGCTAAAACTTTAGGGGAATTTGTCGGTGAAGTTTTCATGGGAAATTGTCCACGGCAATAGGAGTCATTGCTAACCAAAAACCACAGCTTAGCTATTTTCATACCCGCGAGTGAGTAGGGGAAGGAGACGACCCAGATCCATGGGATCGGGGGCCTACATGGTCAATTGAAATCTCAATCATGCAAAACCCAGAAAAGAAAAAGGAAGGAAAAATAGGGGTGTGACAGATTAAGTGTGGGAATATATCCCAAATCGAATAATGAACATTGTGAACATGTAGTTATTGCACTTCTTCTTTTCTAATCAAATTTATTGAGTAAAAATTACCCAAATAAAATGCAAATTGGTAGGTAGAATAATTAGAACCATGAAATCCAATTTTGGAGTTAAATTTTCATTTTAGAAAACTTCAATGCATGAAACTCCCAATGTAATGAAAAGTGTATTTTCTTTATATAAAAATATTCCTTTATTATTTCTTAACCAAATTTCATGTGACACTTTCTTTTAACCAAACCTATTCAATGGAAAAATATGGAAGACTAATTCTAAACTAAATATCTTAATTTGACAATTTTGCCCAATCAATCCCAAACTAGCGCATTTCCTTTATTTCTTGTATAAAACCCTTAAGTAATGTTTTTTGGCTTAGACTTTAATAATTCTATATTTTAACATACCAATATAAACCAAGTTAGTAAGAGGGGTTTTAAACAAAAGTTCATATTATATATATATATATATATATCAAGTTTGGGTTTGTTACTTTATCTTAATTATGCAAACATATTACTATGTATCTTTTACCCATGTACACAACACTCTGTGTGTTGATCCATTATTTCATGTATGTTTCAGGTCTAGAGCTAGTAGGGGAGAAGAATACAAGAAGTGAGCAGTTGAACAAATTGTACCTATTATCTAGGATCCTAATTGGCATACAAGTTCAGACTTGTAAAATTCTATATTCAATGTGTAAATGTAAGTTGCAATAATTTATTTCATAATATACATGTTGAATGATGATAAATTTTATGGTGTATGTTATGGTTGAATGTTCATTTATGTGCATATTGCTTCCACAACACACTTTGATACAATTGGTTAATGTTTTTGAAGTTTTTCCTTTTATCCCCATGAGGTTTTGGAGAAGGCGGAGTCTAGGGATGTTACAGTTGGTATCAGAACATGAACAATAGATATACCTGATAGTTTCTCACCACAAAACACAAAACACATTTCACCTTTCACTAAAAACTCTAGAGACTTAGTAAGTTGTTATACAAAGACAAGGTTTGACTTAGACACTAGGTTAGAATCTAGATGTTTGAGAACTAGGTTTAGACAAGTGTGTGAAACCATTTCCATGTAGATCTCATACATATTGGGTAGATACACTAGTCTACACCTTGTTCTCACCATTTCACTAGGTGACATGGATCTAGACACTCTACTATGTGTGGGACACTCAATTTTGTTGATTTGGTTTTGTCTCCAATAGTTTGGAATATACATGTGTTCATAATGAGGTTAGAGTATATAAGGTATTCTATTCCAACTATAGATATTCCTAGTATATTTTAGATAAATAATAACTAACCCCATACTTCACCCTATATGAAGGATTACAAGGTTTAAAATCCCTTACTCCACATTATGTAACTAACCACGGGTTTAGATATATTCTCATTTATGATTCAACAACTATAAACCGATGGGTGTGGAAAACACTTTTTTTTCATGATTGACAAACTATGATTTAGGCTCCTAAAAATAGGTTATCCATGAAGATCATGCATGTATTCTGCACTTTGTAAATTTTGGGCATGAACCTGACTTAAATAAAATAAACTATGATGAGGAATCTCTGGAAATATGGTCCCTTCTTATTATCTATATTGTAGTTTATTGCATCATGCAATTCCACTGAACTTGATAATCTTTTCTTTCCTTGGTTCCATGACCCCACCTTCTTTGTTATTTGAAATTGGAAATGTGAATGATGACCCATACATTATCTTGCTACCTTATTTGTGCATGTTTCATAATTTATCTAGATATCTATTATGATGCTTATGTATAACTATTAGGGCATGCTATTATGCTTGGGGTGTGCTTTTTCACCTCTTTATATATAGGGGTGCACTTTTCCGCCCTGGGTGTGCTACCCATTTTACTTATGCCATTGACTCAGTGGTGTCTTTATCCTACCATAGGTATCTTTAGTCAAAATATATCTGCATGTGAATATATCTATTTGTTGTGCTATTGACAATGATAAAGTATTTCAAGACTTGCTATCTTGAATGTTGTACTCTAAACTTAAATTTCTCATTGTCCTGAAATCAGTTCTCTTGAACTTACATTTCTTCATATGGACCCCTCTTCATGGGAAAATCTCTTTTTATACTTATAATCCCACTTTAATGCAAAAAATACTAATTATACATAAATACTCAATTTTATCTGACACATGCCTATGATTCCTTTTTTTGGTGTGATATTCCCCTTCCACCCATGTATAGGTGCTTTAGAGGACCCATACTAAGGAAGGAAACATAAATGTTTTTAGAATATAAGGACATTTTGGAATGGATGGGTTGCCCTATGAATCTAGCCTTATGCGAACTTATTTGAAGTTTGTAGTTTGTAGTTTATAGTTTGTAAGAATAACTTTTACATTGAGGAACAATTGTATAATGATACTCTTTGTAACTTTGTAATAGTTATTTTTCCACTGCTTTATCTTTACATGGCTCTTTGTATCATACCATTTGAGTGGATCCCCTCTTGGGTCTCTCTCTTTACAATGACTTTGAGCTTCTTCCCACAATTATTATTCACGACAAAGATTACTTATTTCACTATCCAGTAAATTCTGACACTATGATAGTTCTATGGTCACAGAGAACTACATGATTAGGATTACAATTGATTAATTAGGTTAGTTACATACTTTTGACATCACTAATCAAGTTACACACAAGATACCTAGAATTATTTATCAAATAAATCATGTATTGCAACTTCTAAAGGTAAAACATATAAAATAGTTCAAAATCATTCAATAATGGTATATCTAACCATCCTTGGCCATAACGAGGACCAAACTGTGATTTTGGGCATAAGAAATATAAATTTGTCATTATTGATATCTCCATGTAGGGATATCATTAGCACATTAAAATTTCCATATAGCTTTATATGGCATAAACAAAACATCACCCAAAATTTCATCTTAAAACTCCAACACATGCAAAAGTTATGTTATTTTCAAGATTTAAGTATAGAAAATCTAAAACCTATCATACATGGGCTACCTTTACTATTGAGGATTCATCAAATTACAATTTCATAAGAACATCTATGAAAAATACTAAGATCATTATATAACATTACCTAAATAGTGATGATATTTAATTCACAAAGTAAAATATATTTTGGGGTTAAAGAAGATGTGAAAAACTAGTATATCCATCTTGCTAACACCAAATAGTCCATAAAAGATCATCTTTTAGAAAACTAGGGCTTTTTTAGCAAGACGGGTATTGTGCATGCAAGCAATGGGCAAGAAATGTATTAGAAGTTATATCACTTGCCTCAAGGGTGAAGTAAAAAGTCCAACAAGTAAGAATCCATGAAAAGAGCAAAAAAACCAAGATTTATTCTTCAAAAGCTCCAAGAATGCACCTTTTAAAGAACAAGGTGGATCTAGAACAAAGTGTGAATGAAAGAGCATTGTTTACCATATGCATGATTTTCCAACATGAAGAACCATTGATCTCGAGTGCGGTAGAGGATAAAGGGGGAAATAACATGAAAATGAGTTTGGAAGAGAAGATCATACATGTAGGGAGCACAAAACTAGGCTTGAAGGCTTATATTCAACGTAAGGAGGCTAGACCCAAAGCATGCATAACATGCATCCATGATGTTGTAAGATCTCATCTCTTGAAGATCTTCCCATCGTATACAGATGGTTTCCTATTGATCTCTAGTATAAGTAATAAGTTTGGTAAAAGGTTCCTAAGATGGGAGTGGGGATGAGTATTTATGGCTAGGATGAGAGAAAGAGAAGGTCAAATGGTCCAAAGCAGTGTTTCCTTCAATAAAAGGGGTAGTTTTCCACTAGTTTGTGTGTCCATAACTTTTATTGGTTGATGAACAACAAAAACCAAAAATTGCATTGGTTGACACACCCAAAATACCATTGTCACACCCAGAACAACTATCAATTGTCACACCCAGAACAACCATTGGTTGACACACCTATAACAACCATCAGTGATCACACCCAGAACAACCATTGGTTGATGAACATGTAGAACTCTTGTCAGTTTGTGAAGCTAAACATGCATTAGTAAGTGTATCTACCATCACCACCATGCTAATATATTATAAGGGAGTGGTACCTTATGCAACAAGGTATAAAAAGCATCCAAATAAGATAAAAATTTACCAACTTATAACTTACAACATGTAATGGAATATAAATATATAAAATTGCAGCTAGACCCTTGGAAATGGGAAAATTGCCTATAAGTCCTCAAAAGAACATAAGATTGCATAACTTGAGCAAATGACGTCTGAATTGGTTCCAAATTTAAACAATGCTATGCCAACTAACATTAAAACATAATATGATATTTAATTGAGAAACTAAACACCCAAGTAAGACAAATAAACATGTTTAAGCATTAATCCAGGTCAGGGGTCTTGCAACCATAAACCCCTAACAAGGATTTTGTCCTCAAAATCCTATGTAAGCAATGATGGGTACTTCATGCACATCCCATCCTCTAACTCCCACATGGCTTCCTCTACACCATAGGGTTACCACAACACATTCACAAAAGCTATATCATTTTTCCTCAACTTCTACACATACTTATCTAAGATCAAAACTGAGCCCTCAACATAAGAGACATCATCCTCTAATTAGACCTCCACTGGTTGTATCGTCAGCTCTGTATTAGGGTGGCACTTCTTCAACATCAAGACATGAAAAACATTAACCAGCCTATGCAACTTTCGATGTCACTCCAACATGTACCCTACCCTCCCAACTTGAGATATGATATGGTAAGGTACCATAAACCTAGGAGCCAACTTATCCATCTTTCCAAATTTCATAGCACCTTTCTAAGGGGAGACTTTGACATCCACATGGTTTCCAACTTGGAACTTCAAAGGTCCACAATGATTTTTTGCATGAGGTTTTTGCCTAAATTGTTTTACCTTCAACTATTTCATGATCTCCTGGATCTTTTCTATAGTCTACTAACTAACTCAAGACCCAACAACTAATATTTACCCACCTCATACCAACAATGAAGCAACCTACAACACTTAATATACAAAGTAATATCCTCAATTTTGGTACAATTGTATTATATAAACATATGCATGAATTGATAAGTAATTTTCTCAATGGTATAGTTAATGGAATAATAAAGTTACCTTTGTGGCATGAGTGCAATCCATTCCCTAATTGAGGCTCGTGAGACTATTTTCTTTGCAAATAGGTCCTCGGGCACAAGATAAAGAAATAAGAGATTATGTGCAAAAATAAATAATAATGGCTTTTATGAATTATTGGTTATAGAAATATGAAGATAGTGGACAAGTTTCCAAAAGAAAACAAAATATGTGATGTTTTAGATAATTAAAGGAGTAATTATCTATCCAAGAGTGGCAACACAATGTTTGAAGCACCAGATAGCATTATCTCAATTTAACCTTTGTATACTTGAAAATAATAAAGAAAAGGAGGAGAATTCTATAAATTGGGAGGAAAATTATACTCCATGAGATGTTGGCAATTTCTTTAATGAAATACTTAAAAGAGTAACATTTGTATATGAGAGTTTTTCAATAAATTGAAAAGACCCAAATATAAGTTAGAAAATATAGTATTTGGTTTCCCTTTTATAAAATCCAAAGTGGATGGAAAGATGGGGGTTTACTTATTGAAACATTGGGATTTTTAGAATAAAAACTAAAGAGTTTTTAGATAAAGAAAGGTAAGAGGAATATAGTTAATTCTTTTCTAGATTTATGCATTGCCTCTCCCCATAATTTAGTTGGTTATAAACTGACTTATGAAAAAGTGGTATCATTTAATACATATAGAAAAGGAAGTAATGGTGTGATTAAGGAATATCATAAAGGGCCATGTATGTCTTTTGGTGTGTCAACCAAATAAACAAACATTGGATTGATGAAATGTATTAATGAAAGATAAAGAGAAGAACGATAGGGATTTGTTAGTTGAGCCTCATGGGCATCATGGTGTGACCCTCTCCTTAATTAATCATCAATTTAATCTTGTTAATATGGTAAGGAAAGAAAGAGGGAATTGGCAAGAATCTATGGTCTAGAATAGGGAACCAGTCCCGAAGACACAAATCATGTGGAGGGAACTTGGAAAGCATATTATATAATAGTAATGTTACCATCCCTCTCATGGAACACCTCCCTCTCCTTCTTCTTCATTGTCTTCTTCCTCTTGTAGGGTTCTACCTAAGACATGTGAGGGATGTAATATCCCCTCACTTCCATGGTTGGTAGGTTTCTTGGCCTGTACAACTGAGGGAAACTATGGAGATATCAGGTAGATTCCTTCATAGCCATACTCCTCCTTCCTCATTCTTTGTTCCTACTCCTAAGCACGATAAATGAGTGGGATGCCTTGACATCACCCTTGAGCCACATTGTTGTAGTCCTTTGGGTAAGAGATACCAAAACCCGATGCTCTACTATTGACCATCACACAGAGTTGCACTAGTAATCACCCCTGACCTTCTTTACCCATTCTATAGCCTGTTGCAAACTCTCGTTGTATGTAACCCTTTATCCCCCTATCTATGACCTTATATGGACATGAGAAGAGTCCAATAGAGTCTGGTCTGTGTGGGAAGAACTCCTCAGGCCTTTACTGAGGATTCACGACATCGAGATCAGTAGGGACAACCACAAATTGCCTCAACTAGGGTTGTAGTTTGACCCTTGTTGCAAGATAAGGGATGATTTAGAGTAAAGAGACCATGACTCCCTGGCTTGTGCATGTAAAACCCAATGGTACCGATGTATTTTCCCTCCTTAACTCACTTTGATCTGTGTGATAATAGAAAAGTGAGTTTTGCTTATGTGTCAGCACACCATTGGTCAATCAAAACCATCACCATCTTCACTTTATTTACCGTTAATGTGATGATTCACCTTTGTTGCCTCTTCCTCTCCACCTATAAATATCAAACCCATCCTCTATTCAGAAGCATCTCTCGTTTACTATTCAAAACATGGAAGCAATGCTTCTCCAACACTCGAGACCACCTCACCTTTCCCAATCCACTTCATCACCATTTCCTCTAAGGATTCCAAGACCCAAGCTTAGAAGAGTCTAGACATGATAAGCTCATCAACTATCTCTACGACCATTAACATTAATTATCCGTCAGATATTGCTTCCTCATGACCTTGATTCAATCAGAAGGAAGAAGAGATGATAAAGAAGAAGGTTACCCGATGAACTTCTAGGGTATATCCTGCATCTATGTTGAAAAATAAATCCTTCATCGAGAATTAAGTCTATTGTAGAAGACCTAAATTGTAACACTTTTGTTCTCAATGATGATTATTTTCTCTCTCTTTCCTTATTGATCTTGTCATCACCATGAGGAGTGAGTAGTTCCCTTACTTGGGTGTGGATAGTAACCCCACTACCTAAATTTATTCTTTATTTTGCATCTTAGCTTGTACAAATATTTGCTACATTTAATCAATACCTTATTGCTTTTCATATATGTTTGAGTGACATATCTGCGTATGAAAATGATCGTGTAGGTAGAGAAGTTTGAACCCATGATCTAGGATATAAATTGTTTTTTTAAACCCTCAACTAGAAGTTGGATGGGTGTTTTTTGAAGGCAATGGGCATGTGATATCTAGGTAGTGTGACAAAGATCCTAAAGTGATACTTGTCAAGTCAAATCCTCATTATAGAAGAATTAGATCTATCCTCTCTCAATGTTTATTTTTTCATGCTAATAATAATACAACAAGAGAGAGAACATAGGTAGCATTGGTGAGAGCCATCTACACCAGTGTTTCCATCCATTTATAATATTATCTTTACATTAGTTTTTACTAATATTCAACCTAGTCTACTCAATTAAATTACACCCTTATGATAGATACTAGTTCCAATTTTCTAAACTTGATTAATAAAATTGTTAAATTTGTCAGCCCCTAGGATTTAGTTCTAACTATGTTGTCATAAGATCCATCCACTTTCATGTGATCTATCATTTATCTGTCACACATTATTTCTATCTCAGGTGATCTATCCACCAAATAGTTCATCCAACTATTGTTACACCAACATTCAAAATCAAGACACGATGATTGCAAATATTGCAAAATAATAGATTTTCTGGTAGGTTTGGTGATGACACACATAATCATCCATAAAAGTTCATATACCTCTATGGAGTAAGAAAACATGAAGGAGTGTCAGAAAAGCCATCAAACTACCATTGTTCCATTATCCTCTCATTGACAAGGCTAGGGTATAATACAATCTCTAGGACATTGATATCATCACTAATTGGGAGGCGCTTCATGAAAAATCACATGAGATGTTTTTTTTTGCCTTCTCTCACTTACTGCTACAAGGGTAGATTATCAATTCATACAACTCCCTTACAATTCCTCATTTGAGGCTTTAAAACAATATAAGGAGTTGCTGCACAAATTCCCTATTATGGCATCACCTCAACAACACACATTTGAAACACATACAAGGGAGTAGATGATGACATTAAAAAGTTTTTGGATGCTTGTTCACGTGGAAACTTCACACCCAAATGTTTTGAGATGCATGGAAAAATGTGTGCCTTGGAGATTGATGCAATCCTATTTTAGTGCTTCATCTTTTGTGTTATTGAACTTTAATCATATCAATACATGTTAGATTACATGTTATTTCCCTCAATGTGTTTTATCATCAAATGCAATTATGGATGTTCTTTGTGTATTTTTTAGGTACATGGACCACGTTTGGATGGACCTGAGAGAAGGACAGTGATCTTAGGGTTCCTCCACCATTGGAGGGTTCCAAGGAAGGTTCAAGAGCTTCCCCAACCTACCCCAATGGCCAAGATTTGGTCTAAAGCAAAGGTGTCCATGAAGATCAAAAATTGAAACTCAAAGTGCAAGCAAAGCCCCCATCATGACTGTGGTGACACAGAACGACCATGCTGCAAATGAAGAATTCATAGTAGAAATCCCAATTTTGAAGTAGTTGTAGAAAACTCTCCACCATGACCGTACGACACAATATGAGCATGTTGCCACCCCTAACATGGTTGTGTTGTCTAGCACGACCGTTCTACCACTAACCCAACATGACCGTGCAACCTAGCACGACCGTGCCACATATCACCCAACACTATCATGCTACCCCGCATGACTATGCTACCTAGCTCCCAACATGATCGCGTTATCCAGCACGACCATGGTACCAACCTTCCAAGAACCTAGAATTGTGCTATAGCTTTTTCCAATTTCCACATCCCCTATTCCATCCCACCACGGGCATGTTGACTCACACCCACCACGGTCGTGCTGGCTACATACAAACCTAGCATCACTTTTGCACTGCATTACCCATTCTACCCCCACTTAACCTAATGCTTCCCCACCACCTATATATACATAGGTGGCCATTGGGGCACGGGGTTAGCTATCCTTACAACCACTCTACCCTCCCCATTTTTCCTTCCATCCATTCCCACCTCATTCCATCTCCATTTCTTCATCTTCCACCCCAAATACACCTATTTTAGGGTTTTTGCCATTTTCCACCATACACCCATGCCATTCCACCTTGGAGGAGGGTTGTGCTCGAGCTACTGCTAATAGTATATGGAGAAGGAGGACTCTTCATCAATATCATCATGGCTTTCCACTCCTATACTCATTCTCCTTCCTTTCTTTTTGTATTTTCTTGCTCTATGAGTAGTTAGGCCCCTTAGGTGGGCTGATTGGGGTTCAAAATGTTGCTTCGATACCATGTTTGGGAAAAAATGATATGTAACCATTATGATTTCGTGTTCTAATTATTAATGTTCTATTTCTATCTCATTCCTTATGAAATTCTTCATGGTTTGTGCTTGAAATCACCTAGATTCTAAGAAAATTGCTTATATGTGGCTCTTTTTGTGAATTGCTCCTAAGTCTAATTAATGGATACCTAGTTAGCTATTCACCTTCCTACGTGTTAATCAATTCTCCTTCACCTAGGTGAGAGATATAAGTAGATAATATAGGAGCATATAGTGTAATTATCTTGGAGCCTTCTCAAGGCTAGAATGTAGGTGATGTGAGGTCTAAAACCTCACTTCCACCTTCCATTACTACCCTCAACCCCTAATTATCCTAGGAGTTCCTATCCTAGAAACCTAGGCTTGATTAGATCCTAATTGAATTACAACTAAATACTAATCCAAGTGAGCATCGTAAGGGTGGGTAGGAGGTGTTAGGGACTAGTTCCTCTATACACACTTACCTTATCCATGGCCAATTAGTAATTTAGGGAAATTCATTAACATATAAGTTATTATTTGGTTTGGTAGTATAAATGAAATAATAATGTTTATAGGTTATCACCCCAAACCTAATTGACAAGTGCATCCCCCAAACAACCCACACATCTTTTAATTGCATTAAAAACCCCATTGCCTTCTTCCTTAGCTAGTTTTTACTTGTTTAGCTCTTTACTTGCTTAGTTAGCTTCTTTCCTTATTATTTCTTGACTAGTTTTCTAGCTCAGTGTAGTGTAGATCTTCTCTTTGCTTACCTTAGTGTAGCTTGTTGTTTTCTTGCTTAGCTTGTCATTTCTTGCTTACTAGAATTAGTTGTCTATGGTTGACTTAGGTTTATATATTGTTTGTTCTCCTTAAATTTCTTGTTTACCATTAGTGTAATCAACAAACCAACCATCAAACCCTTTAACTTTAGAATCCACAGTAGGAACCTAGCCCAAAACTAACCTATCTCTAATACCCTTTTTTCTCTCTTGGGTTCGACACCAAACTCGTTGCGCTTCTATACTATTATATGACCCTGTGTAAGGCCCCTAAACTTGCTTAATGAGTTGAATAAGATTAATTATCATAATTGAATTCTTATAAACCTAATACAACCTTGTTATATGATTTTGAATCATAAGATAATCTTAAGTTTCAAATTTGGTCCAATTTGCACACTGTTTGAGCAAGTTATGCAATTTTATGCACATTTTGGACTTTTATGAAATTTACCCATTTGAGAAGTTTTCTTTGCAACTTATCACTTGAATTATGTTCCTTGTATATTATATCGTCATTATTGAGCTTTTTTATCCATGGGGCACCTATTTAATCCTTGGTTTGAAGGTGTTTTCTCTAAGGGTATTTTAGGGTTTACCCCTTCATGGATGAGCTACCTTTAGTAGCTATCAACTAATGACTTATTTATTTTGCTTGGAAATTCAAGAAACGAGGGATATGAATGTCTCTATGGATGGTGGGGGATATGCTTGTATGTGTTCTTGTATATTCTTAATAGTTTAAGGCCATGGATGCTTGGAAAGATACTAGAACTTCAACTTTTTCTTTTTCTTAAAGTTTCATATACTTATCCCTAAGCACCAAAACGAGCCATTTTCTCTCCACCACTTATCTCCTTCTATGATCCTCATTCTCCCTCTATACTTCTGCGAATTCCCTATCCAAGGAATAAGAAAGAGGGGATCTTCTCGGAAAAAGAATCTAGGGTTGCAATTGACTTCCTTTTAGGTTTTGAAAAGCTTCCTTCTAGTGATTTTGACCTAAAAGAGTAAGAATCCCCTTCTTTACTCCATTTATTTCTTTTTTATCCTTCCTACTACCTTTATCCAGGTCGTAACTTTGCTTTTCCATGGTAGAAATTGCTCTAAAGCTCTAAAACCCAGCCTTTCTTGCTCCTATTGCTTAGGGTTTACTCATTTGATGAAGAAAGGTGCTAGATGGACGAGTTCACAACTTATGATTGGATTTTATACCCTACATTCTTGAGTTTTCTTATTTTTGGGATTTCATCTTCTCATTAGAGGCAATTTTTATAACTTTCTCCACGTTTGTTGCTTACCATAAGCTTTCTAGATCATGTTCTTGCTTGAAAATGATGATCCATGTACTAAAAAACTATGCTTGACTTGGATTTTGATTTTTATATTGTTCCCTGTTCTGATTTTAGTTATATATGAACCTGTGATCATTTTTACATTATTCCTAAGGTATAATATGACTTGTATCAAGTTGGTTTGACAACCTATGGTGCTAAGCACCTATCAACCAATGGTCAATTTTAGGGTTTTAAGCTGATTTCTTCTATAAACTCATGACCCGATGATGGTACCATTGCAACAACCCTATGGTGTTGTATTCATGATAATTGATGGTGGTAACCAAGGGTGTCAACTTACGTTCACCCCTTATGTCATGTTTTGTCCTAATTAGAATCCTAGTGATTAACAACTAAGTACCCTAATGATGCTATCAATCAATGGTGATATTAATTTGATATTTGATGTTGATTAATGAATATAGTGTTGATCTAGCAACCAATGGTGACTTAATGGTAACTAATGATGGTGGATCAGGTATCAAAAACCTATGGTGAGTTAATCATATAGTTTTAGCATCAATTAAGCCTTAGACCAATGGTTTCTTGGGTCACTTGATGCAATGGTCAGACCTATATTGTAATTGATGGTTTTAACATATGAACTTGACCCAATGGTCAAGATATAATGTTTATTCCTCCAACAAAGTGTAATGATGGATAATGTAATATGTTGGTCCTAATAATGTAATTTAGATGGTTTCCTTTATATGATCAACTTAAGGAGCTTACTTGTTGACAATGGATGGCTTGTTTTAAATGTATAGTCAATATGTAGGTTTTACCATACTCTCAATGGAACTTTTTATGTGTTGTTAATCAAGGGATGTCTAGGTGGTTTATCCAAGGTGTTTACTTATGTAAACAACCAATGTTCTTACCTTTTAAACATCCAATGGTTCTGGGTGACATTGTGGTATGGTGATATGGGTTGAATGATGATGGAACAAATGGAGGGTAACCCTTAATAAGGTAGTCTTACCTATTCACTCATATGAAAAGAAGGGATGATAATCATATTGTTATACCTAACTTTAATATAACTAAATGATGGTAATTAGGTATGAATAGTCCTTGAATGACTAATACAATCATGGAGTACTCTGTTACTATTGTTGAAACCCTCGTATGCTATAACCTGATGGTTACACCTTGATTTATGTGTGGGTTCATACTTGAGAATAGTGTTGAATGTGATGGTGATGCTTCACCTTATGTATCCATGATCCAATGGGGGTGTCATGAGTTAGGGTTTGGGTATAAGTGTTGATTAGTAACATTGATATAATTTATCATGTTGAACCTAACTCTAATGCAAATAGATAAAGATGAGTATTCATGTTTAACATTATTATATGATGACATGATGGTTAAATAACCTCCTTAATATGATCATAACCTTAATCGGTTAATTGGCGTTTAACATAGACACATGGTTGATACTTTCTTATACTAAACATGTGCATTATGAATATGATGAAGGTTAATCATATCTACATTCCTTGCATGTTGATGTAATAAAGGAATGTTCTTAATGTTATTATAACCCTACTATGATTGTTTATGAATATCTCCTAGCTCATTAATGCAATATTGTGCTGATCTGGTGTATTATATGTAAGTGATGTTGTTGAGCCTTGTTATAAGGCATGGAAAGATAATGATGATCTTGCAAGGAATAGTATGATGGTCTTGATGACCTTTGGGCATGGTTGAGCCATGAATGAGGTGTAATCCTCTTGTGTTGATAAGGGTTGATACCATGTGATATTGTGAAAAGGATTTATATCTTGTGATAGTATGATGACTAGTGTAGCCTCATGAATGGCAAGTGAATAGTACCATGTGATGATGAGATGAGAAATTATGTTTCACACATTTTATATCTTTTGAAGTTGTGATATTTATATGCTTGTTAGAAGTGAATTAGGTTTGAGTGTCGACTTATTTGATGTAGCCTTAATTCACCCAACTGGAATAACTAATCAAGTGAAACTCTAATCATGTAGTGCCATGTGCCATATATCCATCTGAGGGTCAAAAATTGTCAGATGGTGAAATGAGCATTCCTAAGGGAAACTCATTGCGTATACTGATGAGTATGTGGGGTGCTTGTCATCCTAAATTCAAGTGTTTAGGGAGGATGACTACGGTCATACCTAGCCCTTAGTTTGAGAATGGATGTGGTCGTGTCTCGGTGATTATATATATGATAAGATTGGAGGACAACTGTGGTTGTATCTCAGATGGTATGGTATGCGTACCCACCTCCTTTCACTAGTGCCATGACATGTACCAAGGACAGACTAGGTTGTTAGCAGCTTGACCTTATGTGTTGATGTGGCGGACCCGTACTGACTGGGGCAGAGAATATCTTAGGAGTCTGACTCTTCTTAGATCTTATATGGCACTGATTTCGACTTAGCAGTGGTCAGTTGGATTTTGAGTGGTATCCTCAAATTCCTCAGGGCATAATAATAAAAGATGTAAGACATCCATGTAGCATATCTGTTTAGAGTTATACACAATGCTTCATATGGGATGAAAACCCTTGTTTGCTTTCTTTTCATTAAGATCATGTATAGTACAATAAGAGATAATATATTTGCTTATGTTGTAGTTATGCTCATGTTGTAAACATGCGTATGTTGTCAAATATACTAACAATGATGGTTAAGATGATGCTGCTAGCTATGTTTAATATTGCAAGCCATGCCTATGTAATTATAAATTCTTAAGCGGCTAATGATGCCTATGCAGTTAATTGTGCTATGATGTTAGTTCTACTTATGATATAGATCCATTCACTTTATTTGATATGCCAATATTGATAGCCATGTTATGTTACTAGACATATTCATGATGTCAGGGATGCTTATGCTACTAGATTGTTTGTACTGTTAGAAAGGAATATGATGATAGTCATATTAATGATAATGATTGTTATTAGATGCAATTTGATGATATTTGAATAGATATCTATCCAAAGAAATGGATTTATTTGATATCTATATATGCATTGATGATCATGCTTGTTGCTAAGATTAATTGCTTAATATGTTTAGCATACTTGAACTGTTCAATCTATTCAAATGATTGTTAAATACTCCAATTTCTTAGTTATGTACTATTTAAAATGTTGTAATCAATAAGCGTTGTTGGAGGTTATATCTCTTGCCGGGACATGGGTCTCACCCTTGTGGTTCGCCACATTTTTTAGGTAATCCGAAGTGACAAAAACAAACATGTAGCAGCAAAGAGGAGCTATAGTAATGAATCTTTGAGAAAGTTGATTAGATGTCTATTGTGTCCTAGAGTCATCCTTGTGCTCTCAGGCCCGGGCAGGAAAAGTTTGTATATGGTGTTTCAAATGAATTGAAATTTTGTTATCATGTTAATGTTTGTTGTGTGGCATATACAAATATTGTTCTCATGTCCATATATGTTGTGGCTAAGGTGATAGAACATTTTGTATCAAATTCTTGTCATAGTATGGATATAAGAAAGATGTTGGGCTCTTATGCAAATGTTTCTAAGTGGGTGATGATGTTGAAATCAATTTTAATTTACCCATATTTTTGGGTATGTGACTAATTAGTGATCGATTGTGCTTTATGTTTTGAGTAATTTCATTTAGTGTAATGGGCTCTCACAAGTTGGTATCAGAGCTTTAGGTTCAATGAGTCTATAGGGACACAAGGACTTAGGACTAGGATGATGTTAAAATTAGGAATATGACATAAAAATATGGTGCATACTGCCTAATCTCAGTATTTGGGTGCCCTGGACAGGTATTCAATTATTGAAGAAAGGTAAGTATAGAGCTCTTAGATTGTTATCTTTCTGATTAATCTAATCAAGTAGTCATTTTGAGACAATCTAAAGAGCATAATGAATAAGAAATCATGGTGTGAATATCTCAATCCTACCTTAAAGAAGATGAGAATTGCATCATAATTTATCAAAACTTGAATGTTTGGTAGCTAAAGAGAAATACACAACACCAAGAAATCTAAATCTGAATACAAATAAGGAAAAGAGAAGTTCTTGAAGATGTGATTCAAGAAGATAATAAAGTAAAAGATAGATAAGTCTATGCTTATAAAGTGTTTCAAGGTATGAAATCCACATAAGATGGAGAGAACTCTAATGATAAGTATAAAATGAGAAGATAAATGGGAACAATGACAAAGGAATAAGGTGGAATTTGAGTTAATCTTAGACCAACCTATGTGTGTAAGAAAGTGTTAATGTAAAATCCGTTTGGCATGTGAAAAAAATTAAGGGAGATGATCCATGTTTAATGAAGAAAATGTGTAATATGAGTATTTACCTGTTGATAAGTGGTTGAAAAACATAATAAAATAAGAAAACATACCCAAGTGTGATAAATTGTAATGACCTTGACATGGGTTATGAGTTAACCCTATTTTATTAGTCTAAGTAAGTTGATTATAACTTTAATATAATCCTCTAAGGTGTTTTGTTATTATATGACACACGTATGTTTCAAGTTTGGTCCTGATTGAATGTTGTTTAAGCAATGTTCCTTTATTTTGGACCAAAGTGCAATTTACCCAAGATGGGAGGTTATATTGCAAAATGTCACATGTTGATTATTCCTTAAATATTTTAGCATCATAAGAGAGTTAATTATGCTAGGTGGTGGCTTGTGGATAGCCTAAATGCCAAGTTTGAACTTGTTTGAATAATGCTAGTACCTTGTGCACCAATTTTGGTACAAATTGTAATTTACCCAAAATGTAGGGTTGATATGCAACTTACCACCTCCAAAGTGTTCCTACTTCCTCTATGTATAATTTATAGGAGAGATAATGAATGATACACCATGTTTGAATCATTTATAAGTGGTAGTATTCTTGGTGATGAAAAGACCAAGAAAGGGGTTGAACGGAAACCCTAATTTGAGCTTGTATTGAGTGTATCGGGTTGTAGTGTTAAATGGGAGTCTCTATCGGCTAGGGAGCCAAAGGAGAGACCCCCGTATTGTGTTGTTAACTCTTTTCCTTTGCAAAAACGAGCTAAGCACCTCAATAAAGGAATGTATATCGACTTGCAACTTTCCTTGGGAAATGTTGCATTGAATTGTGAATATAATAATAATGTGAGTGGAAGTGGCTTGCCCTAGAAGATAACCAAAGGGGCTGAACCTTATCCCTTGCATTATCCTCAAGTTTTTATTTTGTATGGAAAGATAAATATGGAATGCATGCAAGTACATGTGTCGATCCATGCATGGCCATGTGGAAGCTACTAGTAATAAGGTGATGACACCTCTTACACTCTCTCCCATGAACCTCAAGGATATACCATCCTTTCACCTACTAGTGCATCTTTTCAACCCCTATAAATCTATTATTCTTTGATATTTTGATAAGAATCAAGGATCAAGGAAGAGCTTGACCTATTAATCTTAGGTGAAGCCATGGTTCTCAGTTGTGATTCTTTCCTTTATTTTCTTCTTCACCAAGTTCTTGCCTATGGTGATTCTCTTCTTATAGAGGAGTTGTGAACGAGTCTTGAACCTGTGATAGTTCATCTTCTACCTTGGGAACGTGGAGCTTTGGAGCTTGGAGCTTTGAAGTTGTTCTTGAGGTGGGTCATATAACTTGAACCCAATCATGTTATTATTCACCACCTATCTTTCTATACTAGATGGTTTACTTTCATTCTTTGTTTTTCTTGAATACGTGATGAATCTATGAGTTCTAATAGTTGCCTAGATCTATTATTCATGTCCTAGAACAGTTAGAACTAAGTTATATAGCTTGAAGATGATGGTATCATGATACAAAGTGATATCGGGTTCAAGCGCACAAGCAAGCACCTCTAACCCGATATGGACATGTACATATATCACTAGCACGATATGCTTATGAGTTTATACCTCTTTGCATGATATGGTAATGAATTTAACATCTTGAACATGATATGGTGTCAACTATATACCTTTTTCTTGATATGAGGTCAAGAAAAGACCCCATGCACGATATAGTGTCAAGTACACACCTCTTTGCCTGATATGGTGTGAAGCACACACACACCTCTTTGCCTGATATGGTGTGAAGCACACACACACCTCTTTGCCCGATATGGTGTGAAGCACACACACACCTCTTTTCCCGATATGGTGTGAACAACATACGCACCTCTTGCCCGATATGGAAACAAACATACACCTCTTGGGTGATATGGGTATCTAAATGATATGGTGGGTAACCCAAGACACTAGATGACAAAAGTAGTAAGGTGGTTAATACCCTAGAACATGTGGTGGTCAATACACTAAATTATGGTGTGGCCAATATCTTCAAGTGAGGTGAGGATGTTACATCCATTAAAGGTGAAGGTGATAAACCATATGATTGGTAAGGTTGATACGTTAATAGGTAAGGGTATGAGGGAAATTATGATGCCTAGCCCGATATATACCTAGTCCAATACATGTGTTCAACTTGACATACATGAGTCAATCTGATACACTTTGTAAAGGTGAGGGCAATACACTCTTAGGAGTGATGAGTGTAACACCAAGTAATGGCATAATTAATACCTTGATAGGTGAAACACCTAAAGTGGTTGATAATGGTCAACCCTATATCAACAATGCCTTAACCCGAGATGATTCCATATCACTTGATGTTAGTTGGGTGATTCAAGTGTATGACTTATGTCCAATACACTACAGGATAAATGTAATGAGTTTAATGCTCTTTGATAAGTGTAGGCTAACATACCTTGAGAAAGGGTTAAGCCAAGTTAATAAAGTATGATGTAATCAATATCCTAGTGAGGATGAGAGAGAAACTCATACTTTGTGTTGATAATCATTTAATGATAAATGATGAGAATAAATAAGTATGATTGAATACTTATGATATCAATGTATGCTCCTAGATGTGTGGAACAATGAATTAGGGTTTGGATTGATAATAATGGGAAGGTGATATTTCTCTTATTGCATAAGCCTTGTGAAACATGTTAAATACCTGTATTGATTGATGTCTTAAAGCTTGATGGATGTGTCCATCAGTCTCTAAGTGAAGGCTCAAGTGTTGACCTACAGGTTGATAAGTTGTAGATATCTACTGAGGTGGATATTCATATCATAAATAATGACCAGTCTTAGAGGTCGATGGAAATGCCATCGATCATAATGATTTTGAGTTAAGTTCCTACAATTTGTAATAAAAACTCAATCAGAACTAAGTATTTAGTTTTTGAGTATAAAATGAATTTAATATCTCTCAAACATTTGATCAGATGATTTTATCTATGAAAAATTTATGAAATGTGCATGAAAATTGATGTTATCAACTCCCCAAACTTAAAATTTATCTTCTCCTAAAGCTAATAGAAACATTGTATGAATTAGAGAGAGAATGATGATTCTATTGATGTTTGAAAGAAATTTTTGTCTCAAACTCTTATATAAAACATTTACTGATTCATAAAGTGATTCTACCCTGTAAAATCATCGTTATTCAAAAGATCCTTCTTCATTTGTTTATTGGCTATTTTTTCTCATAAACTTGTTTCTGGCATACATGTCACTTTTGAAAGTACCCACCACTCTCGTCAAGTTGTTGGTGGTGGTGAATGAAATGGGTAGGCAAACGGGCTTGTGGGTATCCTTCTTTTCTATCATTTTTGGGTCATTCAAGTATGGGTTCATTAAATGGCCAAGTGGTCCTTGCATTCCAGACTTGTTGGTTTTAGAGCAGTGATTGCACATCCTAAGTACCACTACCCCAGGTTACTATACCTTTAATGAACACCACTGGAAATGGGGGGGTGTATTTGTAGTCTCAAAGTTTAACAAAAAGTGACATGCATGTGTTCATGAGCACAACAATACACCATTTTGAGAGCTCATTTGACTAAAAAAGTAGGGCACAACTCTTAGAATGTTTTACTCTCTACTTTTATTCCTCACTCTTTTTGGGATTTTGAATGATGTGGTGGTGGAATGGGAGACGAGGTAATTCTTTCTTCTTTTGTGAAAATATGCCTTCAATTGAATATGATTTTATTTTGGTGTGTCATTTTGGCAAGGATCTTTGGTGATGCTTCGAGGTTAGAATCAGATTATAGGAATAAGTAATATTTTGCTGAGAGAGAAAATATATAAACATCATCATTATTGATAAAGAATTCAAAGACATGTCTTGATTGTTGCTTCCTTGTAACTTGACTTAGAAAAACATAGCCTAAAAAATAAGGACTAATTTCTTTAGAGAAAGGAGGTTTTTGATCATCTTCATTGTGATGTACATGAAAATATTATCAAAAAGATGATGAAAACATGTGAAATCAAAAAGGAACATGATATGATTAAGGAAAGAAATTAAGAGTGTTTTATACTTTTAATACCAAGATCACGGGATTATACACCCCCCCTAAAAAACTTAGAACACACATTGTTTCCAGATTGTGAAAGTAAGAAAGAAAAAAAAATGTAAGCACGTGAGATCATCATTGGTTATAGTGGTCTTTGGCTATCCATTCAGAATTGAGAAGCATCATGGCATAATTTGTGTGTAAGCAATGATAGTTTTCTACATGGCATTCTTCAAAGATAGCATGGAGGATGCCAAAAAAGTACATCCAGTGGAGGATGCAAAAGACATGGTCATTGGAAAGGCAACATTGTTGTGAGCTATGGTGGTAGAACTTTGGAACATTCTGGTTGTGTGGTTCTTGAGAGGCATACCCATTTTCGTGATGATGTATTAGAGGAATTAGCGCCCTAGTACAGGTATCAGCAATGCCTTCATGGACACTTTGAACTAAGGAAGAGTATTTGAGGCCTTCATTGCTATAAGCAGTGTTAGAGCTATTATGGATTATTACTTTACATTCTCGAGTGAAGATGACGAAAAAGGTCCAGTGACTGTCACAGAGTAGAGTTAGGAAAATATAGCATGGGATTGAAGTTGCAGGTGTTGAATGAGTAGCCCCTTCTCTCCAGAATTAGTTTGCTGACAAATATCACTTTGCAGACCTGGTCCAGACATGTAGATGTCATCGATGGTTTGGCTGAGAAGGAACTAATAAGAAGCCATATGACTGTGTGATAAATATCCTCCAAGTTTGAGAGTTTCTTTAAGGTCATCTTTCATGATGATCAATCATTTTAAAAAACAATTGTTGTTGTCTCCATCCTTGAGTTGCTTCATAAGAAGGTGAAGATGAGCCTAAGGAATATCCGAGCAAGAGCTTCTTAAAAGTTTGAAAAACTTGGTTCAATGGACTTTGTAGGCCCATAGATGGGAAAATGTCTCAGGTTCATCCTAAAATTGAAGATGCAGTGGCCTCATGAGCCCTTATAAAAGCAAAGATGGATCCTGGTGGTTGAAAGGCAATAGGTGAAGGCATTATCTATCCTTCTTATGTTGTTTATCTTTGTAAGACATGTCGAAAGGTTCTTTGTCAGAATTAATTGGGTAGAGATCTCGAAAATTATCAAGAAGCTCTGGATCTTTAAAGAAATGATGATCATGGATCACTTCCATGCCACAACATCCATTTAGGATGGAGAAATCATGTGGATCTAGATTGGCAATAGAGATCCTATGGTTGAGAGCCTCCTAACCCAAAGGACAATAAATGCATTATCACCCTTTTCCTAGTTTTGTTGGTGAACTAGTAGCTCTATAATGTAGCTTGTCCAATTTGGATGGTAATACAGATAATTGTGGAAAACTTATTATAGGAGGATAGCGATGTGAGGAAGCTTTTCTGATGTTGGATCACAGAATCGCATATCCACATTTTGTAGATCGGCTTGACAAGTATTGCATAATGTGATTTGCCTTTTAATCAAATCTGCAACACATAGTAGCAAAAATCCTCTGAATTGAAAGGGGAGAAGAGTCACTCATGTTTGTTGTAGCTTGTGTTTTTTAGGAGTGTTTGTATAGGAGTGTTTGAATAGGCAGTCAACAAGGGATGGTGTGGCATTGTAAAATGCCCACTCTTTGTTGCTTAGGATTACATCCTCTAAGATATTTGATGTCAATATTGTGAAGAGGTGTTTGTCTATCTTAGTCAGACTATAGAAAATGTTACAAAACTTGTTTCAAGAGAGATACTACGCCTGATTGTTGTATATGATTTGTGCTCTATATTGATTATCATCTAGAACATCTTATAAAACTAAGATGTCTCCAATAGGCTCCCTTGTAAGAAATCAAGATCTAAGTCATGCATTTTGCAAGGAAGTTTGGGTGGAAGAGGAAAAGGTGACTCTAGAAAGATGGTATTTCATGGCCTTGGGCCGACTGTTGAATGAACAATGGATAAATCATCATTATATTTGTCATAGGAAGCATGAACATCATCAGACAGACTATTAGCATCTGCTTGTAGATGCAGATTATTTGTATATAGTCCCACATAAATATCCTCCTTAGAAGTATGGTGGCTATGAAGTGACCAAATTGGGCTATCGTAGAATCTCATATATCTTCCGCATAAGGCTATCAGAAAACTATCTAGAAGGAACTTTAGTGTGAGGGGTTTCATTTTTAGAAGGATGGGCATGGATATCATTAAAAGGGTTGAAGTGTGGCTGTAGTGTAATTATGTGAGATAGATATTGCTATAAACTAGGGTAATCGTCTAAATAACAAGTGAGAGTGATGAGAAAGGCATTCTAGGAGTTGATCAATGAATCGGATGGGATGATCTTTTCTTATTGTGATGTTCAATACACTATAATCGATACACATAAACCAACTAGTTACTGTGTGGGTGGCTAATTCCTTGTTGTCACCCCCTTTGACAACAGTCATTCCTCCTTTCTTAGGCACTACATGAACCGGACTTACCCAATTACTATAACTAATGGCGTAAATTATTCCAACAACGTAGAGTTTGATAACTTCCTTGAGCAAAATTTTGTGCCTCCCTAGACATGTGGTCTTCCAGTCTCTTCTAGATTGATTTGATGCATGTAGAAAGTGGGACTAAGTCCTTTGATATCATTTATACAATAGCCAAGAGCCTTTCATAGAAGTTTGAGTTCATCCAGTATTTTTCTCTGTTGTTCGGATGAAAGTTGAGCATTTATAATCACACAATTTCTCTGCTCATCATTTACAAATCATACTTAAAACCTCCAGAAGAAGTTTCAACTCTGGTATGGGCTTTGGTGCAGAAGTGTTTTTTTATTCTCTTTGAAGACAGGCATACTTGACAGTTTTGATCGAACCTTATTGATGTGCTTCCTCCACTTCTGTGGATTGTAAGTAGGTTAGGATCTCTTCCACTTTAGGATCTATAATCCCTAAAGTGGGGTTGGTAAGTTCTTGCATCAATGAATCCACAATAGCATTGTGTTCTTGAATTTCAACACACAACTAACTATAACAATCAGCAAAATAACTTGTCTCATCAAAAGGGTCCTTTCATGTGATCTAACACATTGAAGTCAATGTGTTCATCACCAACTCGGGTAGTGATTATCCCATTTACAACATCACTCAATGTGAGGGAAGTAAAGAGAAAAGGTCGATCAAAAATCATCAGGCACACGGGATCTTCAAAATTGTGTTAATGATGACTATGTCACAAGGGATAAACAAATTTCCAATTTAGATAGGGACGTCTTCTAATACACCAACCGGATTGGTGTAGGATTTATGATCTATCTAGATTCTCATATTTGAGTGGACAATGTCTATCAAACTTAATTCAATATCTAGAGTATGTGGCATGAGGCTTATGATATCCCCCAAATCGGCTAGGCCATATCTTGTTGAAGTGTCTCCTATAAGAAATGATATGGTAAAGTCCCTAGGGTCCTTCTGTTTTGTTGGCATAGTTGATTGGTAAAAGGTCATTGTGATACTATCTAATCGTATAGTTTCTATTTCTCCTATTTTTCTATTGTTGGTAATAATATCTTTCAAAAACTTGAACTAAGTTGGCATTTCATCAATGACGTCCAGAAGTGGGATGTCCAAGTGTATATTTTTGATGGTGTCTAGGAATTTGGTGTATCTTTTATCAAGTTGAGCTATGATGAAGTGATGGGGAAATGGTGCTCTAAATGGAATTTTAGATGTCCTGATTAATGGAATAGGTTTAGTTGTTCCTCATGATTTCTTGGTTGCTGGAACATCTCTTACTCCAGGATTATTCAAATCATCACTTTACTCAATTTTGGGTAGGACGGTGTATGTTACATTTGAAGTGGTGCTAGATTGGAGTGTCGCCATCCTTGCACTTTCACTCTTTGGATTTTGTTTAGTGGTGGAGAGAAATTGCCCAATTGGGCTCTTGTTGACTCAGCTATAGAGGCTAGTTGTTGATCAATCAGCATGTTGTGTTGTTGTGAGTCACTAATTTGAGTGTTCATGTTCCTTAATTGTGCTTGCATGTTTGACATAGGTTATTGTTGCTCATCATACATTCTCTCAATCTTTTAGTGTAAGGTGTTTAACACGTTTCCCCTTAGTGGTCTATTATATTTTCCTTGTTGGGTTGCTGGTTTATTTTCAGAAAACCCTAGAGGATGTCCTTTTCCTATGGCGTGCTCTCTGCCCATTGATTGAGATGTTTGATTTAGTTGGAAAGATTTTTCTACTGTAGAGGTATTTGCATATGAAAAACATGGATGGTCAAGCCTTCTGTAACTTACATAAGGCACATTGTCCACTGGAATCATATGTTAGTCTTCTGGTTCATGGGTGTAGATGCAATGATCGATGCCATGGCCGCCTTCTCTACAAGTAAAACATTTTATGACTGTCTCAGTGTGGTACCTAGAATTTTCCTCCTTCAAGATTTGTACATTTGTTGGCATTTTGTCTAGCTTGGTATTCATACTTTCAAGTAGCTTTGATTCTAAAGAGGTATTGAAAGGTAATGAGGTAGTGGTTGATGTACTTTCAACAAGTGCTCTATCGTAGTCCCTCCCTGCCTATAGTGTAGCCATATTATTTATGATTTCCATAGAGAACTTAGCATCATGTTTCATGAAATTTCTTCTTGATACTATGCTAAGGGATGTTCTTTCTATTGAGGTGAGTCCTTCATAAAAAGTGGTTATAAGAAAGCTCTCATCAAAATTGTGATGTGACAATCTCGTCAATATTCTCGATATAGCTCCCAATATTCGTATAATTTTCAATATGCTTTTGTTTGAAGTCGGTGATCTTGTGCTTGCATCGAAATGTCTTTTTAATGGGTGGAAATTTGTTAACAAAATCTTTAGACAATTGTTTCCATGTGCTGACTCATTTCTAGATTTGTACCAAGCTCAAGCTTTGTCTGTTAGGGAAAAATGGGAACCTTTCAAGTAATGATGTCCCGAGGGACCTTGTTTATCTTAGGGGTGTCATAGAGATTTTTTGAAGGTATCAATGTGGTGGCATGGGTTTTCTTCAACAGAATTTCCCTCAAAATTTTGATGTTGGATGATATTGAGGAAGGCAATCTTCAGTTCAAAAATGGCCACAAGAATGTAAGGTATAACTATAGGTTGCATGTCATCATTTGAACGGGTTGTGACCAAAGAGTGTAGTGATGGCCACTTCTCAAGAGCTTGTCTTGTGATTGAAACAAAAACCATTGGATCATCAAAGAGGTGCTCTACTTTTCAGAATTCACTAAAAATCTCCAGCATTAGAAGAAGAAATTGACTATATAAACAGCAATTGAATGAATTAGAGTCAAAGACCAGAGACACTAACGATATTGAATGTATACATAAAAAATAATAAAAGAGGTGCACTTAAGTTTGTTTCTAAACTTAGAAATATAGAATAATATAAGTAGACCCAAGTTCTTACTGGTTGTATGTTGCCTTGTCCCTGGCAATGACGCCAAACATTGATTACACTTTCTCATGGGACAAAAGTGTACACACATGTGCCTAGTCAAAGGAATTAGACTTTAAATTTATACTTGACTTTAAGAGACGTCGGCAATTCAATAAGGAGTCTATTGTAGTAATACGAGGTCAAACATAGGGGCAAGGAGAACAACAAAATAATAATGGGAGATCTTGGCTTAGTTTAGTCAAATAGAAGAGGTAAAGTTGGTATTCCGGTTAAGGAACAAATTAACCTAATCAATAGAAAATATATATTATCAAAGATCAAATGAAACAAGGATAATTATGGAAATGATAAAAGGAGAACTTGGATTGAGTTTCACCAATCATACCATCCTTAACCATGTGAAACCTTCTCTTCTAATTTATATATATTCTCGACATGTTTTGCAAATAATCATAAAAGAATCCACTCCTTCCTTATCTTGAGATTTGGGTAGATTTTTATCTAAAGGTATCTCTCTCTCGAGTTGATAACCAAAATATCGATGATAATCATATGACTCTAGTTATAGTAACATCCTCGCTCTTGTATCTTGTTATAAATGCATACTTCAGATCTTACTGAAATCATTCTCTCAAATAAGTGCAGATCGTTCATCACAAGAAGGAGGTAATCAAACAAGTGATATATTAAAATAAGAGTATAGAAACAAAAATGTAAGAACACATATATTAAATAGAAGAAGGAAAGATTACATGGTTGGGAGGGCCTAACGGCTACTCCCAACTCAAGTTATGAAGTTTAGCCACTCATGGGACAGAGATGAACAGATTACAATGTGAACAAGTTATGATAAGGAAAAGAGAGGGAAGAAGTTGATACAAGGGTAAGTTTAATGATCAATCTATCCACCTTTTGATTGAATCTGACAAGGAGGTCTATGGACAATGGTCAATGGCCAAAGGTCAATGATATGTACTCTTCTAGATGATCAAGATTAACGCAATCAGATCTATTGATTTGTTGATTCAAGTAGTTGAATGCCATGTCTAGATGTTGATAGTCTAGCTAGGTCGATGACACTATCTAATTCAGTCTCTAGACTTTGGCTCTGAACTTGGTGGCAGCCTTTCGGCTTTGACTCCAAAATCCAAGACTCCTTGAAGTGGTGATATATGAGGTCTGTTTATAGAACTTGACTTGTGCTTTTTTAGTCTCTAATTTTTCCACATGGTGTGGTCTCTTGGTCTTCCTTTCATTGATGTGGGAGGTTGATGAACCTTTGTTTGGTCCATGTAATCCATTGATCTTGAGGGTTGTTGATCTCTAAGAGAGAGATAGGATGATCTATGACGAACTCTCAACCTTGAAGGTAGATGGATGGTGGTGCTACTATTAGATCAACGGCTTAAAGCTCGATGAAATGGTGTCGATCTCTAAGATTGATGTCTTCATGTAGACCTCAGATCCATCGTCCTCCTTGATTGATGGTTTTAAGTTGGATGGATGTGTCCATCGGTCTTTGAGTGAAGGCTCAAGTGTTGACCTAAAGGTTGATGAGCTATGGATATCTGTTGAGGATGATACTCATATCATAAATAATGACCAGTCTTGGAGTTCGATAGAAATGTCATCAATCTTTATGGTTTGGAGTTGAATTCCTGTAATTTGCAATCAAAACTAAGTATTTGATTTTTTTAGTATAAAATGGATGAATTTAATATCATTTAAGAATTTGATCAAGTAATTTTATCTATGTAAAAGTTACAAAATGTGCATAAACATGATATTATCACTTACTCATGTTGTTTTTTCCTTTTTAGAGTAGTTAGTTCTTGTCTTTACTCTTTCGTGTTAGATTTTGCTAGTATAGTTTATTTGTTGCGTTCTTTGTATAATTGATAGCTTTGTGTAACTAGTTTCTCTCTTCTTGCCTTGCTTAGCTAATTGTCTAGTTTAATTCTAATTAGGATTTCTTTGGTTAGTATAGTGTTATTGCTAGTATATTATAGTGTAATTGTCTTTCTTGCTTAGTTGCACAGCTTTAATTGTGCAGGGTCAACTTAGGTTTGATTCTTGCCCTTTTCAATTGCTTTTTCACATAGTATAACTCAAATTGGAAGTCAAACCCTACACTCCACATAGGAACCTAGTAAAGTAAACCTATATCTAGTCCCCCCACCTCTCATTGTGGAACGACCCATAACTTGTCTGATCTATACTATATTCCAAGCCCATGCACTTGCATGTAATTTTGTGTATTTGGGTATGTCGATTAGGGTCTAGAAATTTTGTTAGCCCGAGTTTGGACTTGTCATGCACGCATCAGAAATACCTTTAATCATTTATGTTACTTCCCAGATGCAAAGTTGTATAATAACCTTAGTACTCCAATGTTACACAAATATTCCAAGAAGGTAGATCCACTAGCACATATGAAGTCATAATTCAAACATGGTGAAAGTACAAAATGATGATAAGGTCTTGATCTGCTACTTCACTTGAACCTTGATGGGTCCAACCTTGGCATTGTAAACAAGAAAGACCTCACAACAATCATCACTTGGTCCCAATTGAATAAAAGGTTCATCAATCAATACGCCTGAAACCTTGATTAGGTCCCAACCAAAGACGACCTTGAAGCACTACAACATATGGCAGGAAGTCGAGTCAATTGACTAGAGAACACCAGGATCTAACCAACCAACTAGAGGCCCAACCGACCAACTGGAAGAGTCTGGTCAAACACTTGAGCCAGGAGCCAATCGACCGATCGATGAAGACCATCCGACTGACAGGAAATCCATTGGTCGATTGGAAGGTACAGTCAACCGACCGACATGTTCCCAGCATAAGATTTTTCTAGGATAGGTTAATACATATGATGTATGACCTTAGGTAGACAAAAATTCTTTGTGGATCCAAAGAATTGCATTAGTGTGACCATATCCATCACGGGCATATTTTTTATGCATGTTTCGTTTGTGGATATAGTATGTATATGATACATATTATAGGTATGTGGTGATTGGATGTGTATAGGTATTTATAAATAAAATCAATCAATAAATAATAAGTAGATTCTTTTCACAAGAAACACACATGAAAAGCTTAATTGACCATGCATCGGTTACACCAAAGTGTGGTGTGTCATCTATCTCATGGAAATTTGATGGTAGTCATGTGGGTCTACCAAAGAAGGGTGCATTTCTATCATGTTAGCTTTTGGGTCAGGCTTAACTAGGTGACATTAATGGGATTAAGTGCCTAGAATCATACAAATTGACTATGACAAGGATTTGTGCATACCATGTATCCAAGAAATTGCATTGGAGGTAATTGGAAAATGTTGCTTGCCTTAATAATTGGTTATGGATGCTGATGTTGGTTGGGTAATAACCCAATGTATTTTGGATCTTGCATTATTGGATTATTGTACGCTACGATCTTCCAAATTGATGGTTGGGGCCATTAATTTGAATAAAATAGTGGGAGTGGTAATTAATTAAAGGCCTAATTAATATCGTCAGTATTATCAAATCAAATTAAAAGCATTTTTACAAAATACAAACTTTCTATTGTAGAAACAAATGGCAAAAACCAACTCCTTTTTGTTGTGACCGATCATTGAGAAGGACAAACTAAATGAGAACAACTTCCATGTCTGGTTCAGGAATATTTGAGAATTGTTCTCAATCATGAGTGCAAGGTCTATGGTCTGGAAACACCAGAGCCAGAGGAACCTCCACCAGATGCGCCTAAGGCTAAAAGGGATGCTTACAAGATAAATTCTAACGATGACGTAGACATCAAATGCATGATGATATGCTCAATGAACTTTGAGTTCTAGGGGCATCATGAAAATATGGACGTTATCAAGATGGTGGCACATCTCAAGAATTTTTTCTAGGATCAAGCTAGGCAAGAGAGATATGATGTCTCAAAGGCATTGTTTAAGTGATATATGGCAGAGGGAGATCCACTAGGTCCCCACTTGCTCAAATATATTGGGTACATGGAAAACTTGTAGAGACTGGGACTTCCTTTAGGCCAAGAGTTGGTCACAAACATGATTCTGCACTTGTTGTCATAATTATATAGCAATTTGTCATGAATTACAACATGGACAATTTTGCTAAACCATTGTCCGAGTTGTTTGGTATATATGTTGAGAAATGCCAGACATAAATGAAGACGGACTATCCTAGATCTGTGATGAAGATCACCATATGAAAGGGTGAGTCCAAGGGCAAGGGCAAGGGTAAGGCCAAGACCAAGAAGAGTTCTAAGGCCAGTGAGAAACCCAAGTCTTCAACACTTAAAGCAAAGAGAGGAGTAAGGGAGGGAGGTGCCACCATTGTCACCAGCCTACACACTAGAAAAGGAATTGCCATCTTTACATAGAGGAACTCAGGAAAAATAAGTAGGGGATGGAGATCTCTACTTTAGGTATATGCGTTATTGAGATAAATATGTCTACTTCATCATCTTAGGTATTGGATACCGGATGAGGAACTCACATATATTATTATGTATATGATTCGATAAGATGTAAGAAAAATAAGGTGGAACTGTGCAGATCAAGAGTTTCCTCCACAGCTATTGGAACATGTCATTTATCTCTGCCTAGTGGTCATGTAATACAATTAGTGATTTGCTAAGCTACCTTGAAATAGAAACATCATTTATGTATATTGTTTGGAAAAGAGTGGATTCAAATTTCATATAATGAAAGTTTGATGCTTTATTTTAAAGATAAGATCTTTTAAGGTAGTGCCCCAATGTCTCATAGTCTATGTTGAATAGTTCTAAAGACAAGTATATATAATGTAAATACTAAAAGACTCTATGATTCCAACAATACATACCTATGAAATTATTGTCTAAGACACATAAATGAGAAATGCATATCTAGTATCCATAAAGATGGTTATCTAGACTCCTTTGGTTTTGAACTAATAGAGACATGTGACTCTTGTTTATTGGGAAAAAGGCAAAAGCATCTTTCACTACAAACAGTGGGATAGAGTGATCTATTAGAACTCGTACATGTTGATGTATGTGGACCTTTTAGAACAAATGCTAAAGGTGGTTACTACTATTAAAGCACTTTGATTCGATCAATGTGAAGAATACTTAGAGTTTGAGGAGATTCTATGAGACTGTGGTATTGTATAACAATGGACTCAACTTGAAACAAAATGATGTATCATACAGGAGGAATCATACTCGATTGGACATGACATGATTAATGATGAGTATAGTTGATCTTCTGAATTCCTTCTGGGGATATGATTTAGAGTTTACAATAGATTGTGTACCATCTAAATTGGTTCAAAAGACAGCATATGGGATATGACATGGGAAATGTCATGGTTTGTCTTTTATGATGATTTGGGATGTGAAGCTTATGTGAGAAGAAGTTTCTTGAAAAGCTTAGTCCTAGATCAGATAAATGTTATTTTTTTGGTTATCCCAAAGGATATTAATTTTATATTCCATTAAACAACAAAGTGTTTGTTGCAAGGACAATTGTATTCCTTAAAAAGGAATATATTCCAAAGGAACAGTTGGAGGGAAGTAGAACTTGAAGAGATTTGAGACCAACAATAAAACATTAAATGCATAGAGGTATAGAAGGAACAAGGAGAATCACAAACTGTTGTGGAATCTCAAGTTCCTCATGTAACACAAGAACTTTATAGATCTAGTAGGACACACATTGAGCCTAAAACATTTGGATATCTTGGGACTCAAGAAGCCAATGAATTAGTCATACATGATGAGCCAACAACCTACTTAGAAGCTATAGAGAGACCAGAATCTAAAAAATGGATGGAGGCCATGAGATCTAAGATGGACTTTGTGTACACCAACAAGGTATGGACCTTGGTGGATCCACGTAAAGGGGTAAAACCCATAGGGTGCAAATGGGTCTTCAGGAAGAAGACCAACATGGATGGTAATGTAGAAATCTATAAAGGTAAATTGGTTGTAAAGGTTTCAAACTAGTTCAAGGTGTCGAACTTGACAAGTATTTTCACTAGTTGTCATGGATGAATCTGTCAAGATCATGCTTGGCATTGCAATTTGACTGTAAAGGTCAACCTATGGATTAAAGCAAGCATCTCAAAGATAGAATCTTCAGTTTAATGAGGCAGTCAAAGAGTTCGAATTTAGTCAAGTCAAAGATGAAACCTATGTTTACAAGAAGGTTAGTGGGAGCATAATTATATTCCACATATTGATGGGGAATTTCATCCTTACTCTACAAATGGTAAAGACCTGGATAGGAAGTATCTTCTCTATGAAGGATTTAGGTGAAGCATCATATACCTTAGGAATTAAGATCTATAGAGATAGATTTAGAATGCTTTTTGACCTAATCCAGAGTACATACATTGACAAGGTGCTAAAGAGGTTCAACATGCCAGATTGAAGAGAGGAAATTTTCCCATGACCCATAGAACTAGTAACTCTAGAGCCCAGTGTCCTAGTTATTGTGAAGAATGGGAACGCATGAGTAAGATGCCATATGCATTAGCTATTGGATCTGTCATGCATGCATTGTTATGCACTCATCACATTATCTCATATGTTTTGGATATGACAAGTAGATATATGTGAGATCTTGGTGAAGGTCACCAGACTGCCATAAAGAATATCCTTAAGTACTTGAGAAGCTCTAAGTATTAGTTCCTTGTTTATGGTGACAACGAAGAGTTGGGTGTAAAGGGTTACAACAATGCACGCTTCCAAATTGACAAAGATTATTATCCACTGCAATCTGATTTTGTGTTTTGCCTTAAAATAGAATTGTAATCTAGAGAAAATTGTCGATTCTACAGTAGAAGCCGAGTAGCTTGTGGGTTTTGAACACAGTAGAAGATATTGCATGGATTAAAAAGTTCATTGGATGAACCTGTGATGGTTCCAACCATTAAGGACGTAGTAGAAATACTATGACAACAATGAAGCTATTAGATAGGATAAGGAAACCAAATAGTATACCAAGGCAATTCAATCTATATGAGAGATTGTACATCGAGGAGATGTGAAGGTTTGCAAAGTACCTACTAGAAGCAAATGTTGTTGACCCATTGATAAAAGTTGTTGCACAGCAGAAACATGATGGTCATGTTAGATCACTTGGAATTGGATTCATTGGTGATTGGCTCTAAGTACAAGTGGGAGTCTATTGATATGTATGCCCATAGAGATAATAATAAAATGATTGTATTGGGGCATCATGTACTTAATTTGATAATAATAAAGATAATTCTATTTATAATGTTTGTCTCAATCATGTGATGATGATACAAACATGACAGATGTCTAAAGAATGATGTTACTAAATGGCATATGTCTTCATGTTAAGGACTTGAACAATCATATGTATGATAGGAGTAGGAACATTCTTGCTATGTCCCTATTCAGATATTATTGTGGTAGCAAAAAATCTGACAATAATACATAAGACTAGAATGTGTATTGATTGATGACAGAGTCTCATTAGTCATGATAATGTATATTAAGTCAAACACATTGGTACTTGTTAGAGAATAGTGTACCAGACAGACCCACCTTGAGAGTGATACATGAAAACTATAGAATGGTAGTCAGAATCAGCTCTCAAAGTGATAGTGGTGATTGTGGTTCTTAGACATGAAGTCACTAGACTTATCACATGTCGCTCGATGAACTGTGAGACCATCCAGAGCGGCCTTAAATATGGGTTGTCATAAAGGTGGTGCTCGGATATGTTGTGACACATGGGGATTGACTGTGAGTGATGTAGATGGGATTTGTCCCTCCTAACAAAGTTGATATCCTATCCACTTGATAAGTGAGACTAATAAACTTATGGTCATGCTCATTTGAGTCAATATGTAATATGTGAACTCACAAGCATGTCATATAGTCTGCTCTAGTTCAAGGAACATAGATTGAATGTTAAGAGGATGATGATTCCATGCCTCCTGTTCAATGTGGATATCAGAGACAACGAGACTATATGATCACAGATGTAGTTTGAAGTTGTTCTCCAACTTTCCAATTACTTGGGTAGCAATAATGTGTTGATAGATATCGTTCACTGCTTGTGATGTCATAAGTTGGTTATGGACATTCACTCCCAATATAATTTGGGACCTATAGGGTCACAAACACAATATGCACTTGGAATCGGAGTTTACTCATGGATAATATTTAACTTGGTTACTAAAAGTGTTTAGGTAATCAAATTAAACAATACTGGTTGTCACTCGACTGATTGGAGTGTCCAGTTGACCGACTGGTGTGCCACTCGATTGTTTGGAGTGTTCAGTTGACCGACTAGACTGCCTTTGAAACTGACTAGTTGGACTGGGTCAAACAAAGATGTAAAATGACCAGTTTGATTGGGTCAAATGATTAATAATATGTGTAACGACGTGCATTAATCATGACATTAAAAGCCAGTGTTATTGCACCATTGACCACAACCAATTGATTGACGGGACGGTCTAATCGACCAATTGGCTATGCCAGTTGACCAACTAAATGGTCTAGTCGACTAACTGGTCGCACACAGTAGTCATCAATCCATGAAATCTGGCCTTTTGTATCCCTTAGGTTTTGTAAAACCTAGCCCACCCACTCCTATATAGGAGGGGTGGCCAAGGCTCCCAAGATACATGTATTCTCTTCACATAGTTGTGGTAACATGTGAGATAGCCTGAGTAGTCTTACCCAATAAAAGTAGAGACACCAAGGGGAAAGGAAATCGATGCTAGAACATCGACAACAAAAGGACAACTCCTTTCCATCAACTCTAGAAGTGTGATGTGGAGTTTCTGATGGTCCGCGTGGACTACATAGAGGCATGGAAGTTGTTGTTACCATACTAGGAGGACATTGTCAACTATCGTCTGTGGGTGTTACAGCAAGAGGACATCGTCAACCATCATTCATGTGCTACTTGTGAAGGGAGCACATCACCATGCAAGGATAGTCATTAGACATGCTCTAAGACAAGGTACATCTTGCACCCTCTTTCCTAGATACATCGTTATTGATGTGATCTACTAGTTAGGGAATATGGACAAAAAAAATTTGTTGTCTATTCTGTCTCCATATTTCACAACAGTATCCTTCCTTCAACCTTGTTTTGGGTAAGCCATGGATTCACTAAATATGGGTTTTACTGTCATCATTATATTAGAAACTCAAGTACCATGTGGGACATGCCATCATCACAATCCATGTTGATAGCCTGAGAACCACCATATCTTGCATGGAAGAAGAAGAAGACCATTGTATCAAGTTTGAGATTTTGCATTTTGTTGCCATCAATTATTTGTCTCTGCAAAGCAGACGACCATGTCATGTCCCATATGACCCTTTGCTTTTCACCCAGTAATTATAGTAAATGCACCTAAATCAAGGCATGGGGGCTAGACAAAAAAGGCATGCATAAATCATTCAGATTCCTCTAAGACAAAAGGGGGTGTGCTTAGAGTTATATGGACCATCATATGCATGCCCTTGAACTAGTGGGTGAACACCATACTAGAGACATGTCACATCATGGACCACTATGAATGAATTAAAATAAGAAAGATTACCTCAAATCTTGTCATCAGGTTGCAATCTAAGTGAAGAAGTATGAAGAATGCATCTTGATGAAGAGTTTCATATCAAGATATTGTATATATGGGACCTAGGCCCCAAACACAAGAGTACCCATCCTTACTTTTCATGTATCATCTCCACAGCCAAAGAAGGTTCTGATACTACCAAATCCATCATCCATATGACAATAACATACCTTGTGCAAGAGGTCAATGAATACAACTAGGATGACTACACTTTGATTGCCATCAACATCAGGGATATCACCCTCATAATTGAAGACACCCAGGGCTTGTGGGCCACCTAGAACATCCAAAAGTCCAAAGACATGATCATCGGTCCAAATGAAGAGGCATCAAAGTTCATCATTACCCCTATGGTCGACCAGCTATGGTCAGGACATTCAAGCAGAAGGAGCATGGAGGAAGATTATAAAGGTCTCTATGATGATAATGTTGACAAAGTCATGGACGACTACATATAGTTCATAGGTCCAACACCTACAAAATTGGATACCAATTCAAATTTGTTGCACATATGGTTATTACTAACTTTCCATTCCCAAACAGTTTTGAGAAGGGGAGCAATGAGGGCATAGAATAATATTACATTGTTTAGTATGATGATACATGATACCTATGAAATGTTTGAAGGATGTGGCATCAATGCCATCTTTGAATCAAAAGCTACATAAGAACCACAGACCCTCATCTATCTCAAGCGAATTGTAGATGAGGTTCAGAACTGGTGTGTGGTGGATCATAATGTGTTGAAGTCAAAGCTACCTCCCATGACCAAAAAATATCTTAGATGAATGAAACCCTTACGTGGTGAATACATAGAGCAGTTGTATAGTTACATCCATAGTCTCTTTCACAAATTCCCAAAAAAATTACATAATCTGGAGATTCCAAATAAATAGAAGCACTCCACCTCTCCAAGAGTTCTTTGATTACCTCAAAGAAGCGGTGTAGACCTATAACGATGAAGATGATTAGTTTTAAAGACGTCCCTATTACATAATATATGACAATGGAGCATCAACCCTTTCACATTGAAGACAAGTCAGAGACTATTAATCTCAGCTCAAGCCCCAACCTACACAAAGCCAAAATTGGGGTGTGCATACCTTAGATTATCAAAGACCACTTGATAGTGCTCTTATGCAACTACATTCATGGTTTGTGTGGAGCTACTTGAATATGCCATGATTGGATGAGAAGATCATAGTTTGTCAATTCCCTATCATCATAGGTGTTCGCCTAGTCAAGAAAAAATCTAGATGGTTTCAACTTGAATGAATCCTTAAGATCAGAGAAAAATCCAAGATGTAGTATATTGTTGGTTTCTTAGAGCCGATCAACTATCCTACATGACTCACCAACATCATACTTCACTCAAAGAAGGATGTCAAAGTGCAAATGTTCTTGTATTATTGTAATTGCAATAAGACATTCCATAAATATGATTTTCCCTTGCCATACATTAATACTACTTGTTGACAACGTCTTCATCAATACACTCTTGATCTTCATGGATGGCTTTTCTTATTACAATCATATATAAATACTAAAGAATATAAAGAGAAGATGATCTTCATCACATGATGGGGAGTATTTTTCTATCTAGTCATGCCATTCGACCTCAAAAATGATAGAGCTACATATCAAAGAGTAATGACCGCTCTATTTCATTGAATGATGCAATAGGAAGGTGGAGGTCTACTTACATGACATGATAGCCAAATCTAAAAGTCCGCTGAATCACATCACCAATCTTGAAAAGTTTTTTAAACAACTGCAAAGATTCTTGTTATGCCTAAATCTAGATAATTGTACCTTAGGGGTTACATTTGGTAACCTATCTGGGGGGGAATTAGTCAGAGAGGTATAGGAGTCGACCCTAGGAGGGGTTGGGCTATCCGAGAAATTCCCTAACTAAGAGATAAGAAGGAGATACAAGACCTACTTGGTTGTCTCCAATATATCAGTCGCTTCACTGTCAATCTTACATCTATATGTGATTCCATATTCAAGTTTCTCAAGAAAAACTCTAACTTGGGATGGAGCAAATAGTGTGAGAGAACACTTGACAAGATCAGAGACTATTTCATTATTTTGCATGTTCTAAAACTAGCCTTACCAGAATATCCTCTCACTCTCTAGTTTTAAATATGTAAAACATTGGTGAGAGGAGTCTTGAGTCAATTAATGGATTATGGAGAGAATGATGTCTATTATTTATCCAAGTAATTCAATGGATTGTGGCGAGAATGATGTCTATTATTTATCCAAATAATTCAATGATATCGAGTCCCACTACACCACAGTTGGAAAATATTGCCTAGACTTGATACATGCAATAAGGAAACTACATCACTATGTGTGACATATTCTTTGTAGCTGATTGTGAAATGTAATCCACTTTGTTATATGTGAGGTCACCCTACTCTCATGGGACGATGTGAAAAGTGGCATGTATTACTATCAGAATTTTACATCACATATCTACCCATGAGGCAATCAATCCATAAGCTCTAGTTGGTCAACTAGCAGACTTCAAACTTCCTGATGAATTGATGCGTAATTTTGTATTCTTGGATGAAGACATAAGAATGGTCGGCTCTCCCAAAATCATTATTCCTCCAAATATAAACTTATAAACAATCTTCTTTGATATATATGGCAATCACAAGAGAGTCAGGACAAGGGTAGTCCAGTCAAGACAAGGGTAGTCCCTTAAGACCCACATGGTGAACAATTGCCTATAGTGAGACGAGTGTTCAATGCCACCAATAATATGGCGGAGTACAAAACCTACACCTAGGACTCTAGCTTGACAAATAAGGTCATGCTATCTTCAAGTATATGGGGATTCGGTCCTCATTATCTCTTAACTCTTGAACAACTAGAGGACTCACCATCAGGTTATGATTTCTTATTTAGAATATATGTGTTCCCTTGCCCAAGACTTAGCAAATATTTCCTTCAATATCTTAAGAAGAGGACACAAAGCCTTTGTCAACACGATGTATATCGTCACCTCATGGACTGACATGCAAGGGGACTAGAGCATATCTTTTAAAGAAAGAATGGCTTCTCAACTTGAATACTTTATGGTCACTAAAATGTAGTCAGTAGCACATAGAAGGTTTGGTTTCACAGCATTAATGTGTACCTAGAAAACCAAGTCATCCTTGAAGTTATCTCCCAAATAGAACATCAATCACTCAAATGAGAAGCCATGCAACACATCTTATGTGTAGGGCATCTAAATCATATATCTTAAATTAGACTCTCCTCAAATGTGTCAGGAAGATAGAGGTAGAAGTGTTGGTATGTATTCCCTAAGAGCCAATCATACAATGATTGCAATGGGGCATTACATACCTGATTTGATAATGATAAAGGTAATTCCATCTGTTATGCTTGTCTCAATCATGAGATGATGACAAAAACATAGTAGATGTCCAAAGAATGATGTTACTCAAAGACATCTTTGTTCAAGTTGAGGACCTAAACAATGAGATCATATGTATGATAAGAGTGCATACAGTCTTGATTGTGTCACTAGTTAGATATTACCATAGCAAAGCAAAATAGATGAAAATGATACATAACACTAGAGTGTGTGTTGATTGATGACACAGTCTCATTAGTCATGATATCAAGTTAAGCACACAGGTACATGTTAGAGAACAGTGTATCAGATAGACCCACCTTCAGGGTAATACATGGAGACCATGGAATTGTAGTGAGAATCATCTCTCATAATGATAATGGTGATTGTGGTTCTTAGACCTAAAGGCACTACAATCATCACATGTCGTTCAATGTATTATGACGTCATCCAATGTGACCTTGAACAAGGGTTGCCATAAGGTGATGCTCAGGTACATTGTAACACATGGGGATTGAGTGTGAATGATGTAGATGGGATTTATACCTCCCATAGGAGAATGATGTACAAACCACTTGATAAGTGAGACTTAGATATGTATGGCATACGCGTGTGACTCAATATGTGATATGTGAGTTCACATGCATCTCAGACAGTCTTCTCTAGTTCAAAGAACATGGATTGAATGTTGAGAGAATGATGATTCAATGCCTTGAGTTCAATCTGGATATAGAGACAAAGGAACTATGCAATCATGATAACATTGAGCACAGATTGTAGGTTGAAGTTGTTCTCCAACTATCTGAAATACTAGGGTAGCAATGATGTGTTGCTAGATACCGCTCATTGCTTGTGATGTCATAAGTTGGTTATGCACATTCACTACCAACGTAATTTGGGACCTATAGGGTCACACACATAGGATGCACCTAGAATAGGATTTTATTCATGAATGATGTTTAATTTGATTACTAAAGTGTGTAGGTACTCAACTTAAACAATAGTGGTTGAAAATTGGCTGACTAGACTATGAACCGACCGGTTCAATTGTTGAACTGATTGATTCAAGTGTTGAATTAATAGGAATCTGTATTAGCTGAATATTGGTTGGACCATGGCATGAACTGACCAGTTCACTTAGTGAATCGATTGGCTCATCGTATGAAATGATCGGTTCAAGAGTTGAATCGCCCTATTCAATCATAAATTTGATTGGATCAAGGATTGATGTTGACATCATATTTTGCATTAGTTGAATATTGAATGCCAATGTGATTCAAAACAAGAAAGACATGAATCAACTGCTTCAATAGTGAATCGACCGGTTCACCATTCGTAGGTTCTAGAAAATTCATGAAATTGTGTCTCTCTGACTCTCAAATTGATTGGAAACCCTAACCCTGGACCTCCTACGGCCAATAACCCCTACATTTGTGTGATTGATTGGATGGTTTTTATCATGTTTGTATCTCAATTTGCATATCGAGCCTCTCTCTTCTCTTCCATATGTAAAAGTATCAGTTTTTTTCCTTCCTATGATCTCCTTGAGTTTAACTCAAGGTTTTCCTATTACTATGTAATATGATAAATAGAATTTGGATAGTTTTAATTCTTGTTATGACAAAGAAGACGCCCAGCACCAGACAAACCTCCTATTTCAGAAGATGAACCTATGGCTGGAGGACCGAGGAGGTCAGATGATAGGAAGAGTTGAACCAATCATATGGTGGTCCAATTGATCCACTGGAGGTATCCATACATCATTTGGATTGTAGACTAGATGATTGATCTAAGAGACCAACCGACCGACCAGAAGGCAAGTAATCGGTTTAAGAGTTGAATCGATCAATCTGGATTGGTTCCATCATAGATCTTCCCCAACAATAGGTTGTTGGATATGATGTGAACCCTAGGTGGTAGTAATACATTATGGGTCCAAGGAATTAAAATAGATATGGCCATAACCATCGCTCATGTTTTGTAATTGCATTTTTTTCATTTGTGGTTATATCATGTATATGATATGTACTATAAGTATGTGGTGATTGGATATGTATATGTACTTATATATAAAATCCCTCAATAAATATTTAGTCTTAAATGTTTCTATAAGAAACACACATGAAAAATCTTGATCGACTAAGTGTGGGCACGCTAAGTGTAGTGCACTATTCATCTTGTGGAAGTGTAATGGTAGTTATGTGGGCATGTCAAGCAGGGTGCATTACTATCATGTTGGCTTTTGGGTCAGACTTAACTAGGTGACCTTAATGAGTTTAAGTACCTAGAAATATGCAAATGACTATGGCAAAGAGTTGCGTTGACCATCTATCCAAGAATTGCATGAGATATAATTGGCAAAAGTTGTATGCCTTAATAATTACGTATGGACGTTGGTGTTGGTCAGGTAATAACTCAATTGTTATGGGTCTTGGATCACTAGAAGATTGTACACAACAATCTTCTAAATTGATAAGTCAGGGTTATCAATTTGAACAAAATAGTGGGAGGGATAATTAATTATAGACCTCACTAATATAATCAAACTCATCAAATCAAATTAATCAAAAATATTTTGACAAAGTTGCAATTTTCTTTGTAGAATCTAAATGGCAAACACAAACACATTTTATTTATGATTAGTCCTTGAGAAGGACAAACTAAATGGGAAAAACTTCCATTAATGGTTCCGGATGTTGAGAATGGTTCTAACTCAGGAGTGCAAGCTCTATATCCTGGAGACATCGGTGCTAAATGAACCTCCTCCCACTGCTCCTAAGGCTGACAAGGATGCTTATTGGAAGCACTCTGAACATGTCATGAATGTCAAGTGCCTGATGTTGTGCTCAATGAACTATGATTTGTAGACATAACATGAGAACATAGATGTAATTGAGTTGGTTAGACATCTTAATAACATGTACCAAGATCAAGCAAGATGAGAGATATGATGTCTCAAATGCATTGTTCAAGTGAAAAATGGCAGAAGAAGATCCAGTAAGTCCTCATACACTCAAGTTGATTGGATATGTGGAGAACCTTGCTAGAATTACATTCCCCTTAGGTCAAGAGTTGGCCACAGATGTGATTCTATAGTCATTGTTGGAATCATACAGCCAGTTTGTCATGAACTACAACATGAATAATTTTGACAAGTCATTGTCAGAATTGCTTGGCATATTGAGGACAGCTGAAGCACAGATGAAGAAGGACAAACCCAAATATGTGATGATGATCAGCAAAGGGAAGTCCAAGGGCAAAGGCAAAGCTAAGAAGAGTTTTAAAGCTAGCCAGAAACCAAAGTTTTTTGTACTGAAAGCTAAAGGAGGAGTTAATAAGGAAGGAAATTGCCATCACTGTCACCAGCCTGGACACTAGAAAAGGAACTACCCTCTTTATATAGAGAATCTCAAGAGGACCAGACTATGAGGATCAAGAGTTGTTGCCACTACAACTGAAATTTGTCATTCATATAATGGGCATGTAATAAAATGAGTGAATTGCTATTATTTACTTGCCATTAATGAAAGAAAACATCATGTATCTTGTATTGACAAGAATATTATGAATAAATTGATGTTTCATTTTCAAAAATAAGATATTTTATGGTAGTGGCCCTAACATCTCATTATTTATATTTGATAGTTCTAGATATAGTTATATAAATTGAATGACTCAATGACTCAAATGATGAATACCTATAGCATTATCAGCTGGATCACATAAACAAGATATGCATTTATAAAATCCATAATGATGATAGTCTAGACTCTTTTAGTTATTGAACTAATAGAGACATGCAAGTCTTATTTATTGTGCAATATGACAAAAGAATCTTCACTAGATGTAGTGGGAGAGTGACTATTCTATTAGGACTCATATATATTGATGTATATTGACCTTTTAGAATAAGTAGTAGAGGTGGTTAATAGTAACTAATAATATTTATTGATGATATCAATAGATATGGTAGTTTGTATTTAATGAAATATAAGTCTGATCTCTTAAAATGTTCAAGGAGATCATGATTGAAGACATAACCAGCTTGGTAAAAGTACTAAAACACTTCAATATGATCGATGTGGAAAATACTTCGAAACAAGAGTTTGAGGACCTTCTGGGAGACTGTTATAATGTATCATAATAAACTCCACCTAAAACATAATTATGTATCAGAAAGAAGGAACCACACCCTGTTAAGACATGGTGTGATTATCAATAAATCTTGCTAATCTTACAATTTCTTTTTTGGGTACATGCTTTACACTAAACAATGTACTGTCTAAATTGGTTTTTAAAGACACCATATGAGATATGGCATGGGAGGTATCCACATATGTATTTTATAAGGATTAGGATTGAAAGCTTGTGCAATAAATTGTTTCTAGAAAATCTTTGTCCACAAATCACATAGATGTTATTTTTTTGAATACTACTTTTATATTCCAATATAACAACAAAGTTGTTTGTTGACCAGGATGGTTGTATTTTTACAAGGAATTCAATTCCAAAGGAATCAGTGGGAGAAAGTAGAACTCAAAAAGTTTGAGACCAACAAAAGAACATAGAACCTAAAGAGGTATAATGGGAACAATGAGAATCACAAATTCTTGTGGAATCTCAAGTTTGTTGTGTAACACAAAACCTCGTATTTCTAGTAGAACGTGCCTTGAGCATGACATATTATGATATCTTATAACTTACAAAGGCGGTGAGTTGAAAATAGATGATAAGTCAATAGCCTATCTAGAAGTTATTGAGGAACTAGAGTCTAAAATGTGGCTTCATGCCATGAGATCAAAGATGGACACCATGTAAACCAAGAAGGTATGACCTTGGTGGATTTACCTGAAGGGATAAGACCCATAGGGTGCATTTGGGTTTTTGAGAAAAGACCAACATGGATGGTAGTGTATCAATCTATAAGACCATATTGGTTGCAAAGATTTCAAACAAGTTCAAGATGTTGCACATAATAAAATCTTCCCTAGTTTCCATGGTTAAATCCATCGGGATCATGCTTGCTATTGCAATTTATTACGACTAAGAGATTTGGCTAAATGGGTGTTAAAACTGCATGAATAATGTAGAGGATGTGCATGTGACACAGCCTAGAAGGTTTTATAAATCTATTTATTGCATATAAAGTCTATAAGCAACAAAGTCCAATCTTGTGAATTGAAGCAAGCATCTCAGAGTTAGAATATTCTATTTGACAAGATCGTTAAAGAGTTTGACTTGAGTCAAGATGAACATGAAGTATGTGATTACAAGAATTTAGTGGGAGCATATTTATATTCCACATAATGATGGGGAATAATATCCTTATACTACAAATGTTAAAAATTGGCTAAGAAATACCTTCTCTATGAAGGGTTTAGGTGAAGCATCCTATATGATAGGAATCAAGATCTATAGATATAGATCTAGAAGGCTTCTTGACATAAGTAAGAGCACATACATTGGAAATATGTTGAAGGGGTTCGGCATGCAAGACTCAATGAGAGAATTTTTTTGAAATTAGTATCCCTAGAGTCTAATGTCCCAATTCTTGTGAAGAATGGAAAGATCATGACTAAGATACCATATGCATTCACAATTGGATCTATCAGGTATACAATGGTGTGTACTCATCTCGTTATCTCATATGTATTGGACATTACAAGAGGAATATGTACTTATCGAGTTATCTCATATGTATTGGACATGACGAATGGAGATTAGTTGGATCCCGGTGAAAGTTATTGGGCTACCATAAAGAAAATCCTTAAGTACTTGAGAAGTGCTAAGAGGATTGATTCCTTGGTTATGGTAAAAAGGAAGAGTTGGGTGTAATGGGTTACACCAATGCAAGCTTCCAAATTGACACAGAAGGTAGAAATCTAAATTGTGTTTCACCTTAAAATAGAACTATAAGCTGGAAAAGTTCCAAGCAAGAGACAGTTGCTAACTCTATAATAGAAGTCATGTATCTTTGTGTTATGAGAACAACATAAGATATTGTGTGGATCTAAAAGTTCATATAGATGAACTTATGAGAGATCCAGTCATTAATGATGGAGTAGAAATATTGTCACAACATTGGAGATACTAGTTAGGCAAAGGAATCTCAGATAGCATACTACAGCACTTCCATCACATATGAGAGGTCATACAGTGAGGAGATGTGAAAACTTGCAAAATATTGACTAAAAGCAAACATTGCTAGCCCGCTATAAAAGCATTTGTATAGCAGAAACATGATGGACGTGTTGAGATCACTTGGACTAAGGTTCGTGAGTGATTGGCTCTAAGTGCAAGTGGGGGTCTGTTGGTATGTATTCCCAGAGAACTAATCATATGATAATTGCAATGGGCATTATACACCTAATTTGATAATGATAAAGGTAATTCCATCAATTATGTTTGTATCAATCATGAGATGATGATACAGACATAGTAGATGTCTAAATAATGATGTTACTCGATGACATATGTTTTTAGGTTGAGGATCTAAACAATGAGATCATATGTATGATAAGAGTACATACATTCTTGATTGTGTCCCTAGTCGGATATTATTGTGGAAGCAAAATAGACAATAGCAATGCATAAGACTAAAGTGTGTCTTTACTGATGATAGAGTCTCATTAGTCATGATATCAAGTCAAGCACACATGTACACATTAGATAATAGTGTATCAGACACACCCACCTTGAGGGTGATACATGGAGATCATGGAATGGTAATTAGAATCAACTCTCATAGTGATAGTGGTGATTATGGTTCTTAGACCTAAAGTCACTACACTCACCACATGTCATTCAATGTATTATGACATCATCTAACGTTGGTTATGGACATTCACTGCCAATGTAATTTGGGACCTTTAAGTTCACACGCATAGGATGCACCTAGAATGGGAGTTTATTCATGAATGATGTTTAAGTTGATTAGTAGAATCTTTAGGTATTCAACTAAAACAACAATGGTTGAAAATTAACTGATTGGACTGTGAATAGACTAGTTCAAGTGTTGAATTGATCGATTCAAGTGTCAGGTCAATAGGAAACTATTGGGAAAAATGGTACAGAGCAGGCAGAGGAATTTAAAATTGTATTACCATATTCCCCTATAAACATTAGATCACGTCAATAACTATAATGCAGGAAGGATGGTTTATGGGATATATCTGGTATTGGAGCAAGTCTAGCGACAATCCTCATCATTGTAGATGCAAAATTCTAAATCCTAGTTGCACTGGGACTCGTCTGACTACTGCACCTTCAGGTCTACACCACGAACTGCAGTCACAAACGTCGTCTTCTTCAATAGCTCATTTTGTCACAGACTGTTGGTTGACGTTGTCCTCCAAGCGACAAACAACAACTTCCCACCTCTATGGTAGTCCACATAGATCACCTAGAACTCATGTCATCCTATTGGACCAGATAGGAAGGAGTCATCCCTCTCCATCAATATACTAGTCACAGACTTGCTCTCCCACAACAACAACTCTCAGTTGTTCTCTCCAATGTTTGTCCCTCCCTTATCGGGTAGGACTTGCATGGGCTCTCGTGGTTACTACAACCAGAGAGAACAACAATTGTCAGAGGAACTAATTCTCAATTATCAGTGTTGTAGTTGTACTTTGGGAAGACCCAATATCCCTCTATATATAGGAGGGGTTAGGGTTAGGGTTAGGGTTCCCAGTCCCCAACCAATGCACGACTAAAGTGGGAGTGGAAAGGACAAGAAGATCTAGAATTTTTGCAACTTTTCTGGAAGTTTCACAACCTGCGTGTGACGAAATGGTCGTCTCGCCAAGTGAGACAGTCATTTCCTAAGTGAAATAGTCATATGCAATACGATATGGTCATCTCACTAAGAGAGATGGTCGTTTTGTGCTTTTCCAGTTAGATACGAATTGGTAAATCGTTTCCTAATTAATGGCATACATTAATTTACTTGCACCCCAAGTATGTGCAATTGAAACGAGTTCGGGAAAACTCCAAAATTTTTGTTCATCCCAACCGGGCTATCTCACATAAGAGGGACGCCCGTCTCATTCACCCAGATGACCATCTAGTAAGGCACCACTCTTTGCTTGTGATATCATAAGTTGTTATGGACATTCACTACCAACGTGATATGGGACCTATAGAGTCACACAAATAGGAACTCATCTAGAAGAGGAGTTTGATCTTGAATGATAATTGAATTAAGTACTAAAGTGTTTAGGTACTCAATTCACAAAACAGATTGATGAATTGGCTGACTGAATTGCCAAACGACCATCTCATTGGGTGATACAGTCGTTTGGGTAGCTAGACGGGTGTCTCAAGTGTTGAGACAACCATTTGGGTTGTCAGGAAGATCAGAAATTGAATTGGATTAATTCTGCCGTATGAACTGACCAGTTCAAGTTGTTGAACCGATCGGCCCGTCGCACTCACCCAGACGGCCATCTAGTGAGTTCGAGTCGAGCCGATCGGTTCAACAACTTGAACTGGTCAATTCATACGGCAGAACTAAGCCAATTCAATTTCTGATCTTCCTGACAACCCAAATGGTTGTCTCAACACTTGAGACACCCGTCTAGCTACCCAAATGGCTGTCTCACCCAATGAGATGGTCGTTTGGCAATTCAGTCAGCCAATTCATTGATCTATTTTGCAAATTGAGTACCTAAACACTTTAGTACTTAATTCAATTATCATTCAAGATCAAACTCCTCTTCTAGATGAGTTCCTATTTTTGTGACTCTATAGGTCCCATATCACATTGGCAGTGAATGTCCATAACAACTTATGATATCACAAGCAAAGAGTGGTGCCTAGTCGCACATCATTGCTACCAAAGTAAATGGAAAAGTTGGGGAAAAACTTCAACCTACAATCTGTGTTTGGTGTTATAGTGTTTTTATAGTTTCTTTGTCACTGATGCCCAGATTGAACTAGAGGCATGGAGCAGTCACCCTCATTTTTATTCAATCTTGTTTCTTGAACCAAGATCAGAGTGTCTCAGATATATGTAAGCTCAATATCACATATTGACTCACATGCGCATCGTCATGCTTTTCTCAGTCTTGCTTATCAAAAGGCCTAGGACATCAAAATCCAATAGAAGGGACAAATCCCATGTCTATCACTCACAGTAAATCCCCATGTGTCAAAGCCACCCACCATTATAACAACCTATGTTTCAGGATTGCATTTGATGGTGTCAAAGTATACCCAATGACATGTGTTGAGTGCCATGATTTTAGGTCTAAGAACCACAAGTACCACCATCACTATGAGAGTTGACTATGACTTCCATGATGATGGCTTCCATGTGTCAGTTTCACAGTGGGTCTATCTGATACATTGTTCTTCTAACATGTATCTGTGTGATTGGTTATATATTGTCATATCATGACAAATGAGACTCAGTCATCAACCAACTCATACTCTAATCTTATGTGTTATTGTTGTCTATCAACCTTACATAGTAACAACCGATCACTAACATAATGAGAATGTAAATATGTACTCTTAACATCCGCATGATCTCATTTCTTCCAAGTCACGTACTTGAAGACATATGTTATTGAGCAATATTATTCTCTAGATATTTATAATGTCACATCATTATCTCATAACTGAATTAAACAGAATAAATTGGAAGCTTGCCTTTTATTAATAATCAAATCATTTACATAATATGCCACTCCAATCATCACATGATTATCTCTCTGGGCATATATAACCAACAAACTCCCACTTGCACTTAGAGCCAATTACCCATGAATCTTATTCCAAGTGACCTTACATGTCCATCATGATCTGCTGTGAAAGTGCTTTTGTCAAGGGATCAGTAACATTGCTTTCAGTTGGTACTTTGCAAATCTTTACATATCCACATTGTATGATTTCTCGTATGAGATGATACCGCCTTTGTATATGATTTGAACATTGATGTGATCTAGGTTCCTTAGCTTATGCAATAGCTCCATTGTTGTCACAATATAGCTCAATTGCATTGCTGATGCTTGGAACAACCCCAAGTTTTATGATGAACTTCTTGGTCCATACATCCTCCTTTGTTGTACTTGATGTAGTAATATACTCAGCCTCTGTTGTAGAATCGGCAACTATTTCTTGCTTAGAACTCTTCTAGCTCATAGCTCCATTGTTGAGGCAAAACATGAATACTAATTGTGATTTTTAATCATCTTGATTAGTCTGGAAGTTTGCATCGGTGTAACCTTTTACAACCAACTCTTCCTCTCTGCCATAGACCAAGAAATGATCCTTAGTCCTTCTCAAGTACTTCAGGATGTTCTTTGTGGCTATCTAGTGAGCATCACCTAGATCTGACTAATATTTGCTCGTCATGCTCAAGGCATACAAGACGTATGGACAGTGCACAACATTGCATACATGATTGATCCAATTGTCGAGGCATATGGAATCTCACTCATGTGTTCCATTTCTTCAAAATAATTGGGACATTGATCTCTAGAGATGGGGACACCATGACACGTAAGTAGGTTTCCTCTCTTTGAGTTCTCCATGTTGAACCGCTTTAACACTTTGTCAATGTATATTCTCTTCTTATTCCAAGAAGTCTTCTGCGTCTATCTCTATAGATCTTTATCCCCAAGATGTTGGATGCTTCTTCAAAGTCTTTCATAGAGAATGTATTACCAAGCCATGCCTTTTGTAAAGTAGGGATTTCATTCCCCATCAATAGTATGTCATCTACATATAATATGAGGAATGTCACAATGCTTCCACTAACCTTCTTGTGCACACAAGACTTATCTTCATTTTGAGCAAAGAGAAACCCTTTGACTGTCTCATCAAAATGAAGATTCTAGCTCTGAGATGCTTGCTTCGATCCATAGATTGACCTTTGTAGCTTACATACTTTATTGGAAAACTTTGGATCTATAAACCCCTTAGGTTGTGTCATATACAAATCCTCCACAAGATTCCTGTTAACGAATGCAGTTTTAACATCCATTTTTCAAATCTCATAGTCATGATAAGATACAATAGCAAGCGTGATCCTGATGGATTCAACCATGGCCACTGGAGAAAAAGTTTTGTCATAGTCAACACCTTGAACTTGTCTAAAACCCTTTGCAACCAATCTACCCTTATAGGTTTGGACCTTTCCATCCATGTCGGTCTTCTTCATGTAGACCCACTTGCACCCTATGGGTTTACCCCTTCAGGTGGATCCACCAAAGTCCATACTTTGTTGGTATACATGGATTCCATCTCAGATCTCATGGCATCAAGCCATTTCTTAGACTTTGGTCCCTCCATAGAATCTTTATAAGTAATTGTCTCATCATCTATGACCAATTTAGTGCCTTCCTAAGTTACAAGATATCCAAATCTCTCAGGTTCAAGGCGTGTCCTATCACATCTACAAGATCCTTGTGTTACTTGAGGAATTTGAGATTCCACAACACCTTGTGAATCTTTTGGTTCCTCTTGTACATCTAATGATTTAATGTTTTCTTGTTGGTCTCAAACCTCTTCGAGTTCTACTTGTCTCCCACTGATTCCTTTAGAAATAAATTCCTTTTCTAGGAATGCAATATCTCTAGCAACAAACACTTTGTTGTCATATGGACTATAGTAGTAGTATCCCACAGTTTCTTTGAGATATCCAACACAGTAACATTTTTTACATCTAGGGCCAAGCTTTTTAGGAAAAAATTTCTTCACATAAGCTTCATAACTCAAAATCCTCATAAAAGACATTTTGGTATGCTTCCCAGTCCATATCTCATACGGTGTCTTTTGAACTGACTTAGATGGTAGTCAGTTTAGTGTAAACATGACAGTTTCGAGAGCATACCCCCAGAAGGTATTTGGAAGCTCATCTAAACTCATCATAGATCGCACCATATCTAGTAATGTGTGATTCCTTCTTTCTGATACACCATTATGCTGAGGTGTTCCATGCGGAGTCCACTGAGATACAATTCCATGGGCTCTAAGAAGGTCCTCAAACTCCTAGTTTAAGTATTCTCCACCTCGGACAGAACAAAGTACCTTAATACTTTTACCAAGTTGGTTTTGTACTTCATTCATAAACTCTTTGAACTTTTCAAGAGCTTCTAACTTATGTTTCATTAAATAAACATAGCCACACCAACTGAAGTCATCAATGAAGGTAATGAAGTACTTGAACCCACCTCTATCATCTGTTCTAAAAGGTCCACATACATCAATATGTATGAGTCCTAATAGATCATTAGCCCTCTCATTGTTGCCAGTGAAGGGGGTCTTAGCCATCTTTCCCAACAAACAAGATTCACACATTTCAAATGATTCAAAATCAAAAGAGTCCAAATAACCATCCTTATGGAGTCTAGATATGTGATTCTCATTTATGTGCCCTGGACGACAATGCCAAATGTATGTTTTGTCTGAGTTGTTGAGTTTTATCCTTTTGGTATTAACATTATATACATATGTATTTAGATATAACAAGTAAATACTATAAGAAATAAGGGCACTGCCATAAAAGATCTCGTCTTTTGAAATAGAACATCGACCACTTTTAATATGGAATTAAAATGCATCATTGTCCAAACAAGATACATATATGATGTTTCTATTTATATCATGTACATAATATCAGTTCTTTAACTCTATTACAAGCCTTGTGGGCATAGATATACTATAGGTTTGAACTGCATTGGCTGTCACTCTTGCACCATTAGCAACTCACAATTCCACCTCACCTTTCTCCAAAGGCCTACTTCCCTTCAGATCTTGCATATGAGAACATATGTGAGATCCACATCTAGTATCTAATACCTAAGATGATGTAGATAGATTTATCTCAATAACGTATATACCTAAAGTGGAGATCACCATCCCCATCTTTTTCTTCTTGAAAACCTTCAAGCACAAAGGATGAGTTCTTATTGTACTTTTCTTTTTCCTTATCTTAAGTGTTGAAGAATTGGACTTAGGCTTGACCGTAGAACTCTTCTCAGTATTGCTTTGCTCCTTGGACTCAGCCTCGCTGATCACCATCACGGGCTTGTCCTTCTTCACTTTTGCTTCAGCATGAATTAACATGGCAAGCAGTTTTGACATCTGTCTAGCCAAATTACTCACATGCTGGCATGCAATAAAATAGCTATATGATTCTAGCATAATCTTTAGAATCATACCAATAGCCAACTCTTGGATCAAGGTAATTCCTAGATCTTGAAGATGATACATATGTCCAATCATATTGAGCACATGGTCTTCTACTAAGGTTCCCTCTGTCATCTTTGACTCATGTAGCACCTTTAAGATAGCATTCCTTTCTTGCCTGTCAAGACCAAGTATTACCTTCCTAAGATGTGTCACCATCTCAATAACACTCATGTCCTCACATTGCTCATGCAACTCATAGTTCACGCAACTTGGCATAAGGTACTTTATCTCTAAGGCTTCATTGGCATGCTTCCAGTAAGCATCCACTTGTGCCCTAGGTGCATCAGGATAAGGTATTTCAGGCACTGGTTTTTCAAGGACGTAGAGCTTGCACTCTTCATTGAGAACCCTTCTCAAAGTCCAAAACAAGTTGTAGAAATTTCTCGTGTCAAGTTTTTCCTTCTTCAGGACCAATCGCAAATTGGATTTGTTCTTCATTGGTTCAACATGAGAAAATTTGGCATTTGTCAAAAACCATTTTTTGATTTGAAAAATTTTGACGATATTAATTAGGTCTTTAATTATTATTGCTTCCACTATTTTATTTGAATTGATAGCCCTTAATATCAATTCAGAATATTGTAGTGTACAATATTCTAGTGGGCCAGGATCCATATTTCATCAAGTCATGAGTCGGATTTTTTCGATCGCCCACAACCTGACTATTTAGGTAGGTCATCATGCCAATTGCATCATATGCAACTCTTCGATAGATGATATATGCAACACCTTCCCATGGTCATCTGCATGCCTCTGGGCTTGGGCTCTCCAAGTCACCAGTTAAGCCAGACCCAATAGACAATACGATAGATATGCACCATGCTTTGTGAAAATCTACATATCTACCATCACACTTCCATGAGATAGACGGCGCACCATGCTTTGTGCAAATCTACACTTAGTCGATTAAGCTTTTCATGTATATTTCTAATGGAAGGCATCTAAGACTTAATGTTTTAGTCGAGGGAGTTTGTATAAATACATATACTTTATCCAATCACCACATACATAGTATGTATCATATACATGCTATATCCCACAATGAAAACATGAAATAAACAAAAGCAATGGTTATGGCCAGTCCTAATGTAATCCCTTGTAGCCACAAGGAATTACAGTCATCTAGGTCTACATTACATGTAAAAACTTATTGTTGATGAAGGTATGTTCTTGCCAATCTGGGTTGATCAGTTCAACCCTTAAACCGATGGCTTGCCTCATGGCTGATAGTTAGGTCATCTCACCGGTTTCTTGTTCCTTATGTCCACCATCGATTGGCTCCTCCAGTGGATTGGTTGGGTCCACCGGGAAATCGGTCTGGCTTGTCCTCCAATGTCCTTCATCTTTGTCATAATAGGAAAGTAAACTATCCTACTATTACATGATTGTAAGGAAACCTTGAGTTACATTCGAGGGGAGCAAAGGTATAAGATAATTAACTTTACATTGGGAAGATAAGATAGAGACTCAGCATGCATACTGAGATAATCGGATCAACCATACACACACATCCATGCATATATAGGGGTTATTGGCCATAACCATGCTATACTATCCACCATCAAAGCCATTTTAGGGTGACACGTGTAAATTTTATATATATATCATATATATATATTAGTTTGGGATTATCGTGGTGTTTGGATTTGACAAGATATTATTTGTATGGCATGCAATAATAGAATGACAAAACTAGAATCTGATCATATCGATTATCCTGTAATATATTAAATTGATGTTGGCTCTGATACCACTGTTGGGAAATATGGTACATATAAGGCAGTGGAATTTAAAATTTTATTACCATATTCCCCTATAAACAATAGAACGCGTCAATAACTATAATGTAGGAAGGATGGTTTATGGGATATACCTGGTCCTGGAGTAAGTCCAGTGACAATCCTCATTGTTGTAGATGTGCAACTCTGAATCCTAGTTGCACTAGGACTCATCTGACTATTGCACCTCCTGGTATGCACCACAAATCGGAGCCATGAACTTTGTCTTCTTCAGCATCTCCTCTTGTCACGGACTGCTAGTTGTCGTTGTCCTCCAAGCGGCAAACAACGACTTCCTGCCTCTATGGTAGTCCACACTTACCACCTAAAACTCATGTCGTCTTGCTGGACCGAACATGAAGGAGTTGTCCCTCTCCGTCAGTGCACTAGTCAAAGACTTGCTCTCCCATAATGACAACTCTTAGTTGTTCTCTCCCGTGACTGTCCCTCCCTTGTCGGGTAAGAATTTCCTGGGCTCTCGTGGTTACCACAACTAGAGAGGATAACAGTTGTCATAAGAACTGATTCTCAATTGTATGTGTTGTAGTTGTACTTTGGGAATCCCCCAATACCCCTCAATATATAGAAGGGGTTAGGGTTCCCAGTCCCCAACCAATGTGGGACTAAAGCAAGAGTGGAAAGGACGAGAAGATCTTGAATTTTCGTAACTTTTCTGGAAGTTTCACAAACTGCATGTGATGAAACAGTTGTCTCGCCAAGTGAGACGGTCGTTTCGCTAAGAGAAATGGTTGTCTTGGACGCGAGATGGTTGTATCACACTTTCCCAGTCAGAATTTGAATTGGCAAATCATTTCTTAATTAATGTCATACATTAATTTACTTGCACCCCAAGTATGTGCAATTGAAATGAGTTTGGGAAAACACCACAACTTTCATTCATCCCAACCGGGCCGTCTCACATAAGCGGGACGCCTGTCTCACTCACCTAGATGGCCATCTGGTGAGTTCGAGTCGAGCAGATCGGTGCAACAACTTGAACCGGTCGGTTCATATGGCAGAACTAAGCCAATTCAATTTCTGATCTGCCTGACAACCCAAACGGTTGTCTCAACCCTTGAGACACCCGTCTCGCTACCCAAACGATTGTTTCACCCAATGAGATGGTTGTTTGTCAATTCAGTCAACCAATTCGTCGAACTGTTCTGTGAATCAAGTACCTAAACACTTTAGTACTTAATTCAATTATCATTCAAGATCAAACTCCTCTTCTAGATGAGTTCCTATGTGTGTGACCCTATAGGTCTCATATCACATTGGCAGTGAATGTCCATAACAACTTATGACATCACAAGCAAAGAGTGGTGCCTAATCGCACATCATTGCTACCCAAGTAAATGGAAAAGTTGGGGAACAACTTCAACCTACAATCTGTGTATGGTGTTATAGTGTTTATATAGTTCCTTTTTCACTAATGTCCAGATTGAACTAGAGGCATGGAGAAGTCACCCTCATTATTATTCAATCTTGTTTCTTGAACTAAGAGCAGACTGTCTGAGATATATGTAAGCTCAATATCACATATTGACTCACATGCACATGGCCATTCTTTTCTCAGTATCGCTTTTCAAGAGGCTTATGACATCACACTCTAGTAGGAGGGACAAATCCCATGTCTATCACTCACAATCAATCCCCATGTGTCAAAGCCACCCCCACTCTAGTAGGAGGGACAAATCCCATGTCTATCACTCACAATCAATCCCCATGTGTCAAAGCCACCTACCGTTATAACAACCCATGTTTCATGATTGTGTTTGATGATGTCAAAGTGTACCCAACGACATGTGTTGAGTGCAGTGGTTTCAGGTCTAAGAACCACAAGCTCCACCATCACTATGAGAGCTGACTATGACTTCCATGATGATGGCTTCCATGTGTCAGTCTCATGGTGGGTCTATCTGATACACTGTTCTTCTAACATGTATCTATGTGATTGGTTTGATATCGCCATATCATGACCAATGAGACTCAGTCATCAACCAACTCACACTGTGATCTTATGTGTTATTGTTGTCTATCAACCTTCTACAGTAACAACTGATCGGGGACATAATGAGAATGTAAATATGTACTCTTAAGATGGGCATGATCTCACTTCTTCCAAGTCACGTACTTGAAGACATACGTCATTTAGAAATATTATTCTCTAGACATTTATAATGTTACATCATTATCTCATAACTGAATTAAACTGAATAAATTGAAAGCTTGTCTTTTATTAATAATCAAATCATTTACATGATATGTCACTACAATCATCACATAATTGGCTCTCTGGGCATACATAACCAACAGAAACTGCATTGGCTAAGTATTGGTTGAACCGGGGAAGGAACCAATCAGATCATGGTCTAAAATGACCAGTTCAATGATCAATTCAATTGGATCAAGGATTGATGTTGACATCATATTTTGCACTAAATAAATATTGAATGACAGTGTGATTCAAAATGGGAAAGACATAAATCGGCTGGTTCACATGTGAACTGATCAATTCAACAGTGAACCGACTGGTTCACCATTTGTAGCTTCTAGAAAAATCATAAAATTTCATTTCTTTGACTCCTAGATCGATTGAAAATCCTGACCCTGGCCCTCCTATAAATAGAGGGGTACTGGGAGATTCCCAAACACAATAATAAGCTTTGATAATTGTATTCCTCTCTAGTTTCGGTGACCATGAGAGCTCGAGCAAGTCTTACCCGTCAAAGGGAGGGATATCAAGGGAGAGATAGTTGTGAGAGCAAGTCAGGTATAGCACTCTAATGTTCGAAGGGACAGCTTCTTCCCGTTGGCTATGGTAGCACAACGTGGAGTTTCTGGTGGTCTGCATGGGCTAATCTAAAGGCGAGGAGTCATTTACAATATAAATGGCCTTTAGTGGCATTTAATTTTGTGGCATTTGTTAAAATGGCCATTAAAAATTTACTTATAGTGGCGTTTATCATTCAAATGCCTCTACATATATACTAGTATAAGAGTTAACAAAAGAACTCTAATACTGGCTTTTATTTATATTTACAGCGGCACTTTCCACATGTCAATCTCTAGATTTTATTTTATTTAATCAGTCTACTTAATATCTTTCCGTAATCGGCTGAATTGGAATCCTTATTTGACTATTCTAGAATTATTATTTGCAAAACGCGCCATCTCATTTTCCGGTTAGCGCTTCTTTTTCCGATAATCACAAATTGATGTGGGTGCTTCTACCCCATTTTTTAACACGGAGCACATCTCAACTTAGCCAAGTTTTCCTTCTCCGCCTCCACACCTCCGTCTATCCCATACCCTAAACTACTGGACTTCGATTCCCAGTCCTTCCTGGATGTCGTCTTCGCGGTGATTATCAAAACCAACATGTGTATGTAGTTGAGAAGGAGGCGTTGTGTGCAATGGACAAGGAGTGCAAGGGCGTTGTGGAAAAGGCATCATACTCAGTTCAGGAGCCGCCAAGAGGACAAGGTGATCCATTCATGTCTGCATCTTCAATCCTAATATGTAACGATCCATATGCTTGCCCCCTCCACTTTGTTATTCAATTCATTTGTGGTCTCTGATCGTTATTTTGGTAGTTAGCAAACAACTCTTAGAGACAGACAACCAGAGTAACATGACCAACTATACATCCATTTGTGATCCGAATAACCAAGATAACGATCAACAATAATTATATGTATTCCTCTTCATGATGCTCATTAAAAGATAATACTTAGAATTCTTTCCACTTGTTCAGGTCATTGGTGTGTCAACATTATCTGCCAACTTAATCTTTCGTTGTGAATCGTTCAATCATAACTATAAAGCTATCAGTTCGGATCTTCGTATTTGATTACCATATCAATAAAAAGTAACCATTTTTTACGATGCCAAGAGACGATCGTATCCGGTGTAGTGAATATTTTTTCTCCATTTTCAAACTACTTTATAACAAAACCCACTTCCTGATAAGCACAAACATATGCTAAAAATTTCCGTATGTGTATTTCAAATGTGTATGCTTCCTGAACTTAATTTTAATTTTTTGTTCCTGAAATCTTTTGCTTCCTCGATATAGAGTTGTAGGAAGGAAGAGAATGAAGGCTATATTTCTGGAATCTAGTTCGTAAGAATATATGTTAACAATGAACATATCGAGCACCTTAACTGCTAACTGGAGATGCAATGTGGATGAACGTGGTATCTAAGGGAGTTCAAATTTTTTTGATGTTCTTTCTGGCTGTTGGTATGTTCGAATAAGAAGTGTTACAATCCCAATTTTGGGTTCATTGGCTGAGAAATGTAATTTCTCATATTAAATATAAATGAATAAATAATGAATGAAAGTATGATTTTTGTTTAAAATAGCCTTGTTGAGTTATTTGTGGGTTTTATTGGCTATTGGGCCCAAATAACAAGAAAGTTCAATTAATGAATGAATAATTGAATTTTTGAGAAAAGAAGAATGTGGAAACCTCTAGAAGGCAAATCCAAAAAGGGATTTCGTGCCTCTTGGATTCCTTGGGTTTCAAGGAGTCTAAAGTTGCAAAGAAAAGCAATAAGAAACGAAAAAAATTAATTAAGTATTTCTTTATTAAGGAAGAAATTGAAAACAATGGTGAAATGTGGGAAATAAGAGAAAAGAGGTATATTTGAGTAATCCTTGATGGAATTTTGTATCCCAAGGATTCTTAATGATAAAAGGAATACCAATGACGAAAATAAAAGAGAAATAAAGAGAAATCCTCAAAAAGAGATATTTTAATGAGAAATAAAATGAAGAATAATGCATTTAGATGCATCTAGAATGATAATGAGTATCCAATAAAAGGAATTTCGAATTATTAGAATTCCTTGGGGACCAAGGAGCCCAATTAATAAAAGAGGAAAGAGAAAATACCCATAACAGAAAATAAGAAGATAATGTGAGTATACCATTAATGTATTATGTGGTATTGCTAAAAAGAAAGTAATTTCTATTAGAGGAAAGTAGGATTCCGTGCCTAAGGATTGAAAAGCAAGAAACAAAGAGGATAAGTGGGATAATTTTCAAAATCCTAGAAGTTATAGAAAAAAGAATATTAAGAGAATAAGTTAAGAGAGTGAGAAGATTTCTTCTCATTAAAGGAATATGTTTCCTTTAAGAAGGGGGACTTATTTCCACTAGGAAACGTCTTGGGGTGTGAGTACCCACCCCTATAAGAGGGGTAGAACCCCTGCCTCGAGATCTAGAGAGAAAATCCCCGTCTTCCTCTCTTCCTCATCCTCTTCTTGTTTCTTTACGGTTGAAAACCCTAACCATGAACTCATAGAGCCATCTTGGCGGTTCGCAGCTGATCTAGATGCTCGGTGGAGGCACGACGCATCTCCGAAGTTCTAAGGTGGAGGGCCACCCTTCCCTTCCCGCCATCCTTGCGCGATACCTGCAGCACGACCGCCAGGCCGGCCACAGGTTGCAGGCCTGGCCAACGCAGGCCAGAAGCTTGGACCGTGAGAGATTGGCATCCATGGGAATGCCAAGGTGTGTCGGAGGTGGAGGTACCACCGCCGGTGGTCGCTGGAACCCAAGGGGGAGAGAAGAAGCCCCACACCTCGCGTCTAGGGCGGCTGGACGCGCCATCGCAGGGAAGAAGATGACCTGCGGGTCGATTGGACAAGAATACCCCTCCTGAACATGAAGCAGCAATCCACGGCCCGGAGGTATAAGATTCAATTCGTCATATTCTCAAGGCTAGCACATTGCATGGTAAATGGACGACGTGGCAGCTTCCGGTTAGTCTAAAAAGGTACTTCTTGCAAAATTCATAACTAAATATTCGTAGCACGGATGAGTACGCATAAAATATGAAAGTTGCTCAGAAAAACGAGAGGAATCTAATAAAAATATTATTGGATCTTAATTCTTCTTTCAATTCGAAAAGTAATGGAAGTTGTTAACTTTAATGTATTAATGGTTAAGAAACCCTATTTTGATATAATTAATGTGATTAGTAGGGTTTAATTGATGATTAAAGTTGATATTGACCTGTTAATCATAAAAAGATATATTAAGATCGAAAAAGATGAATCTTGCATGTAAATAGTTTAATTGAAAGTTCATGTGCATGAATAGGCTTTAATAGGCCTTGAAACCCTAATGTTGGTAATTAGGACTATTAATGACTTTAATTATTTGATTTCATGTATAGAACTTAGTTTCCATGGTTATAAGCTATTTCGAGCATTAAAGTTCCTAATGTGTGGAATAAATACCCTAAATGTAGTAACTAGGGTTTTCTCATGAATAAAAGGTGGAATTGATAGCAAATCGAGTTCATATGTGTTTTGGACCATAATGAACTATGAATTGATGATAAATGTGTATAATGATCTTATCATGGATTAAAAGGATAAAAATAGTAGCTTTGATAAAAAGAGGCTTAATGAGATTAATTAAAGGTTAATTATGCCTTTAATCCGGAATTGAGGGTTAGATATGGAAACAATTAGGATTTGTGATCAATTGCGTTAAATTAGGGTTTTAAATAGTAAAAGATGAAGTGAAGCCCTAATTGCAATGGAAACCCTAAAAGTGGACTAGAAACCCTAGGAAGCGAGCTAGATTTAATAGATCTCAATGACATGAGTAATAAAAGAAGATTGTATAATTGTTTCAGGATCTTATTGAATGCTTGCTTGCCTTTTGTTGTTTGGATTATTCCTGCACCTGAATCTACATGTGCAGGTATGTGGTTACGCTTATGACTACCCGAATTAGTTTTCTGGGATTTTGTCGATGTTTTCATCGCGGCTTGAACTAAACTGTTGGATGTTTTAATTCATGCAAATCCTAAAGTGAATATGACTATCACATAAGAGATATGCCTACTAGCTCAGATCCTAGTCCCCTCTGTAGCTTAATGGGTTGACCTAGTAAATGGCTACCAATGGGGTAGGCCCATCAGGTCATTGAATGACTTAGTAAATGGCTACCAAGGGGGTAGGTCCATCAAGTCACATTGAGTTAGAGATTGGACTACTTATGGGTAGTGCCATGCGACTCAACCCTAAATATTGATCTACCTGTTAGGTAGGATCATGCGGGGTTTAATAAGGATCTACCTAGAGAGAGGTAGTATCTCAGTCCACTGTAGGGACAGCACAGAGATAGGGGATAGGAAAAGATTGAGTAGTATGGTTTAAAACATAATCTTGGTTGTTAAATGATAATTGGCTGATTACTTTGTTACTATAGTTGCACGATTATTGTTTCCCCCACATACCAGATTCTTGCTGACCGACGTTTTGTTTGTCGACGTTTTAGGTACAAATGAAAAGAACAAATAGTAAAGTGGCATATGTGGAACGAAATGAGAAATAACATTTACAGGAGGATTAGTTAGATTAGTAACTTCATGGATAGAAGTTTAGAAATCCCAGCTTTTAAAAAGGTAAGTAAAGTTTTTATTTTTATACCAGTTTTCAGTTTAGTTGGTAAAGTTTATTAATTATTACTGATTATTTTTCGAACCTTTGATCATGTTAATTGAATAACGGCTCTGACCTTCGGGTCTCCCTTAATTGGGGGTTACCGGGAGGCGGGGTCGTTACAAGAAGCATGCTGCTATGAATTGGATTGAAGGGAGGGGAAATCTGTAGACTGTGAGGTAATTATCACTGAAGAAATAGTGAACAAGGTTCTTAGAACCACGGTGCGGCCTTTGTGGAACTTAACATGCTAAAAAAAATTATTTTCTCAGCCCTAGCTGGAGTTCTAGGTGGTTTGAATGCTCACGCCTACAACATTGTGACTGCACAATCTTCATTGGTATTGGCTAAGACCCAGAACAGAATGTTGATAGCTCCCATTTTCTGACTAAGCTAGAACCTATAAATGATGGGATGGTTCTACATATATTTGTTACATGCCTGAAGGCTGAAAATATTGTTATTGTTGAGCAGTAGCCAAACATTATTGTTGCATAGTAGGTAAATATCTCTGTATGTTTTCATATAGCTATTTTATTCCTTAATGGATGAGGTTGACAATTATATTTTAGAAGTTTAAGATACCTTGCATCCCTCATGCTAAGAAGGAACCTAGGATCAGTATCATATTTGACCCTCCACTCTTATAGAACTTTTAATTGTTTTCCAATTTGTATTACAAATTCATTATTATCATTTGGTTGAAACCTAAAGTCATAAATTTCGAATGACGCCAAACTTAGGCTCTCTCGTATCTTATACTATATAAATCTATACATGTGTTGTCTCATGCTTCAGCTAGAATTCCAATATTCTTGACAAAAATCTGACACATGTTTGCTCCCCATTTGTTGGTTTCTTTGTTGGGGTTGAAGCTGATATACTACTCAGATTTCCTCCTCAAGAAGATAACTTAGAAGTAGATTTACAACAAAAAGTCTAAGAGTGATATTCTATTAAGATTTCCTCCTCAAATAGATACCTTAGAAGTAGGTTTACAACAAAAATTCTAAGACCCTCTTACTTAAATCTGGTAACCTTTCTCCCCACACAAACTATAACTAGTCTTAAAATTCTATTATGTAACTTTGTTACAAAAACTTATCTATTGGCTCATAAATTTCCAAATACTTGAAACAGTTTGCACAACATTTATGAGTTATCAAAATGAGTTAGCTATTCTTACATTTACCTTTGCTACATCTGCTAAAATACATGAGGCATCACATCTTTTAGGATTTTAGGATCTAATGGTTTCCATAATAGTTTCTAGTTGAATTTCACTACATCAAAGGATTAGGAGATGTAATCTGGTGCCAATGAAAGTTTACCCTTCTATACTTATTTTCTTAGCAAAGTTCATGAATGTGCACGATGGATTGGGCAGCTGAGTTCATGCATCTACTCATTACATTTTTTTATTAATCGGTGATTTGATATGTCATTAACATTAATATTTCAATCCCTATAATATCAGGTAGGTGTAGTTAGTGGGGCACCCAACTGGATTCTCAATAATCACTTTTGGATCTATTTGGCATGAAAAGTGCTAAGGCCCAGTGCAAATTCTAGGCTACTATCCACCATAGTTGTTGGTTCTATTCTCAGTGGGAGTTTGTCTCTCATGTCATCCATCACAACTAGGAAACTAGTTAAGAGCTGCATGAAATACATCAGACTACCAGGTACAATGAATATTTAATCAATATATGTCATATTACATGTGAATATGTTACTACATATGTTTAATTTACATGTATTTTTCATATATATATATATATATATATATATATATGCTACTATCATGCATGTACACCCTATTGGTAGTTACATGAGAAGGCATTGTCCAAATATAAAACACATTTGGTTGGGTTTCAGCAACAAGTGGTTTAGTCTCATGCATTTCAGTAGGCCATTCGGGATCAAGCACTATGAGAAACTTGCCAATAATGTATGTCTCTTCTGGAAGGATTTTGGAATCTTCATCGAGAGAGAGGTGATTGGTAGTTTCTAGTACTCTGAATCTTGTGAGTGTGTCTTTCTTGTGAACTTGTAGGTTGCCACTTCATTGGAAAATGTTTGGGATATAAGGCAGACGTCGCCCACTTTCAGAGCTGACATATGATGCTATCAAGAAGCTCCCTAACAAATGTTGCTTTAGTGCGGTAAGTGGTCCTCCACTTTCAACATGATTACGTTATTAGCCAACACGTATATATGATGAACGTATGGAAGGAAAATAAAGGTGAATTTAAAAGATGGATCAATGTAGTTGATCGATCATGGAGGGAACGAGGCTTTCCATAATTATTATCTTATATGTATTCAATGTAGCTACTCAATGATGATCTATATTGGGTTGAAAATGAATAATGGTGATCAATGTATTAATGTACACATTATTTAAAAACTATTTGCATTTGCACTACATATGATATGATGTTACTAACTCTAATCTATTTTATTTGGTACCTATGAATTATGGTGGTGGGGACTAGATTTTAAATTCCACCCTCACCCACCCACCCAAACCTACCCACACACTATCCCCTGATGTTGCATCACCTCAATCAATGAGGTTAATTAGCAAACCAAGTACTTGTGTATATAATAGTAATTATTTGTTATTGTCAAAAGGTGAATAAAATCAGAGAGGGAATTAATTTCTAATAGTATTCTTCACTTGTGTACATTTTGATAACCAGAAACTTATTATTATGATCCAAGATTGACTTGTTTAGTTGAGCAACAAAAGGAGAAATGGAGGCATGAAGACCATCCTTCCAGTGTATCTACTTGACATGGGCATCTACATACATGGAGGCACTCAGGATTTTCATAAAAGATTACCAAGAGGGCATACAACAAGTTATGGAAAGTGAGGAATATGTGAAGCCAAAGCAATAATGATGCTTGTTGACTTCATTATAGAAGGTTGTAGGTACTATTATGCTATATCACTTGTAACTTCGATCTCATGCTAGTTGTAGACACATTAATATTATGTTTCGGGAGTTAATATCTGAAATCTGCATGAATTTGCTTTGATTAAAATAGGGGGTTTGCAGGCAAATGAGCTTTGTCATTAGTGGGACTCAAAGGACAATTTGGATGCAGACAGATGAGTTTTGTCATTATTGGGACTCAAAGGAAATTTGGATGCAAACAGATGAGTTTTGTCATTTGTGGGACTCAAATGAAAATTTGGATACAAACAATTATCTCTCATGACAAATCAAAGGCACAGTCTGAGTCCTAATATGCTTATTGGTGACAATACATGCAACTGCTCTTGCTCTTTTTAAAGTTCCTCAATGCAATAGTTCATGCACGAATGACTTCACATGCTAGTATGTTACAATCAATACTATTTCTAAAACATTTGTTTAAACTTAGTCAAAACTTTCGTTGTTCTGGATCCTCTTAATATAGATATCACATCGTGAACATCAATGTTTTTGTGTAGTTAGAGCATGGACTTTTTGTGCCAGTTATCAAGGTAAGTGACATACTCTACTTGGTTGCATTATTTCCATCCTAATTGGTTGTTGTCTCATGATCTTATGGGCATATTCTAGGATTCTGACAAGAAGGGCCTACCCAGAATTGTTGTGGTAAAAAATTTGACGCAGAAGGCAAAGTAAAATGGCCTAAAATATAAAGAATATGTGGTTGAAATTGGACATGTTGTCGAGCAGCTGAGAGGAAAGCAATACCAAGTCAAGGACTTGATCAATTTTCTTTTAGCTCCTTCATGGCAGTCACTCTAAGGTGTGACCATATGAGAAGAACAAGATTACTGTTGCAATTGGTGTAATGGTTGTCAACATTTCTTGAAGTTGGCAAGTGTTATGCATGGATACTAAGAAACAAGAATGCCATCAAATGAAGTTATGGTATGAAGTAGAAAAATGTTGTACACATGCATTGTATTTATTAAAAGGGGCAAGGTAAAATGTCCTCCCCATGTAATTTGCATTTGATTGTGAATACAAAATATCCATACTTTTGAAAATGTGAGTTAAAAGCAATTGTCGTTCAATTAATTTTTTTAGAAACAAACTAAAAAATTAAATAACTAAAAGCCATGAAAATGTAATTAAATAGATAGTATGTCATTAGTGGCATTTTTTATATGCCATTACACTCAATAAGAATAGTGTCACACATCATCGTAATACACAATAGTGGCATTTATATAAAAGCCAATTTGACGGATAGTGGCCTTTTTGTAAAAGCCAAATAATGTTTTCGTGGCATTTATATGGCATTTATTTAAAGTCATTAAAGCCAAGCATTTAGTGGTATTTACAACTTACACCACTATATCTCTAGTGGTATTGGTACTAGTCGCATTTTTTAAGTGTCAATAACTGCCATTAACCATGTTTAATGACATTTATTTTTTATAGAGGCATTTCTAAAATGCCACTAATGTGTATGTTTGTTGTAGTGTATTTGCTTTGCTAGGAGGATGCAGTCAACCACCGTCCATGGTGATCAACTAGGAGTTCGTTGTCGACAGCCATCCAAGTGTGATTTGAGAAAGAAGCACACCGCAACAAGAGTTGTCACTGGACTTGCTCCAAGACTAGGTATAACCCTTATTACCTTCTTTCTTAGATACATTGTTGTTGACACAATCTGCTAGTTAGGAAATTGAGCATTAAATTTTTTGCTTCTACTGCCTTATTTGTTGCTCTGATTTCCCAAAAAGAAACCATCATGAAGCAAGTCCACAAAGGATCATGTGTCACATACATGAGTGGAATCACACTTGCAGAGAACATAGAATTTCTAGGATATTACTGTGATACCCCGCCATCATACAGACAGCGAGATGACATGAAAAAATGTGTGGAACCACAAATTACCGAAAACACGGGTTAATTAAAACCGATTGTGGAAAGCATACATAAGAGAATTTTTGCATCCAGATCTTGCAGAGAAACATGTTATAAAAATATTACAAGCTTTGATATATGTCTACAACTTATCAGAACCAGCTGTATTGTCAGCACCAGAGTTCATCACTTGTTTATACATAACAGACCATATACGGCCAGCAGCAGGATATACAAAATTACAACACCTAGTCATCGTGAAACGTCGTCAAACACCTCTGAGGACCTAAGAGTATAGGGATGACTCTAGGACTCTACTATAAAACCACCACAAAAGCAACATGTCCATCTCTTGCCATCTACTACTCTTCTTACTACTTGGTCGCAACCTTCATGACCACCACCACGTCTAGAGCAATCACCTAAAAATGTTGTAAACCAGTGGGGTGAGACACACAGTCCCAGTGAGAAACATAACTCCCCGCCGAAACTGTAAAGCCTTACAAGATTAAAGCAGTAAAAGCAGATAATTGATAAAGCGTATAACAAGAGCAGTATACTGAGCAAGACCATTATTCCCATCATTCTTACCAAGATATTCATGAGGCCTATATCCAGATTTCCTTTATGGAACATGATAGATAAGATAAGCTTTATGAGCATTTATCACAAGATATCAAGATCATACAAGTAACAAAAGAGATAACTGGATCATTTATATAAGCAAGGCCTCAACCAATGTTTCGTGTTTTGCTCTAAGCAGTATTTGCTATCTAGTTGGGTTACGTCTTATTATGCCCTGAGGAAGTGAGCTAACCCTGCTCAAATCCAACCTTTGGCTACGAAGCCCAAGTCTGGTGCCATACAAGGTCAATGGGAGAGCCGGCCTACATGACCTCTCCTCCTCGTAGTCAGTACATGAGAACCAAAGCAAGACCGCAGTCCTATGCTTATATGGCCTCAGCCTCAGGGTCAGCTCCGCAAACTACTCATGTCTCTAGCTCACCTTGACACAGGTGCTAGAATATACCTTTGAGCCACGGGCCTGATCACCGTGCTCTTGAGCCATGAACGCATTCACGCTCTATCTCGATGAGTCATGGGCATGTTCACCATGCTCTATATATCCTGAGTCTGCAACTGTAGTTGCACTCAAATCCTCCTATTTTAGGCTAGGGGAAACCTCACATATTTAACAATATGCGCTCCAAGTAATCCCATAGGATAAACCTATTTCACCATCACCAAATTATGACAATGATGGGTCTATGGCCAGGGCAACTACATGATATGTTCCACTATAATTAATTAGTATATTTTAAGTGGATTGTAGAGGCAACCAAGTTATAAAGCATAACAGCATTGAATTACATTGTCACTGTCATCATCACATTGTCCTGGGATCTCAGTCCCCCATCACAGAAAGCCACTGCCTCTCAAGGCATCATCATCATCTTACATCATCACCTGGGATAACAATCTCTGATCTCATCATCAGAGGATAACACCTCAACTGGGCACGCAGCCTTTATTAGGTCCTCAGACCTATCACAACATACTGGTGATACATTTTATCTCATCAACAAGGATTAGTATCATTTAAGGATAGTCAAAGCACACATATACCTCATAGCTCTTACATGGCTATGAATTCAACTAGTATACCTGCAAGAGAGATAACCTAAGCCACCAGAAAATAGATCTTTTTTATTATCATGCTAACATGTATGAAACAACATCCATGGTTATATGAAGTATAAGTTGTATCAAACACATTATTGTTATCAAACTATGAGCATGCCTTATGCCTATTATTGTGAACATAACTATGTATTTCATCATCTCAAGTGTCATTCTTAGAAACCACGGTTCACAACCTATCATCATATCCCATCATTTAACATAGATGCAGGTTTAAGGTAATTAATCCATTGATTAGGTTTTTCCCCAGGTTAACCATAACCTTCACCAAAGGTTCCAACTTCCCTTACTATAGGTGGGGCGGGTAGCGCCAACCCTCACCCAAAGAGTATCAGGCAGGATCATATTTTCACTATCGATTATCGGCTAGGGTTCCAAACCCTAAAGCACTTGTGCCATCATATCGTCCAACAACACTTCATCCTATTGTGCATCAGAGATCAACCGGTCCTGAGGGGTGTCGTGCATCTTGAGCTAGAGGTGTGTCATGCACAAGAGACCCCCCATATTGACTAAGAGTCCTATTGGCCAGGGACCCTATTATGCACTAGGGTTAGGGTTCTATCGGCCAACCTTCTCAATAGGAAGCATGTTGACCAGAAGCATGGCGCCCAAGATGCCCTATCATCCAACCAGCATACTAAAATGCCCAAGATATCATGTCGTCTAAGGCACCCTATCGTCCATGGGCAAAGTGGCCACTAAGGCACCATGTCGGGCATCACATCCTCGGGGTGTCGTGCAAGCCCAGACTTCTTACCCATCACAGGGTCTACTCATCATGCTATTATCGGCCATAAGAAACCACCATCTATGGCAAGGTCCATATGGGTTAAGGCATATCGCCCAACAACTCTACTATGATGAAAAAGGGTCATGTCAGCAACAAGGTTAACAGATCCTAACTCACCATAATGACCAGGACAACCCTAGAAGAGGGTAACGAGCAGGGGCACAAAGACCATATCAGTTAGGGCATATTGCCCAAGGTCACCACAACATAAGGAGAGCCCTATCGGGCATTATGCCAACCATACACAGCACCACCCTATCAACCAGATCAAGATCCAAGACAAAGTGGTGTCGGGCAACATCTTATCAAGGGTGCATCAGGCAAGGCACAAAACCTCACCAAAATGTCATCTTCAAGCTCGAGCTCTTAAGCAACAAACCCTAATTGATAAATATAGTTGGCTCACCTCTCAACAACCAAGAGAGAGAGGGGTTTTGCACAACCTCCATCACAAATCGGGCAACATGATAAAATGTCTCCAACTGTTATAACCCCAATTTTTGGGTTCAATTGGTGAGAAATTTAATTTCTCATATTAAAGATATTTGAAAAAAATAATGATATAATTTGCTTCAAATAAATGGATTTCGTTTACAATAGCCTTGATGTTTGTGTTGTGGGCTTTATTGGCTATTGGGCCCAATAAAAGGAAAATAATAAAGGAAATTCAATTAGTAAATGGATAATTGAATTTCTAAGAAAAGAAATATGTAGAAACCTCTAGAAGGCAAATCTAAAGAGGATTTCGTGCCTCTTGGGTTCCTTGGGTTCCAAGGAGTCCAAAGTTGCAAAAAGAAAGCAATGAGAAAAGGAAGGATTAATTAAGTATTTCTTTATTAAGAAATAAATTGGAAATAATGATAAAATGTGGAAAATGAGTGGAAAGAGGCATAAATGAGATTTCTTGGAGAAATTTCGTATCCATGAGATTATTAATATTAAAAGGAATGCCAATGAGGAAAATAAAAGAGAAATAAAAAGAAATCCTCAAAAAGAAATATTTTATTAAGCAATAAACATGATAATGCAAAATAATGCATATAGGTGCATTAAGAAGGATAATGAGTATTCCAATAAAATAAATTTCGAAATAAAGAGTGCCTTGGGATCCAAGGAGTCCCAATAAAAAGGAAAGAAAGAGAAAATACTAAAAAGGCAAAATAAGAGGATAATGTGTTGCTTTATTAATGGATTATGTAATTTTGATAAAAGGAAGTATTTTCCTAAGGAGGTATATACATATATGTATATTTTCGTGGCCAATGGATTAAAAAGCAAGAATAAAAAGAGTAAGTAGAAGGAATTTCGAATTTCTAAAACATCAAAATAATAATGGATGTTAGAAAAGAATAAGGAAGAGAGAGAAAGAAGGGTTGTTACTTCACAACCAAGGAAATGTGTTTCCTTTCAAGTTGGGACTTGGGACCCCTTGAGGCACACCTTAGGGCTTCATATCCACCCCTATAAGAAGGGTGGAACCCCTGCTTCGAGATCCAGAGGGATTCTACGTAGTGCTTCTTCTTCTTCTTTCTCTACTAGAACCTAACCATGAATGCATGAATCATCCTGGCGGTTAGCGGCTGTAGGAGGATCGTAGTTGGGGCATGATGCTCCCAGGTCTCTAGAGGGGGAGCTTGGACATCGTCCCTTGGCCCCAACATCCGCACGGCGCCGCAGTTCAAATTGCAGGGCAGCCATGGTGGCAGACCCGCTGGACTCGACCCCAGCCGACCTGCCGTCTGCCAAAGGCACCTCCAGGTGCGCAAGGGGGCGGCGGAGAAAGGAGACCAAGCTCTGGTCGTCGTCGGGGTCCGGAGGAGAAGAGAGAGCTGCGCCCAGCCTGCAGATCGGCAGCTAGGGAGGCTGCCTTCGGCCTGCTCAAGGTTGAAGAAAGGGGAAGCAACATTGGATGGTTATACCCCTGACTTAGCAAGGGCCGCTCGAGTTAAGTGGAGGGTAGCGAGGTAATTTGATTATAATTCCTAAAGGGGCGTGTTGCATGGCTATGCTGACGTGTCAGCATTCTATTGGCCAAGTAAGTGTTTTTCTTGCAAAATTCGTAACTTAAGATTCGTAGCTCAGATGACAAAAAGTTATATATGAAAGTTGATCCTCAGAACGAGAGGAATCCAAATAAATTATGTTTGAAGTCTAATTCTGTTTGCAATCCAAAAAGTAATGGAAGTAATCATCTTTAATGTTTTAATTCTTAAGGAACCCTATTTTTTATATGATTAATGTGTTAAATAGGGTTTAATGGATCATTGGAGTTGATGTTAATCTGTTAAATGTAAAAAGGAACATTGAGTTAAAAAAGGAAGAACTTTTCACGTGATTAGTCTAATTTAGAGTTTATATGCTTGAAATTGGAAAAGTACATAAAGTTATCATCTTTAATGATTTAACTAAGGAAAAACCCTTAGATTTGATGATAGATGGATAATTCAAGCTGATATTAACCTGTTGTTAATAAAAGTGAAAATAGGATTTAAAAAGATGATCTTTTTATATAGTTGGTTTAATTTAGGGTTCTATGTACATGAATATGCCTTAATGGGATTAGAAACCCTAATTTATGTTGACATGAATTCTAATGGTTTTAATTGTACAAATCGAAGAATAAAATAGAGATATGATGATTTGAAGATAAATTGAGTATCAAAGATCTTTAATGTGAATTATTTGGATAGTTAGTGTTTCCTAGTGTATAAAAGTGGAAATAGTAATAAATAAGGTTCATATATGTGAGTTGAACTATAATGAAATATGATTTGTCAATTTGGAAGAAACTGAAGATGATAATTAGCCTTAATGTTTTGGTTATGACCTAAAAGGATAAAGATAATAGTTTTAGCATTAAAAGTGATAAATGCATATTGAAAGCTAAAACCCTAAAGTTGGCCTAGAAATCATAAGGTGAAATCCAAGATGATCTTGAGGATGTTTTGAATAAAACAATGACACTTGGATGTTATGCATTATTTTTAGGATATTGTTGATTGCTTGTTAATTGTGTTGAATGTTAATGCATGGACATCAAGTTACTATAGATCAGGTATGTGGTTACGATTATGAATAACCGCTTTAGGTTTTCCGATGGATTCCCGGATGTTTAATCGCATTGAATGCAACTAAATTGTTGAATGTTTATTTCTTTCATGCAAAGTATAAAGCGACTATGACTATCACATAATGTATATGCCTTCTAGCTCAATCCTTGATTCCCCCTGTGTCGTAATGGCTGACCTGATAAAAGACTACCTAGAGGGTAGGTACATCAGGTCATGAATGACTTTGACTACCTAGAGGGTAGGGTCATGAATGACTTTGACTGCCTAGAGGGTAGGGTCATGAATGACTTTGGCTGCCTAGAGGGCAGGTCCATCAAGTCACCTTAATAGAGGTACCATGTAAGTCCTTATAGGGACAACACAGAGTTGTGGAAAAGATGGATTGATTAGTTTGGCTTAAAACGTAATCTTGGTTGTTAAATGATTAATTGAATGATTACATGGTTATCATAGTTGCATGATTATCTGTTTCCCCCACATACCAGCTTCGGCTGACCGACGTTTTGTTTGTCGGTGTTTTAGGTACAATGAAAAGAACAAACAGTAAAGTGGCACATGTGATACTAAAAGGGAATTAAAGTACAAAGGAGGATTAGATATATTAGTATCGGTGTGGATAAAAGTTTAGAGATCCAAGTTTTCAAAAGGTATGTAAAGAAAAATTTTATTACCATTTTCAGTATAGTCTGTTAGAATTTGATAATTGTTTATGGTTATATGTCGAACCTTTGATCCGGGATGAATGGATGCGGCTCAACCTCTTGGTCTCCCTTAATTGGGGGTTATCGGGAGGTGGGGTCGTAACACCAACTTAGGTCATCACTCATCCAAAGGCTCACCTCTCAAATCCATGGTGAGAGGAGGGTATTGCCCAAGCAACTAGAGTATAGGCTCACCTCTCAATAGCCAAGAGAGAGGGGTATTGCCTATATCACTAGGGCTCAAACTCACTTCTCAAAACCAAGGAGAGAAAGGGGTATTGCCCCAAAGGAAACCCTAATCTATGGGTTCGGCCAACTAGATCCAAAGGTACACAACATCAACCACAACAACAAGATCACTATATCCACAAGATTAAAGGTACATGCTAGAGAAAGAGACATATCTAACAACATGCATGGCCGATCATGATCATATATGAATATGCAACATAAAAGAAGGTAGTATAGTTAGGGTTAGAAATTATGTAACCCACCTTAAGCAAGCTCCTCGATCTCTAAGGCTCCAAGCTTTAAGCTTCTAGCTCCAAAGCACACCACCTTCGGCCACCTCAAGGAAAGGGACAAAGCTCATAACCACCTTGGTCGAAGAGCAAGCAAGAAGAAGAAAGAGATGCTAAGGAGAGAGAGGAGATGCTTACCAAGGAAGCAAGGTGCACATATAGACCGGCCACCAAGCTAGAGGAAGAAGAGGAGAACTCCTTCAAAGGGATCGGCCACCAAGCACCAAGGGAAGGTGTATCGTGCACCAAGGAAGAGAGGAGGCAACAAAGAACTAAAGGGATCCTAAGCAAGTGAAAAGGGAGATATATATAGAAATGGATGAAGGGGGAAACAAGGTGTCGTACCTCTTAGGGACACATGTCCAACGTCTTGCCACCTTGCAAACCACATGCACAAGCCATGCCACCCATCTACAAAGGATAGCCACTTGTCCATGGTATGGTGACACAACTAAAGCTAGGTCACATGGGCGATACACCCCCTTGGATGACACACTCCTGGGCGACACAGCCCTGGGCGACACAGCTCTGGGAGACACAGAGCTTCAAGCTCTCCAAGGAATGATACAAACCCTAAACAAAGCAAGGCCCATCAAGGCCCAAAACATCACAAGCAACAAGCCCAACCCATCCTCTCAACTCTAGAGGATGAAAGGAGAGAGAAACATCTCTCAAGGTGACAAACTTGCTCATCAACCCAAAAACTTGGGTTATTTGCAAGTAGCACCTCCAACCCTCAACAAGGCACACACAAACCCTAATCACCACTAGAGGTGATTAGCAAGCAACTAAACACCAGGGTTAGGCAAAGCAAATAGGGGAAACTGAAAATAGAGGTCAGGGTCCTTACAGCCATAAACCTCTACAAAGGGATTTCGTCCCTGAAATCCGGAGAGAAAAGCATGGGATATTTCCTCCTCATCTCTTCCTCAAGATCCCACGTGGCTTCCTAAATGCCACGATGATGCCAAAGAACCTTCACAAGAACTAGGTCTTTCCTCTTCAACTTCTTCACTCTTCTGTCAAGGATCATCACTGGACATTCCTCGTAGGTCACATCTTCATCGAGCTCAACCTCAACTGGCTGTTTCACTATTCCCGTGTCTGGATGACTTTTCTTCAGCATGCTGACATGGAACATCGGATGTAACATGTGCAACTCTAGCGGCAGCTCTAACTTGTAAGCTACCTTGCCAACACATGCTATTACCGAGTATGGCCCCATATACATGGGTGCCAGTTTGCCTTTCTGGCCAAACATCAGCACGCCTTTCCAAGGTGAGACCTTGAGATACACTTTGTCTCCCACCTGGAACTCTAAAGGTCGTCGGCGATTGTCTGCATAAGACTTCTGTCTGTCATGTGCTGCTTTCAACTGTTGTTGTATCACTCTGATCTTTTATGTTGTTTGTTGTACTAACTCAGGACCCAAAAGTTGATACTCAATAGACTCATACCAGCATAAAGGGGATCTACAGTTCCTTCCATATAGAGCCTCATAAGGAGCCATGTCAATGCTCTGCTGGTAACTGTTATTTTCAGTGAACTCTATCAGACTGAGATGTACGTCCCAACTGCCTAGGAACTGCAAAACACAAACTCGTAGAAGATCCTCCAAAGTCTGAATAGTCCTTTCAGACTGTCCATCCATCTGTGGGTGGAAAGTGGTATTGAGCCTCAACCGCGTTCCCAGAAACGACTCGTGAACTGGGGACCTCTTTCGGAAACTATTTTTGTTGGTACTCCGTGCAAACGCACTATCTCATCCACATACTCCTGAGCAAGTTTCTTTGTTGTATATGTTGTCTTCACCGGTATGAAATGAGCAAATTTTGTCAGTCTGTCCACTATTACCCAAATGGAATCATGATTCCTAGCTGTCTTTGGGAGACCAACTACGAAATCCATGGTTATACGATCCCATTTCAATTGTGGTATCGGCATGGGTTGCAACGTACCTGCCGGCTTCTGCTGCTTAGCTTTAAATTGTTGACATATTGTGCACTTAGCCACAAACTCAGCTACATCCTTCTTCAATCCAGACCACCAATATAGGTCCTTCAGATAATGATACATCTTGGTGACTCCTGGATGAATAGCATACATCGATGTGTGTTCTTCCTCGAGTACTAGCTTTCTTAGATTATCAACATCGGGGACCACCATCCTACCATGATAGCAAACTAATACGTCCTTGGACTCATGGAACCCATCATGCTTTTCGCTACCGAGCTCTGACCTGATCAATTGCACTGTATCATCTGCCTATTGTGCATCTTTGATCTACTGTCTCAGCGTAGGCTTGACTTGCATCTGTGCCAACAGTCCAGCCAACAAGGAAACTTCCAACTATACATTCATCTTCTGCAAGGAGACAAATATATCATGCCTATGCCATACCAAAGAACTCAAATGTTCCTTCTTTGTGGGAGAGAAGAAGAATTTCTGCTAAGCACATCAGCTACCACATTTTCCTTACTAGGATGATACTCAATGGTGCAATCATAATCATTGATTAGCTCCATCCAACGATGTTGTTGCATGTTCAGCTCACTCTGTGAAAAGATGTACTTCAAGTTCTTATGATCTGTAAGGATCTGACACACTTCCCCATAAAGATAGTGCCTCCAAATTTTTAATGCATGGACCACCGCTGCCAACTCCAAATAATGTGTCGAATAGTTCTCCTCATGTTTCTTAAGTTGTCACAAAGCAAAGGAAACCACATGATCCTCCTGCATCAGCACACATCCTAGGCCCTTCTTGGAAGCATCACAGAAAACAACATAGCCTTTCCCAGGCTCTGGCAGCACTAGCACTGGAGCACTAGTCAGCTTCTCCTTCAAACTTTGGAAAGCTTGTTGACAATGATCATCCCAGACAAAAGGTACATCCTTCCTGGTTAACTTTATCATCGACAACGTGATCACACTAAAGTCCTTGATAAACCTTCAGTAGTATCCTGCCAAACCCAGAAAACTACAAATTTCTATCGGCATCTTTGGTTGCTCCCAATCTGCAACTGACTCCACCTTCTTAGGGTCCACTTTGACTCTTTCTATAGATATCACATGACCCAATAAAGTCACTTCTTTCAACCAGAAAGCACATTTACTGAACTTGGCATACAACTGATGTTGGCAAAGAAGAGTCAATGCTTGTCGAAGATGTTGTTCATGCTCTTTCCTGTCCCGACTATAGATCGAGATGTCATCTATGAAGACTACAACAAACTGATCTAGAAATGGACGGAACACCCTATTCATCAAATCCATGAAAGCAATAGGTGCATTGGTTAGCCCAAACAGCATAACCACAAACTCAAAGTGACCATACCTCGTCCTAAAAGCTGACTTTGGTATGCCGTCTGCCTTAATATTCAACTGATGATATCCAGACCATAGATCAATCTTTGAGAACACTGTAGCACCATGCAGCTGATCAAACAGATCATCTATCCTCGGAAATGGGTACTTGTTCTTAATCGTGACTTTGTTCAACTGCTGGTAATCTATACACAACCGCATTGATCCATCCTTCTTCTTTATGAATAGGACCGGAGCACCCCACGGCGATGTGCTCGGCCTGATGAAACATTTTTCCAACAACTCCTGTAACTGCTTCTGGAGTTCTGCCATCTCGGCTGGAGCCATCTAGTACGGTGTCTGAGCAACTGGTTGTGTTCCTAGCACCAGATTAATCTTAAAATCAATCTCTTGAGGTAGGGGAACATTGGGGAACTCATCAGGAAACACATCTACAAACTCTCAAAAAACGGTCACCTCCTCAAGGCTAGGACCTATCGCCTTGGTATCCATAATGTGAGCTAAGAATGCCTTACAACCTTGCCGCAACATCTTTTCTACCACCATAGCTGACACCAAACACATCAAAAGAATCTTCCTATCTCCTTGGAAGATCCACTTCTCTCCGCTGTCATCAAACACTGCCTGCTCGGAACCACAGTCCAACACAACCTTATACTTCTCTAAGGTATCCATCCCAAGGATCACATCGAATCCATGCATCTTAAGTGGTATAAGATCCACTTGTATATTGTGTCCCGAGAAAGATGGAACATAAGACGGACACTCCTCTCGAAGCATCGAGGAACCATCGAGAGGGGTTTCTAACAACAGGCTATCTTTCTTACAACTAACAGGTAAAGGACAACTATCAAGCAGACTATGTGTGATAAAAGAGTGTGTAGCACCTGGGTCAACCAGAACAGATATAAAGTAAGAAGAAGACAAATCAGAATGAAACAACTCCATCTAACCTGTCACCACTCGCGGGTTGACTATTGCCTCTGGCTGACTCATAGCATAGAATCGAGTCGTTGCTTGTTGTCATCCTCGCCCTCTTATTCCTTGAGAAGACGATCCCACTTGCGACGGTTGACCATGTCGTCACCCACTAGACTATTGTCTGTCTGACACTTGTTGACTCTGTCTTGGTTGTTGTGTTACTTCAATGTCTCTCCTTGGGCAATTTGACCTCAAATGCCCAGTCTGTCCACAATGATAACATGACTTGCCTTCCAACTGTGGTCTAGACGGCCCTGTCACTGTCACTGAAGCGGTATTGTGTGCTTTGGATGGTGAAAACCCATGCCCTCTTCCCTTACTTGGAGACCACCGAGATGGTGTACGAGAACTCTACATTACGGAAGGTGCCAAAAACCTTGGCTTTTTAAAGCCACCAGATCTCTGTCCTTGGAACTGAGCAGGACTTTTCCTGGTCATGGACTCCCTTTACACCCTGACAGACCGTTCAATCTTGTGGACGGACTCCATGAATGTGGAAAACCGTTCCCGGTTTTCCAAAGTAGCAGCAGGTGTCGACAGATCAGCACTCAAACCTTTCTCAAACTGCCTGATCCGCTCATCATCTGTAGCCGCCATGTGAGGACAAAACCTCAATAAGTCCATGAATTTGGCTTCATACTCAATGATGCTCATCGACCCTTGGCGTAGATGCTCAAACTGGTTGATCTTCTCATCCAGATACATCTTCAGAAAGTATCTACTGACGAACTCTCACCAGAAAACCTCCCAATAGATCACCTCACCAGGTCACTTCTCCTCCTCAATGGCCCACCAGTGGCAATCACTATCTTTTAGAAGGTAGACAACGTGCTTGACTTTGTCTGCTTTGGGGATTTCAAGGATCCATAAGGCCTTCTCAAGACCTGTTAGCCACAGATCTGCATCCGCCAGATCATCTATTCCAGTGTAATCCGAAGCTCTGACTCGATGAAGCCGCTCAAAGGTCTTCCCAATGCCTGAAGATTCACCATGGGGAGCCTACACTCTTGGTGGAGGCACTGGCACTCTTTCCACCATTTAATTCATTGTAGCCATCAACTGCCTCATAAGCTGCTGGTAGGCAGGGTTTTCAAGGATGGCTGGGTCAAGTTGGGGGACCTCAGGCACCCGATCTTCATGTGCCTGCACTCTAGCTCCATTAATTGATGTAGCCTCGCTGATCTCGGCAGCATGTTCTTCATGGTTTTTAGACATCTTTAAGCATTATCTTCTACTGAGGGGAGAAGATTATTGTAAGAAAATCTAGAAAACTCACAAGAACAGATGCAACCTAGTCCTAGATCCATGTAGACTCAGCGAACCTAGGGCTATGATACCAAACTTATTGTGACACCCCGCCATCACACAAATAGCGAGATGACACGCGAAAACGTGTGGAACCACAAATTACTGAAAACACAAGTTAATTAAAACCGATTGCGGAAAGCATACATAAGAGAACTTTTTGCATCCAGATCCTACAGAGAAACATGTTATAAAAATATTACAAGCTTTGATATATGTCCACATCTTATCGGAACTAGTTGTACTGTCAGCACCAGAGTTCATCACATGTTTATACATGCATAACAGGCCATGTACGTCCATCAGCAGGATATACAAAATTACAACAGCAGATCATCGTGAAACATCATCAAACACCTCTGAGGACCTGAGAGTACAGGGATGACTCTAGGACTCTACTACAAAACCACCACAATAGCAACACGTTCGTCTCTTGCCTTCTACTACTCTTCTTGCTACTCTGCCGCAACCTCACAACCACCACCACGTCTAGATTAATCACCTAAAAAGGTTGTAAACCAGCGGGGTGAAACACACAGTCTCAGTGAGAAACATAACTCCCCACCGAAACTATAAAACCTTAGAAGATTAAAGCAGTAGAAGCAGATAATTAATAAAGCGTATAACAACAGTAGTATACTGAGCAAGACCATTGTTCCCATCATTCTTACCAAGATATTCATGATGCCTATATCCAGATTTCCTTTATGGAACATGATTGACAAGATAAGCTTTATGAGCACTTATCACAAGATATCAAGATCGTACAAGTAACAAAAGAGATAACTGGATCATTTATATAAGCAAGGCCTCAACCAATGTTTAATATTTTTCTCTAAGCATTATATGCTATTCGGCTGGATTACATCTTATTATGCCCTGAGGAAGTGAGCTATCCCTGCTCAAATCCAACCTTTGGTTGTGAAGCCCAAGTTCGGTACCATACAAGGTCAATGGGAGATCCGGACTCCATGACCTCTCCTCCTCATGGTCAGTACACAAGAACCAAAGCAAGACCACAGTCTTATGCTTATATGGCCTCAGGCTCAGGGTCATCTTCGCAAACTACCCATGTCTCTAGCTCACCTTGACATAGGTGCTAGAATATACCTGTGAGCCATGGGCCTGATCACCGTGCTCTTGAGCCATGAACACATTCACACTCTATCTCGATGAGTCATGGGCATGTTTACCATGCTCTATATATCCCGAGTCTGCAACCGTAGTTGCACTCAAATCCTCCTATTTTAGGCTAGGGGAAACCTCGCATATTCAACAATATGCTCTCCAGGTAATCCCATAGGATAAACCTATTTCACCATCACCAAATTCTGACGATGATGGATCTATGGCCAGGGCAACTACATGATATGTTCCGCGGTAATTAATTAGTATATTTTAAGTGGATTGTAGAGGCAACCAAGTTATAAAGCATAACAACATTGAATTACATTATCACTGTCATCATCACATTGTCCTGAGATCTCAGTCCCCCATCACAGAAAGCCACTGCCTCTCAAGGCATCATCATCATCATCTTACATCATCACCTGGGATAACAATCCCTAATCTCATCATCAGAGGATAACACCTCAACTAGGCACTCAGCCTTTATTAGGTCCTCAGACCTATCACATCATACTGGTGATACATGTTATCTCATCAACAAGGATTAGTATCATTTAAGGATAGTCAAAGCACACATATACCTCATATCTCTTACCTGGCTATGAATTCAACTAGTATACCTGCAAGAGAGATAACCTAAGCCACCAGAAAATAGATCTTTATGATTATCATGCTAACATGTATGAAACAACATCCATGGTTATATGAAGTATAAGTTGTATCAAACACATTACTATTATAAAACTATGAGCATGCCTTATGCCTTATTCTTGTGAACATAACTCTGTATCTCATCATCTCAAGTATCATTCTTAGAAACCACATTTCACAACCTATCATAATATCCCATCATTTAACATAGATGTGGGTTTAAGGTAATTAATCCATTGATTAGGTTTTTCCCCGGGTTAACCATAACCTTCACCAAAGGTTCCAACTTCCCTTACTATAGGTGGGGCGGGTAGCGCCAACCCTCACCCAAAGAGTATCAAGCAGGATCATATCCTCACTACTGATTATCGGCTAGGGTTCCAAACCCTAAAGCACTTGTGCCATCATATCAGCCAACAACACTTCATCCTATCATGCATCAGAGATCAACCGGCCCTAAGGGGTGTCGTGCAGCTTGAGCTAGAGGTGTGTCATGCACAAGAGACCCCCCATATCAACCAAGAGTCCTATCGGCTAGGGACCCTATCGTACACTAAGGTTAGGGTTCTATCGGCCAACCTTCTCAATAGGAAGCATGTTGACCAGAAGCATGGTGCCCAAGATGCCCTATCATCCAACCAGCATACTAAAATGCTCAAGACATCATGTCGTCCAAGGCACCCTATCGTCCATGGGCAAATTGGACACTAAGGCACCATGTCAGGTAGCACATCCTTGGGGTGTCGTGTAAGCCTAGACTTTTTGCCCGTCACAGGGTCTACTCATCATGCTATTATCGGCCATAAGCAACCACCATCTATGGCAAGGTCCGTATGGGTTAAGGAATATCACCCAACAACTCTACTATGATGAAAAAGGGTCATGTCGACAACAAGGTTAATAGATCCTAACTCACCATAACGACCAGGACAACCCTAGAAGAGGGTAACGAGTAGGGGCACAAAGACCATATCAGTTAGGGCATATCTCCCAAGGTCACCACAACATAAGGAGAGCCCTATCGGGCATCAATTCAACCATACACAGCACCGCCCTATCGACCAGATCAAGACCCAAGACAAAGAGGTGTCGGGCAACATCTCATCAAGGGTGTATCGGGTAAGGCACAAAACCTCACCAAAAGGTCCTCTTCAATCTCAAGCTCTTAAACAACAAACCCTAATTGATCAAGATAGTTGGCTCATCTCTCAACAACCAAGAGAGAGGGGTTTTGCACAACCTCCATCACAAAATCGGGCAACATGATAAAACGTCTCCAACTTAGGTCATCACTCATCCAAAGGCTCACCTCTCAAATCCATGGTGAGAGGAGGGTATTGCCCAAGCAACTAGAGTATAGGCTCACCTCTCAACAACCAAGAGAGAGGGGTATTGCCTATATCACTAGGGCTCAAACTCACTTCTCAAAACCAAGGAGAGAAAGGGGTATTGCCCCAAAGGAAACCCTAATTTATGGGTTCGGCCAACTAGGTCCAAAGGTATACAAGATCACTATATCCACAAGATTAAAGGTACATGCTAGAGCAAAAGACATATCTAACAACATGCATGGCCAATCATGATCATATATGAACATGCAACATAAAAGAAGGTAGTATAGTTAGGGTTAGAAATTATGTAACCCGCCTTAAGCAAGCTCCTTGAGCTCCAAGGCTCCAAGTTTTAAGCTTCTATCTCTAAAGCACACCACCTTCGGCCACCTCAAGGAAAGGGACAAAGCTCATAACCACCATGGCCGAAGAGCAAGCAAGAAGAAGAAAGAGATGCTAAGGAGAGAGAGGAGATGCTTACCAAGGAAGCAAGGCTCACCTATAGATCGGCCACCAAGATAGAGGAAGAAGAGGAGAACTCCTTCAAAGGGATCGGCCACCAAGCACCAAGGGAAGGTGTATCGTGCACCAAGGAAGAGAGGAGGCAACAAAGAACTAAAGGGATCCTAAGCAAGTGAAAGGGGAGATATATATAGAAAAGGATGAAGGGGGAAACAAGGCAAGGTGTCGTCCCTCTTAGGGACACATGTCCAACGTCTTTCCACATTGTAAACCACATGCACAACCCATGCCACCCATCTACAAAGGATATCCACTTGTCGAAGGTATGGTGACACAACCAAAGCTAGGTCACATGGGTGATACACCCCCTTGGACGACACACTCATGGGCAACACATACCTGGGTGACACAGATCTGGGTGACACAGAGCTTCAAGCTCTCCAAGGCACGATACAAACCCTAAATAAAGCAAGGCAAGGCAAAGCAAGGCCCATCAAGGCCCAAAACATCACAAGTAACAAGCCCAACCCATCCTCTCAACTCTAGAGGATGCAAGGAGAGAGAGAAACATCTCTCGAGGTGACAAACTTTCTCATCAACCCAAAAACCTGGGTTATTTGCAAGTAGCACCTCCAACCCTCAACAAGGCACAAACAAACCCTAATCACCACTTGAGGTGATTAGCAAGAAACTAAACACCAGGGTTAGGCAAAGCAAACAGGGGAAACCCAAAATGGAGGTCATGGTCCTTACAATTACTAGAACCTCATGGAAGTATATTGCAACTGATATGTTAGCTAATATCAAAGTATGTCAAATCTATTGTGACTACATTCACACACCTACCAATTAGCTATACAACATGGTACCTTAGCCATTTTCATCTTACGGAATCCAAATAATCAGAAAGATCAATCTTAAAGCTTTATATGGTAACCTAATTGCCATCAACCACTTTACCAAGTGGGTGGAAGTACTATCACCAAAACTTAATCTCAACAAGTAATCAAATTACCCAAGAACAACAACATAAGCAAATACATTTCTATCACCAAAACTTCAGCTCAACAAGTAATCAAATTACCAAAGAACAACATCATAAGGAAGTATAAGATACCATGAGATCGTCTTCAAAAATTATACTAATTTCATAGCCAAAACAACCAAGGAGTGTCTGACTATTTGGGGATCAAACACTACTATACATCACCATATTAGTCTCAGATGAATGAAGCTGAGAACCTGATAAAATTCCTCAAGAAGACAATCAACTCTTATTTCAACTAGCATGAACATCTTCTTATGGATATATAGGCATATTAAACTTCTATTAGAACTTTTAGGAGAACTACATGAGATTCATTTGTATATGGGATGGAGACAGCCTTATAGGTTGAGGTATGTAACTCATCTCTTTGTGTGCTACAGAAATCATAGGTTCCTGGGGTGGAGTGGGCTCAAAAGTGGATCCTTATCTCAATTCATGGAAGAATGACATATGAGAGTTCTACATCATGCACAATGTTATCAAGTAAGAGAACCTCTGTTAGACCCCTGACCTAGATTAACCCCTTTTCTATGGGACCAATGGAAGTAGTTATCTATGTGACCTTTTCTGTTTGCATCAGTTTTCTACCGATGAAATAGTCGGTTGGCTGAGAGGTAGGTTTCCATCAGTTGAGTACCAATGGGAAACATGCACCATGTATACCAATGGTTTTATATATGTGCTCTACTAATGATTCTTTAAGGTGTGTCTACTGATAATTTTCTAAAGAGATTGAATTAGTGAGTTCTATGCTTACATCTACCAATGAGATGCCTAGCAGCCCATACCAATGGAGTGTTGGGGTCCGTTTACCGATGAGATGATTGACCAATGAAGGTGTAACTTTTTGACCAATTATGTGGTAGTTTGACCAGTTTTCTCTTTCCACTGGGACTATAGTTACCCCTTTGTCTTCCCTTATCGTCTCAATTGTGCAAGTTAAACCTCAAGGTGATGTTGTAGAGTGAAATTCCATCAGTTGACGATGAGCAATGAGATTTTTTTCTTCATTTGTATTTGCTTCTGATGCCATCTAAACGTTCTCTTCTCTACTAATACGAGGCCAACCATCTAGTGGATTCCAAGCAAAGATATGAGTAAGTTGAACCTCGATCTTGTGATGCGTGGTGATCTTTCAACTTCTTGTTCTTCTTGAACATTTTATAGGTTGTTTCTCTAGGGTTTTGGTTGTAGAGTCTTACACCATGTTCCCACCATCTTCTTGCTTACTTAGTTGCCTTTGGTCATGATTCGGCAGTTGCAGAGTGTGTTTGAAGGGTGAGGAGCTTAGATCTTGAAGAGTTGTCCTACAAGGCAAGAGTTTGTCATGAATCTTGGAGCTTCACAATTTGTTTTGTGTATGAAGACTTTTTGTGCCCTTTTTAGGCAAGTGATATAATCTTTGACTCATTTATTGTATACCATATGCTTGCATAATGTAGATCTTACTGCTATATACCTTAAAATGTTAAGAAGTTGCAAATTTATGTACTTTGAATCTAGACCAATTGGTTTATAGATTACATGTCGAGTTGCGTGCCACGACTACCCCTTTTGGATGCAAAAGATGATTTGACATTGATCATTAGTGAAAGTATAGTTTCCTCTATTAAAGAAGTCAAATATTTCTTCCTTAATGTTGAAATAAGAACTCCATGTCTGTAAGATGTTAACTTATATATGATCTTTCGTGTTGTACGCCTTAAGTACACGTCTTTATCTATTCTACTACTAATGTTTACTGGAACATACAAAAACAAATTAGGGAACAAGGAGGGTCCTAATTATATTTGTTTCTATCTAACTATGGATACCTATTGGTGCAACGAACAATGGTTTTCAAGATATCTATTATCCATGATTATCTTGAAGGACTGAGCTTATGTGAAATGCCTCTATGTGACTATAGGTGTAGAATATGTGCCTTGTATGAAAAGTGAGGCCATGATGGTTAAACATTTTATATCTTTTGGATTTTATTATGGTTAGCTACTTGTTGATTCTACTAGCTTGTTCTATACTCTGCTTGATTTGGTCATAGAGAATGAACCTAATTATCAATAGAGAAACATAAGATGTAGAGCCCTAAGTTCATAATTCATGCCCCTGGATAATTAGAGGAAATAGTTAAATGAGTTAATATTATAGCAGCATCGAGTTTTGAGAAGATGCTCAGATCCATATATTAGTAAATACATGTGATGCCCCGACGCACCACAGAGCGAGATTACTCAAAACAAAATGTGAAATTACTACTAAACAACTAGGTTACCAGAAATCACTGGAAATTAAAACCATTTCACATATCCACCTCAAGTGCAAACATATCACATCAAGGTCCACAAAAGCTACCTGTATATATACATATATATCACCTGCCAAAAGATTATTACATAACATTGTTCATTGGCTCACTAGACACAACTTGTACTTATGATAACATGTCACATATAAATACATGCCACATCTGTACAACAAAGGCATATAGCCAAAACGTCATCTCAATATGCAACATCTACAAAACTCCCCAAAGGACCTGAGAGTATAGGGACAACACATAGGACTCTACTATAAAATACAAGCATCTCATCCAACCTTTACTCAGCTATTACTCCTCTCGTTGCTCAGCCTCAACAGCATGATCTCTACTTCCTCATGCTCAACCACATAAAAGATGTGGAAACCCACAGGGTGAGGCCAAATGTCCCAGCGAGAGATATAACTCTCCTCCAACGTCTATTAAAAGCACATGTAACTAAGAAGGTAGATAACATATTTAACAGTTTGATTAGATTCATATAAATGATATGTGTCTAACAGATAAAGTAGATTAAACAAACTAGGTAGTTACCACTAAGTAGTAGAACAATTAATATTTTAGGAAGGAATGTGAAGAACATGTATAACAGTTGATTTCTCTTGCCACATTATAATTCAAGAAATAAGTATGAAGACAAGGCAAAGGGATCATCCAATGTGAAGTGTATTTGACCCTAAGAAAAATATACTACACGTATATATTACTTATTTTATCATTACCCTGAGGATTTGAGTCTTACCACCCAAATCCAATTGACCACTGCTAAGTCGAAATCGCATATAAGATCAATGTAAGTGTAACATCCCTGACCTGGGTTATGCCTTAACCCTAGGAGTTTTGCTTAAGTAAGTCATTTATATTCTTGTCTTTATCTTTTGAAAAGTATTTAAGACTAAAGGAGAGCTTATGTTTCAATTTTGGTCCTATTTGAATAATGTTGAAGCAATATTTGCTTATTTTGGACTAAAGTGAAATTTACCCAATTTAAGGGGTTACCTTGGAAATGTTACATGATAAATGTTCCTCAATTGTTATAGCATCATAAGAATGAGAATGATGCTGATGTATGGCTTGTGGAAGCCTAAGTTCCAAGAAGGAGCTTGTTTGAGTAATGCTTGTGTATTGAATGCTAGTTTTGGTGTAATTTGCAAATTTACCCAAAACCTAGGCTTGGATATGTAAAATACCACCTCTATTATGTCCCTATTGTTTCTTGGTATCATTTAGAGAAAACAAAAATAAAGGGGCGTCTTGTTTGAACTACTTTTGAGGAGAGATAATCTTGATAGTAAAATAATCAAGAAATAAGCATAAATGAAACCCTAATTTATTTTGTAGCAAAAATAAATATATTAATTGAAGTGCCCATCAACTAAAAAGGTTGTGGATAAAATCCTATAGTGCGAGGATGTCCAAATGCTTTGAGTGGCACCGAAATATCCTAAGTAGGTGAAGAAATCCACTCACATTTGTTAATTAAAAAGTAATATCCACTAAAAATGGATAATAGTACTATAATGATTAAGGTGCTTAAGTGGTTTCTTTTAATTCAAGGATAATTGAGAGGATATTGAGGGAAAGGAAGTTGGCTTCGAAATCAAGGAAGTGGAGGGGGCATGTGGCACCTAGATTGGGTGTTGAAGATTTTTCTCCTACTTTCTCTCTCTTAAAAATTCATATACATATACTCCATTTTTCACTTACTTGAAAGACTATTTTCGAAACCACTTTCTTTCCTTGCTTTGGCCTACGACCAAGGAGCTTAGGAGCAGGAGGAAAACGTTCCCCAAGCTGAAGGTAAGCTCCATGATCATCTTCAACCTTGGATTGATGGTTGAAATCAGATTTCAACACTCGTTTTCTTCTCTCTTCCATCCAATGCTCAACCTTGGCTATCTTTTGCATCCAAAGAGTTGGAAACGAACCTTGGATAGTTGAAGGAGCTTATTTCACCATTAGAGATGAGAAGATTGAAGCTTTGAATCTACTTTGAAGGCGGGTTATATAACTTGAACCCATCAATGTTATTATTGATTTCAATTTCTCATCATATGTTAATCTTTTATTTTCTTCTTGAATAATTGATGAATTCATCATATATGTGACAGTAGAATTCGGAGATCTGAAGCTTGATGATGATGACATCATCTTAGCACACTCCTCAAGAATATCAAAAACAAATGGTTTCATTTTTGTTGGTCAAATGGTTTCAAACCGTTAGAGACCAGTCACCAAACGGTTTCAAACCGTTTGGTGACCAAACGGTTTCAAAACTGTTAGAGGTCAAACGGTTTCAAACCATTAGAGGCTAAATGGTTTTAAAATTGTGTAAAAGTATAATGGTTTCAACCTAATCTAGTCCACATGGTATCAACCTTGTATGGCCAAATGATTTCAAAATGTTTAGAACTCAATTGGTTTCAAAACCCTAGATCAATTGATATCAAAACCCTAACTTAGGTTCAAACGGTTTCATCTCTGAATTGACCAAACGGTCTCAAACCGTTTGAGGACCAAACGGTGTCAAACCTTTTAGGGTTAATCGATCTTCAAACCATTTGAGGGTCTTGGGACCGTTTGAAGGTTTAGGACCAGACCGTTTGAAGGTTTAGGACCAAGACCGTTTGAAGGTCTAAACAGTCTCAAACCATTTGAAGGTTTAGGACCAAACGTTTGAAAGTTTAGGACCAAACCGTTTGAAGGTTTAGGGCCAAACCATTTGAAGGCCTAATTGATTCAAACCATGCAAGTACTAATAACCCCATAAGTGGTTGAAGAGTATCTCAAGGTTGATTTCAATGGAAGTACCTCTAAAGTACTTAGGTGATTAGTATAATTAGAGTAATTATCACTCGATGCCTATGAAAGTAATAAATTCAATACACTATGATAAGCATAGCTGCATGTACTTTAGTAAGCAGTTAAGTCCACCTAATAAGGTATGATGATGTGTGTGTTCCTAAGTACATGGAACAATGATAAGTATGATTTAATACTTAAATGATGTTATGTGAAACCCTAATATAGGGTTATGGCATATGAAATTCTAATTGATAAAGATGAGAAACCCTAACCCTAATATAGGGTGATGTTATGTGAAACCCTAATATAGGGTGAAGTTATGTGAAACCCTAATATAGGGTGATGTTATGTGAAACCCTAATTGATAAAGATGGGAAACCCTAACCCTAATGAGGGAATAGTGATGTTATCTTTGTATTGCATAATGTTGATATGTAATTGATATGGTTGTTACAAGCATACTAACCATGCAGGTATCATGAGATGATGAGCATAACCAGGTATGAGCTATGATGTTAATGAGCCTTGTGAGCCATTATTTTATTTTTTACCTAGTGAGAGGTGACAATAAGTTGAATATGCATGGTGAGCTATGTGAGATTCTTGTGTAACAAGTATCATGAATACCTTGGTCAGATGACCTGGAGGTATTAGCTACCTGATAAGTGATAACCTTGTTTAGTGATGAACTAAGGGTTTGAATACCCAGATCCAGTAAACATGATGATGATATTGATGAGGGGTGTGAATTCCTAGTGATGAGATAAGGGATTGAGATCCCAATGTTCTATAAAGTTTTCAAAAGCACTTGATAGAAGTATTACATGTTTCTTTATAGCAGTTGTCATAATAATTCTTGTTTGAAAACTTAACTGATGCTAAAACAATATGGTAATGTACTTAAATAATCAAGTGGAATATTATCATGTAGAGCCCTGGCCATAGATCCATCATCGTCAGTATCTGGTGATGGTGAAACGGGTTCTCCTGCTGGTTAACCTGGAGCGTATATTGTTGAATATGTGGGGTTTCTCCTAGCCGAAAATAGGAGGATTAGAGTGAAACTTCGGTTCTAGACTCAAGATATGTTTAAGAGCATGGTGAACAAGCCCATGGCTCAGTGTGATGGAGCATGAATGCGTTCATGGCTCAGGGAGCACGGTGAACTGGCACGTGGCTCAGATTTACTAGCGTCGGGACTTGTACCAAGGCGGGCTAGAGAATGGGTAGCCTATGGGAGCTAACCCTGTGACTGAGGTCACTTAAGTAAGAGATTGTGGTCCTGCTTGTGGTCTTGCACTGACCGAGACGGATGAGATCGTGGAGTCCGGATCTTCCTTTGATCTTGTATGGCACCGGCTTTGGGTTTCGCAACCGAAGGTTGGATTTGAGCGGTACGGCTCACTTCCTCAGGGCATAAGTATGATTGTAAAATGTAATCAGCCGTGTAGCGTATTTTCTTAAGGATGAAATACGAAAATCATTGGTTGATGTTACATTGCTTACTGTATCCTAAATAGATAGATGTTATACATGTTCTTCATATTCCTTATTAAAATGAAAATATGATTTACTACTTTATCATTTATAGTTGTAATGCTTTAAAAGATGATATTGGTCTATTCTGCTTAATAATGATTAAATCTTGCTTTTCAATAGAGATTCATTTACTCAATTTATTACTGTTTATCTGCAATAATAATATTTTTGGCAGAGAGTTATATCTCTCGCTGGGACATGGGTCTCACTCCATTGGTCACCAACATTTTAGATGGACGCGGACGAGGAGGTAGGGACCATACAGTAGGGAAAGGACAGTAGCATCAAGGACAGCAGTAACATCCCAGGTGGAGATACTGATTGTTGTGTCTTGTAGATATGAGTCCTATGTGTCATCTCTGTACTCTCAGGTCCTTGGAGTCATTACTCAGTGTTGTCATGATCGATCTGAGATTTTGTCTTGAATGCCTTGAGGTTTTATGTTGCTTATGTATAGTTTTGGAAAAGCAACTGTTGTAAATATATTCCTTAAGAAGAGATGGTACATGGTATGTATATTGTGAACCATAATGTATACAGTACTTTGGTTCTCTTTTTAAGAGTTTCCTAAAATTGGATCTCTTTGCAAAAGGTTTTAATTTTTAGTGATTTTCAGTAATCCGCTGCTAATGTTTTCTTCCACATTAATCATTATCCGATGACGGCCTGATTTGCAGTCGGGTCGTCTCAGGAAGAGTCAGAATCCATGACCTCTCCAACACCTCTTGGACAGTATAAGAGAAACACCGCAGAGACATATCAGTCAACTATAAAACAACAACATATAGTCAAGATGAAGAATTGGCTCACGCATGGCCATCCATATATAAACACCTATCCCACCTTGGTACATGTCACAATGCTAGAAGAACATGCTCATGTATGGTCATTCTAAAAAGAATGATTGGCTCATGCATGGCCATCTATATCACACAGAGAGCAACTCATGAATGGTCGTCTCTCAAACAACCTGTAATTGTGGATGCAAAGAGCCACATGACTTGCACCCCCGCATATTCAAAAATATGCGCTCCGAGTTTCTAGTAGGAAAGACTCATTTCACCAACCAACACTAAGATTGACACTGGAATGGATCTATGGCACATGGCACCTACATGATTAGGGTTTCACTTGATTAGTTAAGCTAATTGGGTGTCTTTTAGCATTAATCAATTTACAATGTACAAATACAAAACAAACTCTACAAGGATAAGGGAATAGTGAAACTCCAAAAAATATAAAATGTATAAGGTGTGAACTTGTCATGTCATCATCACAAGGTACTCATAATACTACCATTCCCAAGGCCATCACCAATGTCACACAGCCACACAAGGTTATCACCAAAAGCACATCACTGTGGGATATCAATCCCTCAATCATATTACTAGAGGATATCACCTCACAATAGGCATTAAGCCTTCACCAGGTCATAGGACCCATCAGATCAATATGATCTCATTATGTCTCATCAAGGCTCATATCCATCACCATGTGTCATATGATCACCACCATGATATACACAAGCTATGACATTCATTTCACCTATAAGGTTAGGGTTTCATAAACAAGAGAGAGAAAACATCATAATGTGGTAACCACTTCAAATAAGGCAAGAAAACACATCATATTTCTCAACATTAGAGTTATGGTTACATGTATAGCCGATTAGGGTTTCATATCATAATTCAATCACCAAACCCTAATCTCATCACCTCCCACTTTCTTGGAGCATACTAGGATTAGAACATCATCATTATCCTGATTAATTGCTATCCAAACATCATTAGGTATTCACCAACATTTACATGCACATATGTATCAACCCTACATTGTTCAACATGTGTCACGACCATGTACTCATGTGAGTGTATAGACCACCGAACTAAAAATGTGTCACGACCATAAACCATATAAGTCTCTCGACCTCAAGCCAACTAGATGTCTCGATCATGACCAAAATACATGTCTCAAACACCACAAAAGAGGGTGTCTTGGCCATGCACAAAACAAGCATCTCGACCAAGACCAGAACACATGTCTCGACCATCCAAAAATAAGAGTCTCGACCATAAAAAAAACCAAGTGTCTCGACCACTAACAACACGGTGTCTCGACCACCAACAACATGGTGTCTTGACCACCTATGTTTAGGGTTTCGACCATCAGCAAAGTCACATGTCTTGACCAAGACCAAACCAATTGTCTCAAACACAACAAAAGCAAGTCTTGACCAACATAAAACCAAGGATCACAATCAAAACAAAAACATGCATCTTGACCAAAACCAAAACATAGGTCTCGACCAAGACAAGATCAAGGTGTAGTGACCACCAAGGTAAAGATACCTTAACAAAACTTAGCAAACATCAAAATAGAGATAAACCTCATTCAAAACAAAATTTTAACATCAAGGAAGGTCACCATCAACAAGGTGGAAAAACTCCATACAAGAAGAACATCAAAAACCTTGAAAACCGAACTTCAACATAAACATCCATGAGAACCAACTAGGTCGAAGAAAACCAAGCTTCAACCTCAAGAAAACCAACTCAAAACATCAAGAAAACATAAGATCGAACCAAGACATGGTGATAAAACCAAGAAACACGATGCATGTATGATCATCACCTCAACCATCACTTAACAAATTGTGTACAAGAATTTAGGGTGTAAGAAAGAGTGTAGCCTTCATGAGAATACTACAAAGTCTTAAACCTTAGATCATGGCAACTTCATGTAGAATAATAGCATCAAGTTTAGAGATCAAAATAGTAGCATGCAAGTTGTAAGGACCCTGACCTCTGTTTTGGGCTTATCCTATTTTCTTTGCCTAAAACTTGTACTTAGTTGTTTGCTAATCACCTTTAGTGGTGATTAAGGTTGCTTGTGCTTTGTTGAGGGTTGGAGGTTCTACTTGCAAATAACCCAAGTCTAGGGTTGATGAGCAAGTTTGCCACCTTGAGAGGTGTTTTTCTCTCTCCTTACTTCCTCTAGAGTTGAGAGGAAGGGTTGGGCTCGTTGCTTGAGTTGCCTTGGGCTTGGTTGAACCTTGTTGGGCCTTGTTTTGCCTTGTTTGGGCCTTGCCTTGCCTTGATGGACCTTATATCAGGAAAGGGTGTGTTTGGGAGCCTTGTGTCGGCCATGGTTGTGTCGGCCATGAGGTTGTGGTGGGCGAGAGAGTGTATCGCCCATGTGGGTGTGTCGTCCTTTTACCATCCTTGACCTTTGGCTTCGTTTGTGTCACCACCCTTGTGGACACTTGGTGCATGATGCTTGCATGTGGCAATTGCCTTGGACATGTGTATGGGGTGAGATAAGGAGGTGGCTATCTATTAGGGTTTTGTGACGGTGATCTTGAGGTTAGTGATGACCGAGCTGAGATGAACCTTTATGTCTTGCACAATACACCTTTGTGGTGATGTTTCCTGACACCCCTCACCTTGGGTTTAGCTTTGGCCGATATGGTTATGTTGAGTTTGGTTGTCTTTGTACCTGATATGACCATCTTAATCTTTTTGGTGACCTTGGGCGATATGCCTTGACCGAGATTACCCTTTTCCTTATAGGTGTTATCCCCTTGGCCAATATGGTGCTTAGTTGCTATCTCTATAGGTGCCTTTGTTTTGTTCCTTGGGCGACACAGGTTGGTAGGGTTGTTGCCCGATACAGTGTTGAGTGGTGAAACCCTAGTGCTTGCCTTAGTGGTGGTCGATATGGTGTGCTTGATCTTGTTGGATGATAGGCTTCCTTTTGGTGCCCTTGTATCATTTGGTGATGTGTACATGGTGGGCGTTATAGCGTTGGCTTGGGCACAATGATCTTGGTCATTGCAGGGGTGAGATGGTTGCCCGATGCAACCCTGACCCTAGCTAGCTGATAGGGTCCTAGCCAATATGGTTAGATGCCTGATACACATCTATCTTGGGTACATGATGTGTCCTTTAGACCCAGCTGCACAATACACTCATGCTTCCTTGGTTGCACGACATGAGTTGTTGGACACAGTCTTTTCTCTCTAGTTGGACGACACACCTTAGACCTGGTTGCCCGATGTGCTCTTATTATTGGGTTGATCGATAGATGTGGCTAAGTGCCTTGGTCGACATGCCTCTAGTGAGGGTTGTTACCCTTCCCGATACCACCTTTGGTAAGGGGAGCGCTACCCGTCACACTTTTAGCGAGGGTAACTAGTACCTTTAGTGAGGGTTATGCTTAACCTGGAAACCCTAGCTAGTGATGTGTTGTCTTATAATCGCACCTATGTTGTTGATATTATATGTATGATGGGTTGTGAACCAGTGCTATGCTTGATGCTTAAAGATAATGCTAGATTAGATAATAAGATACTTGTTTATGTTTATATGATAAATGGCATAAGTGGATGTTTATGATTTGATAACCATAATGTGATTGATACAGCTGTATGCCTCATATGATTATAATAATGACATGCACATCTGCAACCCTAATGACATAATAATCGTTAAGATATGTGTTTGGTGATTTTAAGTTATCTCTCTCTTGATGTGCATACTAACTATGCAGGTGTATCAGGTGAATTCATAGCTAGGTAAAGAGCTATGAGGTATATGTGTTTGAATAACGTTGCATGATGATAATTCTTGTTGATGAGATAACATGCATCACCGGTATGATGAGATAGGTCTGAGGACCTGATGAGGTTTGAGTGCCTAGTGAGATATTATCCTCTTGATGATGAGATGAGGGATTATTACCCCAGGTGACGATGTAAGATGATGATGCCTTGAGAGGTAGTGGCTTCCTGTGATGAGGGATTGAGATCCCAGGATAATGTGATGGTGACAGTAATAATGTAATTTAATGCTATGTATGTTTTACAACTTGGTTGCCTCAACAATCCACTTTAAATATACTAATTAATTATAGTGGAAATATCATGTAGTTTGCCCTGGACATAGATCCATCATCGTCAGTAGCTGGTGATGGTGAAATAGGTTTTCCTATGGGTTAACCTGGAAGCGCATATTGTTGAATATGTGTGGTTTCTCCTAGCCAAAAATGAGGAGGATTTGAGTGCAACTTCAATTGTAGACTCTAGAGCACAGTTTCAGGCCCGTGGCTTGATATGTTAGAGCACGGTGAATAAGCCCATGGCTCAAGATGTGTGATACAAAGAGCATGATTGTGTTCATGGCTCAGAGCACGGTGATCATGCCCGTGGCTCAGTTTCACTAGCGTTGATACCTATACCAAGGTGGGCTAGGCAAAGGGTAGCCTGACCCCGTGGTTGAGGACACTTAAGTATGAGACTGCGGTCTTGCTTGTTTTGCACTCGTGTACTGACCACGAGGTGGTGAGGTCATGGAGTCCAGCTCTTCCATTGACCTTTTATGGCACCGGCTTGGGTTTCACAACCGAAGGTTGGAATTGAGCGGTACGGCTCACTTCCTCAGGGCATAATAATACGTAATCCAGCCGAATAGTACTTATTGCTTAAGGCAAAACACAGAAAATTGGTTGAGGCCTTGCTTGTGTAGTTGATCTTATTATACCTTGCAGTTACTTATACGCTCCTTATGTTATGTGGTAAGATCTTATAAATATTATCTTGTCAATCATGTTCCATAAAGAAAATCAGGTTATATGCCTCCCAGATATCTTGGTAAGATTGATGGTAATAATAGTCTTGCTCAGTATGCTGCTCTTATTATATGTCTTTACCAGCTATCTGCTTTATCTGCATTAAACCTTCTGAGGTTTTATAGTTTCGGCGGGGAGTTATGTTTCTCGTTGGGACTGTGTGTCTCACCCCGTTGGTTTACAACCTTTTTAGGTGGTCGCTCTAGACGTGGTGGTGGTCGTGAGGTTGCGGCTGAGCAGCAAGAAGAAGAGCAGTAGAAGGCAAGAGATGGACATGTTGTTGTTTTTGTGGTTTTGTAGTATAGTCCTAGTGTCATCCCTGTATTCTCATGTCCTCATAGGTGTTTTGACAATGTTTTACGATGTTTACCTGATGTAGCTTTGTATATCCTACTGCTGCCCTGATGTGGCCCATTATGTATAAATAGGTGATGAACTCATGTGCTGGTAGGACACCTGGTTTCCCTAAGCTGTGGACATATATCAGGCTTGTAATATTTATATAACATGTTTCTCTGCAGGATCTGAATGCAAAAGTTCTCTTATGTATGCTTTTCAAAATTGGTTTTTAACTAACCTGTGTTTTCAGTAATATGTGGTTCCACACATTTTCGTGTGTCACCTTGTTGTCTGTGTGATGGCGGGGTGTCACACAAGCAGTATTATGGTACAAGTAATAGAAGAAGGTAGAGAATTACATAACCCTCTTTGAGAGAACGAACAAGCTCCAAGCTCTCGATCACCAAGGAAGAAGATGAAACTCCACAAAAAGATCAACTCTCGGCCACAAGAGCCCCTTAAGAAGAAGAAGACACCAAAGTCAAAGATAGCTCAAGAAAAGAGGGTAAGTTACCCTAGGCTGAACCAAGAAGAAAGAAGAGAGAAGAGAAGAAAACTTCCTCATACTTGGGTACCACCTTGTCAAAACATGGTCTCCGACCCTTTGTGATGAGGAGTTCTCATTCAAAATGACCACCATGGATAGTCCACAGTATACGTTCGAGAAAGCAAAAGGAGAAAGGTAGGGTTCCAAAGGAAAAATGTGGTCAAGGGAAAAGAACCACTTACCAAGAAGAGAAACCACCAAGAAACACCACAAGGAAGGTGATCAATCTTCAAAGCACCACATGCAAGGTTGGTCAACCTCCAAAGCACACAAGATCCGTCCTTCTTGCTCTTAAAAGCTCCAAGGATGAACACAAGAGAAGGGAGAAGGAGGGTTAAAAAAGATACTTACATGCAGAAGAGAGAGGTTATATACTCAAGAAGGAGAGAAGCAAGGTAGGGGTGAGGTGTCAACATAAGAGAGCACCAAAGGTACACTTGTCCATAAAAGAAACTAACATGCAACCACTATATGCATGCATGCAACCCATGGTGATAAAACCTAGGTGGGGTCTCAACCACTTACGTGACACCCTTTGCCACACAAAGTGAGATTACTTAAAACCAAGTGCGGAATTAACACTAATAACAATATTACCACAAAACATGGTAACTTAAAACCAAATTAATAACCATGTATCAAGATGAACTCATCATGTTTGAATCCATAAACTAAAGTTGCTTGTATTTCATTCATATCAAAAGGAGTTACATAACATTGTTCACTGGAAAACCAACCACAGTCTATTACATGTGATAACTTGCTCATGTACACAAACCATCTCGGTACCATCATCGTATAGACTCAAAAACTCAAACCGGTGTACAACATCTATAGAACACCTCCAAGGACCTAAGTGTATAGGGACAACATGTAGGACTCTATTACTAGACACTAGATGCATATCCAAGATCCAACAACTACAACACCTCAGGATGTCTACTTCAGCAACACGATCTCTATCCCAGCATGTGTGTCCACTTAAAAGATGTGTAAACCCACAGGGTGAGACCAAACATCCCAGCAAGAGATATAAGTCTCCACCAACGCTATTAAAGAACATATAAAGTAACTAGAGGAAAAAGTAAATCTACATTTACAATAAGCAGATTCAATTACTAATGTCAGAAGGGAAGTTATTATCATTTAAGCAGATCATGTATCTATAAAAGAGTAGTGGAACAATTATAAACTAAGAAGGAATATGTAGAACAAGTACATTTTCTACCAACCAAACTACACAAAAGCAAGCTAGGCCTCATCCAATAATTTTCCTATTTGATCTTACAAAGTACCGCCACTAAGTCTATATTGCTGCCACTCATGGTCAATGGAAGATTCAGATTCCATGACCCTTTTAACACCTACCAACTAGCATGAGAGTAACACTATAGTGTCATATTAGTCAACTTGTACAAGTGGCATATAGTCAACAGATGGATCGGTTCATGCATGGTCATCCATATATCCCAAGGGAATTGGCTCACACATGGTCATCCTAAAAGGAGTGGCTCACGCATGGCCATCCATATATCAAAAGGAAATCAGCTCATGCATGGCCATTCCAAAAAGAAGGAGTGGCTCATGCAAGGACATCCATATCAAGGAAACCAGTTTACGCATGGTCGTTCCATATATCATAATGAGATCGGCTCACACATGGTCGTCTCTTAGTTATACCAATTAAGTGTCTTTTAGCATCAATCAAGTTACAATGTACAAAACCATAACAAGCACTACAAAGATGAGGGCATGGCACAACTTTCAAATATATAAGATATATAAGGTTTGATCTTGTCACACTATCACCACATAACACACGTATACTACCATTCACAAGACCATCATCATTGTTGCACAACCACTCAAGGCTATCACTAATGTCACATCACTGTGGAATATCAATCCCTTAATCATATCATGCACTAGCTATGATATTTAAATTCATATCATGTGTATGTTTAGAAATTGACAAATAAGAAAGAGGAAACATCCTAAATCCATGTGTCACATCATCATCTCCGCATGCCTCAATTATACACAACCATCACCATAGCATACCCAAGCATGGCATGAATTCATCATGCAAGGTTAAAGGTTCACAACAAGAGAAAGATATCATCATAACATAATGACCATTCCAAGAAGGAGAAGCAATCATATCACCATACTCATAATTAGGGTTAGGGTTTCCCATTAATAGCCGATTAGGGTTTTGAAGTCACAACCAACCACCCAACCCTAGGTACCCCACCTCCCACTATCTTGGAGTGTATTAGGGTTAAAGAACATCATTATAGTTTATTATACATTATTCCAAACAACACCATACATGGCTTATGTATCACTCATACAAGAGTATCATTAGGTATCCAAACCTATACCTCCCAACCACCTACTATCATCATATGTTGACCACATAAGCAACTAGACCGTGACCATTCAACTAGGTCCATGTCAGGACCGTGAAACCTATGTGTCTCGACCACTCACACCATTAGGCCACAACCTCCACCACCTGGATCATGTCACACCCGCGACATCTAGGGTTAGGGTTTCAAACCGCCACAAACGTCTCGACCAAAGGGTGTCTCGACCAAAAGATGTTTCAACCTCAATCTAGCAACATGTTGCAACCAAGCACCCTATCACGACCTCCCTCTAGGGTATGTCTTGACCAAGACAAAGACAAGATCTAGAGACAAACTCTAGGGTAACAACCCAACCAAACAAGGTTAACTAGGTCACCAACATCAAGTTCCACGACCTAAAGAACACTAGGTCCAACCCACCAACAAGAGGGGCATCTCGACCCAAAACTATCATGGTCATGACCAAAACTAAGGCAAGGTCAAGTCTCAAAACTAGGGCAACAACCTCATCAAAATAGGTGTCAAATTGACCATCAATCCTCAGGTGTCGCAACCTCCATCAACACTGGGTACAACATATCAAAAGGGAAGCATCTTGCTCAAGATTAACTATGGTCGCGATAAATATGGGGTAGATGTCTCGACCACCCTAAGGGATGACATTAGGGTCTCAAAATAGAACCAAAAATAAGTTATAACCATGATCATCATGAAGTAAAGGCTCATGAAAAACGATCACCATAAACCCTAAGTCATACATCATGATACCACATGGAAGGATCTCATCTAAGAGAGAGGAAAACATGATTAAGGTACCCAAAATAGAACCTAAACTTACATTAACATCTAGGTACACAAATGTCATGCATGTGAGAAAAACTAAGGTTAAAAGGATAGGGGAATGTCATCATAACACCACAATCATCAAAGTCGGTTATATGAAATTTGGGTTTCGAATTTCTACCAAACCAAGCATGGTTCAAACTCCAACCAAGTCCCATATTTTAGCATCATCTACTAGCATGTTAAGGGAGCATTTTTGAGGGAGAAATAGTATCTTGCATGTATAAAAGAGTGCAAGTAATAGAGAGGGCAAAGAGTTATATAACCCGCCTTAAGATTATCATCACCAAGCGCTCCAAATTCCAAGATCAAGAGCTCCAAGCACACTATCTAAGGGTTGAAGAAGATCCTCCAAAGGCCTTACTCTCGGCCACAAGAGCACCTCAAGAAAAAGAAGGTACCAAGGTCAAAGATAGCTCAAGAGAAGAGAGCAAAGAGCTCTAGGCTGAACCAAAAGAAAAAGAGAGAAAGAGAGAAGAAGCCTTCCTCTCACTTGGGTGTACGTTGTCAAAACATGGTCTATGATCTTTGTAATGAGGAGTTTCTCTCTCAAACAACCATCATGGATGAACCGTGATATAGGGTTGAGAAAAGAGAAGGAGATGGAGGTAGGATATCAAAGGAAGCATTAATTTAGAAGACAAACACTTACTAAGGATGAAAGATGAGCTTGGACCACCACCACACGTAAGAGGAGATTGATCCCCCAAGCTCCAAGGACAGACCTCCTTGCTCCACCAAGCTCCAAGAACAAGCAAAGAAGGAGGAAGAAGATAGATGGCTGAAAAGGGTTCCAAGAGAGAAGAGATAAGGGGTTATATAGATGGAAGATGAAAGAGGGAGCGAGGGGTGAGGTGTCAACATACTAAGGGACCCAAAGGACACTTGTCCTCACAAAAGACCAACATGCACCCACATGCAACCACTTAAACATGACATGCAAGACATGGTGATACACTGTAGGTAGTGTCTCAATCACCATGTCATACCCCATGGTCATGACCATCCTAGGGTACACCTCCATGGCCGCAATACCACCCATCACCATCTCCTCTAGGTCGAGACAAAGCATTACCACAAACCCTAGGTCGAGACAACCCCTGCTAGGTCAACCATCTTGACCCAAAACCTCCCTAGACTATCTAGGTTGTGACCTACACTCTAAAAGAGGTGTCTCGACTATGACACCCTCTTAAACAGGCCTAGGTTGTGACCATGGTTGAGACAACACAATCAACTCACATGGTCAAGGCACTCAACACTCACATCAACCCTAATCACCACCTAGGGTGATACTCCTCAACCAAGGCTCAAACAGGGCGCCCTCCTCTTTCTCTCTCCTATAGATGATGTCAATGAAGAGAAGGAACACTCTAGAGGTGGTAAATTTCACATCAACCCCATACATTGGGTAAATTGCAATTTGCACCAAAACTAGCACAGAAAGCACAAACAACATCCAAACAAGCTCAAACTTGAAACTTACGCTCTCTACAAGACCTAACTACATCTCAAAGGATTCGAATACAGTTCTAAGCACATGTTTAAGCCAAAGCAAATAGGGTTTCCCCAAAACTTAGGTCAGGGGTCTTACAACTTATGTCACCACCACCCTAGGGGTCGAGACAAACCCTAAGACATCTTGTCTCGACCACAACAAAAGTTCACCAAGAAAAACTGGTCGAGACACACCACAAGGAGACAACCATCTCGACCAAAAGCACCTCAAGACCATCAAGATTGAGACAACAACACTCAAGCAAGGTGTCTTAGTCGAGACACACCCAAGACACACCAACATCGTCGAGACAAAGGCCACAACACTCAACCAAGCTCAACATGGTCGATTCCATGCACAATAACCAAAACCATAGAAACCCTAGCATCACCACATGATGCCACCTCATCAACCAAGGTCCAACAAGGTGCCCCATAGCATAATTCTCTCTCTCATGATTCTAAAGAACTAAGGCACATTCAACATGTGACAAATTGCAAAAGAACCCCTCAACATGGGTAAATTGCAACTTGGTCCAAAATAAGCATACAAAGCTCAAACATCATTAGAACATGACCAAAATGGAAACATAAGATTTTCACATGTTAGATAAGCATCTCAAATGATTAGATTAAGGTTCTAATCATCTTATTAAGCAAATAAAGCATACTCAAGCACTAAGCTAGGTCAGGGGACTTACAACCATAAACCCCTAACAATGATTTTGCCCCCAAAATCCAATGTGAAAAGAGATGAGTACTTCCTATGCATCTCTTCCTCAAGCTCCCACATGGCTTCCCGGTGATGCCACATAACCTTAACCAAAACAATATCCTTCTTCTTCAACTTCTCGATCCTCCTGTCCAGGATCAATACAGTTGCTTCCACATAAGACACGTCCTCATCAAGCTCAACCTCCATTGGCTGCAAAAACAACTCAGTATCAGGGTGGAACTTCCTCAACATAGACACATGGAACATTGGATGCAACATGTGCAACTCAGGTGGAAACTCCAACTTATAAGCCACCTTCCCAACACGTTCCACCATAGGGTAAGGTCCCATATACATGGGAGCCAACTTACCCTTCTTTCCAAATCTCAAAACACCTTTCTAAGGAGAGACCTTGACATACACTTTGTCCCCCACTTGAAACTCCAATGGTTTATGTCGGTTATTTGCATATGACTTCTTCATGTCCTGGGATGCTTTCCACTGTTGCTGAATCACTTTAATTTACTATGATATCTACTGCACAAGCTCATTACCCAAAAGTTGGTACTCACCAGTCTCATACCAATACAATAGAGACCTACAACATCTCCCATAAAATGCCTCATAAGGTGCCATATCAGTGCTCCTGTGATAACTGTTATTATAAGAAAACTCTATCAGACTAAGGTGCACATCTGAACTGCCAAAAAAATTTAAACACAAGCTCTCAGCAAGTCTTCCAAAGTATATATTGTCCTCTCAGATAGTCCATTTTTCTGTGGGTTAAACACAGTGTTGAACCTCAACTGCGTACCCAAAGTAGTGTGCAAACACTCCCAAAAGTGATTGGGAACTGAAGACCTCTATCTGACACGATAGTAGATGGGATACCATGCAACCACACTATCTCATCAGCATATATATGTGCAAGATTCTCCACTGTCCTCATTGGAAAAAAGTATGATGACTTGGTTAACCTGTCAACGATCACCCAAATGGAATCATGACATTTGACTATCTTAGGTAGACCAACCACAAACTCCATTGTAACATGATCCCATTTTCATTGTGGTATGGGTAATGGTTGCAACATCCTTTCATGATTCTAATTCTCTACTTTAACCTACTAAAATACATGACATCTTGTAACAAACTCTGCCACATCATGCTTCAAATTGGGCCACCAATACATATATTTAATGTTATGGTACATCTTGGTGCTACCTGGGTGCATAACATACATCGAAGAGTGAGCCTTTTCTAGAACCATCTTTCTCAAATTTTCAACATCAGGAACCACAACTTTGTTGTGGTAACACACTGTCCCATCCTTTGCCTCATGGAAGCCATCACACTTATCATTGTCGAGCTCTACTTGTATCTCGTTGTATCATAGTATCACTGTGGTGCGTGTCTCTGATCTGCTAGCTCAACATAGGTTTCACTTGTAGTTGTTCCAGCAAACATGCTAATAGGGGGACTTCCAACTTCACATTCATGTGATGTAAGGAGACTAACATGTCTCTCTTATGGCACACCAAGGAGTATGTAGCATACCAAATTTAAAAAAATGACTCAATGTATAATAAGGTTAAAGCATGTACTCAAATGTAAATTTATAAAACCCTATGGTATTTATGCAACTTTCATTACAACATAATGTGGGTGTATATATAGAAGTTAATTGGTCTTATTACTATATGACATATAAGTGTCTAAATCCCCAAGGCAATTGAATCTAGATTACTCTTATTCCAAAGAGGAATAATTTGTAATAATCAGAATATTAAATTAAGTCAAGTTAACTTGAGATATATAAGCTTGAATGAATTCATTTTAAAGTACTACACATAGTAAGTATTTAGACTTATACCAAGTTTGATGAGAAAATGAGGTTTCTATGATTTATTAATGAATTATTAAAGTTTAAATGATATTAATACATTCCAGGGTTTTTAGTTCTCAAAACATAAATCCAATCATATGATAATTTTCTTTACAGAAAAATTAGATTGTGGTTAAATTTTGGTTACAATTTGATGACCTTAACTATCATAATTAATTTTTTAGTAGAATGTAATCACTATTGACCTAGTTATCCATTAATTCAGTCAGTTTATCAATTTTGTGTAAGTTAGTTTATGATAATGCTAATGCAACCTATCACATATGTTTCTCGGATGATTTCCATATATTCAGTTTACACTGACCACTTCAACCATTGGATGGATATCTGAGGGGTGGTCATCTTCTCCCTCTCTCGCATAGGAATGACTCCAGGTGGAACAGGACTCAAGGTCCCAATCCTGATCTACTCCTATTTTCTCGTGATTCACTCTGTAACATCCCTGACCTGGGTTATGACTTAACCCTAGAAGTTTTGCTTAAGTAAGTTGTTCATAAATTTGTTTTAATCTTTTCAAAAGTAATTAAGACTCTTGTAGAGTTTAATTTTCAAGTTTGAGCTTATTTGCAAGTTGTTTGTGCATTATATGATAGTTTGGGGAAAAAGTGCAATTTATCCAAGATGAGGGGCTATATTGCAAAATGTCACATGTTGAACATGCATTATGTGTTTTAGAATCATAAGAGAGAGAATGATGCTAAGTAGTGGCTTGTGGAGAGCCTAAATTCCAAGATTGAACTTGTTTGTATAATTTTAGTGCATTGTGCACCAATTTTGGTACAAATTGTAATTTACCCAAATTGTAGGGCTAATATGCAAATTACCACCTCTATAGTGTCCCTACTCCCTCCTAGTATCATTTATAGGAGATATAAATAACGATACACCATGTTTGAATCGGTTTTGAGTGACAGTACTTTTAGTAATGAAATGACCAAGAAAAGGGGTTGAATATGAAACCCTAACTTGAGTTGTATCAAGTTGAAAAGCTTATATATGAGTGCCTATCGGCCAAGGAGCCAAAGGAGAAGCCTCATATAGTTTTTTGGACTCTTGTAAAATTCCATGTCCTGCAAAGAACCTCAAGTAGGTGAGGTGTGTCGGGCTACAAGTTCCTTAGAAAAGTTGTATTGGGTTGTGGATAAAGTGGTGATTTAGTTGATATATTTTATTCAAAGGGATAAGTAATGGACGAAAATTCATCCCTAGCTTATCCTCAATTGTTTTTCATTTCAATATAAATGTTTATGCATGCATGTACACGTGTCACCCATGCATGGACACGTGGCACCTACTAGCTCAAATTGATGACACCTCATTTTTACACTCCTTCACGAACAACAAGTATATATACCCCTAGTTTCACCCCTTAGTGACATTTTTTTACCCTTACCACCCTCATTTTCTAAGGTATCATGCATAGAGTTATTTTATCGTGCAGGAGTGAAAAGATATCGTGCATAGGTCCTTGGATATCGCCCATAGCAAGAGCATATCGGCCAAGTAGGGCGATATCGGCCATATAGGGTGATATCGGCCATAGTGAAGAGTTTTGATCCCAAGTGAGTGGCATATCATGCAAGTGAGTGGCATATCGTGCATGAGTGGTGGAATATAGTGCAAGAGAACTAGGGTATCATGCAAAGGTGTTAAGGAGAAAGAAGGATCTCATACTTAACCCTACGGTGAGGACATGATCATCTTCAACCTTGGATTGAAGCATGATTTTAGGGTTTTGACCTTCTTTTCTTTTCTTCTTCACCAATTGCTTATACATGGTGATTCTTTGCATATATAGGAGTTTTGAAGTCCATCTTCAACCTTGGGAACGTGAAGCTTTGGATCTTGGAGCTTTGAAGTTGTTCTTGAGGCGGGTTATATAACTTAAACTCAATTATATTATTATGCACCTTCAATTTTGTCATACTTGTTGATCTACTTGCAATTTCGATTTCTCTTTAATAATTGCTAATACTTTGAGTTCTAAAATCTTCATGGAACTATTTTCCATGACTTATAATAGTAAGAACAAAGGTCTAGAGGTTGATGGTGATGACATCATCAAAGGTAAAGTGATATCGGGTACAAGCACACAAGCAAGCACCTCATACCCGATATGGTGATGCACCTACTCCCTAAAATGATATGGATATGATTTTATACCTTCTTGCACGATATGGTGGTGTGGTATACACCTCTTGCACGATAGGAGGTCAAGCATACACCTCAAAAACAATAGGAGGTCAAGAACACACCTCAAAACCTATATCGGGTTAAGCACACACCCCAAACCCGATATGGTGATGTAACCCTATATGATAGGAAAATTGATATACCTTGGAACCCCACACCCTTATTGATTTGTATAATGGGTTGAAAAAGGTTCAACCAGTTGTCTAGCCTATCACTTAACCCATGGTGAAGGCCAGGTCGAAGCCATGAAGGTTTGAAGAGGTTTGAGCAGAAGGGGCTAACCCGATATAGAGTGAAGCATACATACACCTCCAAATTGATATGGTGCGAGCAAGCACACACACACCTCCAAACTGATATGGTGTGAGAAAGCACACACACACCCCTCCAAACCGATATGGTGGGAGCAAGCACACATACACCTCAAAATCGATATGGTGTGGAAGCACCTTAAATGTAATGTACTTGATGGAGTAACACATGGAGTGTTTTATATCAAGTCATACATTAAGAGGTATGGAGTTTAATGAATAATGATTAAGTAGGCTAATGTACCTTGAATGAAATTTTGAGCCAACTTAATAAAGTATGGAGTAATCAACATCCTAGGAAGGATGAGAGAGAAACTCATACTTGTGTAATAAACATGTAATGTGCATACATTAATGCTTCAAATATGTGTAGGGTATGAATTGGAGTTTGATCCTTGATAATGTGATCTTGAAACCCTAATTGATAAGAAAGGTAAACCCTAACCCTAATATAGGGTAATGGTATGTGAAACCCTAATTGATAAGAAAGGGAAACCCTAACCCTAATATAGGGTAATGGTTTGTGAAACCCTAATTGATAAGAAAGGGAAACCCTAACCCTAATATAGGCTAATGGTTTGTGAAACCCTAATTGATAAGAAAGGGAAACCCTAACCATAATGAGGGAATAGTGGTATTACCTTGTATTGCATGGTATTGATATGTATTTGATACAGCTATTATCATGTATACTAACCATGCAGGTATCATGAGATGATGAGCATAGCCAGGTATGAGCTATGATGTTTTATATGATAAAGATGCTTAATGGGCCTTGTGAGCCATGTGAATTATTTGTTACCTAGTGAGAGGTAACAATATGTTTAATAAGACTTGTGAGCCATGTGAGATGCTTGTGTAACAGGTATCATGTATACCTTAGTCCTCAGACCTAGAGGTAATAGTTACCTTATAAGTGGTAACAGTGTTCTGTGATGAACTAAGGGTTTTGAATACCCAGTACTACTAATCATGATGATGATGATCTTAAGGGATTCCTAGTAATAAGATAAGGATTGAGATCCTAAATTTTATATGTGTTTTAAAGATTTGAAAAGTACTTGATACATGTATTACACCTTTCTTTGTAGAATTTGTCATAATAATTCATGTTTGAAAACTTGACTGATGCTAAAAGAATATGGTAATGCACTTAATTAATTAAGTGAAATCTTATCATGTAGTGCCCTGGCCGTAGATCCATCATCGTCAGCAGCTGGTGGTGGTGAAACAGGTTTTCCCATAGGATCTCCTAGAGAGCGTATATTTTCGAATATGCCAGGGTGATGGGTGCAAATATCCTTACTCCCTAATGTGGGATTGACGTGAGATAAACACGAGATCTCTCAATCCTTCATTACCAAGTGTGTGTATCAATGTGTAATTGTACTTATATCTTAAGGGAGGATCTATCTAAGTGTTTTGAGTGGATAGGCTGAGATGGATGTATCACGAATCTCCCGATGATGATTAATGTCGGGATTGATGGTAGATAAACATGAAATCTCTCAATCACCAAAGGAGTGCATCTGCCACTGTAGCTCTATATCGAAGTTGCCAATATACCCTGGAAAGCTATTGAAGCAGTTGACGTAGTCCTGCTTGTGGTCTTGCACTGACCAAGACGGTAGAGGTCATGGTAGCCGACTCTTCCATTGACCTTGTATGGTATCGATTTTGACTTTGCAGTGGTCGGTTGGAGTATGAGCGGTATACCTCATCTCCTTAGGGCATAAGTGTGATTGTAAAATGTAATCAGTTGTGTAGCGTATTTGCTTAAGGATGGAATACAGAAATCATTGGTTGATGTTACAATTCTTAATGAATCTTAAATGGATAGATGTTATACATGTTCTTCATATTCCTTATATAATGAATATATGATTTACTGCATTATCATATATATAGCTGCAATGTTTCAGAAGATGATATTGCTCTATTCTTCTTAAACAGTAATTAAATCATGCTTATTAATATAAAAGAATCCTTTACTTAGTTTTATTACTATTTATCTGCAATAATAATATTATTGGCAGAGAGTTATATCTCTCACTGGGATATGGGTCTCACTCCATTGGTCACCAACATTTTTAGGTGGATGTGAACGAGGAGGTAGGGACCATACGACAGAAGGACAGCAGCATCAGGGGTAGCAGTAACATCTCAGGTTGAGTTATTGTCTGTCGTGTCTTGTAGATATGAGTCCTATGTGTCGTCTCTGTACACTCAGGTCCTTGGATTCAGTACGTAACAGTCTTTATGATCGATCTGAGATTTTGGCTTGTATGCCTTGAGGTTTTATGTTGCTTATGTATAGTTTTGTAAAGCAAATGTTATATGTAGTCCTCGATATGAGATGGTACATGGTATGTATAATGTGAACCATGATGTATGTAATACTTTGGTTCTCTTCTTAAGAGTTTCCTGGAAATGGATCTCTTTGCAAATGGTTTTAATTTTTAGTGATTTTTTGTTAATCCATTGATTATGGTTAATCCATAATTATTTACTGGTGACGGTTTGATTCATTGTCGGATCGTCTCAAAGTTTTGGTATCAGAGCCTAAGGTTCACTGAGTCTACAGAGACATAAGATTAAGGTTGTTGAGTCTGTTCTAAGTGTCATCCAGTTTATCTGATAGTGACTTCTGCTCATATAGGAGAAGAAGTAAAGCCTAAAGATGGTTGGATCACACAAAGAACATGCTGCTGAAAGCAGTGTTGCTGCACCAAGAGGAGGTGCAAGGGATCAGGCTAGAGAGGAACTAGTACCTGAGAATCCCCAGCTTGACCAATCTTCGATAGAAAACCCAGCTTTGTGTGTGTTGTTTGGACAGTTCATGAATACAATGACACATGTGGCAGATCAAATGCCATCACCTGCACCTAGGGTACCATATCCCAATGAGGGGCATGGGTCTGGTAAGACCTTTGAGCAGTTACGCCGGGTAGGAGCTACCGAATATGCTAGTACAGCTGACCCAACAGATGCAGATTCATGGCTCACTGAGTTGGATAAAGCCTTTAGAATCCTTAGCATTCCAGAAACTGAGAAAGTTAAGCATGTCATGTACCTATCAAAAGGAAGTGATGGCCGCTGGTGGGCCATTGAGGAGGAGAAACGACCAGGTGTTGAGGTCGAATGGAGAGAGTTCCTACGTGAGTTTGCCAGTAGATACTTTCCCAAGACCTATTTGGATGAGAAAATCTCGCAGTTTGAGTGGATTAGGTAGGGACCAATGAACATTAGCGAGTATGAAGCTAAGTTTATGGAGCTTCTATGGTTTTTCCCACACATGGATACTACAGATGAGGAGAGAATTTGGCATTTTGAGAAGGGTTTGAACGCTGATTTAACCACACCTACATTTGCTCTAGAGAATAGAGAGGGGTTTTCCACCTTTGTGGAGTCAGTTAGGCGGATAGAAAGGTTCATGACTGAGAAACATGAAGCCAACAGTAGGAAAGTGCATGCACAGTTCCAAGGATAGAGGTCCGAAAGTTTTAAGAAACCAAAGTTTTCTACACCAATAGCACCATAGAGGTTCAGTACTCAGACACAGTGGACATCCAGCAAGGGTAGAGGTTGTAGCTTACCACCAAATAGAGCCTAAAGTTCAGCATCAATGTCAATAACAGGACCATCTAGGACAAAATGGGAAAACTTAAGTTGTTATAAGTGTGGGAAGCCAGGACATCTGATGAGGGATTGTCCATTTGGAGACAGGAACGTAACCCAACCACTGAGGCAGAGTCAACAAGGCTCTCAGAGGCGATAGTTTAGCAGTGGCACACGAGGACGTGGACAGGCATCCCAAGTCGGTTCATCTGCACCCAACAACAGGACACGTGAACGGCAACCAACAACGACAAAATTCTATGCTATGAATCAACCAGAGGCAGTGGTCAACCCACAAGTCATGACAGGTGTAAGGACCCTGACCTTCGTTTAGGGCTTATCCCGTTTGCTTTGCTTAACCCTGGTGCTTTGGTGCTTGCTAATCACCTTTAATGGTGATTAGGGTTTAGTTGTGATTTGTTGAGAGTTGGGGGTGCTACTTGCAACTAACCCACGTCTAGGGTTTTATGGACAAATTTGCCACCTTGTGAGGTGTTTTTCCCTCTCTTTGCTTCCTCTTGTGTAGAGAGGAAGGCTTGGGCGTGTTGCTTGAGTTCTTTGGGCCTTGGTTGAGCTTGTTTGGGCCTTGAGGTGCCTTGTTTGGGCTTGGTTGAGCCTTGTATCGGCCAAGTGATGAGTGTATCGGCCTAGGAGTGCTTGTGTCGGCCAACATGGAAGTGTGTCGCCCAAGTTGCAAGCTTGTTGTGTCGCCCATAGTGCTTGATCTAACCTTGACCTTATTTAGTGGACACTTGGTGCATATCTTGGCCATGTGGATGGAGCTGGCTAGAGTAGTGACTTGAGCTCTAGGACAAGTGTCCCTATGCAAGTGACACCTTGCCATGCTCCACCTTGTTTTCTCCTCCCTTTCCTTCTATATAGGTGTGTCCTTTCCTTAGCTTAAGGTCCCTTTGGTCCTTTGTTTCCTTCTCCACCGTGAGTGCACGACACAACCCTCTTCTTTGCTTGTGGCGGCCGATACCCCCCCCCCCCCTTGAAGGAGTAGCTTGGTGGCTGACACACCTTGGAGAAGCAAGTGGTGGTCGACATCCCTTGGATTTCTTCTTCCTTGGAGCTTGGAGCTTAAGGCGGGTTGCATAACTTCTAACCCTAGCTACCTTATCTCTTGCTTTGATCTTGTTTATACGCATGTTAGTAGCTTAGTTTCTTACTTTAGTAACCTTGTGGCCGATCACCCATGTGGTCTAGTGTTTCTTGTGATCTAGGGTTTAGGGAGCAATACTCCTTTCTCCCCATTGGTCTAGAGGAGTGAGTTTTAGTTTCTAGTGTCATGAGCAACATCCCTCTTTCCCTTAACCGATTGAGGTGAGCTTGTGTCCTAGTTGCTTAAGCAACACTCTCCTCTCACCATGGGCTAGAAGGGTGAGCTCATTGGTGATGGTTGATGGGCAAGACCCCTCTTTCTTAGTTGATTGAGGTGAGCCATCTTCCTAGGGCTTTGAGTACCTTGTGTTTGAGGAAGAAGATGACCGTGTTGGACGATATCTCCTGACTTAGCATGTTGGGGCGATAGGCCAGTGGGGTGTGTGTTGGCCGATAGGCCTGTGTTGGGCGATAGGTTGAGGTGTCGGGCAACACCCCTTGCTCTTGTGACGGGCGTCACTAGCCCTTGCTTTTTTTTGTATCGGCTGTTAGGCCTTGACCAGGTTGTTGCACGATTTGTGGATGAATTCTTTCCCCCTCTCTTGGATGTTATGCTTGGTGGGCTGACCTGGACGAGATGTTAGCACATGTGACGGCGTTTCTGGGTAGCTGACTTGGTGATGGCCGATAACATCAAACCGCAACGGGCGTCGCCCAATGGTGCTATATGCCCGATACATATCCCTGTCGTGCATTACCCCTTTCCTTGAGATGTCGCGCCGCACACCGGTTGCCTTGGTGGCAACGCAGCATTGTTGTTTGCTTCTCTATCGGTTGTTTGGTGTGTTGATCCTTGGGTGAGGGCCGGTTGCCCGATACACCTCTTTTGGTGAGGGTTTTAGTATCTTTTGCAAGGGATCCTTGTATTATGAAAACAACCTAGTGGTATATGTCTTTGCTTAACGATGGTGACTCCTTATATAGATGATGATGCACGTTATCATGATCTTGATCGTTTATCTTAGTTTGGTGATTATTTTTTAATGCTAAGAGTGATAATGGTAGTGGTAATAATAATGCTTGTTCTATATATCCAACATGACTATATGCATAAAGTAATCATCTTGATTATCTACATAATACTGAGATGAGGATAAGCATAGATATGATTTGCTTAATAATGTGTCTTACACACATGATCACTAGATAATGTATAATCGATAGGTATAGCATCTTGAATGTCATCTCATGATAGTAAGCATAGTCTTTATGTTGATTATTGAGTACTCTAACCATGCAGGTGATGATTAGCCATGAAAGGGCTATGAGAAATAGGTGGTGAGTAACATCACTTTAATAAATTACTCTTGTGGATGAGATTACATGTATGATGTGTTTGTCCCATGATGATGATGTGAGCCTTTGAGAGGCAGTGGCAATACATGCTGAGGTATTGAGATCCCATGGTATGTGATGATCCTTGAGATGGATCTGGATGGTTGGAAAGAGGCCAAGTGATAACATGTGAGGTTGGATCCTTGAGATGGATCAGGTTGATGTGATTACAATAATAATAAAATGTTGAGTTTATGTTATTTACTTTATGTTATATCTTGCATGTTATACAACTTGGTTGAATCTAGCAATCCATCTAAAAGATACTAAATAACCACAGTGAAATATATCATGTAGTTGCCCTGGCCATAGATCCATCATCGTCAGGAATTTGGTGGTGGTGAAACGGGTTCTCCTACGGGATTACCCGGAGCGCATATTGTTGAATATGCGAGGTTGCTCCTAGCCTAAACTGAGGAGGTAAGAGTGCAACTGCGGTTGTAGACTCAAGGGTGCGGATTCAGGCCCGTAGCCCAATTGTGATGTAGAGCATGGTGAACAGGACCATGGCTCAGGATATGTGATATGAGGAGCATGAATGTGTTCATGGCTCAGAGCACGGTGAACAGGCCCGTGGCTCAGTTTCACTAGCGCTGAGACCTATACTGAGGCGGGCTAGGCAGAGGGTAGCCTGACCCTGTGGCTAAGACCACTTCAGCATGAGACTGCAGTCCTTCTTGTGTTGTACTCGTGCACTGACCACGAGGGGTGAGGTCGTGGAGTCCGGCTCTCCTATTGACCTTGTATGGCACCGGCTTGGGTTTCGTAACCGAAGGTTGGATTTGAGTGGTACGGCTCACTTCCTCAGGGCATAATAATACGTAATTCAGCCGTTTAGTATTCACTGCTTAAGGCAAAACACGGAACATTGATTGAGGCCTTGCTTGTGTAGTTAATATTGTTATATCTTGCAGTTACTTCTATATTCCTCAGGTATGTGGCAATATACCTTATCTTAATAATCATGTTATGTGGCAATATACCTTATCTTAATAATCATGTTAGGTAGCAATATACCTTATCTTGTCAATCATGTTCCATTGAGAGATATTTGGTTATATGCCTTTGTACAGCTGGTAAGCTTGTCGGTAAGAATAGCTTTGCTTTATAATAGACTGCTCTTGTTATATCTCTTATCAGTTATCTGCTGTTATAAGCTTTATCTTCCTGAGGTTCTGTAGTTGTGGTGGGGAGTTATGTTTCCCACTGGGACAATGTTCAATTGTCTCACTTCGTGGAGTTACACCCTTTTTAGGTGGTCGAGCTAGACGTGGTGGTGATCGTGGTGTTGCGACCGAGCAGCTTGACGAGCAGTAGAAGGCAAGCTTTGGAGATGCTGCTGTTTTGGATGTTTTGTGATAGAGTCTAGAGTCATCCCTGTACTCTCAGGTCCTTGGCGGTGTTTTAATGTTGTTTCACGATATACGATCGATGATGTTTTGTATGTCCTACTGTTGGCCGGACGTGGGCCTTTATGTATGTATAAACAGGTGATGAACTCAAGTGATGACAAGACAGCCGTTGCACTAAGATGTGGACATGTATCATGGCTTGTATGAATGTATATAACATGTTTTCTTGCAGGATGTGGACTGAAATGTAAAAGTTTCTCAGCTTATCAGTTTTTCCGCAATCAGTTTTAATTAACCCGTGTTTTGGTAATCTGTGGTTATGGTGATTTCCGCACGTTTTTGCGTAACCCCTCGCTGTCTGTGTGATAGTGGGATGTGTTGCCACAAGTTTTGGTATCAGATCTTTAGGATCACTGAGTCTATAGGGATTTAGGACTAGGTCATTTGTTCTTGTGTGTTGACCATATTTTCTTACAATCATCTTCTGCCCTCAGCGGAAGAAAAGCTAAGATGTCTGGAAACCATGAGGAACATGTTGATGAGCACAGTGATGCTGCATCAGTTGATGGAGCTTTTGAGTATGCACATGAAGATCGGGTGCCTGAGGTCCCCCAACCTAACCCAGCCATTCTTGAACATCCTGCCTATCAACAGATTATGGGGCAGATGATGGCCATGATGAATCTCATGGTTGAGTGATTTCCAGTGCCTCCTCCGCGAGCACAGGCTCCCCATGGAGAAGCATCGGGTATTGGGAAGACCTTTGAGCGGCTTCGCCGAGTCGGAGCTTCGGATTATGCTGGAACGGCTGATCCAGCGGATGCAGATTTGTGGCTGACAAGTCTTGAGAAGGCTTTTCGGATCCTCGACATCCCCGAAGCAGACAAAGTAAAGCATGCTGTCTACCTTCTGAAAGGTAGTGCTGGTCACTAGTGGACCATCGAGGAAGAGAAGCGGCCTGGTGAGGTGCTCTGTTGGGAAGTGTTCTGGCGCGAGTTCATCACCAGATACTTTCCAAAGACGTATCTGGATGAGAAGATCAGTCAGTTTGAGAGTTTGCGAAAAGGAACGATGAACATCACCGAGTATGAAGCCAAGTTCATGGATCCGTTGAGGTTTTGTCCTCACATGGCGGCAACAAATGAGGAACAGATCATACATTTTGAGAAGGGTTTGAGTGTTGAGTTGGCAACCCCTGTGTCTGCATTGGAGAATCGAGAACGGTTTGCTACGTTCGTAGAATCTGTTCGAAGGATTGAGAGGTCAATAAGGGAGAAAAGAGAATCCATGTCTCACAAAAGACATGCTCAGTTTCAGGGACAGAGGTTTGGTGGCTTCAAGAAGCCAAGGTTTTCAGCACCGTCTGTGACGAGAGGTTTCAGTGGACCGTCTCAGTGGTCTCTAAGTAAGGGGAGAGGTTATGTTTCTTCACCATCTAAGGCGCATAGTACGGCTTCCGTTGCAGTGACATGGCCATCTAGGCCACAGGTTGACGATAGAGCATGCCATCTGTGTGGTCAGGTCCGGCATTGGAGGTTCAACTGCCCGAGTAGAGATGTTGAAGTGACGCAGCAGCCGAGACAGAATCTTCAGAGGTCAGAAAGGCCACAGCCCAGTGGTAGCAGAGGATGAGGACGCGGTCAAGTGTCTCAAGCTGGATCGTCTGCTCAAGGAAGCAGAGGTCGTGGACAGCAAGCAATGGCTTGATTCTACGCTATGAATCAGCCGGAGGCGATAGTCAACCCGCGAGTAGTGACAGGTCAGATGGAGTTATTTCATTTTGATATGTCTTATTCTTGCTTTATATATGTTCTGGTTGACCCGGGTGCTACGCACTCTTTTATCGCCTATAGTATGCTTGAAAATTGTCGTTTACCTGTTAGTCGTAAGAAGGATAGTTTGTTGTTAGAAACCCCTCTTGATGGTTCCTCATTGCTTCGAGAAGAGTGTCCATCTTGTGTCTTGTCTTTCTCGGGACACCGCATTCAAGTGGATCTCATACCTCTTGATATGTGTGGTTTTGATGTTATCCTTGGGATGGATACCTTAGAAAAGTATGAGGTTGTTCTGGACTGTGGATCCAAGCAGACAGTGTTTGTTGATGCCGGAGAGAAGTGGATCTTCCAGGGAAATAGGAAGATTCTTCTGATGTGTCTGGTATCAGCTATGGTGGCAGATAAGTTGCTACGACAAGGATGTGAGGCGTTCTTAGCTCATGTGGTAGATACCGTCGTGGAGGCCAAGGCGAAAGGTCTTAGCCTTGAAGAAGTGCCAGTTGTCCGAGAGTTTGCCGATGTGTTTCCTGAGGAGTTTCCTGGTGTTCCTCCACCCTGAGAGATTGACTTTGAGATCAATCTGGTCCCAAGAATGCAGCCAGTTGCACAGACATCGTACAGGATGGCTCCAGTAGAGATGGCAGAGCTGAAAAAGCAGCTACAAGAGTTGCTGGACAAAGGTTTCATATGACCGAGCACGTCGCCTTGGGGTGCTCCAGTGTTGTTTGTCAAGAAGAAGGATGGTTCGATGTGGTTGTGTATAGACTATCGATAGTTGAACAAGGTCACGATCAAGAACAAGTATCCGTTGCCAAGGATAGATGATCTATTTGATCAGTTGTGAGGTGCTACAGTGTTCTCGAAGATCGATCTATGGTCCGGATATCATCAGTTGAGGATCAAGGCGGATGATATACCAAAGTCAGCTTTCAGGACGAGGTATGGTCACTATGAGTTCGTGGTTATGCCGTTTGGGTTAACCAATGCACCTACTACTTTTATGGACATGATGAACAGAGTGTTATGTCCGTTCTTAGATCAATTTGTTGTAGTCTTTATAGATGACATCTTGATCTATAGTCAGGACAGGCTAGAGCATGAGCAACATCTTCGTCGAGCGCTGACTCTTCTTCGCCAACATCAGTTGTATGCCAAGTTCAGCAAGTGTGAGTTATGGTTAGAAGAAGTGACTTTCTTAGGTCATGTGATATCCACTGAAGGAGTCAAAGTAGATCCAAAGAAGGTGGAATCTGTTGCAGAATGGGAACAACCGAAGACACCGACAGAAGTTCGCAGTTTTCTGGGTTTAGCAGGATACTACCGGAGGTTTATCAAGGACTTTTATGCGATTGCGTTGTTGATGAACAAGTTGATAAGAAAGGACGTACCTTTTGTCTGGGATGATTGATGTCAGCAAGCTTTCCAGAGTTTGAAGAAGAAGCTGACTAGTGCTCCAGTGTTGATCCTGCCAGAGCCTGGGAAGGGCTATGTTGTTTTCTGTGATGCTTCCAAGAAAGGTTTAGGTTGTGTGCTGATGTAGGAAGATCATTTGGTTTCTTTTGCCTCGTGACAACTCAAGAAACATGAGGAGAACTATCCGACTCATGACTTGGAGTTGGCAACAGTGGTTCATGCATTAAAGATTTGGAGACACTATTTGTATGGGGAAGTGTGTCAAATCTTTACGGATCATAAGAATCTGAAGTATATCTTTTCGCAACATGAGTTGAACATGCGACAACGATGATGGATGGAGTTTATCAACGATTACAACTGCACTATCGAGTACCATCCTGGTAAGGTGCATGTGGTAGCGGATGCGCTTAGCAGAAAGTCTTCTTCTCTTTCTTCAAAGAAGGCCCGGTTGAGTTCTCTGGTATGCCATAGGCGAGATATGTTCGTTTCTCTGCGACAGATGAATGTGCAGATGGAAGTTTCTTTGTTGTCTGGTCTTTTAGCACAGATGCAAGTCAAGCCTACGTTGAGACAGCAGATCAAGGATGCACAACAGACAGATGATGCGGTACAATTGATCAGATTAGAGTTCGGCAGCGACAAGCGTGATGGGTTTCATGAGTCTGAGGATGGACTAGTCTGCTATCGTAATAGGATGGTGGCTCCTAATGTTGATGAGCTGAGGAAGTTGGTGCTCGAGGAAGCACACACATCGATGTATGCTATGCATCCAGGTGTCACCAAGATGTATCACAGTTTGAAGGACTTGTATTGGTGGCCCGGATTGAAGAAAGATGTAGCTGAGTTCGTGGCGAGATGTGCGGTTTGTCAGCAAGTGAAGGCTGAACATCAGAAGTCGGCAGGTACGTTGCAACCTTTGCCGATACCGCAGTGGAAATGGGATCATATAACCATGGATTTCATAGTTGGTCTACCCAGGACAACTAGAAATCATGATTCCATTTGGGTGATAGTGGACAGATTGACTAAGTCTGCCCATTTTCTACCAGTGAAGACAACGTATACAGCCGAGAAACTCGCTCGAGTGTATGTTGATGAGATAGTACGTTTGCATGGTGTGCCAACAACGATAGTTTCGGACAGAGGTCCTCAGTTTACGAGTCGCTTTTGGGAACAGTTGCACAGAGCGTTGGGAACGCAGTTGAGGTTCAGTACAGCCTTTCACCCGCAGACAGATGGACAGTCTGAAAGGACTATTCAGACTTTGGAAGATCTCCTTCGAGCTTGTGCCTTGTAGTTTCTAGGCAACTGGGATGTACACCTTAGCTTGATAGAGTTTTCCTACAACAACAATTATCAGCGGAGCATTGACATGGCTCCCTATGAGGCTTTGTATGGAAGGAAGTGCAGATCTCCTTTGTGCTGGTATGAGTCTGGTGAGTATCAGCTTTTGGGTCCTGAGTTAGTACAACAGACAACATAAAAGATCAAAGTGATACAGCAACAGTTGAAAGTGGCACATGACAGACAGAAGTCTTATGAAGACAATCACCGATGACCTTTGGAGTTCCAGGTAGGAGACAAGGTATATCTTAAAGCCTCACCGTGGAAAGGTGTGTTGAGGTTTGGACGGAAGGGTAAGTTGGCACCTAGGTATATGGGGGCTTACCCAGTCATGGCGGGTGTTGGAATGGTAGCTTATGAGATAGAGTTACCTCCAGAGTTGTACAGGTTACATCCAGTGTTCCATGTCAGTATGCTGAAGAAAAGTCATTCAGATTCAGGTTCAGTGATACATCCAGTTGAAGTTGAGTTTGATGAAGATGCAGCCTACGAGGAAGGTCCTGTGGCGATTCTTGACCGAAGGGTTAAGAAGCTGAAGAGGAAGGACCTGGTTCTTGTGAAGGTTCTTTGGCAGCGTTGTGGCATTGAGGAAGCCACGTGGGAGCTTGAGGAAGAGATGAGGAGGAAGTATCCCTCGCTTTTCTCTTCAGATTTCGGGGACGAAATCCCTTAAAGGGGGTTAGCTTGTAAGGACCCTGACCTTCATTTAGGGCTTATCATGTTTGCTTTGCTTAACCCTGGTGCTTTGGTGCTTGCTAATCACCTTTAATGGTAATTAGGGTTTGGTTGTGCTTTGTTGAGAGTTGGGGGTGCTACTTGCAACTAACCCACATCTAGGGTTTTATGGACAAATTTGCCACCTTGTGAGGTGTTTTTCCCTCTCTTTGCTTCCTCTTGTGTAGAGAGGAAGGCTTGGGCTCATTGCTTGAGTTCTTTGGGCCTTGGTTGAGCTTGTTTGGGCCTTGAGGTGCCTTTTTTGGGCTTGGTTGAGCCTTGTATCAGCCAAGTGGTGAGTGTATCGGCCTAGGAGTGCTTGTGTCAGCCAACATGGAAGTGTATCGCCCAATTTGCAAGCTTGTTGTGTCGCCCATAGTGCTTGATCTAACCTTGACCTTATTTTGTGGACACTTGGTGCATATCTTTGCCATGTGGATGGAGCTTGCTAGAGTAGTGGCTTGAGCTCTAGGACAAGTGTCCCTATGCAAGTGACACCTTTCCATGCTCCACCTTGTTTTCTCCTCCCTTTCCTTCTATATAGGTGTGTCCTTTCCTTAGCTTAAGGTCCCTTTGGTCCTTTGTTTCCTTCTCCACCTTGAGTGCACGACACAACCCTCTTCTTTGCTTGTGGTGGCCGATACCCCCCCTGAAGGAGCATCTTGGTGGCCGACACACCTTGGAGAAGCAAGTGGTGGTCGACATCCCTTGAATTTCTTCTTCCTTGGAGCTTGGAGCTTAAGGCAGGTTGCATAACTTATAACCCTAGCTACCTTATCTCTTGCTTTGATCTTGTTTATATGCATGTTAGTAGCTTAGTTTCTTGCTTTAGTATCATTGTGGCGGATCACCCATGTGGTCTAGTGTTTCTTGTGATCTAGGGTTTAGGGAGCAATACTCCTTTCTCCCCATTGGTCTAGAGGAGTGAGTTTGAGTTTCTAGTGTCATGAGCAACACCCCTCTTTCCCTTAACCGATTGAGGTGAGCTAGTGTCCTAGTTGCTTAAGCAACACTCTCCTCTCACCATGGGCTAGAAGGGTGAGCTCGTTGGTGATGGTTGATGGGCAAGACCCCTCTTTCTTAGTTGATTGAGGTGAGCCATCTTCCTAGGGTTTTGAGTACCTTGTGTTTGAGGAAGAAGATGACCGTGTTGGACGATATCTCCTGACTTAGCATGTTGGGGCGATAGGCCAGTGGGGTGTGTGTTGGCCGACAGGCCTGTGTTGGGAGATAGGTTGAGGTGTCGGGAAACACCCCTTGCTCTTGTGACGGGCGTCACTACCCCTTGCTTTGCTTTGTATCGGCCGTTAGGCCTTGACCAGGTTGTTGCACGATTTGTGGATGAATTCTTTCCCCCTCTCTTGGACGTTATGCTTGGTGGGCTGACCTGGCCGAGATGTTAGCACCTGTGACGGCGTTGCTGGGTAGCTGACTTGGTGACGGCCGATAACATAAAACCGCAATGGGCGTCACCCGATGGTGCTATATGCCCGATACATATCCCTGTCGCGCGTTACCCCTTTCCTTGAGATGTCGCGTCGCGCGCCGGTTGCCTTGGTGGCAACGCAACGTTGTTGTTTGCTTCTCTATCGGCTGTTTGGTGTGTTGATCCTTGGGTGAGGGCCGATTGCCCGATACACCTCTTTTGGTGAGGGTTTTGGTATCTTTTGTGAGGGATCCTTGTATTATGAAAACAACCTAGTGGTATATGTCTTTGCTTAACGATGGTGACTCCTTATATAGATGATGATGCACGTTATCATGAGCTTGATCGTTTATCTTAGTTTGGTGATTATTTGTTAATGCTAAGAGTGATAATGGTAGTGGTAATAATAACGCTTGTTCTGTATATCCAACATGACTATATGCATAAAGTAATCATCTTGATTATCTACAGAATACTGAGATGAGGATAAGCATAGATATGATTTGCTTAATAATGTGTTTTACGCACATGATCACCAGATAATGTATAATCGATAGGTATAGCATCTTGAATGTCATCTCATGATAGTAAGCATAGTCTTTATGTTGATTATTGAGTACTCTAACCATGCAGGTGATGATTAGCCATGAAAGGTCTATGATAAATAGGTGGTGAGTAACATCACTTTAATAAATTACTCTTGTGGACGAGATTACATGTATGATGTGTTTGTCCCATGATGATGATGTGAGCCTTTGAGAGGCAGTGGCAATACATGCTGAGGGATTGAGATCCCATGGTATGTGATGATCCTTGAGATGGATCTGGATGGTTGGCAAGAGGCCAAGTGATAACATGTGAGGTTGGATCCTTGAGATGGATCAGGTTGATGTGATTACAATAATAATAAAATGTTGAGTTTATGTTATTTACTTTCTATTATATCTTGCATGTTATACAACTTGGTTGAATCTTGCAATCCATCTAAAAGATACTAAATAACCACACTGAAATATATCATGTAGTTTCCCTAGCCATAGATCCATCATTGTCAGGAATTTGGTGGTGGTGAAACGGGTTCTCCTACGGGATTACCCGGAGCGCATATTGTTGAATATGCGAGGTTGCTCCTAGCCTAAACTGAGGAGGTAAGAGTGCAACTGCGGTTGTAGACTCAAGGGTGTGGATTCAGGCTCGTAGCCCAATTGTGATGTAGAGCATGGTGAACATGCCCATGGCTCAGGATATGTGATATGAGGAGCATGAATGCGTTCATGGCTCATAGCACGGTGAACAGGCCTGTGGCTCAGTTTCACTAGCGCCGAGACCTGTACCGAGGCGGGCTAGGCAGAGGGTAGCCTGACCCTGTGGCTAAGACCACTTCAGCATGAGACTGCGGTCCTGCTTGTGTTGTACTCGTGCACTGACCACGAGGGGGGAGGTCGTGGAGTCCGGCTCTCCTATTGACCTTGTATGGCACCGGCTTGGGTTTCGTAACTAAAGGTTGGATTTGAGCGGTACAGCTCACTTCCTCAGGGCATAATAATACGTAATTCAGCCATTTAGTATTCACTGCTTAAGGCAAAACATGGAACATTGATTGAGGCCTTGCTTGTGTAGTTAATATTGTTATATCTTGCAGTTACTTCTATATTCCTCAGGTATGTGGCAATATACCTTATCTTAATAATCATGTTATGTGGCAATATCCCTTATCTTAATAATCATGTTAGGTAGCAATATACCTTATCTTGTCAATCATGTTCCATTGAGAGATATTTGGTTATATGCCTTTGTACAGCTGGTAAGCTTGTCGGTAAGAATAGCTTTGCTTTATAATAGACTGCTCTTGTTATATCTCTTATCAGTTATCTGCTGTTATAAGCTTTGTCTTCCTGAGGTTCTGTAGTTGTGGTGGGGAGTTATGTTTCCCACTGGGACAATGTTCAATTGTCTCACGCCGTGGAGTTACACCCTTTTTAGGTGGTCGAGCTAGACGTGGTGGTGGTCGTGGTGTTGCGGTCGAGCAGCTTGACGAGCAGTAGAAGGCAAGCTTTGGAGATGTTGTTGTTTTGGATGTTTTGTGATAGAGTCTAGAGTCATCCCTGTACTCTTAGGTCCTTGGCAGTGTTTTAACGTTGTTTCACGATATACGATCGATGATGTTTTGTATGTCCAGATGTTGGCCGGACGTGGGCCTTTATGTATGTATAAACAGGTGATGAACTCAAGTGATGACAAGACAGCCGTTGCACTAAGCTGTGGACATGTATCATGGCTTGTATGAATGTATATAACATGTTTTCTTGTAGGATGTGGACTGAAATGTAAAAGTTTCTCAGTTTATCAGTTTTTCCACAATCGGTTTTAATTAACCCGTGTTTTGGTAATCTGTGATTATGGTGATTTCCGCACGTTTTCGCGTAACCCCTCGCTGTCTGTGTGATAGTGGGATGTGTTGCCACAATAGGTCATATGGAATTATTTCATTCTGATATGTCTTCATCCTGCTTCGTATCTATTTTGATTGATCCGGGTGCTACACATTCCTTTATCACTCGAGAAGTGATTCATGACTGCAATATGACTGTCAGTCGTAGAGCAGATAATTTGTTATTAGAAACTCAGATAGTCGGATATGCAGTGTTGCGGGAGGTATGTTCTCCTTGTGTTCTTTCCTTTTCAGAACACAACATTCAGGAGGATCTTATACCACTTGAGATGCACGGGTTTGACATAATTTTGGGGATGGACACCCTAGAAAAGTATAAGGTTGTCTTGGATTGTGGTTCCAAGCAAGCTATGTACTTCACAGACAGTGGTGAGACATGGGTCTTTCAGGGGGATAGAAAGATTCTTCCAACCTATCTAGTGTCATCTATGGTAGTAGAAAAGTTGATGAGACAAGGATGCTTCTCATTCTTGGCACATGTGTAGATACCCGAGCAAAGAGTTCTAGTCTTTATAAAGTTCCTATCGTCAGGGAATTCAAGGATGTGTTTCCTGAAGAACTTCTAGACATTCCTCCACCTCGAGAGATTGATTTTGAGATTAATCTAATTCTGGGTACACAACATATACCTCAAACACCCTATAGAATGGCACCAGTTGAGATGGCGGAACTTAAGAAACAGTTACAGGAGTTGCTTGAGAAAGGTTTGATTCGACCGAGTACTTCCCCGTGGGGTGATCCAATTCTTTTTGTTAAAAATAAGGATGGGTCTATGAATTATGCATAGACTATAGATAGATTAACAAGGTGACTATTAAGAACGAATATCCTCTACCAAGAATAGATGATCTGTTCGACCAGTTGCGTGGTGCAACTGTATTCTTTAAGAGATCTAAGGTCAGGATATCATCAGTTACATATCAAGGAGAGTGACATAACTAAGTCATCCTTTAGGACAAGGTATGGTCATTATGAGTTTGTAGTTATGTCATTTGGACTAACTAATGCACCAACTGCATTCATGGAGCTGATGAATAGAATATTCCGAACATTCCTTGATCAGTTTGTAGTGGTCTTCATAGATGACATCCTGATTTACAGTAGAGATGGTCAACAACATGAACAACACCTTCATCAAGCCTTGACATTGTTGAGACAGCACAATCTATATGCCAAGTTTAGCAAGTGTGAGTTTTGGTTGTCAGAAGTTTCTTTTCTTGGACATGTTATATCTGCTTCAGGTATTCGTGTTGATCCATAGAAAGTGGAATATGTGATAGAGTGGGAACAGCCCAAGACACCGACCGAGATTCACGGTTTTTTAGGCCTGGTAGGTTACTACAGGAGGTTTATTAAAGACTTCAGTTCTATAGCCTTACCCCTAACTAAGTTGACCAGGAAGGAAGTCCCTTTTGTCTGAAATGACAAGTGTCAGCATTCTTTCCATTTGTTGAAAGAAAGGTTGACTAGTGCACCTGTGTTAGCTTTATCTGAGCAGGGAAAGGGATACATTGTTTTCTGTGATGCCTCTAAGAATGGTCTAAGATGTGTGTTGATGCAGAGTGATCATGTAGTTTCTTTTGCTTCCTAACAACTTAAGAAACATGAGGAGAATTATCCGACGCATGATCTAGAATTAGCTGTAGTGGTTCACATATTGAAGATCTGGAGACATTATCTCTATGGAGAAACATTTCAGATTTTCACAGACCATAAGAACTTAAAGTATATCTTCTCACAACACAAGTTGAATATGAGACAACGCCACTGGATGGAGTTAATCAAGGACCATGATTGTACAATTGATTATCATCCAGGAAAGGCTAATGTAGTGGCAGATGCACTAAGTAGAAAATCATCATTACCACCCATAGATAAAGCACAGTTGAACTCTTTAGTGTGCTTAAATGAGACATGCTTGTCTCTTTGAGGCAAAACAATGTACAGCTTAAAGTATCTTTGTTAGCTGGATTGTTAGCTAAGATGCATGTGAAACCTACTCTGAAACAACATATCAAAGAGGCACATCAGGTTGATACTGTGATTCAGCAGATCAGATCAGAGTATGGTAGTGAGAAACGGGATGGTTTTCATGAGTCAGAGGATGAGGCAGTCTGTTACCATGGTAGGATGGTAGTACCTGATGCCAATGACTTAAGGAAGCTAGTCATGGAGGCAGCTCATTCTTCCACGTATGCAATCCATCTAGGGAGTACCAAAATGTATCATAACTTAAAAGATATGTATTGGTGGCATGGTTTGAAGAAAGATTTAGTTGAGTTTGTTATGCGGTGTCCAGTGTGTCAGCAGGTTAAAGCTGAACATCAGAAACCCACAGGAATGTTGCAACCTTTACCTATACCACAGTGGAAATGGGATCACGTGACCGTGGACTTTGTGGTTGGTTTACCTAGAACAGCCAAAGGTCATGATTCCATTTGGGTGATATTTGATAGGTTGACTAAGTCAGCACATTTTCTTCCTATCAAAACAACCTATACTGCTGAGAAACTTGCACATATCTATATAGATGAGATAGTGCGATTACACGGGGTTCCATCTACAATTGTATCTGATAGAGGTCCCCAGTTTACAAATTGTTTTTGGGAATGACTACATAAAGCCTTGGGTACTCAGTTGAAGTTTAGTACAACTTTCCATCTTCAGAAAGATGGGCAATCTAAAAGAACTATACATACTTTGGAAGACTTGCTTAGAACCTGTGTTCTTCAATTTGTAGGAAGTTGGGACATACACTTGAGCTTGATAGAGTTTGCCTACAACAACAGTTACCAGACAAGTATTGATATGGCACCATATGAAGCCTTATATGGTAGACATTGTAGATCTCCGTTATGCTGGTATGAAATAAGAGAATACCAACTTTTGGGTCTTGAGTTAGTGCAACAGACAACTGAGAAGATTAGAGTAATACAACAACAGTTGAAAGCTGCCCAGGATAGACAGAAGTCTTATGCTGATAAGCGTCATAGACCCTTAGAATTCCAAGTTGGAGACAGGGTGTATCTCAAAGTCTCTCCTTGGAAAGGTGTTCTCAGATTTGGGAAAAAGGGTAAGTTAGCTCCTAGATTTATGGGACCTTATCCAGTGACAACACGGATGGGAAAGGTAGCTTATAGGTTGAAGTTGCCACCTAAGCTACATAGACTACATCCAGTGTTCCATGTATCTATATTGAGAAAGTGGCATCCCGACACACAGTTGGTGTTGCAACCTATAGAGGTAGAATTAAATGAGGATATATCCTATGTGGAGGGTCCAATGATGATTCTTGACAGGAGAATCAAGAAGTTGAAAAAGAAAGACATAGTTCTTGTGAAAGTTCTATGGCATCATCATGGCATTGAAGAAGCCACATGGGATCTAGAGGAAGAGATGAGGAGGAAGTACCCTTCTCTTTCCTCTTGAGATTTCGGGGACAATCCTTGTTAGGGGTTGATAAATTGTAACATCCCTGACCTGGGTTATGACTTAACCCTAGAAGTTTTATTTAAGTAAGTTGTTCATAAACTTGTTTTAATCTTTTGAAAAGTAATTAAAACTCTTGTAGAGTTTAATTTTCAAGTTTGAGCCTATTTGCAAACTATTTGTGCATTATATGATAGTTTGGGCAAAAAGTGCAATTTACCCAAGATGAGGGGCTATATTGCAAAATGTCACATGTTGAACATGCCTTAAATTTTTTAGAATCATAGGAGAGATAATGATGATAAGTGGTGGCTTGTGGGCCTAAATTCCAAGATTGAACTTGTTTGTATAATGTTAGTGCCTTGTGCAACAATTTTGGTACAAATTGTAATTTACCCAAATTGTAGGGCTAATATGAAAATTACCACCACTAGAGTATCCCTACTCCCTCCTGGTATCATGTATAGGAGAGAGAAATAACGATACACCATGCTTGAATCTATTTTGAGTGATGGTACTTTTGGTAATGAAATGACCAAGAAAAGGGGTTGAATATGAAACCCTAACTTGAGTTGTATCAAGTTGAAAAGCTTATATATGAGTGCCTATCGGCCAAAGAGATAAAGGAGGAGCCTCATATCATTTTGTGGACTCTTGGCAAAGTCCATGTTGAGCAAATCACCTCAAGGAGGTGAGGTGTGTCAGGTTACAACTTCCTTAGAAAAGTTGTATCGGGTTGTGGATAAAGTGGTGATTTAGTTGATATATTTTATTCAAAGGGATAAGTAATGGATGAAAATTCATACCTATATTATCCTCAACTATTTTTCATGTCAAGATAAATGTTTATGCATGCATGTACACGTGTCACCCATGCATGGACACGTGGCACCTACTAGCTCAAATTGATGATACCTCGTTTTTACACTCCTTCATGAACAACAAGTATATATACCCCTAGTTTCACCCCTTAGTGAAATTTTTTGACCCTTACCACCCTCCTTCCCTAAGGTATTGTGCATAGAGTTCTTGTATCGTGCAGGAGTGAAAAGTTATCGTGCATAGGTCCTTGGTTATCACCCATAGCAAGAGCATATCGGCCAAGTAGGGTGATATCAGCCATATAGGGTGATATCGGCCATAGTGAAGAGTTTTGATCCCAAGTGAGTGGCATATCGTGCAAGTGAGTGGAATATCGTGCATGAGTGGTGGCATATCGTGAAAGAGCACTAGTGTATCGTGCAAAGTTGTTAAGGAGCAAGAAGGAGCTCATACTTAACCCTAAGGTGAGGACATGATCATCTTCAACCTATGATTGAAGCATGATTTTAGGGTTTTGACCTTCTTTTCTTTTATTCTTCACCAATTGCTTATCCATGGTGATTCTTTGCATATAGAGGAGTTTTGAAGTCCATATTCAACCTTGGGAACGTGAATCTTTGGAGCTTGGAGCTTTGAAGTTGTTCTTGAGGCGGGTTATATAACTTAAACCCAATTATATTATTATGCATCTTCAATTTTGTCATACATGTTGATCTACTTGCAATTTCGATTTATCTTGAATAATTGTTGTTCCTTTTAGTTCTAAAATCTTCATGGGACTGTTGTCCATGACTTAGAACGGTAATAACAAAGGTCTAGAGGTTGATGGTGATGACATCATCAAAGGTAAAGTGATATCGGGTACAAGCACACAAGCAAGCACCTCATACCCGATACGGTGATGCACATACTCCCTAAAACGATATGGATATGATTTTATACCTTCTTGCATGATATGGTGGTGTGGTATACACCTCTTGCACCATAGTAGGTCAAGCATACACCTCAAAAACGATAGGAGGTCAAGCACACACCTCAAAATCGATATCGGGTTAAGCACACACCTCAAACCCGATATGGTGGTGTAACCCTATATGATAGGAAAACCGATATACATTGTAACCCCACACCCTTATTGATTTATATAATGGGTTGAAAAAGGTTCAACCAGTTGTTTAGCATGTCACTTAACCCATGGTGAAGGGAAGGTCTAAGCCATGAAGGTTTGAAGAGGTTTGAGCATAAGGGGCTAACCCGATATAGAGTGAAGCATACATACACCTCCAAATCGAAATGGTGTGAGAAAGCACACACACACCTCCGAACCGATATGGTGTGAGAAAGAACACACACACCTCCAAACCGATATGGTGGGAGTAAGCACACATACACCTCAAAATCGATATGGTGTGGAAGCACCTTAAATGCAATGTACTTGATGGAGTAACACATGGAGTGTTTTATATCAAGTCATACATTAAGAGGTATGGAGTTTAATGAATAATGATTAATTAGGCTAATGTACCTTGAAGGAAAGGTTGATCCAACTTAATAAAGTATGGAGTAATTGACATCCTAGGAAGGATGAGAGAGAAACTCATACTTGTGTAATAAACATGTAATGTGCATACATTAATGCTTCTAATATGTGTAGGGTATGAATTAGAGTTTGATCCTTGATAATGTGATCTTGAAACCCTAATTGATAAGAAAGGGAAACCCTTACCCTAATATATGGTAATGGTATGTGAAACCCTAATTGATAATAAAGGGAAACCCTAACCCTAATATAGGGTAATGGTATGTGAAACCCGAATTGATAAGAAAGGGAAACCCTAACCCTAATATAGGGTAATGGTTTGTGAAACCCTAATTGATAAGAAAGGGAAAACCTAACCCTAATGAGGGAATAGTGGTATTACCTTGTATTGCATGGTATTGATATGTATTTGATACGACTGCTATCATGTATACTAACCATCCAGGTATCATGAGATGATGAGCATATCCAGATATGAGCTATGATGTTTTATATGATAAAGATGCTTAATGGGCCTTGTAAGCCATGTGAATTATTTGTTTCCTAGTGAGAGGTAACAATATGTTTAATAGGCCTTGTAAGCCATGTGAGATGCTTGTGTAACAAGTATCATGTATACCTTGGTCCTCAGACCTAGAGGTAATAGTTACCTAATAAGTGGTAACAGTGTTATGTGATAAACTAAGGGTTTTGAATACCCAGTACTAGTAATCACGATGATGATGATGTTATGGGATGAGAATTCCCAGTAATAAGATAAGGATTGAGATCCTAAATGTTATATGTGTTTTAAAGATTTGAAAAGTACCTGATACATGTATTACACCTTTCTTTGTAGCATTTGTCATAATAATTCATGTTTGAAAACTTGACTGATGCTAAAAGAATACAGTAATGCACTTAATTAATCAAGTAGAATATTATCATGTATTGCATTTTCCATAGATCCATCATCGTCGGCAGCTGGTGGTGGTGAAATAGGTTTTCCCACGGGATCTCCCAGAGAGTGCATATTTTTTAATATGCGGGGGTGATGGGTGTGAATATCCTTACGCCCTAATGTAGGATTGACGTGAGATAAACACGAGATCTCTCAATCCTTCATTATATGTGTCGGGATGGATGTATCATGAATCTCCCGATGATGATTAATGCCAGGATTGATGGTAGATAAACATGAAATCTCTCAATCGTCAAAGGAGTGTATCCCCCATTGTAGCTCTATAGTGAAGTTGCTAGTATACCCTAGAAAGCTATTGAAGCAGTTGATGTAGTCCTGCTTGTGGTCTCACACTGACTGAGATGGTAGAGGTCATGGCAGGCGGCTCTTCCATTGACTTTGTATGGTACCGATTTTGACTTTGCAATGGTCGGTTGGAGTATGAGCGGTATACCTCATCTCCTCAAGGCATAAGTGTGATTGTAAAATGTAATCAACCGTGTAGCGTATTTGCTTAAGGATGGAATATGGAAATCATTGGTTGATGTTATAGTTCTTAATGCATCTTAAATAGATAGATGGTATACATGTTCTTCATATTCCTTATAAAATGAATAGATGATTTATTGCCTTATCATATATATAGCTGCAATGTTTCATAAGATGATATTTCTCTATTCTATTTAAATAGTGATTAAATCCTGTTTACTAATATAAAAGAATCTGCTGGTCAATTTTATTACTATTTATCTGCAATAATAATATTGTTGGCAGAGAGTTATATCTTTCGCTGGGACATGGGTCTCACTCCGTTGGTCACCAACATTTTTAGGTGGACGTGGACGATGAGGTAGGGACCATACAATAGAGGAAGGACAACAAGATTAGGGGTAGCAATAACATCTCAGGTTGAGTTATTGTCTGTCGTGTCTTGTAGATATAAGTCCTATGTGTCGTCTCTGTACACTCAGGTCCTTGGAGTCAGTACGTAACAGTTTTTATGATCGATCTAAGACTTTGGCTTGTATGCCTCGAGGTTTTATGTTGCTTATGTATAGTTTGGCAAAGCAACTGCTATATGTAATCCTCGAGATGAGATGGTACATGGTATGTATAATGTGAACCATGATGTATGTAATACTTTGGTTCTCTTCTTAAGAGTTTCCTGGAAATGTATCTATTTGCAAATGGTTTTAATTTTTAGTGATTTTTTGTTAATCCGTTGATTATGGTTATTTTGCAATTATTTACTCGTGACGGTTTGATTTGTTGTCGGATCGTCAAACATTCAATAGTTTTGGAAACTAGGAGTCCCATTGTCTTCAGGAGATCCTTAAGATACTTTTAAATCCTCATTGAAACCATAAGTCTTAGGATATGTGAAACTCCCTATTATGTTGTCAACCTCCTCCTACATCAGAATTACCATTCAATTCCCTACACCCAAATGAAATGGAGGGTGACGCAAACCCATCCACTGCCTCCTTCTCGGGTTTGATTCACTGGGAGCCTCTCCTAACCAATCATGCTTCATGACTAAGTGGAGCGTCTCTAGTAAAGGGATTTGTTTGTGATTGGGTTACGAAAAGATGAAGAAGAGACTCATGCAGACTCATCGATGATCTGTAGCTATCTACCCAACCAACTTGTAAAGGGCATTGAGTTCGTCATCCCAATACTTAGACCAGCTGATAGATAGTTTGATGGAGTCTGTGTGTGCTGTGGTTGATACTGTTAAAAGGATGTATAACACGATGCCCCTCTGATTGCATCCAAGTTTGGCGAAGCTAGTCGGCATGACTTTTTGTGGATGATGCTTGACTTGTGAGTGGGAGGAAGGCAGGAAGAGAGAGGACCGGTGGTATGGAGGTCAACAATGGCAATGCTCTCTTTTTATGAAGGACAGAGCTTACAACCTCAGGTTGGAGGGGGAGGGGCGACTAGGGCGATAAAATCAGTAGATCCTAGAGTATCCTGGACCTCCAAGGCGACTGACACTGGAAGGGTGGCTTGAGAGCCCCACACTCGTCGCCCAAGCACCGATCTAGAGGTGCTCTGCAAAACAGAGGAAACAGAGAGTGTGACCTCTCTGTGTGACTACTAGTGGATGATGGAAGGGGCACGGGTCAAGTGGACCTTGCCTAAGGTGGATCCCACCCTAACCTGGTTAATGCCATTATAAGGTACCAAACAATTTAATTTATTCAAGCAATGTCTCTACCTTCCAAAATTCCTAGAAATAAATGTGTAACTCAGATGGGGTTAAGTTATATATGAATTTTGATCTATTTTTTTAGATCTAGATGATGGACTAGTAATAAGAAACTAATTTGACTCCATGTTCCCCTTTTTATCCAAGAACCATGAAACCCTAGAAACTAAGGTGAATACAATTATTAATGAATGATTATTGAATGAACATGGTAATTAAGGTTCAACTGACCCAAGAATGTGATTATTTGTTCAACCTATGAAAATCAATCAAGTTTTCTTCAAGAGAGGCAAGTGTTTCATGCTCATGAGTATTTGTATTTATCAAACTCATCCTATTTTCATAAGACTTCACGCTTTATGTGATCTAGTGTTCTAATATTTTACATTAAGAGATGCAAGTAAGATTTTCATACATTCATGGTTATGTCTTTACATGTACCTAATATCTTGAGAAGAGATATGTTATTAAGATTTATAAGAATGATAGAGACTCCTAAACCAGGTTCATGAGAAAACTAAAGGATCATGTTTCTATAATAACTATTAGTAATGAGTCATATTGATGTATAAGACTACAAGATAAGATATGCAACCAAGATAGTCATACATGATAATGTGGATAACATTGTATTTAAGATTTCAAATAGAAGTAAGTTATTAAGACTAGACAAATTAATAAATAAGAACTAAGTGTTGTTTAGATTTCTTAGAATGATTAAGATCTAAGAATTAAGTACATGGTAAGATTATAATAGTAGAGTGCATTAAGTTATGATTAAGTTTGCAAAATAAGATTTTATAAGATTCATGTTTTAAGATTTAAGAGTTAAGCTCACATGAATGCATTAAGACTCATGTTAGATAAGACTTCATGAGACTTTCAAGAGGTTGAGTTATCATGTTAGAAATCATATTTTAGATACATACTACTTAAGTTACTTTTATATACTTAGTTATCCTATATTCAGTTCAGATTATTTTCCTAAGCCTTTAGACTTACATTTCATAGATCTAATATCAGAATGTAATTAAGTCATTCGATCAACCAAGAGTATCAAATTGATATTTATCTAGATAATAATAATATTAAACTTTGATTCAGATTTATATTACAGAATATGTGGGTAGTCAGATATTTGATTAAGATATGTGATAAGGGTTTTAGACCCAATCTCAATTTTGTAATAGAGATTACTCATATTCAGATGTAGATTCATATCAGAGTTTAGTACATGTTCAGTCTTCAGTATTCAGTTTCAGATAAGTCCAGAATTAGAATTTAGTAAGCTTAAACTTAAAATATTCAGAACCTTCACACAATACATTATATGATAAGTCCTCATTCAGAGAGTCATCATATGATTCAGAGGCATCTGTTGCTAATTCATAGGAGTGTTTACTCCATTTTAGAGGGCACGTTGTGCCAACAGAGGGTGTGTTGCACCATATAGGACACTTTGGTGTCAACATAGGGCACATTGTTCCAACAGAGGGTACATTGCACTATAGAAGACACTTCGGTGTCAACTAAGGATGACTTATTATATAATGGTGGCCACAAATCAAATAAAAGTCATAAATGAAAGACACCTTAGTTAAAAGCATGCACATGATCTCATTTATAAGTATAATGAAAGATATTATGATAAGAGAGACATGACTTAGGCCCTTTGTGCAAGTCATGTGACCCAGGCACTAGGGTGCATCTCAATTTAGAGACATGACCCAGGCACCTCAGTGTAGGTCATGAGACCCAGGTACTAGAGTACAGGTCTCTAGAGAAAGATAAAGTAAAAAAGATAAAAATTAAGTTAAAGAAAGAAGAGATATTTATGTTTCAGATTTTATACAGAGTTTGATGTTATTTTCATGTTTATAACGTTTAAGAATATTTTGTAGTATCTTATTTCTTCAGTAATGCATATACCAGAATACTCATGCCGCTTACACTAACAACTTTTTTTCCAATACATGGTTGGGGATGAGATGCCCGCAAGTGATGAGCAGGGGCAGAGTAGATCCCAGAGACTCAGAGTACAATGATAGAGCATGTTAAGATCTGGTGGGGTGCCAGCTATAAGATGATCCTTAGGTTTATGGACTCATATATATGTTTTTAATGTTTAGAAAATTAGAGAAGATATTCAATATGTTAAATGAGTTTTTCATGTAATAACATTTATGTTACTTTTGTAAGAACAATCATGAGAATGTTTTAATACTTCAGTTTGTGTGATTGATTATATTATTATTATGAATGCCAAGTTTATGTAATTCCCCCTTGAGTGAAGGAGTTATGGATAACTCAGTGTTGCTTGCTCTATGTGCATGTGTGTTCTTAGGGAGGGCGTTACAGAGTACAATTGTGCTTTGTCTGTAGATGATGACAAAAAAGACTTCCTGCTCAAGGCATCTGCCATAACATTCTCCTTCCCTAGATGGTAATAAATAGTGCAATCATAGTCCTTGATTAACTCCATCCATCGTCTTTGTCGCATGTTCAACTCCTGTTGTGATACTTCAAGTTCTTGTGATCTATGAAGATCTGACACTTCTCACTGTAAAGGTAATTTCTCCAGATCTTCAAGGAATGAACCACTACATAGAGATCCAAACCATGGATGGAATAGCTCTCCCCATGCTTCTTCAATTGTCACAATTCCAAAGAGATCACATTCTTGTCTTGCATCAACACGCATCCCAGACCATTCCTTGACGCAACACAGAACATGATATAGCCTTTCCCTTGCTTAGCACTAGTATTGGTACACTTGTCAACTTCTCCTTTACCAACTGGAAGGCACACTGACACTTGTCATCCCAGACAAAAGGTACATCTTTCCTTGTCAGCTTCGTTAGGGGTAATGCCACTGAGCTAAAGTTCTTGATGAATCTCTTGTAGTAGCTTGCCAAACCCAGAAAACTACAAACTTATGTTAGAGTCTTTAGCCGATCCCACTCCATCACCAACTTGACCTTCTTGGGGTCCACATGAGCACCCTCAATAAATATCACATGTCCAAGGAAAGACACCTCCTTCAGCCAAAACTCTCATTTGTTGAACTTAGCATACAATTGATGTTGCCTCAACAAGGTCAACGCATGGCGTTGATGTTGTTCATGTTGTTGATTGTCTCAACTATATATCAAGATATCATCTATGAAGACCACCACATACTGATCTAGATATGGTCCAAACACCATGTTCATCAAGTCCATAAATGCTATCATTGTATTGGTTAGATCGAACGACATAACCATAAACTCATAGTGACCATACCTTGTCCGAAAAGTTGACTTTGGTATGTCATATGCCTTGATCCGCAATTGGTGATATTCAAACCTCAGATCTATCTTGGAAAAGACTACAACACCTCATAACTAGTCAAATAGATCATCAATCCATAGCAAAGGATACCTATTCTTGATCGTCACTTAGTTCAACTGCCTGTAATCTATGCACAACCTCATAGATTCGTCCTTCTTCACAAACAACACGGGAGCACCCCAAGGATACATGTTCGGTCTGATAAAGCCTTTATCAAGCAGCTCTTGCAACTGTTTCTTTAACTCTACCATCTCAATTGTTGCCATCCTATATGGTGTCTGTGCTATCAGTTACATGCCTGAAATCAGATTAATCTCAAAATCAATCTCTCGAACTGGAGGAACACCTGGAAAATCATTTAGGAACATGTCCTCTAACTCACAGACAACTGGTACTTCTTGGATACTCATACTCCTTGCTTGGTATCCATCACATGCACTAAGAACACATGACAACCTTGTCTCATAAACTTCTCAGCCACCATCGTTGACACCAAATAGGTAGGGAGAATCTTCCTATCTCCTTGGAAGGTTCACGTCACACCACCATCAACAAACATCACTACTTTTAAACTACAGTCCAAGACCACCTAATACTTCTCGAAGGTGTCCATTCCAAGGATCACATTGAATCCATGCACGTCAAGTGGTATGAGATCCACTTGAATGTTGTGTCCTAAAAAAGAAAGGACACAAGAAGGACACACCTCCCACAACTTGTCAAAACCAACCAACGGGGTTTCTAAATGAAGACCATCACGTCTACGACTAACAGGAAAAGAACAACTATCAATCACTTCTCGAGTTATAAAAGAGTGTGTCACGCCCGAGTCAACCAAATAGATATAAATCAAGAAGTAGACAAATGAAGATGGAATAACTCCATCTTACATGTCACTACTTGTGGGTTGACCACTCCTTTCGACTGACTCATGGCATAGAATCGAGTCATTGTCTACTATCATCCTCGTCCTCTATTGGCTTGTCTAGAAGAACCAGCTTGTGATGCCTATCCACGTCCTCGGCCTCCACCACTGCTAAATTGCTATATCTGTGAGTCCTGATGACTCTATCTCAGTTGTTGGTCACCTCCTCATCTCTCACAAGGCAATGTGGTCTTGTATGCCCCATCTGTCCACCCTTATATCACATCTTGTTCTCATACCACGGCCTAGATGGCCCTATCACGGACAGTGATGCAGCACTATGGGCTCCTACTGGCAGAAAACTATGACCTATGCCTCTACTAGGTGACCATTGAGACTGACTTGTTGATCTTTATTGTGTCAGTGGCACTGAGAACCTAGGCTTCTTTAAGCCTCTAGATGATTGTCCTTGGTATTGTGCCAGTCTCTTCTTGGTATTCTTATCACATTTATCCACCATGGATCGTTCCACCCTCCTGACCAACTCCACAAATGTGGAAAACTTCTCACGATTCTCCAAGGCTAACACTGGTTTAGTCAACTCTGTGCTCATGCCCTTCTCAAAACATTTGATCCTCTCTTGATCTATAACAGCCATGTGAGGATAGAACCTCAGAAGCTCCATAAACTTCCCCTCATACTCGTTGATCGACATGGATCCCTATCGGATCCTCTCAAACTGATTGATCTTCTCGTTCAGGTAGGTTTGAGGAAAATATTGACTCACAAAACTCCCATCGGAACTCCTCCCAAATGATCTCAACACCTAGTCTCTTCTCCTCCTCAATGGCCCACCAATGGCCAAAACTCCCCTTCAAAAGATACCCAACATGTTTCACCTTGTCTGCCTCGGGGATGTTAAGGGTCTTAAAGACCTTCTCCAGCTCTGTCAACCAAAGTTCAGCATCTGTCGAGTTTGTTGTACCAATATACTCCATAGCCCCAACTCGCCTTAACTTTTCAAAGGTCTTCCCAGAATCCAAAGATTCCACATTGAGGATTGCTACTCTCGCTTGAGGAATGGGCATTCTGTCCGCCATATGTGTAATCATGGCCATAAACTATCCAAACATGGACTGAATAGCAGAATTGGCCACCACTATAGGGTCTAATGCACCTCAGGCACAACATCCACCCTCTCCTTCCTCCTTGCACCACCTCCTGGTGTAACAACACTACTCTCAGCAGCATGTTCTCATGTTCTTCAGCCATCTTTTCTTCTCTTCTTCTTCATCTACATAAGTAGTTAACAAAATGGAGGACATTAGAATAGACACAAACCCTAGTCCTATGTCCATGTAGACTCAATGGACCTAAAGCTCTGGTACCAACCTTTAACTGTAACGCCCCAATGCACCACAAAGCGAGATTACTCAAAACAAAATGTGGAATTACTACTAAACAGTCAGGTTACTAGAAATCACTAGAAATTAAAAGCATTTCACATATCCACCTCAAGTGGAAACATATCACATCAGTGTCCACAAAAGCTACATGTATATATACATATATATCACCTGCCAAAATATTATTACATAACATTGTTTACTAGCTCACTAGCCACAACATGTACGTATGATAACATGTCAGATATACATACATGCCACATATTTACAACAAAAGCATAAAGCCAAAACATTGTCTCGATATACAACATCTACAAAACTCCCCAAAGGAACTGAGAGTACATGTATGACATACATGACTCTACTACAAAACACAAGCAACTCATCCAACCTTTACTCAACTACTACTCCTCTCACTGCTCAGCCTCAACAACATGATCACTACTTCCTCATGCTCGACCACCTAAAAGATGTGGGAACCCATAGGGTGAGACCAAATGTCCCAGTGAGAGATATAACGCTCATCCAACGTCTATTAAAAGCACATGTAACTAAGCACATCAAAAACCTTAAAAATCGAACTTTGACATAAATCTCCATGAGAGCCAATTAAGTGGAAGAAGACCAAGCTTCTACCACAAGAAAACCAACTCAAAACCTCAAGAAAGCACAAGGCCTAACCAAGGCATGGTGATAAAACCAAGAAACATGATGCATGTATGATCATCACCTCAACCATCACTTAGCAAACTGAGTACAAGAATTTAGGGTTTAAGAAAGAGTGTAACCTTCATGAGAATGCTACAGAGTCTTAAACCTTAGATCATGGAAACTTCATGTAGCATAATAGGATCAAGTTTAGATATCAAAATAGTAGCATGCAAGCAGTATTATGGTGTAAGTAATAGAAGAAGGTAGAGAGTTATATAAACTGACTTAAGAGAAGGAACAAGTTCTATGATCTCGATCACCAAGGAAGAAGATGAAGCTCCACCAAAAGGTCAACTCTCAGCCACTAGAGCACCTCAAGAATAATACGACACCAAGGTCAAAGATAGATCAAGAAAGAGGGTAAGAAACCCTAGACCGGACCAAGAAGAAAGAAGAGAGAAGAGAAGAAAACTTCCTCACACTTGGGTACCACCTTGTCAAAACATGGTCTCTGGCCCTTTGTGATGAGGAGTTCTCTCTCGAAATGACCACCATGGATAGTACACAGTCTATGGTGGAGAAAGGATAAGAATAAAGGTAGGGTTCCAAAGGAAAAACTTGATTAAGGGAAAATAACCACTTACTAAGAAGAGAAACCACCAAGAATCACCACAAGGAAGGTGATTAAGCTTCAAAGCACCACATGCAAGTTTAGTCAACCTCCAAACCACCCAAGATCAATTTGACTTGCTCCTCAAAGCTCGAAGGAAGAACATAAGAGAAGGAAGAAGAAGGAGGGCCAAAAAATATACTTTCATGAAGAAGATAGAGGTTATATACTCAAGGAGGAGAGAAGCAAGGTAGGGGTGAGATGTCAACATAAGAGAGCACTAAAGGGAACATTGTCCACAAAAGAAACTAACATGCAACCACTATATGCATGTATGCAACCCATGGTGATAAAACCTAGGTGGGGTCTCAACCACTTATGTCACCACCACCCTAGGGGTCGAGACAAACCTCAAGAAATCTTGTCTTGACCACAACAAAAGGTCACCAAACAAACCTGGTCGAGACACACCACAAGGAGACAACCATCTTGACCAAAAGCACCTCAAGACCATCAAGGTCGAGACAACAACACTCAAGCAAGGTGTCTCTGTCAAGACACACCCAAGACACACCAACATGGTTGAGACAAATGTCGCAACACTCAACCAAGCTCAACATATTCGACACCATGCACAACAACCAAAACCCTAGAAACCCTAGCATCATCACATGATGTCACCTCATCAACCAAGGTCCAAAAAGGTGCCCCATAAAATAATTCTATATATCATGATGCTAAAGCACTAAGGGAACACTCAACATGTGAAAAATTGCAAAATAACCCCTCAACATGGGTAAATTGCAACTTGGTCCAAAACAAGCATACAAATCTCAAACATCATCAAAACATGACCAAACTAGAAACATAAGATTGTCACATGTTAGATAAGCATCTCAAAGGATTAGATTAAGGTTCTAATAATCTTATTAAGAAAAATAATCATACTCAAGCACTAAGCTAGGTTAGTGCTTAAACAATGTTTGGGAGTTGGTAAAGGTCGATGGTCGGATGGAAATACAAGAGGAATGAAATTATGAGATGAACTATGATATGGAGGGTGTTTACCTAGTGTGTGGCATTGTGACCAGTGTACCTAGGGTGGGCCCAAGTTTGGTGGATCCACTTTTTAGCATATATCCATGGTAGACCAACCCAAGGGCTATCTACCTTTTGTTTACCTTGATTCAAATAGACGTTATGTGATGAGATTTAAGAAATCTAGATATATTTAGATCTTGTACAAATTTCTAGGATGGCTTAATAACATAAAGCTAGTTGATTGTGCTCCTCAATCAACCCAGGGCACATTCAATGCGTTCTAGTCGAGTAGTATAACTATTTATGCTTGTTTGACGCACTCTTGAATGGATAGACTCTTTTGTAATTGGTATGTATATTCTCTCTAACATCCTTGTAGGTCAACTTGATAATAGCATGGAAGGTAAGTGTGTACTTCCTAGTATACTAGTAGTTCATGAGTTTAATTGTATAACTATTTTCCTTACTTAATTTATCTGGTAAGTAATAGATGTTTTAGATGTATACCATATCACTGGGGCTTGGGATCTCACCCTTGTAGTTTCCCACAATTTTTAGATGAGCGACTCAACTATCTAGGTAGTGGTGGAGGACCAGCCCCAAGTCTTGAGGTGGGTGATGAATCCCAAGTCTGGAAGTGGGTGAGAAATGCATGAAAGTATCTCAGATGTGGGTGATGTTTGGGTGAAATTATCTCATAAGTGTGTGATGTTTGTGTGAACTCCTTTGAAGATAAATAATATGTAGGGATCGATTCATAGTTGTCTATTTATTCTCAAGTCTGGGCAAGAATGTTTTGTGGTATCTTTTGTTTGTCCTATATTTTTCCATGTGTGCACGGTCTCTAGAGAGTGTTGTAATATTTTGCATGCATTTTCTATAGTAATGCCATGTATGTAAAGCTTAAACTTGTCTCACTTTGTTGAGATATTGTGGGCATGGCTCTTAGAATTTTTTTTTATTAAAGGAATACAATTTATAATTGTTGTAATGTGCCCTATGAACTCTTGTTTGGATCAGATGTTTAGTTGACAAATATTTTTACTCTGTGATTTCTATGTGTGTTATGTGACAGATAATGTTTTCAAGCTTTAATTTTTATTTTTCTTTGAGTAATCTCACTTTGTGGCATTCGAGGATCACAAGATTGAGCATTCAACAAGAAGGTCTATCCCCACAATTTCCAAAAAGGTGATATGATGTGTGGCGTCATCTAGAATGCTAATTCTAGGGGAAATTTCAATCCCAAATGGTAAGTGCCATATATTATCTACAACATCTACTATTGGGGCAGCCTTTACTTGAAAGACATAGATTGGGATATTCATCTTCATGACACCAATGCCAGCCTCATCAAGCACTACTATTGTTGACAAGCAAGCTTCAACAGACCTCAAGCCTCAGTAAAAGAGCCATGTAAGGGAGTAAAGATCACACCCCTGTAAAATACACTTAAAAACATATGTAAATGCCTCAATGCATCTCACGTGCCCCTAAAGCGGGAAGGTCAAAGTAGAACTGTAATGACCACATTTGTGCTTAATTGGTAAATTAGGGTTTACCTGAATGATTGCATGCTTGATTAGATTGAACATAGTTTAGACTTGATTAATGATAGTAGATCAATTGTGATGTTTAAAACCTAAGAGGAAACTCTAACTATGATTTTAGTTTGAAGAATTAGGGTTTGAGAAATGTAAACCCTAATCGATAAAAATTAGGGTTTTGATAGTACATGAATATGGAATTTGATCAGGATAGCAATGTGGTAAATGATTTTTAATATTTTCTACAAATTATTTATTTAATTGAACTTTGGATATAATATGGATAACTCAATAATGCATATTGGAGAAAAATTTCAGAATATTTGAGTGTTCTTTGAATGTGGTTCTCGGTCGAACTATACTTCAACTAAAATGTTGATAGAGTGCTTTTTAGCAGTGTAGTGTTTTATTTTTATTTATTTATTGGTAACTCCAAATGATCTAAAATTTTAACTAGAGATCTGAAACTCAATAATAAACAAAATTTAAAATTTTCATAATTTTTGGATGCATTTAGACCTTATCAATAGATGAATTATAGTAATGTTTTTACGACAGAAAATTCAACTGAAATAAGAGAAAGTATAGTGAGGGGTCAATGTGCAATTGACCCAAGCAGCTCAATTGCTCTATATGGTCAACCTAACACACAAGGAGATCTCATAATTCGTAATTCAATCCAGAGAAACAAAATCCTAGAGAGAGAGGGAGAGTTAGGGTTTGAGAGGAGAAAGTGATGGAGATGTTGACCTAGGGTTTTGCGGTCTGAGGAATGATGAAATCGTGTAAGTTTAGATTTTTTGCATAGACTTTAATGGTGAATCTTCTCTCACATGTCAAGATTCCGTCCCTCCTCTGATTTGATCCAAAATGGTATCAAAATTTCCCCTTTTCTCACTCTTTCTTCATAATCCCTCATTTTTAGGGTTTTCGAGTTGAAAGGAAGAAGAATTAGGTGAATTGCTAGGGATTTGATATGAGATCAAGATTTTCAGGGATGAGCTATGTTTTTAAGGTGTTTTCACACCTTAGGATGAGTGGGAACTTCCTTTAAATAGTATATTGTACGAAAATTAGTTAAATCATCCATAATCTTTAATTGCTTAGTATACGACTACAAACCATGAATTGTCTGTTTGATCTAAGTTGTTGCAAAATGATATGAAATGGATTCTTCCTCTGTTTGTTTGAATTTTATATGATAAATTCATATTAGAAATGTATACAATATATCCTAATGAGAATTCCCTAAGTATTCGCAAAGGTTATAAGAGTAAACTGAAATATAGGGAATTTGTTTGTGACTGAAATTGTTGTATAATTAAATAGAGAACATTGTGTATCTGGATCCCCTTGGTTATGAATGATTGTTTATCTGAATGCGTAGTACATATATGTCATATACAATTTTGGATTTCATGTGATGTGAATAGTGTTCGCTTGATATCTTCATAAAGAGGGTGAAGCCCTATATGAGTGGAAAGTTGGAAATTTGTGAATATCCATTTGAAGTGTTTTTCTTGACATCATAGACTCTATTATGCAATGTTATTCTTGATTCATAATATCTCAATGAATGGTGTGGAAAACCCTTATTTAGCTCAATTCGAGGATTTCATACATATGTTGATTGTATATGACTTGTTTAAAGCAATATGTATTTAATGGATGTTTATGACATATTAAATCCTTATGAGAGCCATGTGATAAGTGAATGAGGCCTAAGGATAGGGTGTAATGAATTAAGAATTTTTATTACCATGTTCTCAGTATGAGATGCACAACCCAGGATTTGGGTCGATGTGCACATTTTCCAAGAAAGTGCAAATAATTTATGAGTGGAAATGATGATTACTCGTATGCCACGTAATTAGCTCTTATCAGTATATTAAGATGTTTAATTGCATGATTCTTGTGTATAAGTGCCAAATGGATGTGCATTATGTTTATTTAAGTATTTTAGTCTGCATGCATGTATAGTATGTTGATTTCTTAGTATATTACAATGTTTGAATATACTGTTCTGCCAAGTTTAGAATGATGTACATGTTGTATAACAAACTTTAATTAAATAGACATGGTACCATAGAGATATCAGAGTCAAGTATAAGTATAAGAAAGGTACAATGTAGAAAGAGCTTTCCAAGAATAATAAAATAATAGACACAGGTGCCATGAACACCGTAGATTCCCTACGGATGTCTGCACTTTAAGGAGGAAACGATCCACCCTAGAAGCGACCAGTATATGGGGATCGGATTGCACCCACAGAGCGTGCAGGGAGACAAAGCCCTTGAGGAAGTCTCCTAAGAGAAGATAGGTTACCCAACATGAACTAGAGATCCCGGTGGTAACCTAGAGGTACCCACAGAGCATACCAAGATGAGGCCCACAAAGCGTCTCATACCCTCTTCCTATGTACTCAACCTAGAAGGAGAGGTCCAGTTAAAGGCCAGCTGTTTAGCCGCCTTAGTCAGATGTGACAGTTTGAGTCAAGCAGACCCAGATTCAGTTCTAGGCTTAGCTTCCCGGGTTTTATGCTAAGTCTTGTACGGTGAGATCGTAGTTCGCTACAAGTCTTCATATGTAGCGTACACTGAATATGATCAGGAAATAAGCTACAATATGTTCATATAGGTTTAAAAGGTTTCATATAAGTAAAAAAAAGGTTAAGAAAGATTCGAGTATAGTTTCCCAGTAGTTATTCTTTGTATGTTTCTGAATTATTAGTTCTCTTTGAAATTAATCAAGCATGCTCATATATTGATTTTCTCATGTTGATATCTAGAGTATCCTGACATATTTATGATTGTCAATGATCAATCTCTTTAAAGCTTACTATTATTATGATTGATATCAGTTGCTCAAAAGTATATATGTAATTATATCAGTACTTTAGACTATTTCTTTGAAGTACTCATTCACTGAGCGAGTAGGCTCACCCCTCTACTCAAATTTTTTAGGGATATTACATAGACTTGAAGAAGGTCATTGCATCAGAGTAGATCTTCCACAAGAGTTAAGTCTGAGTATAGTTAAGTTCAGTCAGTCCCTATCACTCTAGGTCCTTGTATAGATGTGAGAGAGTTGTAAATGATGTTTGTATCTTTGTTTCCTTAATAAGAGAGAATGCATCTGATTATCACGTCATATGTACATGGAAGTGTGAGATATATAATGAATGTATGGATGTGTATCATTAATGTTGAGATCATATTAGAGTAATCATGGCTTAATTCTCTTGTAAAGTTTGTTTATGTGATTCAATGCGAGAAAACAAAGAGTTTGAAAAAGAAGAAAAAGTTAAGGGTGATCTTTGTATTACGTTAAATCCTCAATTTATGCCCTAATCTCATGATTAATGGTAATTGTGAGATCGGAGTGTAACAACTTGGTATCAGAGCTTAGGTTGAGTTGTCAGGGACCATTAAGTTAGTAAGTTAGAGTCATAAGTGTGGCATATAGGAGATGTTATGATGTTAACTCTGGGGATTTGAGTATTTGGATATCCTGGCCCGGTATCTGAGTACTTGGATCGACCAGTATCAAGCTACTATGTCTATTCTTTCATGTATACCTTGGCTAGGTATATAGTGGAAGGATGGTCCAGAGAGGAACCCTAGAAATATTAGGGTTAGAAACAAGATAAGTAACATGAATTAAGAGCATAAATATAAAATGAGATAAAACTTTCATTTCATATTGTTATTTTATTGGAGATGAATAGAAAAGCTCTTATATGTTTGAATTCAGATATTCAGTATTTTGAAATATATATGGGTCTTTAAGATTTGTTGTACACTATGCAGTTGCAGCATTTATTGATTACATTCTTTGTATCAAGTAGAGAAACGATCTTTGAATGAGATTTCCTAAGTGGATAAGTTTTCTTCCACACATTTGAGATGAATAGGAGTTGAGTAATCCTGAGTAGCTCTTGGCTTCAGGACTGCAGGTTCGGCCTGGACCGACTGGCAGGATGCATTACTAGGATCTAATGACTCCTATTAGTAACATAACAAGAGTAAATTTTGGATAGATTATATCCAAATTCTAGTATGAATGTATATACTATAAGATTTTGAAGTATAAGGGAAAGACTGGGATAACTAAAAATCAGTTGGAACTGATATCTAAGATCCAACTTTGGGGCCTGATATGAGAAACCCTTCATTGGGAATAAAGGAACACGGCATAAGGTTCTGATTAAGTTTAATTATTAGTATTATATGAACTCTAAATATGAAATATGGAAAAGATATGAGAAAAGTATGTAAGGGGCCAAGATAGTAAGAATCAATCATCAGGAATGGATTATATAACCGAGTACAATGTTTTTATGTACTCCCAAGGCAAAGGAAAAATAGAAGAAAAGAGTTAAGTAGACAATAAGTAAATATAAGTGAAGAGTCTTCAGAAGAGTTAAAGTAAAGAGAATTAGATGAACATGTAAATCATAAGACTAGGAAAAGAAACTAAGTTAAAACAAAGAGAAATGTTGGAAATAATGAGCTTGATTAAGGAATGAGGGTTATGATATAATTGAGAGCATGGAATGTATACCTTTATTAATAAGTTTAATACATCCATCCTTACTGCCTTTGGATTCTAAGTCTTTATAGAACAACAAACTAGTTTCTAAAAGAAGAACAAAAGTGTAGCTAAATAAATGAATAAGTCATACAAAGGTAGACTATATTCAGGAAGGAAAAAATTGATTGAAAGAGAAACTATGTTTCACCCAAGCATGAGTCATTTGATTTAAAATGAAGGATATGTAATGTATTAAACATGAGGTGAGACTAGTAGAGAGATTATTGATTTAGAATTTCAACTTCACATTAGTAGAAGGATTAAAGGAAATATATGCAACATGGTATACATGATCATACACATAAAAGAAGCAACATGATCATAAGAGAAAACTAGAAGTTAAAGATGAAATGTGGAATAGTAGTATATGGTAAGGGGATTATGGAAAGTAAAGAAGGGTTTGAAACATAATGGAGTAATATAGATTATAAAAGAAAGAGGTTGCGAGATTCAACAAAGTGCTAATTAGTCAAGTATCCTTGTTGATAATTAATTAAACCTACATATGAGAAATGTATTATTGAATGTTTGAAGATAAGAATTCTAAGTCTCAAAATCATCTTTTTTTCATATTTTCCTTAATGAGAGAAATGTGGGAAGGAAGTGATAAGAAAATGAATCATATATGATGCATAACCACCGTGGTAGAGACATCTAGTGAATGTAATAAGGACACACAATATGATGATGAAACCCTAGCAGGGTAATTGAGAATGTAATCTATCTGAATGGCCAAGTAAGAGAAAGGAAATTGAATCGATAAGATAAAGAAGACTTTAGTAAAACTTGTGAGATCCAAAGTTTGAATTTCAAATTAAGGGAGCAAAGTCACATCACAATAATGTCATGCTTCTGATAAGGACCAAACCCTAGAATGTTTAGAGTTGTAGTAGTTCAAGGGATGTCAATAGTGATTTGACCTTGAATACTAGCATCTCTATAAAATAAGATCATGAGATTTGCACTATGAGAAGTAAACTAGCACTAATAGTAATCCAGGGTTTAAAGATAGCTAATCTGAAAGGTAGATAAACAATATGGAAATGATTCAGAGTAAAGAGTAAGATATAAATTTGAAATGTAACAAGTGTGTTTTGAACAAAAGGAGAAATACAATATGAGTGAAGTGCGATATGAGATAAATTCTTGCAGTGATAGAAATAATGATGAATAATCTATTTGTACCTTGTATGTTTCAATTTTAGGAATGTTTAATCTACATGATTAAAATGAGAAGGATAAGTAGTAAAAAGTAAGTAGTAGTGAATGAGGAGAGAGATAAGAGAAAACAATGGCTTTTAGTAATATGTGAATTTGTTTTTAGAAGTATAATTTGTTGAAGGTATATTAAGGGATGTAAATTGGTTCTACGTATGATTTCAGTGTACATGTGCAAGCAATATGTTAATTAAAGGTGTCTGATAGTTGTAGTCATTCATACCGGTAATCCATCTTAGTATTGTACAATTTTGGTATGGTGATATGGGTTGAATAATGATGGAACAAATGAAGGGTTACCCTGAATAAGGTAGTCTTATCTATTCACTCATATGAATAGAAGCGATGATAACCATCTTGTATTGATATGTAACCCTAATGAGGTATAGATTGTTATACCTAGATTTAATATAACTAAGCGATGATAATTGGGTATGAATAGTCCTTGAATGACTAGTACAATCATGGAGTACTCTGTTACTGTTGTTGAAACCCTAGTATGCTATAACTCGATGGTTACACCTTGAATTATGTGTGGGTTCTTACTTGAGAATAATATGGAATGTGATGGTAATGCTTCACCTTATGCATCCATCATGCAATGGGGATGTCGTGAGTAGTATTGTACAATTGTTGTTGAATCTAGTCTTCCAACTCATGACTGCTTTGCTATTTGAGTAGCACAATAGTAATATTCAAAACAACATAGTGAACTCTCTTTTGTGATTCAGAGGTAATATAAAACAATAGTACATATTGAGTCGTATGAACTGAGATAGTTGGGTCAGATTATCAATGTTGAGGTAACACCTCAAGAGTATGAAAATATTGAAATGGTTGCTTCTCTATCTACTCTATGATTTATTGTGGCATAGAGAATTTGTTTGTTATCATTGAGAATTGTTTTAACATGTTGTGATTAGAAAAGAAATAAAGGACTTAACGTTGAAAACTACATTCAAGTATAAAATACAAGAATGTAATGACATGTAAGATTTCAGAAGCTTAAAATAAACTTTGAATATACTTTGTTTGCATATTTATGTTTTGGGGATAAAACTTTGTAAGGGGGTGAGAATTGTAATGACCACATTTGTGCTTAATTAGTAAACTAGGGTTTACCTGAATGATTACATACTTGATTAGATTGAACATTGTTTAGACTTGATTAATGATAGTAGATCAATTGTGATGTTTCAAACCTAAGAAGAAACTCTAACTATGATTTTAGTTTGAAGAATTAGGGTTTGAGAAATGTAAACCCTAATCGACAAAAATTAGGGTTTTGATAGTATATGAATATGGAATTTGATCAGGATAGCAGTGTGGTAAATGATTTTTAATATTTTCTACAAATGTTATATTTAATTGAATTTTGGATATGATATGTATAACTCAATCATGCAATTGGAGAAAAATTTCAGAATATTTTAGTGTTCCTTGAATGTGGTTCTCGGTCGAACTATACTTCGACCAAAATGCTGACAGAGTGCTTTTTAGTAGTGTAGTGTTTTATTTTTATTTATTTATTAGTAACTCCAAATGATATGAAATTTTAACTGGAGATCTAAAACTCAATCATAAATAATCTGTAAAACTTTTATAATTTTTGGTTGCATTTAGACCTTGTCAGTAGACGAATTACAGTAATATTTTTACGATAGAAAATTCAGTTGAAATAAGAGAAAGTATAGTGAGGGGTCAATGTGCAATTGAACCAAGCAGCTCAATTGCTCTATATGGTCAACCTAACATACAAGGAGCTCTCATAATTCGTGATTCAATCTAGAGAAATGAAATCCTAGAGAGAGGGAGAGTTAGGGTTTGAGAGGAGAAAGTGATGGAGATGCTGACCTAGGGTTTTGCGGTCCGAGGAATGATGAAATCATGTAAGTTTAGCTTCTTTGCATAGACTTTAATGGTGAATCTTCTCTCACATGTCAAGATTTCGTCCCTCCTCTGATTTGATCCAAAATGGTATCAAAACTTCCCCTTTTCTCACTCTTTCTTCATAATCCCTTATTTTTAGGGTTTCTAAGTTGAAAGGAAGAAGAATCAGGTGAATTGCTAGGGATTTGATATGAGATCGAGATTTTCAGGGATGAGTTGCATTTTTAAGGTGTTTTCACACCTTAGGGTGAGTGGAAACTTCCTTTAAACAGTATATTGCACGAAAATTGGTTAAATCATCTATAATCTTTAATTGCTTAGTATGCGACTACAAACCCTGAATTGTCTGTTTGATCTAAGTTGTTGCAAAATGATATGAAATGGATTCTTCCTTTGTTTGTTTGAATTTCATATGATAAATTGTGACGTCCCCGGATTTTATTCCATTTTCTTTCTTTAGTGTCCTTATTGTTCAAGGCGGAAATGACAATACATATAGATCTACATCCAACAATGTATTTCAAGTACAAACAAGCAAGTACATATATTTAACATCCAGCAAATCTAGTCATATAATTATAACCACGTACCAACTTTTGTTGATGTTTTTGTTTCTCGTATTTTCTAGGTCCAGAGCTAGAATGGGATAAAAGTACAGGATGTGAGCAAGTTGTATAGGTTGTACCTATTGTGTAGATCCTAGTTTAGCATACATGTTATTAGACTTGTAAATCTTCTTTCAATATGTAAATTTAATTCATGTTGTAATATAAATATGTTGAATGTTGAGAATGTTATGGTTGTATGTCCATGTATGCGTATTATGCTTCCGCATCGCTTTCTGATATGATTGGATGATGTTTTCGGATTCTGACATCTCATTCCCAATAGGGTTTGGAGAAGGTGAAAATCTGGGGACGTCACAGTTGGTATCAGAGCATGAACAGTAGCTACACCTAACAATTGCTCACCGTGAAACATAAAACATAATCTCACCTTTCACTTTAAACCTTAGAAACTTAGTAAGTTGTTCTATAGGAATAAGGTTTGACTTAGCCTCTAGGTTAGAACCTAGATGTTCGAGAACTAGGTTTAGACAAGTGTCTGAGACCCTTTCCATATAGAGCTCATATGTATTGGGTAGCTACACTAGTCTACACCTTGTTCTCACCATTTCAGTAGGTGACATGGCACTAGACTATCTACTGTGTGTGGGACACTCATTTTGCTGATTTGGTTTTGTTCTCCAATCGGCTCGAGCCTCGACAGTTTTCTCTGACGTCTTCTTTCACGGAGAAAAACTATATAATATTTTATTAAATATATGTAAATATAAAATGTGTCCCTCACACTGGAGAGTAGTTAGTGTTCATGCAACCTAAGTGAAAGGGAGTGACATCAGTCTAGAAGAGAGAGTAGTCTAGATTAGATGTCTAGAGCCTTATCAAGATATGTGATACATAGAGTACATGATAGAACGATAGTTGAAATAAGCATGTGAAATCTTATCTAAGTTTGATCTCTAATGGTATAAGTTTCCTTATTAAGATTTGAGTTGTATATGAGCTGAATCCACTCTTAGAGGATCTATGCTAAGTTGTGATGATGAAAGTACATTCCCTTTTCCTACTCAAGATAAGGTTAGTTAAGATAGAGGTGAGTGTGCATGAGCCTCAAGCTCTTATACAAGGAGGATGTCTAGTGGTAGGATGAGATATGTGGTGAACTCTAGAGAGAGTAATACCCACAAGGATAAGGTCATAGGGCCTAGACTCCAATATATGAGATATGTGTAAAAAAATTGTCCTACACTAGATTACTCTTGAGTGTTGAGTTCAGTCCTTATGCATGATTCAAATCTATATGTGAGAATTGGGTAAAAGAAAAGGATGGGTAAAGCCAATCCTTTGGATGAGTTAGGTCCTAGATGGAGTGACATATTTTTTTTGTTTTGAATCTCACCATTAGTTGTAAGTGAGGTAATATATGAACTCTAGTTATGAGAGTATAATGCTTTGTGCAAAAGATACTCAAAAATACATGTTCTCCCTTCTTCTTCTCTTTCTTAATATGCGATGATAGAAACCTCACTTGAGCTATATAGATGATTTATATATGAGGAGTCACTCGTATAAGCTTGACCTATTCTATATTTTTCCCGCCTATATCATACATGTAGTACCCAAGATTGAAATTATGATAAGTTTGACTTTAAAAATATTCTCTTCCCCTTCATGTGAAACATGAAAGATATGATGTTGAGATCATGGGATAAACTTAGTATATTCTTTTTTTTCCCTTCACATAATACATACAAGACATAAAAGGTTGAACTCATGAACTTGATATAAATATATTTTTGGATCATAGGATATATGATCAGAAATATAGTTCGTAATTTTGATCCTCCTCAATGTATAGTTCTAAGTTGAGTATGAATATCACACCATAGGGTGAAATCCTAATGGTAAAACATGTTACGTAAGCCCTTCTTATGTAGAAAAATCCTAATATCCAGGATGAAGATAAATTTCCTCTTATGCTGAACTCATTGTAAGATGTTAATGATGTTAGATTTGAACGATCTGAATATCATAGCATATAAACGAATTCCTCTTGAACTTTAAAAGTATGAACAAAACATGTACCCTTAGAAGTGATGTAACCCTAAGATATCATAATGTCATGTTATGGCTCAGACATTAAGTGATGCCTCCACATATATAAGGTGGGGTGGACACACCCAAGAATCGCTAGACCCTAAGTTGACAACTTAGAGTGCATGCGACTATGGTGACCTTAGAACCTAAGAAATAATGATGTATATGAAGCTCGAACCCAAAATAGCCTCTTAAGGATGAGATTATTTGAATTTCGAGGACGAAATTCCAAATAAGGTGGGGTGAATGTGATAACCTAGATTTTTGAGTTTTCATAACTAATACAATGATTGAGAGACAAGCATTCTATGTAAGATGTCAAATACCAAATTGAGGAATTGGTAATACAATCATGGATTCCTTCACCTAAATTAAGTGATTTGAGATATGATGGAGGACTATGATGCCTAATTAAATTCAATTGTGAATGAATACCCTTACTAATTGATTTAAGCTCTCATGAGAACAATCATTCATTTAGTGATCCAGTGAGTAGTGAACTAATTGCTTTTGAGGAATCATATACATATGAACCAATGTTGAAGTTATGGAGTCAACTTTGACTAAATGGCATATCATTTTCACATAAGGTAATACCCTAAGTGTCACATGAAGGTGAACTTTAGTTTTTAATGTGATTAGTCAATAAGCATGCCTAACCTTCGAATTTCATTCCCAAACTTATGCCACAGCTACATCATGACATTATAAAGCTACATCTAAAATTTTGTGGCAATTGGATCATCCAATTAAGAGATATGAGCAGTTGAAATTGATGTATATATTTCATAAATCGCCAACCTAGGACCTAAGATTTCGATTTGATTGGTCAAATATGTGTCACGCAGCCCTTTGAAGCTTGGGCGCGGACCTTGGTTTAGGCCGAGCTAATGCTGGCCGTTGATCAGTGATCCAATAGGGGAGACTTTGTCTCCTACCTCCCACTTTCCTCGGTCTCGACCCCAACAATTGACTGAGATTACACATGCCCGACTCCCCCATCTCCTGGGTGAGATCGTTGGAGGATGACCTCATCTCTCCAAAACGAACTCAACGGATGTTACCACTTTGCCCATCGCACTCAGATCAGGGAGAACGACCCACATCTTCTCTGTGCCTCTCACTGGAGGTGGCACCCAGCTAGGGCTTTCCCTCCCATGCATCCTCATGCATATCTAAGGACACCTTTAGCTCCGCCAGACCCCCTTAGACCCCCATCTCAACTTGTTGATTCCATCATCGTGTTGGAGCAATAGAGTTTCCCAGAGAGGTAGAGATCTGTAGGCGGGAGACGAGATCAAAGCATCATCTCCAGTTCGTGATGGAGATAATGGATCCTGCAATCTTGCCTTAAGAGCTCCTTATGTGGGGACGCCTGCAGTGGATCTGCAAAATAGAGCACCTGATACCTTGAAGACCACCTTCCACTCTCCTTCCACCCACCTATTGTGAGGGTTGATAGAGAAGCATGAGATGGTGTGATCCATCGATGTCTACCCTGCTCACAGCGGCGCCCACATGCTGAGCTCGTCCATTCATCAAGCATCCACAATGCCGTTGACGGCCACCTATAAGATCGTGGGAGATCATCGGATCTTTCTGATGCCTCAGATGGGCAAGGCAAGCGTGAGGTAGCAGATCCCCAATCTGCATCGCCCTCCTCTATCATAGATCCAAGCTGGAAGTTCGTCAATCCATGGATCTCTCTTCAAGTGTTGAGACTAGCTGTTAAGGTGACTCCTCATGGGCTCTTCGGTGTTGACATCGGAGGACAGTATGGCCATGAAAGGAACGACGTATCGCCGGAGCAGGGCATCACAGCGGCACTCCCACGCGAAGAGGCAGGAGCTATCGGGCTTGGGAACTCTCGCGTGAGTGAGAATGAGTTGAGTCGAGGATGATAGACCGGGATCAGAGCTCATAGGCTAGCTGGTTCATTTGGGCCAGCATGAACTGAAGGAAGAGTTGTGTGCCTCCCCCTTCAGAATAGGGTGGCCAATCCTGGAGCGCCACCTCAGGTAGTGGGCCCATCACATAAGGTAAATGATCCTTAATTCTCAGAAATAGACTTAATCATAGAAAATGTGTTAAAAATAGCTCCAGTATCCAAATAATGCTCCAAAAATATCCCCAGACTTGGAAAAATGTCCTTCACATTACTAGATGCTTAGATCCGAAATTTGATGAGAAATATAATGATGATATTTAATGTAGATGGTAATGCTTTTTTTTTAGATTATATTATTTGTAGAATTAGCCAATGATGGACATAAAATATGAGAAAAATACTCTTGAACCCTAATACCACTTGGAAACCAAATATGGGCCCTGATCTGATTATTATGCTGAAATAATAGGTCTTTCTTCATTAATGACTAGTTACATGTTTTAACCTCATATTAATTCTAGAAAATAGTTCTAGCATCAAAAAAAATATGAAATTTGAACCAGACCCTAATTATGACATGTAGGTCAGTATAAAAATATCAGAGACAAACTTAGGTTAGTTTAAACCTAGGTTTGGCCTAAACCCTAATATAGACCTAAAATATCAATGGCATGATGAACCTTGTATTAATGATGCTCAATTATATTTAATCAGGTCATGAACAAAGTTCTAGATGATCCAAGATGATTAGAATTCTCTGAACTCAGGTACGTGGGTTTTATTTAAGTATATGACTATGGTTTTCTTGCTTGCAATCATGATATGTATGTATGCTCTCTTCTATTTGCAAATATTGGATGTAGTAGCACTATATAGTACTCGATATTTTATCACTTGTAAACATAAATGATAAATAGATGCTTTGTAGTTATTTAAGGTGCTCATTATCCCCCTTACGAGGGAATGGATTAATGTTGGCTAGTACACCTCCCTAGAGCACACGGTGTATGGGGAGTTTCCCTAGAGTACTTGGTACATGGGGATGGGCCCAATATTTATGTTTTGGTACTAGTCCACCTTGATATTGCAATTCATCTAGGAAAATGACTTAAATTGGCGTATTTCGCTTAATAAAGAAGTGTTTTCTATGATTTTCTTTCCTTCTGCAATTTTTTTTTCAAAATTATGAAATTCATAAATATATGTATCTTTTTGCCCATGTACGCAACACCTTGTGTGTTGATTTGTTGTTTCACGTATGTTTTAGGTTCAGAGATAGCATGGGAGCAAAGTATAGGATATGAGCAAGTTGTATAGGTTGTACCTATTGTGTAGGTCCTAGTTTAGCATACATGTTATTAGACTTGTAAATCTTCTTTCAATATGTAAATTTAATTCATGTTGTAATATAAATATGTTGAATGTTGAGAATGTTATGGTTGTATGTTCATGTATGCGTATTATGCTTCCGCATCGCTTTCTGATATGATTGGATGATGTTTTCGGATTCTGACATCTCATTCCCAATAGGGTTTGGAGAAGGTGAAAATCCGGGGACGTCACATAAATTCATATTAGAAATGTATACAATACATCATAATGAGAATTCCCTAAGTATTCACAAAGGTTATAAGAGTAAACTAAAATATAGGGAAGTTGTCTGTGACTAAAATTGCTGTATAATTAAATAGAGAAAATTGTTTATCTGGATCCCCTAGGTTATGAATGAGTGTTTATCTGAATGTGTAGTACATATATGTCAGATACTGTTTTGGATTTCATGTGATGTGAATAGTGTTTGCTTGATATCTTCGTAAAGAGGGTGAACCCCTATATGAGTGGAAAGTTGGAAATTTGTGAATAAATATGGTGAAATCCATTTGAAGTGTTTTTCTTGGCATCATAGACTCTATTTATGCAATGTTATTCTTGATTCATAATATCTCAATGAATGGCATGGAAAACCCTAATTTAGCTCAATTTGAGGATTTCATACATATGTTGATTGTATATTTGTTTAAAGCAATCTGTATTTAGTGGATGTTTATGACATATTAAATCCTTATGAGAGCCATGTGATAAGTGAATGAGGTAAATGAAACCCTAAGGATAGGTTGTTAAATTAATTAAACATTATGATTACCATGTTCTCAGTATGAGATGCACAACCCAAGATTTGGGTCGATGTGCACATTTTCCAAGGAAGTGCAAATAATTTATGGGTGCAAATGATGATTACTCGTATGCCAAGTAATTAGCTCTTATCAGTATATTAGGATGTTTAATTGCATGATTCTAGTGTATAAGTGCCAAATGGACATGCATTATGTTTATTTAAGTATTTCAGTCTGCCTACATGTATAGTATGTTGATTTCTCAATATATTACAGTGTTTGAATATACTACTCTGCCAAGTTTAGAATGATGTACATGTTGTATTATTAACTTCAATTAAATAGATGTGGTACCATAGAGATATCAGAGTCAAGTATAAATTTGAGAAAGGTACAATGTAGAAAGAGCTTTCCAAGAATAATAAAATAATAGACATAGGTGCCTTGAACACCGTAGATTCCCCACAGATGTTTGCACTATAGGGAGGAAACTATCCACCCTAGCAGTGACCAGTATACGGGATCGGATCGCACCCACAGAGCGTGCAGGGAGACGAAGCCCTTGAGGAAGTATCCTAAGAGAAGATAGGTTACCCAACATGAACTGGAGATCCTGGTGGTAACCCAGAGGTACCTACAGAGTGTACCAAGATGAGGCCCACAGAGCATCTCAGACCCTCTGCCTGTGTACTCAGCCTAGAAGGAGAGGTCCAGTTAAAGGCCAATTGTTTAGCCGCCTTAGTCAGGCGTGACGGTTCAAGTCAAGCAGACCCCAATTCAGTTCTAGGCTTAGCTTCCCGGGTTTTAAGCTAAGTCTTGTATGGTGAGATTGTAGTTTACTACGAGTCTTCATATGTAGAGTACACTACATATGATCAGGGCATAAGCTAAAATATGTTCATATAGGTTTAATGAGTTTCATATAAGTAAAAAAAGGTTAAGAAAGATTCGAGTACAGTTTCCCAACAATTATTCTTTGTATGTTTCTGAATTATTAGTTCTCTTTGAAATTAATAAAGCATGCTCATATATTGATTTTCTCTTGTTGATATCCAGAGTATCCTGCCATTTTTATGATTGTCAATGATCAATATCTTTAAAGAATATTTGTAACGCCCAGGCCCACTGCCGAAGGCTCTAGTAGAGTTTCAGGAATGACGACTGTCCCCACAGACCACCACATACCACCACTAGCCTTTTTCCTGGTAAAGTGTAGTAAATAGGTTACATATGCTTTTCAGGAATTCTATGATTGTTGAACTACTTCTTGGATTACTTGCTTGCCTAGAATTATTAATAGCTTGTTGAATCTGCAAATCAGGTATGTGGTTAATTATGAATAACCGCCTTAGTTTCCTGAGGAATTTCTAGATGATTAATCGCATTGAATGCAAATTAACTGTTTGGATGTTCATGCTTGCAAATCGTAAAGTCACTATGATTATCACATTAAAAATAGAAGTATGTATCCTCGCACCTACATGCCACCCTGATGGATGATGCCAAAGGTCAGGCCCAGGTGGGTAGACCAATGGACGCCTTGAGTGGTGACCCCAGGCACCAAGCTCGAGAATGAGAAGGTGGCCTATGATATTGCATGACTAGTGGGCACCATGAGTGGTGACCCCCAGGCACCAAGATCGAGAGTGAGAAGGTAGCCTTAAGTCATTGGCAAAGGGAACCCTAAGGTGGGTATGCCAGGGTTAGGGCAAAAGCGGTGGAGAATGTCATACTAAAACATGTAAATTGTCTTGTTAATTAATTTGATTGTGATTATTAAATTGTTAACCATATTTGCAAGATTTTGGTTGTTCCCACATACCAGTATATTTCGATATACTGACCGACGTTTTGTTTGTCGGCGTTTTAGGGACAACAATTGAAAGAACAAATAGCAAAGTGACACATTGTGGAAATGAGAAATAAAGTGCAAGGAGGATTAGATAGAATAATTCAAGATCTGGATAGATAGATTTCCAAAGTTTTCAAAGGTAAGTAAAGTTTTAATTTTATACCAAATTCCAGTTAGTTAGTAGAATTTCATAATTATTATTGATTATTTGACTAACCTTTGATCCTGTTAATTGAATAATGGCTCTGACCTTCCGGTCTCCCTTAATTGGGGGTTACCGGGAGGCGGGGTCGTTACAATATTGTTGTTATAATAGATATCAGTTGCTTAAAAGTATATCTGTAATTATATCAGTGCTTTAGATTGTGTCTTTGAAGTACTCATTCACTGAGCGAGTAGGCTCACCTTCAGTGAGTGAGTAGGCTCACCCCTCTACTCAAAATTTTTAGGGATATCACATGGACTTGAAGAAGGTCATTGCATCAGAGTAGATCTGCCACAAGAGTTAAGTCTGAGTATAGTTAAGTTCAGTCAATCCCTATCACTCTAGGTTCTTGTATAGATGTGAGAGAGTTGTAAATGATGTTTGTATCTTTGTTTCCTTAATAAGAGATAATGCATTTAATTATCATGTCGTATGTACATGGAAGTGTGTGAAACAGAATGGATGTATGGATGTGTATCATTAATGTTGAGATCATATTAGAGTAATCATGGTTTAATTCTCTTGTAAAGTTTGTTTATTTGATTCAATGCAAGAAAACAAAGAGTTTGAAAAAGAAGAAAAAGTTAAGGGTGATCTTGTATTACGTTAAATCCTCAATATATGCCCTAATCTCATGATTAATGGTAATTTTGAGATCGGGGTGTAACAAGAACCATAGGGTCAAGAATAGAATGGGCACAATTGTTATCTTGATGCCATAATGGTTCACCAACCTAAACTAACTCCTTAAAATGGTCCAATCTTAATAAACTACTAGAAAAGTGCTAATGGTGGTGGACGAGACAAGAGAAACCCTCATGATCATGATCATGACAATCTTAAAAGGTTTGCAACAATTATGAGTTCCCAAAGGCAAGTTAGACGTAGGGTGAAATGTACATAACACTAAAGCTGGCATATGCTCATGTCAAACTAGAAAAGGGAAGACAAGAGGGTAGGAGCTGGGGTTGAAATCCCTTTTCGGATATCCACACCTCATTTCTCAAAAAGAGGTGAAACCAATCTTCACATGGGCTAATTAGGGAGCTAAAAGTTGGGAAATCCTTCAGTAGGAAAACCCCATTCATCCTCATGGAATCTCAAGATCTCATACTAAGTCCCTAAGCATCAATGTCTATTTAGAACTTTAATAAAAAGATTCACAGTAGGTGGACACCACTCAAAGGAACGATATCACAATTGCCAAAATTTCACTCTAAGTATCCAAGCATATGCTTACGATAGATTGCAATGCTACAACATGACAAGAGTAAAGCCTATCACGGTGTCTCAGACAATTGGCATCTTGGCCCAACTAGGTGGGGAATAGCCTCTTATATACTTGTTACATGACATGAATTTAGCCACTAGCATGACACTAAGAGTAGGTAGAGCCCTAATACATCTTATCCCCTAGAATGAAGGACCCTCTTGTGCAGGAATAGGATACAAACTTTCATAAGGAGGAATCACCCTCGAGTAGAAGTTTGAAACACAGAAAAATCTTTAAATGCTTGGGGTTTCAACCCTTTAACTCCAGTAAGGAAGGTGGATGAAGAAGAGGTGATCTTGACAAATATCAGTTCTCTGAAGTACTTAAACTCGTAAATCACCCTTAATACATTGAATACTTAGGTAGGAAATGTAGAACGATCTAGGTCGCCTGATTTTCCTGGAGGATTTTATATAGTAGTGTAAGGAGTGGTGCCTGAGAGGGTATCCACTCCCTATTGAATCAAATAAGAGTCGTCATCCATAACAAACACAAAAGAAATTTTCACAATGTAATGGATGGATAACTATTATTTAATCTTTCACATATGGATATCAGAAAGATCAGAGTATAGTAGTAGAATTAAAGAACATGGATATATTTAATTTACAAGATAACCAAATAATCTCCCACTTGGGGTTTATATGAAAATAACAACTTCAATTTCTAATCACAGGGAAGTCCGAACTACATCAAATCCATCTCCCACAAAAGTCAACTCCATTAAGCCAAGTCCAAGTTATCATGTCAAAACATCCACATCCTTCACCTAAGGGGTTGGAAGCATACTCACAAAACAAGAAAAAGTAGATTTTGTCAACATAATGTGCATATGAATAGAGATGAGAAATATTAGGAAAAAATGACAACAATAAATATTATTAAGACTTCCAAGCCAAGAGGGAAAAGAACATCAAAATGGATATTGAATAGAAAAATTATTATAAAAAGTAATCCATTTGAAGAAAATAATCAATAAGAGAGCTTCTTGCCTTAAATAATCTCATAACAAAATATCACAATCATAAACAATCATAAACAATGCATGTTAGACAATTACACTAATATTACTTAAGCGAGACCAGGACCCATAAAATCTCAAACCTAAAGTATTGTGTGGAATACACAAACCATGGGTGGAATACGTGTGTTGTATATATACTAATGGAATATGCACACTCGGGACAAAATAAAAATCTAGTTTTATGGTGGTATAGAAGTACTGTTACTCTAAATAATTTTAGTATACTATAAATGTATAAATGTAGAGGTAAGGAATAATTTAGTTAAGCTCATATAAGGGGGTGACAAATATGAGAAACACATCCATGTGTTTCACATGTGACAATACTAGAAAAATATAAACATGTTGGTAGGAAATAACACATCTACTATAAATATGGGGTGAGTGAGAACATATACACATCTTCTCACATCTGCTCTGATAATTTCACTTGTAGGGGGATTCACACCTCTGCACAATTTATATGGCAATGGGATTTACACATCCACACAAAAATCTACATATTGCACTATGCTAGTAGTCACCACAAGATGCATATAAAAGAATAACCCAGTTCAATTCAAAATATGATGGATAGGAACATCCATTGAATATGAGTGGGGCCAGAAGACCCATAATGTGGGCTCTGATCTCCAAAACCCGAAATAAACACATAACTTCGAATTAAACTTAGCGGAAGCGATTCAAATAGCAGCGGAATACAAAAAATCAGCGGAAATTAAAACTTTTTGAGATAAAACATTGAAACCATAAAACTTCCTTCATAAAAGGAGATAAACTGTTTACATCTCTGTCAAATTACTTTTTGAGTAATTATACACATCATGATTCAAAATCTCAAGAATCGTAACAAAATCTCAGATCAACAACTCCAAGACCTGAGAGTACAGAGGACACATAGGACTGACTCTATCTACACCACATAGCAGGCTAAATCTCCACCTGAGATTCACTGCTGCTCCTGGTGTTGCTGCTGCTGGGACTTGGCACCTGTAGACCGGTTCCTCCATCTTCAACGACCACCTAAAAAGTTGAAGTCTACGGGGTGAGACAATTTTAAATAATTGTCCCATCGGGAGTTATAACTCTCCACTAGAAGCTCTATAAAGAAAAACAAAGAATAACATAAGCAGTAAAAGCTTTCAAAGTATTCCACAGCAGTTTTGGTAGTAAGCAAGAGTTCAACATTTATGAAACATGAAGAACATATGCACCATACAGTGTAACATCAATCAATTAACTCGTAGTTATCTCTAACAAGTATACTATGTTGTAGATTATGTTTTTCAAACATTATTATTATTATTATTATTATTATTATTATTATTATTATTATTATTATTATTATGCCATGTGGAGATGAGGTATACCACTCATACTCCAATCGATCACTGTTACGTGCCTCGGTATCATACTAGGTCATTGAAAGAGCCGGATTCTCATGACCTTCACCTTCCTCAGTCAGTAAGAGGATTACTTGCAGGACATCTTGTGTCTCTGCTGTTATAGCTCACCAGGGTAATATGGTCCTTCGCTATTTTAGAGTTACAGTGGTGTTCTGTACTCTCTTCATCATCAGGAGATTTTGTGTTTACCTTCCACTGATGCGGTATCTGTACTCTCTTTGTCATCAGGAGATTTTGTGTTTACCTTCCACTGATGTGGTATGGGTTTGTAGTGAAGGATTGACGGATTACACATCTACATCAATACCTACACTAGGATGTAAGGTTCTACACATCCATATACCCCACATACTCAAAAGTATGTGATCCAGGAGTTCCCTTAGGAAAACCTGTTTCACCATCATTTGATCTCTGACAATGATGGTTCTATGATCAGGGCTCTACATAGTATGATTACACTTGATTAGTTAGGTACATTCAATATTATTTTAACATCATACATTATTCTCAAACAATAACATTAGCATAGCAGCTATGAAGGGAAAATACTAAATGTAACAAGCCTAACTCACATCAATTATCATTTCTCAATACTCTCATCACAAGTCATCTCTAAAGCATGACCTTGATGGTATTTATGGCTCTCATAGCCCATTAATCTCATAAGATGCCACTGACAAGACATCAAGATATTTTACTATTCATAAAGCTAACAACATGCTTTCAATGAATGTAGCATCATCATCCATACCTGGATATGATCATCCTCATATAAGAACATGCATGGTTAATTCAACTGATGAAAGCAATTTAATTCAAGAATTATACCTTCACTCTTGCCATAAGAGCTAAGTTCCCTGATTCTCATCAATTAGGGTTTACTATTCACATTACATGTCATCACCCTAGAATTAGGGTTTACTATTCACATTATGGTGAATTGAACTCATAACATCATCATGTATGAGGAACATCATCATTGATGCTCTCAGATTTAGGTTAAGATTCATCATTTATCATAATTAGGGTTTCCATGATCTCACATAGGTGGATCATTCCCTATTCATGCACATTCATGTATATTGAAGGTATTTTACTTGAGTTTCCACCATAATTGGTACTTTCTCTCTCCTCTAACTAGTAGATGGTGATTACACCACTCTAGATTAGGTTGGGTTAAGTCCTCATTGACTAACACAAGTCAACACATCACCATCATGTGATTAGGGTTTGATTAAAACAAGGTATCACTCAATTGAACCCATTTAAGTTGAAACGAGTGTGAACCCATTTGGATTGAAACGGGTGTGGACTCGTTTGAGTTGAAACGGGTGTGGACTCGTTTGAGTTGAAATGGGTGTGGACTCGTTTGAGTGGAAACGGGTGTGAACTCGTTTGAATTGAAATGGGTGTGGACTTGTTTCAGTTGAAACGGGTGTGGACTCATTTGAATTGAAATGGGTGTGGATTCGTTTGAGTTGAAACGGGTGTGGACACGTTTGAGTTGAAACGGGTGTCAACCCATTTGAGCTTAAACGTGTGTGACCCCATTTACAAATTGAGTCAATTAGGATGAGTCTCAAACAATTGGACACCAATTTGACCTTCAATTGAAAGCCAATTAGAGTTAAGTCTAACTCAATTAAGGTTTCCAATCGGCTAATCATCAATTTTCAACAATGAATCAAATCAAGGCTGAACCTATCAATTGAACTCCAATTGGGCCCAAACTTGGCCCAAACGGTCTTGAGATCATTTGGACATCATCCAAACGGTCTTGAGACCGTTTGCCCAAAGTTTGACCAAAAACCAAGTTGGTTGGATTAGGGTTGAACTTGAATTAGGTCTAAAATCAACATTTTTATCAATTCATCAACTTATTACAATTGGACCCTCAACCCATAAAATTACCTCAACTTTAGACCTTCAAACGGTCTTGGGTTGTGCCCAAATGGTCTTGAGACCGTTTGGGTCCTTCAACCCAAAACTCAACAAAATCTATATATGAAAACAGCAATTTCAGCCCAATTAGGGTTAGGATGTTGAAGTGCCTTCAACTCTCAATTGGTTAAGAATTTAACTTTGATTCTTTGCAGGAATGAAATTCAACATATTATGAACAGGAATCTCAAATGGTCAATGCTTGGTCAACTCATTCAAACGGGTTGAACCCGTTTTCCCAAAAAGTTCAAGTTAATCAGTTTAGAAAATCAGCACTTAATTCAATTTGATTGCCTAATTGATTGGCCTTAAACCTACGATTCCTTTGGAGTTAACCCCTCAAATTTGGTGGGTCATTATCCTACATTATTATGAACAGGAATCCCAAACGGTCAATGCTTGGTCAATGCCCTCAAACAGGTTGAACCCATTTGCTCCAACTGACCTTGTGAACCCGTTTGCCCTTCAAACGGTTTGGTCAGAAGGGGGGGAACCAGGACCGTTTGATAAAGTAACTTTGGTAATCACACCCATCTTCTTAAACCTCTATCAAGGACGGTTATACCACCATTTTTCTTGAAAAAGTTCAAGGAAGAAGGGAGGTAGAAGGAGAACTAAATGCTAAAATTGCAAGAACAAATATGCATATAAAGCAAAGAGTTTAAAGTTATAAAACCCGCCTTAAGGTCGTTCCTTGAGCTCCAAGCTTCCAAGCTTCAAGCCTCTAATGGTGTCTTGAGCTCCACAGGTCGGCCAAGGGTGCTTATCCAAGGAAAGGTTGGGAAAAGATGGCTAGAACGAGAAAGCTAAGTGAATTAGCCATGAAACCAACCTTATACAAGAATTTTCTCCATGAATTCAAGCTAGAAAGTGGTGTTCTCTTACCTAGAACAGGTTGGTTGCCCTCCTCTTCTCCAGAGCTCTGTCCTAATTCGGTCTAAGCAAGGAAATAAGAAAGGAAGTGAAGGAAACGTTCCTTTACAAACAAAGGAAGGGTGTATATATATCTTGGGGTCATTTCCAACATAAGGACAACTAGTTTCTCCTTTTCTTAATTAGGTCCCTCCTTTCTTATAGGCACGTCCCTTATCCTTATTATAAGCCACGTTTCTCCCTTTCATACTTAAGAAAAACTCATCTTAAACCCAAGGTCCAAAGGTGAAGAAGGTCAACGTTCAACTAGGGTTCATACATGAAAGATCTCCATACCCATATATGGTGAATTTCATGCACAAAGATCACTTTTCTTATTTGATTATTAATTGATGTATCTCTTTCATCATTTCTACTCTAAATGATGCCAAGAGTCATATAAGATGCTCTAGAAGGTGTACTTTACAAATTTCACCCACAATTTGGGTAAATTACACTTTACTCCAAATTAGGGTTTTTAAGCATTAGGATCACTCCACAAGCTGCATTTGAATGCCCAAGCTTGGAAAATCCATCATGCCTCATCATATTCACTCATATGATGTCTCAACATCAAAAGAACATCTTAACCTGTGAAATTGCAAGTTAAACCCTTAAATTGGGTAACTTGCACATGGGTCCCTACATTACAAAACAATGCTACAACTTTGTTTATAAAGGAGCAAAATTGAAAGTATATGTTCCTTTAGGAACTTATTTACATGCCAGAGAATACTCACAGGTGTTTAATTACATAATTTAGGCAAAACTTCCAGGGTTAGGTTATAACCTAGGTCAGGGATGTTACAAATTATCCACCCCTTACAAGGATTTCGTCCCCGAAATCGATAAAACGCATTAAGAGAAAAGAGTAGGGTATTTCCTTCTCATCTCATCCTCTAGTTCCCAAGTGGCTTCTTCAACACCACGGTGGTTCCAGAGGACTTTCACAAGACTTATATCTTTCTTCTTTAACTTTTTAATTCTGTTATCAAGAATGGACACTGGTCCCTCCTCATATGTTATATCTTCATTCAATTCTACTTCCATAGGTTGTAGAACTGACTCGGTGTCGGGGTGACATTTCCTCAGCATGGAAATGTGAAAAATAGGATGTAACTTCTGCAACTCCTGAGGTAACTCTAGTTTATAGGCTACCTTTCCAATTCTCTCAACGATTGGATAAGGTCCCATAAATCTAGGAGCTAACTTCCCTTTTCTTCCAAAACGAAGGACTCCTTTCCACGGTGAGACCTTGAGATACACTTTGTCTCCAACCTAGAACTCTAGGGGTCTACGACGTTTATCAGCATACGACTTCTGCCTATCCTGTGCAGTCTTAAGCTGTTGCTGTATAACTTTAATCTTCTCTGTAGTTTGCTGCACAAGATCAGGACCTAACAACTGGTGCTCACCAGTCTCATACCAACACAAAGGTGATCTACAACGTCTACCATACAAGGCTTCATATGGTGCCATATCAATACTATGTTGATAGCTATTGTTATAGGCAAACTCTATCAAGCTCAGGTGTAGATCCCAACTCCCGGTAAACTGGAGAACACATGCTCTCAACAGGTCTTCCAAGGTCTGTATAGTCCTTTCAGACTGTCCATCAGTCTGTGGGTGAAAGGCTGTACTAAACCTTAACTTGGTGCCTAAAGCTCTGTGTAACTGCTCCCAAAAATGACTTGTAAACTGGGGACCTCTGTCAGAAACTATAGAGACAGGAACTCCGTGCAACCGCACTATCTCATCAACATATAACTGAGCTAGCCTTTCTGCATAATATGTTGTTTTGACAGGTAAGAAATGTGATGTCTTTGTCAACCTATCAACAATTACCCAAATGGAATCATGTCCTTTGCTTGTCTTGGGTAGGCCAACAACAAAGTCCATGGTTACATGGTCCCACTTCCACTGTGGTATGGGTAAAGGTTGCATTGTTCCTGTAGGCTTCTGGTGCTCAGCCTTAACCTACTGACACACTAGACACCTCATCACAAACTCTGCAACATCCTTCTTCATCCCGGGCCACCAATACATATCTTTCAAATTTCGATACATCTTGGTGCTCCCTGGATGCATAGCATACATTGAAGAATGAGCTTCTTCCAAGACTAGCTTCCTCAGGTTATCCACATCTGGCACTATCATCCTCCCATGATAGCATGCCACATGGTCATCTGAGTCATGGAAACCATCTCATTTTTCATCACCATACTCAGACCTGATCTGTTGAACTGCAGCATCCTCTAACTGTGCCTCCTTTATCTGCTCTCTTAGAGTAGGTTTAATATGCATCTCAGCTAACAAACTGGCTAACAATGACACCTTCAACTGTACATTGTTTTGCCTTAAAGAGATAAGCATATCTCTCCTAGAGCATACTAAAGAACTTAGTTGTGCTCCATCCATGGTTGATGTTGCTGATTTCCTACTCAAGGCATCTGCAACCACATTGGCCTTGCCCGGATGGTAATCAATCGTACAGTCGTAGTCCTTGATTAACTCCATCCAGCGACGTTGTCTCATGTTAAGCTCATGCTGAGAGAAGATATACTGAAGATTCTTGTGGTCTGTGAATATCTGGAATGTTTCTCCGTAGAGATAATGCCTCCAGATTTTCAAGGCATGAACCACAGCAGCTAACTCCAGATCGTGTGTCGGATAATTCTCCTCATGCTTCTTAAGCTGTCGGGAAGCAAAAGAAATCACTTGTTTATCCTGCATCAACACACATCCAAGTCCATTCTTGGAGGCATCACAGAAGACTACATATCCTTTTCCTTGCTCAGGTAGCACAAGCACAGGTGCACTTGTCAACCTCTCCTTCAACAGTTGGAAATATTGTCGACACTTATCACTCCAAGAAAAAGGAACATCTTTCTGGGTTAACTTGGTCAAAGGTAAGGCTATAGAACTGAAATTCTTAATAAACCTTCGATAGTAACCAGCTAACCCCAAGAAACGTCTAATCTCCGTCGGTGTTTTCGGTTGTTCCCATTGTAGAACAGATTCTACCTTTTTAGGATCAACATGAATACCCGAGGCAAATACCACATGTCCAAGAAAAGACACTTCAGGTAACCAGAACTCGCACTTGCTAAACTTAGCGTATAGCTTATGTTCTCTTAGCAAGGTCAAAGTTTGGCGAAGATGCTGCTCATGCTGCTGAGCATCCTTACTATAAATCAGAATGTCATCTATGAAGACGACAACATACTGATCAAGGAAAGATCGGAAGATTCTATTCATGAATTCCATAAATGCAGCCGGTGCATTAGTTAGTCCAAATGACATAACCGTGAACTCATAGTGACCATATCTTGTCCTAAAGGCAAACTTGGATATGTCACTGTCCTTAATGCGGAGTTGATGATATCCAGATCTCAAATCTATCTTTGAGAAGACTGTTGCACCACGCAACTGGTCAAAAAGATCATCAATCCTCGGCAAAGGGTACTTGTTCTTTATTGTTACTTTATTGAGTTGTCTGTAGTCAATGCACAACCGCATTGACCCATCTTTCTTTTTAACAAACAAAACCGGAGCACCCCAAGGTGAGGTACTCGGTTAGATGAAACCTTTCTCAAGTAACTCTTGAAGTTGTTTCTTGAGTTTTGCCATCTCGGCAAGCGCCATCCTATACGGAGTCTGGGCTATGGGTTTCGTATCTGGGACCAAATTGATCTCAAAATAAATCTCCTGAGGTGGTGGTATACCAGGAAGTTCTTCAGGAAATACATCCTCGAATTCCCTGACTATAGGAACTTCAGCAGGATTGGGACTCTCCTTGGTAACATCTACCACATGGGCCAAGAATGTATAACATCCTTGCCTCATCAGCTTATCAGCAACCATAGCTGATACAAGACATGTGGGCAGAATCTTTCTTTCTCCTTGAAAGATCCATGTGTTGCTATCATCAGCAAACACAACCAACTTGGATTCACAATCCAAGACAACTCTATACCTTTCTAAGGTATCCATCCCAAAGATTATATCAAATCCTTGCATATCAAGTGGTATGAGATCCACTTGAATGTGATGGTCAGAAAAGAAGAGGATGTAGGGAGAACATACCTCCTGCAAAACGGCAGACCCTCTCAACAGAGTCTCCAACAACAAACTATCTGCCCTATGACTGACAGTCATATTGCAGTTGCGAATCACTCTTCGAGTGATGAAAGAGTGCGTAGCACCCGGGTCAATCAGAATAGATACTACACAAGATTTAGACATATCGGAATATAAAAGTTCCATCTGACCTGCCACTACTTGTGGATTGACCACTGCCTCTGGTGGGTTCATAGCATAGAACCTCGCTGTAGCCTGGTGTTGAGGTGGTGCTGATGATCCAGCTTGAGACGCTTGCCCGCATCCTCGAGCTGTTCCTTGAGATTGCCTTCTCTGTGATCCCTGTTGACCTTGTCTCGGAGGCTGTGTCACACTGACAGGATTAGAGCGGCAGTCCTTCATCAAATGTCCCACCTTACCACAGTTGTAGCAACTTCTCTCCAGTTGTGGTGGTCTTGGTGGTCCAGTGACTGACATCGATGCAGAACTGTGAGTCCCTTGAGGCGGTTGACTCCGTCCTCTACCTCTACTTGGTGACCATTGAGTTTGAGAACTCGAACTGGGTGGTGGAGGGTTAGGTGCAGAGAATCTAGGTTTCTTGGAATCCCTAGATGAAGAACCATGGAACTGTGGATATCTTTTCTGGGTTTGCCTCTTCTCAACCACAGATCTCTCTATCCTTCGGACTGACTCAACAAAGGTAGAGAATCTCTCTCGGTTTTCTAAGGCAGACACAGGGGTTGACATATCAGCATTCAAACCCTTCTCGAATCTCCTAATTCTTTCCTCTTCTGTGGCAGCCATGTGCGGACAGAACCGCAGCAACTCCATGAACTTAGCTTCATACTCGCTAATGTTCATCATGCCCTGCCTCAATCTCTCAAACTGAGAGATCTTCTCATCTAGAAAGGTCTTCGGTAAATATCTATGAACAAGTTCCCGACGAAACTCTTCCCACGAGATCTCTATTCCAGGTCTCTTCTGCTCTTCCATGTTCCACCAGTGACCAGCGCTTCCCTTGAGAAGATAGACAACATGTCTAACCTTCTCAGTTTCTAGGATATTAAGAATTCTGAAAGCCTTCTCCAACTCTGTCAACCACAGATCAACATCTGCGGGGTCGGCAGTCCCAAAGTACTCGGTAGCTCCGACACGACATAGTCACTCGAACGTTTTCCCGATACCTTGTCCTTCAGGCTGGACAGGTGCCCTAGGTGCAGGCATGGGCATCCTGTCGGTTATGTGTGTCATGGCAGTCATAAACTGCCCAAACATCGTCTGAACTGCTGGGTTACCCATATCAGCTGGGTCAAACTAGGGTGGCTCCCGGGGTGGCTCAGGTGCAGGTTGTTCTATTTCTGGAACCCTTACACCGCCTTGAGGTGCACTATCACTACTCTCTGCCACGTACTCATCATGTGGCTCTGCCATCCTTATGTATCTTCTTCTCCTGAGGAGCAGAAGATTCTATTAGATAAGGAAGGAACACTAAGAATAGACTCGACATCCTAAGTCCTATGCCTCTATAGACTCAGTGAACCTAGAGCTCTGATACCACTTAATTGTGGGCTCTGATCTCTAAAACCCGAAATAAACACATAACTTCGAATTAAACTTAGCGGAAGCGATTCAAATAGCAGCGGAATACCAAAAATCAGCGGAAATTAAAACTTTTTGAGATAAAACATTGAAACCATAAAACTTCCTTCATAAAAGGAGATAAACTATTTACATCTCTGTCAAATTACTTTTTGAGTAATTATACACATCATGATTCAAAATCTCAAGAATCGTAACAAAATCTCAGATCAAAAACTCCAAGACCTGAGAGTACAGAGGACACATAGGATTGACTCTATCTACACCACATAGCAAGCTAAATCTCCACCTGAGATTTACTGCTGCTCCTGGTGCTGCTGCTGCTGGGACTGGTCACCTGTAGACCGGTTCCTCCGTCTTCGACGACCACCTAAAAAGTTGAAGTCTACGGGGTGAGACAATTTTAAATAATTGTCCCAGCGGGAGTTATAACTCTCCACTAGAAGCTTTATAAAGCAAAACAAAGAATAACATAAGCAGTAAAAGCTTTCAAAGTATTCCACAGCAGTTTTGGTAGTAAGCAAGAGTTCAACATTTAAGAAACATGAAGAACATATGCCCCATACAGTGTAACATCAATCAATTAACTCGTAGTTATCTCTAACAAGTATACTACGCTGTAGATTATGTTTTTCAAACATTATTATTATTATTATTATTATTATTATTATTATTATTATTATTATGCCCTGCGGAGATGAGGTATACCACTCATACTCCAACCGATCACTGTTACGAGCCTCGGTATCATACTAGGTCATTGAAAGAGCCAGATTCTCATGACCTTCACCTTCCTCAGTCAGTAAGAGGATTACTTGCAGGACATCTTGTATCTCTGTTGTTATAGCTCACCAGGGTAATCTGGTCCTTCGCTATTTTAGAGTTACAGTGGCGTTTTGTACTCTCTTCGTCATCAGGAGATTTCGTGTTTACCTTCCACTGATGCGGTATCTGTACTCTCTTTGTCATCAGGAGATTTTGTGTTTACCTTCCACTGATGTGGTATGGGTTTATAGTGAAGGATTGACGGATTACACATCTACATCAATACCTACACTAGGATGTAAGGTTCTACACATCCATATACCCCACATACTCAAAATTATGTGATCCAGGAGTTCCCGTAGGAAAACTTGTTTCACCATCATTTGATCTCTGACAATGATGGTTCTATGATCAGGGCTCTACATAGTATGATTACACTTGATTAGTTAGGTACATTCAGTATTCTTTTAACATCATACATTGTTCTCAAACAATAACATTAGCATAGCAGCTATGAAGGGAAAATACTAAATGTAACAAGCCTAACTCACATCAATTATCATTTCTCAATACTCTCATCACAAGTCATCTCTAAAGCATGACCTTGATGGTATTTATGTCTCTCATAGCCCATTAATCTCATAAGATGCCACTGACAAGACATCAAGATATTTTACTATTCATAAAGCTAACAACATGCTTTCAATGAATGTATCATCATCATCCATACCTGGATATGATCATCCTCATATAAGAACCTGCATGGTTAATTCAACTGATGAAAGCAATTCACTTAAAGAATTATACCTTCACTCTTGCCATAAGAGCTAAGTTCCCTGATTCTCATCAATTAGGGTTTACTATTCACATTACATGTCATCACCCTAGAATTAGGGTTTACTATTCACATTATGGTGAATTGAACTCATAACATCATCATGTATGAGGAACATCATCATTGATGCTCTCAGATTTAGGTTAAGATTCATCATTTATCATAATTAGGGTTTCCATGATCTCATATAGGTGGATCATTCCCTATTCATGCACATTCATGTATATTGAAGGTATTTTACTTGAGTTTCCACCATAATTGGTACTTTCTCTCTCCTCTAACTAGTAGATGGTGATTACACCACTCTAGATTAGGTTGGGTTAAGTCCTCATTGACTAACACAAGTCAAAACATCACCATCATGTGATTAGGGTTTGATTAAAACAAGGTATCACTCAATTGAACCCATTTAAGTTGAAATGAGTGTGAACCCATTTGGATTGAAACGAGTGTGGACTCGTTTGAGTTGAAACGGGTGTGGACTCGTTTGAGTTGAAATGGGTGTGGACTCATTTGAGTTGAAACAGGTGTGAACTCATTTGAATTGAAACGGGTGTGGACTCGTTTGAGTTGAAACGGGTGTGGACTCGTTTGAATTGAAACGGGTGTGGATTCGTTTGAGTTGAAACGGGTGTGGACTCGTTTGAATTGAAACGAGTGTCAACCCATTTGAGATTAAATGTGTGTGACCCCATTTACAAATTGAGTCAATTAGGATGAGACTCAAACAATTGGACACCAATTTGACCTTCAATTGAAAGCCAATTAGAGTTAAGTCTAACTCAATTAAGGTTTCCAATCGGCTAATCATCAATTTTCAACAATGAATCAAATCAAGGTTGAACCTATCAATTGAACTCCAATTGGGCCCAAACTTGGCCCAAACGGTCTTGAGATCGTTTGGACATCATCCAAACGGTCTTGAGACCATTTGGACATCATCCAAACGGTCTTGAGACCGTTTGCCCAAAGTTTGACCAAAAACCAAGTTGGTTGGATTAGGGTTGAACTTGAATTAGGTCTAAAATCAGCATTTTTATCAATTCATCAACTTATTACAATTGGACCCTCAATCCATCAAATTACCTCAACTTTAGACCTTAAAACGGTCTTGGGTTGTTCCCAAACGGTCTTGAGACCGTTTGGAGGAACCCCCAAATGGTCTTGAGACCGTTTGGGTCCTTCAACCCAAAACTCAACAAAATCTATATATGAAAACAGCAATTTCAGCCCAATTAGGGTTAGGAAGTTGAAGTGCCTTCAACTCTCAATTGGTTAAGAATTTAACTTTGATTCTTTGCAGGAATTAAATTCAACATATTATGAACAGGAATCTCAAACTGTCAATGCTTGGTCAACTCATTCAAATGGGTTGAACCCGTTTGCCCAAAAAGTTCAAATTAATCAGTTTGGAAAATCAGCACTTAATTCAATTCGATTGCCTAATTTATTGGCCTTAAACCTACGATTCCTTTGGAGTTAACCCCTCAAATTTGGTGGGTCATTAGCCTACATGATTATGAATAGGAATCCCAAACGGTCAATGCTTGGTCAACGCCCTCAAACGGGTTGAACCCGTTTGCTCCAACCGACCTTGTGAACCTGTTTGCCCTTCAAACGGTTTGGTCAGAAGGGGGGGGGAACCAGGACCGTTTGATAAATTAACTTTGGTAATCATGCCCATCTTCTTCAACCTCTATCAAGGACGGTTATACCACCGTTTTGCTTGCAAAAGTGCAAGGAAGAAGGGAGGTAGAAGGAGAACTAAATGCTAAAATTGCAAGAACAAATATGCATATAAAGCAAAGAGTTTAAAGTTATAAAACCCGCCTTAAGGTTGTTCCTTGAGCTCCAAGCTTCCACGCTTCAAGCCTCTAATGGTGTCTTGAGCTCCACAGGTCGGCCAAGGGTGCTTCTCCAAGGAAAGGTTGGGAAAAGATGGCTAGAACGAGAAAGCTAAGTGAATTAGCCATGAAACCAACCTTATACAAGAATTTTCTCCATGAATTCAAGCTAGAAGGTGGTGATCTCTTACCTAGAACAGGTTGGTCGCCCTCCTCTTCTCCAGAGATCTGTCCTAATTCGGTCTAAGCAAGGAAATAAGAAAGGAAGTGAAGGAAACGTTCCTTTACAAACAAAGGAAGGGTGTATATATATCTTGGGGTCATTTCCAACATAAGGACAACTAGTTTCTCCTTTTCTTAATTAGGTCCCTCCTTTCTTATAGGCACGTCCCTTATCCTTATTATAAGCCAAGTTTCTCCCTTTCATACTTAAGCAAAACTCATCTTAAACCCAAGGTCCAAAGGTGAAGAAGGTCAACGTTCAACTAGGGTTCATACATGAAAGATCTCCATACCCATATATGGTGAATTTCATGCACAAAGATCACTTTTCTTATCTGATTATTAATTGATCTATCTCTTTCATCATTTCTACTCTAAATGATTCCAAGAGTCATATAATATGCTCTAGAAGGTGTACTTTACAAATTTCACCCACAATTTGGGTAAATTACACTTTACTCCAAATTAGGGTTTTTAAGCATTAGGATCACTCCACAAGCTGCATTTGAATGCCCAAGCTTGGAAAATCCATCATGCCTCATCATATTCACTCATATGATGTCTCAACATCAAAAGAACATCTTAACCTGTGAAATTGCAAGTTAAACCCTTAAATTGGGTAACTTGCACATGGGTCCCTGCATTACAAAACAATGCTACAACTTTGTTTATAAAGGAGCAAAATTGAAAGTATATGTTCCTTTAGGAACTTAGTTACATGCCAGAGAATACTCACAGGTGTTTAATTACATAATTTAGGCAAAACTTCCAGGGTTAGGTTATAACCCAGGTCAGGGATGTTACACATAAAAGAATATCCAACAAGCATAACTTGCAAATTAAGAAGATGCCAAGATCTATTTCAATAAATTTGATAAAAAAATAGGCCAATCCAATGTGGATGAGGAATTTTAATATACTAATGCCTGATAGAGGTTCAAGAGAGAGAAAAGAAAGAGTAAATGCTCAATAAGACTCATAGGGGAATGGAACATACATCAAGGGTGAGAAAATTACATCAATTCTTGAATATTATTAAGGATATGCAACATACCTCAAAGACACGTGTTAGATGTCAAGATCAAAACCTAAACCCAATAAGGGTATTTACCCACCTAGTACTGAGTTATATATACAAACCATTAATTAGTATAAATATTATAAAGTCTAGATTACCAACTCCCATTATAATTGGATTTGGGTTATGTGTATTTGTTTAGGTAGAGATTTTTTTTAATTCTAACTAATATATTGTAAGTTAATGATGAACAAAGAACACAACATGATTTTATTAAGTTAAATAAATTGACTAAATACCAAAATGAGAATCTATGGACAAACACCGATATAGCCTTGCATATGAATTTAGGATCATGGGGGTGTGATAGGGCAAAATGATAATCTAATCACAATCAAAACATCTTGCGAAAAACCATTGCATAAAATCCCAAAGTCTAAGATGCCTATGGGAAGTGTGACAATAATTAAAAAAACTAATGGAAAATGTGTAAAACTCATATGATCATCCTCTTCACCTATTTATCCCATGGAACTAGACCTTCAATAGAGCTTGACAATGGAAATCTAAACTTGAGTTCCTATAAAAGATGGTTTAATGATGACCACCGTCAGTCTTGCTAAGTCCTTCTAGCCTCCCCGGGCCTAGGGTCTAGTCATGAGTGGAACCAAGCCTCACCACAAAGTCACCGCTAGGGCTGTATATCAATACAGATAGGTGGACTGGATCAGACCAAATTCAGTCTGGTCTGGTCTTAGATTGACTTCAAATTTGGTCTGACCCTCAATCCTCTATTTTTCAAGATTTTGATTCTCTGACGTTATGAGTTAAATAGAATAAATATTTATATTTTTACTAATGTATATGAATGGTTGTCAGGAGTGGAGTTCATGATGGCCAATTGTAGAAATAATAAGTTATATTCAAGTTACTAAAAATATTATTACATCTAGGATTGAAATTTAATACATATTAGAATATGAATGAGAAGAAGTGATAGATATATAAGGATAACTAAAGTTACATTTCATTGAATCATATAAAATTATTAATTACATCATATGTAATGTTCATGTAGTGAAAAATGATAGTTAAAAAATATTATTAGTTGACATGACGTGTTTGCAAATAGATATGTGTGGATAGGAAATGAGGATTGTTACACAAAATTATTGTAGGCATAAAGCATCCAAATAAATCACATTAGTTGTATTTTTATTTAATATCGATATAACAATGTAGTGAAAACAGATGACTAATTAAGTAAATACATGATTCTTTCATATCTTTTAACTAGCAAGAATTTTATTCATTTGATCCTGGTCCGGTATGGACTAGACCGGATCTTATTCAATCTAATTCTTGGTCTTAAATGTTTTCCGTATTTGGTTCTCAGTTCTGTTTGCTCTGGTCATGGTTTAGATCAACGTGCAACCCTAGTTTTTCCCATGGAAGACCAAAAGAAAAAAACTCAAAAACCAGGTAAACGAGATTTGAAGTAAGGAGACACAATGACTCGAAACTTCCTGACAATTTTTTCCATACAAAATCAAAGAAAGGCAGGGGTCAATCATGAGAAACCAATCCAATTACACAACAACAATGAAAAATACCACAAAATATAAACAAGGATCATACCTCGACTTGCCGAATTGAACACCCAAAAAGTATCTTCTAAGCTGGAAGAGAGAATCGGGGCAAGAAAGACACCCCTAGAGGTTTCAATTTTGTCTAAAAAACCAAGGTAGGCACAGGAGATGATGGGATCTAGGTAGGTTCATATCAGGATGATTGAGATCAAACAAAAAAGTGGAAACGATGTTGGGGTTTAAGAGATGATGTAGAGGTGATTATATATAGATTTCAAGTCCAAATGTGGTCAGGGATCCCATCTGAGAAGGGAAATAGGGGAAATGGAGGAACCTAAGGTCCTTTGAGAAGTTTCTATGAGGAATCCCTATAAAATCAAAAATCAACCAGCTCGTAAATAAGAGAACACAAAGTAGAGGAAAACAACGACGAGAAGGAAAGAAGAGGGAGATCAAGGGATAAAATCGACAATGTTATTGTGCATCTGTCTAGCATTCTTGTACCTGATCTAGGAGACAATGCAAATACTTTTGGATGAAAAACCAATAGAGTATAACATAGGTCACATAAACCAAAATGCCTAGTAAAAAAATAAGAATTTTGATATAGATCAAAGACTGGTTAGTATCAAGTAAGTATATTTTAGGATTTTCTTCTCCAATGAAACGGTGACATCTAGGATTATCTGATTCAAATTCGATATCTTAGCTATTTGGGAACCAAGGAGCCTGATTTTGAGATTATATTATACTTTTGAAACTTCCTTTTATGAGTTCTAATACAATTAGGGTCATGCTCATTCTCTTTATATTTATTATAATGTTACATCATTGTCATCAACATTCATAAAATAGAATCTTGTTAACTTCACACTTCTATCAATAGGGCTATCTTATATTATTATGCACAAGTTAGGCCATCTTACTCAATTACTCATTAAGATCGTGATTATCAACATTAACTTATATAATGACACATAAATTCCTATCCATTACCTGAAAGCTCCAATTATTATTCCATTCAAATATTAAGAACATTATACTTCTCATTAGATGTATTTTTATCATTATGTATGCATTAGTGAACAGAGAATCATATATGACTTATTAAAAGGGTTTACTTACATATTAAGCATCATTTAGTTTATTATGTGTATTTCTATGCTTCTTAAGACATCTTATGTTATTGTGACACATAATAATGCTAATGCATTATATGAGGTACCAAACATGGTTAGGTTATTTTATCCAACTACAATCTATGGTTTAGGTTCCATATGCTCATTTCACCATCATATGATGGATTTTAAATCCAAGATACTATTATAATCTCATGTAACCTTATCTGGGGTTTATACCTGAGTTATTCACATATATGTAATTAATGTTCCTTCAAATACAAATGAGTTGTAATACCTAGGCCCACTGTGTAGGAATTTAGTAGAGTTTCAGGAATGACGACTGGCCCTACAGACCTCCACTAGCCTTAACTGCGCACTTTTTCCTCACTCACACGCAAGTCGGGGTCAACTTCCCGACTGGTCCCCCATACTAGTACTACTCCAAGCTGAACACGCTTAACTATAGAGTTCTTTAGTGATGGGCTCCCAGAAAAGGAGGTGCACCTTGGTGATATGGGTAGTTCAATCATTCCTTTTAAGATCATGTTATCCGAGGCCTCAAATCATGGGACGTTACAATCTCTCCCACTTAGACTCTTGACGTCCTTGTCAAGACTCAACTATATGGCCTCATAATTGCTTCTCCATTTCAGTGCAGACCCAGAATGGCCCATGGATACCCAGCTCCCATCCACAGCTACCAGCGCAAGGGCGGCTCCATCTCGTCTCAGCGGATATCCCTTTCCAACTTGCCTGGACCACACTACTTAAGAATGGCATGCCACATGCCCATGTGGGCCCCACCTACTGGAGGGGTTATGACTCTGATACCATTTGTAACGCCTGAGCCCACTACCCAGGACTGTAGTAGAGTTTCAGGATTGATGACTGGCCCCACATACCACCTCTAGCCTTAACTACATGCTTTTTTCTCACTCATGCGCAAGTTGGGTTTAACTTCCTGATTGGTCACCCATCCTAGTACTACTTCAAGTTGAGTGCGCTTAACTATGGAGTTCTTTAGTGATGGGCTCCTGGAAAAGGAGGTGCACCTTGATGATATGGGTAGTCCAATCATTCATTTTAAGATCATGTTATCCAAGGCCTCAAATCCTGGTACGTTACATGAGTGTATTAGGGTTTATGTGTATTCTCGTTTGTCCTATACTAAAGTTCTAAGCATACAAGCATCTCATCCAATGTATTAGGGTCTCTAAGGACCAAACAACTAACTAGTACCACTGGTCGTGGAGGCTGCCTTATAATTGAAAACTTCTATGGTGCCCAATCTTATTATTTGAAGTGATAAAAACCCAATCTCATATAGGTAACATCACCAACTATTACCTCTCTAGGGTTGTGATCTTGATCCTAAAGGTCCACTCTCTAGGTCTTGCGATTGGCCTAACTCACTCAGATATAAAAAAAACCAAAACAAAATAAAGAAAAGGATAAGAGAGAAGTAGATGAAAACTTTTAGATCTTTCTACAATTAAGCACTTTTGATGACTTTCTATGATTATAAACTCATAAATCTAATGACCTTTGACAAACCTCTCTCATATCCACTTTCACATCCATCTTTTCTCACTAAGGCACGGGGTAGTGAAAAAATTGAAGATAAACTGATGTAAGAATTGAAGCAATGATGGGAGTCACTTTCATAGCCAATAAACTTCAAATGGCTCATCATCACTCTAAGGAATGAATGATTGGTCAAACTAACATAGATAGGTGCCTCAGTCAATGACTACCCTTGTTTTGGGGATATCGTTTATGCCCAATCTTATATTATTTATGAATGACCTCTTCACTAATCTATCATTTGAAGGAAGAGACATCACATACACTTTCCACCCTCCATGAGGTTCATCAGAACATCCTTGATGAGCCTGACCTTTTTGGCTTTTCTTGACCATATATGGGGGTCAGACTTGGCTCAATCCTATGGTTCTAGTTCTTATCTCAGACCTTGTCTTGAGATGGGAAAACTATTAACACCCCATTTTTGCTCACTTAGTGAAAATTCATGACAATGTCCATTATTGGGCTAATGACAAAGTTCATTTTATTTTTCAATATTTCCCACTTTTTCATAATTTCACATGTTATTCCACCTATTTAATCCATTCAGTTTTGCCCATTTTCACTTAGTTTGGGGTTTCTGTACAAAAAGGTGCTCTTCTTTGAATTTAATTAAATTTTTATAAGATTTTTTCATGAATTACTTATTTAGATTATCATGAATAAAATATTTCTTTTTATCCAATAGATATCCAATTGCCTTTGTTCTCATAAAATTCATATAGTTTTCTTTTTGGATAATAATGATGAATAATCTTGAATTACTGTCTCTTCATCTTCCTTCATTATTTTATAAAATTTTATTCAAAATCAGTGCTCCATTGATTTCATTTGATTTTTCTCTGGAATGTTCCTGAAATATTTACAAAACTAGAGTGAAAGAAGTCACACTTTATCCTACCCAAGGACACCCCATGGCTCACAACTATCTATTATTTTGCACTTAGTGGATTGGTGTAATCCGCGAGCCTGGCTGGCATGGCCCATCACATCCATCTGCCACTATTCTAGAATATTTCGTCAAGAACCCCCAAACTCTAATTTTGTTATATTAATAGACCTTCATATCCATCATATTCTAGGCCCCTACTTGATTCTCATGTAGCCAAAATATTAATGACCCCTCTCTTTATTTATGTTTCGATCTTGCTTAGAGATTTTTTTCCCTCTAACACTACAATTTTCAAAGCATTTTTAGGCTGAATAACAATTATCTTGAATATCTAATCTACTCACCCCAAACTATTCATAATTTCCATCATTTGCTCGTAACTACCTCAAACGGTTCACAAGCTCTAATATGTCTATCTATATGAACTACCATATTATTATATGATCCATTCATATTGCTTGATCTGATTGGTTGGATAGATTCAAAACATACTCTCAACCGAATGCTTCTCATATAGTCTCTCCTCTATTTTTCCTATGTATCAATCCTAACTGCTATAGAGGATCTCTGCCATGAGAGATCCTTAGGTGATTAGGACCCCACATAAAAAATAGGATTTACAGGGAAATGACAAGAAAGCAAAGATCCACAAACATAGAAAGCATTTTATTGCTTTTGAATGATTTTGTTTCCTTTTAATCTTAACCTAAAACTATCCTAACTCGAGACCATAAAAAAGATTCAATACCATTCTATCAAGTGAGACAAGGATGCCAAAACCTCACCCACTCGTACTAGATTGCCAAATCTAGTTTTTGATTGTGCTTTCCATCATCTTTCTTATTTGCCTTAGGTGAAGTCACAAATTGATTTTCACATTTTGTCATTGATTTAATTTAATTATTTATCTTATTTTTCCTCATTTTACAAATAAAATATGGTGGCAACTCTGAGCTTATTCTATTTTATTACTTTATGTAGTGAGCTCCAAATTAGTTTCTCTGTGAGAAATTTATATTATTTTGGACGGCTACAATAATGATGTTATGTGAATCATTTCTCATTTTCTTACAAAGTCTTAAACAACTTTGATTCCTATTTCCATTGTTACGTCCTTTCTATGCATGGGAGCCTTAGTAGACTAATATGAGTAATTTATAGGTTAAACTGTAAGAACTAATAAAAGAGATGCAATATATACTATAATATATATGTATATATATTTATATATTAATAGGTCTTTTGATGCATGCATTGACGAATATAAGTTACAAAAACTAATGGAAAAAATTACATTTCACACGCTGTGTGAGGTTTCTTATGTAGTGTAGACGAGTCTCGTTATATAATATATACTTTGATAAAATAGAGGATCATTTTAAAATTTAGAAAAAATGATAGAAAAAACTGCATTCATCGCCCTCGTCATACTTTCTTATATAGTATAGATGAGTCTCCCTACACAATATATAATTCCAAAAAGAAAAGATAAAAATGTAACATACACACTAACTGGTTTGTAATTCCAGAAAAAAATGGAGAAAGTTGTATTCAACCCTCTTTGCCGGCTCTCTTCTATAGTATAGATTAGTCTCCTTATAGAATATGTAATTTAAAATATAAAAGACAAAAGTATACCGTATACGCACATGGATCAATTTGCGATTTTAAAAACAATGGAAAATATTGCACTGAGTCCGTTCCGGGGGCTTTTTTGTATAGTATTGATAAGTCTCCTTATATAATATATTAATTTCAAAAGAAAAGACAAAAGTATAATTTTACACATGGACTGATTCGTAATTAAAAAAATAAAAAAAGATCGTATTCTGGCCCCTCTAGACTTTTTCTCATATAGTATAATTACTTTTTTCTATTCGTCCTTTGTTTACAAATACAATGAGTGGGTTTTGGACTCACGAACTGTTCCTAACAAACTTAATGATTTAACCAACCTAGATGTAATTGTTTTGTTAAACATGCTAGCAACGTAGATCAGACATGTGACACATGTCAAATACAAAAATGTTTAAAACCCTTTATAAAAGGAGGCCCATAAATCTATGGGAGGTTTGGTCACCTCATAAACAAATGGCCCGTGAATGGGGGCCGCTAATCAATAGTGGAAAGCGCCGCCCCTCCAATAATCACCTGCCCACCTACCCCTCTCTCTCTCTCTCTCTCTCCATTCTATCTAAACCAAGGCCCCAGGAGAGAAACAAGTAAGTTTGTTGTCGCCAGTGATGATAACTTTGCTCGTTAATAAATAGATAGTAAGCAAAAGAAAGGACTTCCAAAGTCACGGTTCTTATTACTCACTAAAAACGTACTCAATCGCAAATTTTAAATAAAGAAACGTACTTATCAAGTGACACTAAACCCGAACTGATAGGAGTAATGCACTCGTTAGATCTCGGACAAGTTCGTTTACTGTTTTTAAATGCGAGTTCAATTTTGCAGTTCTTTGATTGATTATGAAATGATTCATAGATCATGGCGTGGCAGTGTCTAAATCTCTCCTTATTTTTTCTGGACACACACCGAACGTTTTAGTTTAATTGCTTGTGCTTAGGACAGGCTGCTTACCCACGCCCCCACCTCCTGTTGCCCCCAATCAATGAGAAGGTGGCACCGTGTTCTCTCTTCCCGACACCTTTCTCCAACATCCCCTCTCTCAATCCTCCCCGTCCGTTCGTCCACTCGTAGCCTTCGCTGGAGTGTGTGTGAGCGTCTCCTCCTCTCCCTCTCTCCCTTCATCTCTCCTCTCTCCACTGTTCTCTCTCTAACGCTCAACCCTCGCGGGTCGCAGGCCCTGCTTAGTACCCGCTCCGCTCCACAGCGCGACCACTTTTCACCCCCACCTCTAGTCTTCTCCGGAGGATACGAAATCTCAAGTCCAACTGCGTCTTTGCCCGTCGCCCCTCTTTCCTTCCCAGTCCCTTCCTCCGCTCCTCTTCCCTCCCTCCCTTCTTTCCGGGCTGAGAGAGGCTTGTTGGGGGGTTTTCAGCGTAGTGGAACCTGCTGCGCTGCTGAGGTGGGAGAAGCTGCTGTTACACTGGTGCTGGTTTCGCCCACCGACATAGAAGCGCTGCCGCAGGCGCTCGTGTCGGCGTGCACCGGTGGGATCGGTAGCCAGGACGCGGTTGCAGGTTGTTGAGCTGGTCGATCTCGGGCCCTGCCGCGAACTTGGCGTGTCATCGCCGGTTCGTCTCCTTCTCCCTGTCATAGTGGCGTCTCACGTTCGCTTCCCCTGGCGTAGATTCGGCGGTGCTTTTGGTGATGGAATCTTAGGAAAAAGCCCCTTGCTTTTCTGGCTAAGCAGATGGGATGGGATGGGATGGGATCGGTTCTTGTAGTAGGGGGCAGAAAGTCAAAGTTTGTCGTTGATTAAATTAAAACCTATCTCTTGCAACTGTTACCTTGGTTACTGTATTTTTCTCCCCTTTCCATTTTCCACTCCTGTTTAGTATCCAAAGTGCGTTTGATGTAGCGGCTCTCTTAAGTTTCAACTCGCTCACATCGTTCTTTCTACTGCAAGAAGCCCTAATTTCTTTTACCTTCTGCTCCCAGGACAGCAGAGCAGAGCTCTCAGATCAAAGGACATCCCTTTTTACCTCTTGAGGGGTTGACGGTTCTTTTTTTCGCTGCATACACGGGGGAAACCTGCTGCTGACAGCTTTCCGCCACACAATAACTCAGCTGCTTGAGGGATTTCACCTATCAACCTTCATTCACTTGGGCGTTCATTCGGATGATGTACAGTAATCGGAAATGATAACTAGTTCACGGTTGATGGAATCGCGATAACTTGAGCATAAGCTGTTGAAAGGAGCGACGACAAACTTCTCACTTTCCGCCTTCAGTTACGGCCCACTAGCCTGAATTTGCTCTGACGTGTAGCTTTATGATGTGAGTATTAGACCCCGTACACAGTGCATTTGGAACTTTTATGTACATAGACGGTTTGGAACCAAAAGATATGGCGACCCAGGGTGCTGGCATGATGTTTCCATCCAACAGAGTTTTCCCATCCATTACTCCCGCGCTTGTGATGTCCATGGGGTTCATTGATCTAGGGAAATGGGTGGTGGCTGTCGAAGGGGGTGTCCAGTTTGGGTTCAACCTTATGTTGCTGGTGCTCCTCTTCAGCTGCTCAGCTATGTTCTGCCAGTATCTTGCTACATGCGTCGGGATGGTCACTGGGAAGAATCTTGCCCAGGTACTTGTATTTCTGTATTCCCTTGTTGGTAAAGAATCATGAGTTTTGTTTCTCCTGCGACCCAACACTTGCCTCTATATCCTTCATTTGTAATTTTTTTTCTTCTTATACATTGGAACCTGTGGTTAATTGACAATGAGATGATTTATTTGTTTACTTATCTTGTATATCAGCGTGTCTTTACTTTCCTCAATACACACATGCCAGTTGCTTTTCCGATCACACTGCATGTTACGGGGTCTCATCTGAGGCTTTGCTTTTTATGACCCGTCCAAAAGATTTTCCTTACAATTTTTTTGTTGCTTTTTCTGCAAAACATCCACTTAACAATGTTATTAATAGACAGTGCTTTGCTTTGTATGGGTCAGATATGCTGTGAAGAGTACTCCAGGCCAGTAGGCCTGCTCCTTGGGCTGCAAGTGGACATTTCTCTAATTGTTTCCGATATGACAAATGTATGCCGCTCCCAACTCTTAATCTTCTTTGTAGCTTAGAAATAATGAAAATCTTTTATTAGTACAGAGTCTTTGTCAACTGCTCCAGTGACTATCCTTGTATTGTCACCTCATCGCACTTCTTTTTTTCCACAGATACTAGGGATTGCTCATGGAATCAATTATCTCTTTGGACTGGATCTATCGACATGCACTATTTTAGCAGCATTTATTGTTGTATCTCTCTCCATGTTGGTGATATTCTTGGTAAGTATGTTTTACCTTGGTGCCCCCCTCTGGTTTAATTGGTACTGTATAACAACCACCATTTCGCTGCTTATGGATCACAGGACAGTCAAAATTCAGAAATGTTGTATGTTGGCATATCAGGTTCTGTCTTGCTCTTTTTTGTCTTTGGTTTGCTTCTTGCCCAGCCCGAGGTTCCCGTTGGGGTAAATGGATTGTTCCCAAGATTGAGTGGAGAAAATTCATACTTGATAATGGCCCTTCTAGGATCCAATGTCATTGTGCACAACTTCTATTCGCAATCATCACTGGTACAGGTAAATAAACATGCTAATTTTTCATTACTCTCATATGTTTTGTAACTTTCTATGATCATAGTCATCTAATGTTTTTATACAAAATAATGTCATAGTGTTATTGATAATGCTGGTTTTATCTTAAACCTTTTCTGCTGCATCCGTGTCAACACTGTACATTTGTTCTGTATGTTACGTTATAGTTTAGATGCAGTAGCTAAGGTTGTCTATGACAGTAACAATGGCACCTGCTGGGATGAGTAATGTAACTGAGATGGTTTGAGTTAGGAAGAGATAGGAGTAGGTCCAAGATAACGTGGAAAGAACTAGAAATGAACGATGTAAGTAGTTTGTCACACAACCAATACATGATATGGACGAATCTGAACTGGAAAGAACTCAAGAAGGATCTATGTACACAATTCCTACATGTTTGGGAGTGAGGGTTAGATGACAATGATGATCATCATGATGATGGTCTCTCTTTGTATTGGCAATTTTAAAAAAGTGCTGTACAAGGAATCTGATATATTGAAGGGGGATCGGGTCTACTGACTTGGTATCACTGTTGCTTGATTCAAACTAGACAATTATAACAAATCATTAGAGTTCAATTGATTGCAATAATGTGAATAATACCCCGTTCGAATAATTTTATTTTTGTGAGGATGGGGTTTCAAAAGTGATAAAGAGTGACATTTAGATGGAAACAACAATAATAGCTTTTGGAGGTTCTTAAGCGACGAATGGGTACAACTGAATGCAAGACTACAATATTTTAGGCAATTCATCTTCTAGATATGCTTATCCATATATTACATTACTCTTTGGTGGCTGATGCAAGGTACAACTATTTCTATAGTATATATGTTACCAAAGTTCTAGCTAATACATACTGACAACCGACTTTGCTCTATGAGTCTGTGGATGGAGGAGTTAGAGGGGACGGAATAGGCACGGAAAGGTGCTCTGAAGTCGGGGCTGTATATGATAATTCTGGATTTAATGAATATTGGATTGGACCAAGATTTAAGACTGCTTGGCCTTCAGACCGTTCCGTGAAATTTAAATTATTTTTGAGTTCTTGTTAGAATGCTTGTATTACATGCTTCATTCCAGTAACTTCTTCAAACTGTTTATAGCCTCAAACACATCCCCTATAAATCGGTTACACTGTTGGTCATCTCCATAAATGTTAGTATTATATAGTCTCTTCAAGTAACAAAAATACTTGCCAGAGAGTAAATAGAAGGCTAATCGATGTATTAGATAAGAGAAACCTCTCTACTATATATAGGAGAAGTGGGGAAGTGTACAAACTTTAGACAAAATCTTAATGGGCCAAGACACACTTGGGGCCATGTACAAATAGACTCGATACTAAATTAACTAGACTCTCTAACACCCCCTCAAGCTGGAGCTTGGGAGAATCCCAAGTCAACTTGCAAACAAACATACAAAATAAAGAAGCAAAATAAAAAGAGAAATCGAGCCCGTACAAGAATATTTCTCCTCCCTCAATATTACAATTAAGAACTCATCACTCAAACACTCTCCCTCAAGCAGATAATTTAAAAGCAACGGATACGCAAGCAGACATCACAAGCTTCTTAATCAGAATGGTGGCAACAGTCTAGAGTGTGCTGGATCATAGTCCCCAGAGAGTGCTAGGTCGCAACAACAACAGTTAATGTGCATACAAAGCACAAACAAGTAAAAAGTCAACATACGCTTGGCACAAATAAGCTAGAGAGTGTTGGCAAACAACAACAAAAAGTAGACGATGTAGCAGTGTAGAAGACCATCAACAAACTAGTAGGCAGTAGAAATAAGCTCCAAAGCGAAGTGCTCCAAGAAGCACAATCAATAGCAGCAGAAATAAAAGCTTCCTCTTCTCTCCATCTTCATTTCTTCTCTCTACATATCTTCCTCTATTCTCCCCTTCCATGCAAAGAATCAGGAGAGTGGGTTGGGTGGAAAGTCAGAAACAATGACAAAGATACTGGATATGTGGAGGATGGGAACCGATAACTAGAGTCAATGCGCAACATGACCCGATTAGCTAGATCCAGGTAGAAAAAATAAATGGATCTTTGTGTGACCCAAAAGACATATTTGCTTGGCCCTTGGCTAGATCTGAGTAGAAAAATAAATGGATCTTATGCCTGTATATGCAGGAGTATATGTGGCTGTAGGGACCAATTTTTGAAAATATTGATATTTAGCATGTGAATTTTTGACCAAAATCTACTTGTGAAAAAATGAATATGAAAATACCAGCTTTGTCAATAATTGTACATCATATAATTTATGCTTTTGCACCTCCACTAGGTATTGGAAAAACCAAGTGTGGCAACATACTTGAATTTATCACAAATCATTATTATGTTCTCCTTTCTCCTTAATTATCAACTACTTTCCACTTCACTTGATCGTAAAACTAAGTGGTCTTGTTATTTCAAAAGGAAACTAAAGACTCTATTTCATTAAAAGGTGACAAAACCTTATCAGATTAGTCTGAAAACATGGGTATATGATGTTAATTCCCCGTTATTTGAGTCTTGTTTCCTTCCTTTGTAAACTTGATTACATTGCAAGGAACAAACTCTATTTTATATCCAGAATCCACTATGGATCCAACGTAGCCGTTTGAGGTCTGGGGTGTACTGTTGATTTACGTAGTGTTGTAATTATTCTCATCCTTGCAGAGCCACACTTGTGCTTATTCTTAGATAGAGAGAACTAGCTGTTTGTTCCAATATTAAAATCTAAAAAGGCCCAACCTGTTACAAAAAAAAATTGGAATACAAGACTAACTAAGTAAACCTTACATTTGCGGCCAATATAACAATTCTTAAAACAAAGAAGTAATGCATATTATTCTATTTGAATAGTGAGTTTTGAGTTACACAGTTTTCATGTATTTCACACATGCATCTTTATATATTTATAACAAATTACCACATATATTTTTATATATATGTGTACCTTTCCATATAATTCGTATGTATGCAAACATATATAATATACCTACATGCACGCACACATTCGACACATACAATTATGCATACATTTTGATTTATTCATGTATGCACACACTGATGTGAGTATCTTCAGATGTATACATTCCAAATATAAATACATATATACACACATATGAACATATCATACATGTAAATAAAAAAATAGTGAAGTAAATATACATGTATATGTGTGTGTATAGTTGTGTATTAACATTATAAATGCATTTTTTATAGGCTCAACGTATGATTTTATGATTGTATATATTATATATTGAAAAAAAACCCAAAACCGCCTATACTTTTGCTTATACTCTTGCATTCCATTTCCACATATACTCTATGCAATATCCTCTCCTGCTGTACACAACATGCTGTTTTTCTAAACAATGCTAGATATGATATTTGACATATCTTTTTTTGGATAAATGACTAAAGTAAACCTGTAATGACCCCGCCTCCCAGTAACCCCCAATTAAGAGAGACCAGAAGGTCAGAGCCGTTATCCCAATTTCCGGATCAAAGGTTCGACAATTAATCAATAATAATTATAAAATTCTACCAGACTATATTGAAAAGCTGTGATGAAATAAAATTTTTACATACCTTTTGAAAACTTGGATCTCTAAACTTCTATCCACATATGAATTCTATTCTAACTAATCCTCCTTGTATTTTAATTCATGTATTTCACAATATGACGATTTACTGTTTGTCCTTTTGGTTTTGTACCTAAAACGCCGACAAACAAAACGTCGGCCAACATAAAGCTGGTATGTGGGGGAAACAATAATCGAGCAATTAATAACAACATACTGCAGTCAATTACAGTTTAACAACCAACTTTATGTTTTAAATATAACTGCGCGATCCACACATATCCTATCCTCTGCGATGTCCCTGCAGTGGACCTGGATGCTACCTTCCTTATGGTAAATCCCCATTAAACCCCTCATGATCCTACCTAACTGGTGAATCAGTTTCTAGGGTTGAGTCACATTGCACTACCCGTAGGTAGCCCACTCCTTAACTCATGGTGTGCTATAGAGTCTCATGACACTACACGTGGGTAGCCCAATTTCTAACTCATGATAGCCTAGACCTTGCTCTAGGTTACCCTTTTTAGCATTTGCAAAGCCATAGAGGAGGACCCGGATCTAAGCCAGTTATATATAATCATTTATAGTGATAGTCATAGTCACTCTATAGTTGCATGAAATAAAAGGCATCCAACAGTTATTTTCAAGCAACCGATAAAAACGTTCGGAAATCGCCGTGAATCTAAAGCGATTATTCATATGCGTAACCACATACCTGTCAGGCTGATTTGAGACAGAATAATCCATGCAAGTAAGAAATCCAAGCAAGCAAGCACATACCACAAGATCCTGAAATAATAATGCAATTTCCTATTATTACTCATGTCATCAAGATCCATTAAACCTCGCTCGCTTCCTAGGGTTTCTAGTCCACTTTTAGGATTTCCTTTGCAATTAGGGTTCCACTTCACTTTTACTATTTTAAACCCCAATTTTATACAATTACTCGCAAACCCTAATTATCTCATTTATTCTTCATGAAAGATATCAAGGTTAACATATAACCCTGATTTCAGAAATAGCATAATTAACCATCAATTAAGTCCATTAAGCCTCTTTTATAGTAAAGCTACCCGTTTCATCCTTTTAATCCATGACAAGATCATTATGCTCATTTATCATCAGTTCATAGTTCATTATGATCTATTAGTATATAGACTTTCCTGCGTTTTTTACTTAGTCTATTTTTCTCTTTACTGTGTTATTCTTGTGTTTAGTTTTATCCCACATGGGTTATCTCTAAATCCTATGGTCTTCTCTTGTCTTATAAAAGAGAACCTTGTACTCCTTTTTTAATCATCTCAATAAGAGGATTATTAGCCACAACTTCTAGATGGTATCAGAACCTCCCGATCCGCCCTAACCCTGCCCTTGCCCCAAGCCGCCGCCCACCCTGCCCCCCTCCTGCCGCCGCCCACCACCAGCCCCTCCAGCCTCCGTCACCCCTCCCCTACCTTTCTCCCTTGCCGCCCACCTCCTTCCCTCCCTTCTTCTCCACCACAACCCCCCCTCCCTCTTCTTCCTCCGTCTCCACCGCCGCCCCCCTGCTGCCCGCCGCCATCCCACACCCACCACTAACATCTCCCGCAGCCACAACCACCGTCCCCATCATCTCTTCTCTCTTGTTTCTCTTCCCTAATTATTCGCTCACCATCTAGTTCGACTACAAGCTTCCGTTCGTCTCCGTACGCTCTTCCAAAAAGCTTACGTACAACTCGTGTCTTTTCCAGTTCTGGCACGTTGAAGGCGTAAACCGGCTTTTCGCTTCTGCCTGCCTACGCCTCATGGTGGAGTAATCTTTTCTCCATGGTGGCGTAGGTTTCTTACTTCTTTATCTGCCCCGTGAGGGTCTTCTGAGGTCCATGTGGATCTCCTACTTGCTACGACTACCAGTCCATGTGGTGGACTCCTGCTACTAATTACTGCTACTACTGATCCTTGTTGTGCCCATGCTCATGTTCTGCTTTGGTCTGATGGCGACTCCAGATCTCCCGCGCACTCTGTGTTACTACGGTGAAGTTGGACAGTTCCAACTATCACCTATGGGCTGCCTCCTTTGAGTTGTATGTCAAATCCCAAGGTCGCCACTCTCATCTGACTACAAAAGGCCCGTCTCTTCCTGCCCCTGAAGCTGACGAGAAGACGAAACAAGCCTATGATCTCTGGTCCAAAGAGGACTATGGGGTCATAACATTGATGTCAATAGCGCTAAAGCCAAGATCAGCCAGTCCTTGCTCCGTCTTCCGACTGCCAAAGAAATGTGGGAGCAACTCTCCCATGTTTACTCGCACCAACAAAATCCTAAGAAGGTCTTTGAGATCTTCAAGCAACTTGCCAAACAGGAGTATTCTGCTAATGACTCCGTCGAGGATTACTACAACTCCTGCTGTGCCCTCTGGGATGAGTTCCAGGTGTATCATCCTCTTTCTACTGACATCAATGAAGTTCATCGACAGGGGAACGAACTTATGCTAGTTCAGTTCCTCGTGGGCCTTCCTGCTTCCTTTGCTGGTGTTGTGGGCCAAATTCTCTCCAGCGACCCTTTACCCACTCTCCGCGATGTGCTCAAAAGGGTTCAACGCTTACCTTCTTTGTCCCAGTCCGTGCCTGACTCTTCTGATGGGGCAGCTGTCTGCTCTGGTGATTCCTTTCGTGGTCACGGTCGTGGCAGAGGTCGTGGCCGCGGAGGACGTTCTTCTGTTCCTGGCCGTGGCTCTGGAGCTGATCCTGTAGAATCCCGCTACTGCACTCACTGCAAGCGCACCAACCATACTGAAGATCATTGCTGGATCAAATACGGCAAACCTGACTGGGCCAATAAAGTGACTTCTGACCAGACTGAACCTGCTCCACCAACAGCTGACTGGATCCGCTCGGAATTTGAAAAACTGCTTCAAGCTCGCCTGGCTTCCTCTACTGATGCTTCAAATGATGGTAGCGCCGCCCTTCTGACCAAGACTGGTAAACCTTCATGGGTGATTGACTCTGGTGCGACCTCTCATATTTCCGGCAATCCTACTTTATTCTCTAAATTGCACAAGACATCTTTTATACCGCTTGTTACTTTAGCTGATGGCTCTAAATCATCGGTTACTGGAATTGGTGATATAAGTTCTACTGGTAGTCTGCCACTGCAGTCCACTCTTTATGTCCCTAAGTTTCCCCTTAATTTATCTGTCAGTAAAGCTGTGAAGAGCCTTCGTTGCTCAATTACGTTTGATCCGGATTGTGTTCTGTTTCAGGATCTGCGCACGAGGATGACGATTGGTTCAGGCCATGAGGGACCGGATGGGCTCGACTACTTGGACGATTCGAAACCAGCTGCATATTTGACATCATCTGTGGTCGACATTCAGTGGCATTATAGATTGGGACACCCCTCTGCTGCAAAATTAAAAGTTTTATTACCTGATGTAGTTAGTTCTGTTTTTCATTGTGAGACCTGCCAGCTTGGCAAGCAAACTCGTGCTACTTTTTCACCAAAATGTTGCATTAGTTCTAAAGCATTCTTCGATATTATACATGCTGATGTTTGGGGTCCATGTGCTGTGACGAGTACTTCTGGTTTTAAATATTTTCTGAGCTTCATTGATGATTTCTCTAGAACAACCTGGCTGTTTTTACTGAAAGATAGATCTACCATTCTTGAGAAAATTACTGACTTCTTTGCTGAAATCCGTACCTAGTTTGCTAAGCACATTAAAATTTTGCGCACTGACAATGCTTTGGAGTTTATGCAAGCCTCTGTTAGTAGTTTTTGTCGTTGCCAGGGCACCATCCACCAAACTTCATGTGCCTATACCCCGCAACAAAACGGTGTCGCTGAACGCAAAAACCGTCATCTCATTGAAGTTGCGCGTACCCTTCTTTTTCACTACCATGTTCCTCAGTCCTTTTGGCCCGAGGCGATATCTACTGCTTGCTACCTCATTAATCGTATGCCATCCTCTGTGCTCGACAATAAGATTCCATATCAGGTCTTGTTTCCTGATGCACCTCTTTTCTCTATGCCTCCTCGTATCTTTGGGAGCACATGCTTTGTTAAAAATCTCCGGCCTGGCCTTACCAAATTGGATCCTAGAGCAACTAAGTGTGTTTTCTTGGGATACTCTCGCACTCAAAAAGGGTATCGATGCTACGATCCTGTTTCTAAAAAGTGGTTTGTCTCTGCGGATGTCGTATTCTTTGAGCACATGCCTTTCTATTCTCCGGCTGGTGCTGCACTCACATCAGATTTACTAGTTGATACATCTTTACCTGTTGTGGATGATCTGAATGATATTTCTGATGCTGCCTCCCCACCTGAGATGCCACCTCTGAAAGTGTATCACAGAAGACAGATGCCGACAGCTCCCTCTATGGCCTCTCCATCGTCTTCATCCTCTGTGCCAGATCAAACACCTCCGCAGGTATTTTCTGACCTTGATCTCCCTATTAGCCTGAGAAAAGGGACACAGACTTGTACTCAGCATCCCATTGGGAATTTTTGTTCTACTGATAATCTGGGTGCTAATTTTGTTAATTTTACTACGGCCCTTTCTGCTATATATGTTCCTAAAACTGCTGCTCAGGCCATTAAAAATCCTGCATAACGTCAGGCCTGCTGATTGCTCTCCTGTTGGTTATCGCTGGGTCTTCACGGTCAAGTATCAACCAGATGGAACTGTTGAACGCCTTATGGCGAGACTAGTAGCTAAAGGCTATACACAGACCTATGGGGTCGACTACTGTGAGACTTTCTCTCCGGTGGCACGGTTGAACTCTGTGAGAATTCTTATTTCTGTCGCTATTAATTCTGACTGGCCTCTGTATCAGCTTGATGTCAAGAATGCTTTCCTGTATGGTGACCTTCATGAAGAAGTCTACATTACACAACCCCCTGGTTTTGTTACTCAGGGGGAGTCCTCTAAAGTATGAAGACTGAAAAAGGCGATCTATGGCTTGAAACAGAGTCCCAGAGCTTGGTTCGATAAATTAAGCACTATTCTTCAGAATTTTTCATTCAAGCGCTCCCAGTCTGATCACTCAGTCTTTGTCAAGAATACTCTTATTGGCATTATTATTCTCATTGTTTATGTTGATGATATTATCCTCTCAGGAAGTGATCCTGCTGGTATTCAGTCCACCAAGCACTACCTGGAAAAACATTTCGTTACTAAAGATCTTGGGTCTCTCCGGTATTTTCTTGGTATAGAGGTGTCCCGGTCTTCTTCTGGCCTCTGCTTATCTCAGCGCAAGTATGTTCTGGATCTACTATCTGAAATTGGTCTTCTAGGTGCTTATCTCAGCGCAAGTATGTTCTGGATCTACTATCTGAAACTGGTCTTCTAGGTGCTAAGCCTGCTAGCACACCTCTGGATCCGAACACCGACTGGGATGATGAGAATTCTCCTGCCTATCCTGACAATCATCAATATCGAAGAATGGTCGGTAAACTCATCTATCTTACTGTTACACGGGCTGATATTACTACTGCTGTTGGATTGGTTAGTCGTTACCTAGATAAGCCTCGACAGTGTCATTGGGACGCTGTCTGTCATATTCTAAAATATCTGAAAAGTTCTCCTGGAAGAGGCCTGCTTTACAAGAAACATGGACACTGCAAACTTCTTGGCTATTCTGACTCCGATTACGCTTGCAGCAAGGTTGACCGTCGCTCTACTTCTGGCTACTGCATTTTTGTGGGAGGCAACCTTGTCACTTGGCGAAGCAAGAAGCAGTCTGTAGTTGCTCGTGCAAGTGCTGAAGCTGAATATCGAGCCATGGCACACACTACCTGTGAACTATTCTGGATTCAGAGCTTACTGAAGGACTTTGGTATCTCTGACTCGTCTCCTATTCCAATGTATTGTGACAACAAAGCAGCTACATTCATTGCTAGTAACCCTACTTTCCATGAGCGGACCAAGCACATTGAGGTGGATTGTCATTTTGTCCGCGAAGCTGTTCTCTCTGGCCTGGTCTCTACTCCCTATATTAATATGACTGATCAGGTGGCTGACATCTTCACAAAGATTCTACCAAAGACAAGATTCACTGCTATGACATCCAATCTGGGCATGATAGACATCTACGCTCCAGCTTGAGGGGGAGTATTAGTATATAGACTTTCCTGCGTTTTTTACTTAGTCTATTTTTCTCTTTACTGTGTTATTCTTGTGTTTAGTTTTATCCCACATGGGTTATCTCTAAATCCTGTGGTCTTCTCTTGTCTTATAAAAGAGAACCTTGTACTCCTTTTTTAATCATCTCAATAAGAGGATTATTAGCCGCAACTTCTAGATGATCTAATTTACATATGAACTCTATTTGTCATGAATTCTACCTTTATCCATTAGAAAACCCTAATCACTATATTAAGGATATCTATCCACAATTAAGATCCTTTATACTCAAAATAGCTTAAAATCATCATATCTTAGCTTTATTCACGATTTTGAATAATTAAAACCATTACGAGTCATTTTTACTAATATTAGGGTTTCAAGGCCCATTAAAGCATTTTTATGCACATGAAACTCTAAATTAACTAATTATATGCAAAGTTCATCCTTTTTGAACATAATGTATCTTTTCATGATTAACAGGCTAATATCAACTTTAATCATCCATTAAACTCTACTAATTACATTAATCATCTCAAAATAGGGTTTCTTAATCTTTAATTTATTAAAGTTGATAAGTTATACTACTTTTCGAACAACAAGAGGAATTAGCCTATAAAATCATTTTTAATGAATTCCTCATTTTTCTGAGCAAAATGCATATATTATTTGCTATCAACGGAGTTACGAATATTTAGATATGAATTTTGCAATAAAATCTTACTTGGGCCAATAGGGAGGCGCCACATAGCCTCTTATCTCATGCAACGTTGTTCAATTGAAAACATTTCGAAAAGTCCTTTTTGCCCTCGGTTAAGTTATATCTTCTTCAGCCCGCAAAGGGGCATATCTGTCCAACGCCTCCAAACTTCTTCCTCGCGACGCTGCCAGGTGCGCCGACCTGCAGCCCTAGTCGCGATCTACGCGACCTCTACTGCTCCTCTCTGGACTCGACGGCCCTCCGGACCTGTCCCTTTGCTTCCGCCGCCCCTCCTTGTACACATCCAGGCTCTCAGGCCGTGGCCAAGGTGGTCGGCCCAGGCCGGGCGACCTGCTACCGCGGCCAGACACTGTAGCCGTGCTGCAGGCAACCGTGAGGGGTCGAGTGCCCGGAGAAGATAGCGGATCGTTCAGGGTTGTCGCGGAAGCTTCCCTCCTCCAACATGATGACGCCATGGTCCTCGTGGCTCTCGGGTTAGAGCTATACCTTCAAGGTTAGGGTTTGCTTACAAAGGAGGAGAAGAAGAAGAGAGGGATATGTGGAACTTCTTTGAAATCGTCCCTGAGCTCTACCCCTTATATAGGGGAGGGTATCCACGCCCCAAGACATTAATTCAAGGGAAAACAAATCCTTTTCCCACTTGGAATGTGATTCCTTCATAAGGAAGCAAGCTTTCTCTCTCCTCACTATCCCTTTGATATTTCTTATTTCTTGGATAATTAGGAATTCGAAATTCCTCTCAATTATTCTCTTTATTCTTGCTTTTTAATCCATTGGCACGAATTTCTATTTTCTTTTAATAGAAATTTCTTCCTTTTTAACAATGCCACCAAAAACATTCATTATGTTATCCTCTTATTTGACATTATTGGTATTTTCTCTTCCCTCTTTCTTCATTGGGGCTCCTTGGACTCCAAAAAACTCTAAGATTTTGAAATTCTTTCATAAGGATACTTATTATCCTTCTAGATGCATCAATATTCATTATTTCACATTATCTTGTTTATTTCTTATTAAAATATCTCTTTTTGTGGATTTCTCTTTTTCTTTCTTTTTATTTTCCTCATTGGCATTCCCTTTAACCTTAGGAATCCTTTGGTTACGAAAATTCACCAAGGATAATTCAATTATACCTCTTCTCTCTTATTTTCCACATTTTATCATTGTTTTCAATTTCTTTCTTAATAAAGAAATATTTAATTGATCTTTTCTTTTCTTATTGCTTTCTTTTTGCAACTTTGGACTCCTTGGAACTCAAGGAACCCAAGAGGCACGAAATCCACCTTTGGATTACATACTTTTGCCTTCTAGAGGTTTCTACATTTTTCTTTTCTCCATTTCTTATTTATTAATGGAGTTCATTTTGTCTTTTCCTTGTTATTGGGCCCAATAGCCAATAAAGCCCACAAAACAATAATCAAGGCTATTATTCAAAACAAATTATATCTTTATTTGTTCAAATGTCTTTAATATGAGAAATCACATTTCTCACCAAATGAACCCAAAAGTTGGGGTTGTAACATCCTTCCCCTCTTATAGGAATTTTTGTCCTCAAAATTCCATCAAGCAAACGAACAATTCAGGATAAGACTTTTACATGTCCATCATTGGCCCCTATGTGGCTTTGCTCTATCCATGACGCTTCCAAAGAACCTTTATCATCACATATTCCTTTCTCTGAGTTTCTTCCACCTTGACATCTATAAACCTCATAGGTGACTCAGGTTATTTCAGCCTCCCTTAGTTCTCACTAGGTTCATTGCTCAGCACATGGTCCGGGTACCTCACATAGTGCTCTAAATTGGACACATGGAATTCATCACACATTACTTTATCCTGAGGGGTAAGGTCAAACTTAACCTTCTCCACCAAACTATGTCAAAAGAACCCATTCATCGGGGACTCGGCTCTCTTAGCTATAACTTAGAGGGGTCGGATTTTTCATGTCACATATTCCCCCACAGTGAACTGCATGTCAGTCTACCTTGCATCAGCTTACAACTCATGTCGTCTCTGGGCTCCTTTCAACCATTGCATTATCAAAGCGACTTCATCTGCACACACTGTGGTCCTTTCTCGACCTTCGCGAGGTCCCTTCACCAACATCATCTTAATGAAGTGGTGATCGACGCAACCTCCCTTGCCGAGCTTCTTTACATCCCGATATTGGCTATGGTGGTTATCATCACATCTTACTGAAGACAAGAACTGTCTCTATGTATCACCCTGAACGAGCACACATGCTCTCATCAGACCCTCTAGTCTGGATCGTACTAACCATTAGTTAGGGGTGATAAACTGTACTAACATCGAGTTCTTCATGTATGTACTTCCACCTTATGGAAGTGTATCTTTAGGTTATACCCAAGAACTTTTGAACTCGCATCCTGGTGTAGTTGAACCATCTCTCTCATACGTAGTTCAACCGGATCTGTTCCTTGACAGTACTCTTTCTTTCTCATGTCATCTAGGTAAGGCAATCTACCATAACCCATATTGCATCTTGACCTTCCTTGGTCTAGGGGAGACTTACCATGACATCCATAGTGATGAACTCCCATTCCCTCTCAGGGACTCTTTATCTTCTATGTCAATACACTGGGTTACTGGTGTTCGTCCTTCACCTCCTGGCTTGCATGGCAACTTGCCCCATGCAACTTTATCTTAAGCATCCAAAGTACCATTGTCACTTGTTATCTTGGTAGTACCATGGTATATGGTAATCTTAAATCATGATCTCATGCATTGTCATGATTCCTTAAGATCGATTCCTGGAAAACCCTCAACCACTCTAATCGGGGTTTCATCACTTTCCTTTTCAGAGAAGTGCATCAGAGGTTCTACATCAAGGTCTAGGCTAACCAACCAATCACTAACTTGATCAACCGATTTCGTTACATCTGAGTGTTAGCCAAACATATCTTCTTTTTCAAACTTAGGGTTAATCTTACAACCTCATCTAGCCTCTAGCTATACTAGGCAGCTACATCTCAACCAAGGCATTCATTACCACTTCATATCCTTAGGTGTTAGGTAGAATTGAAGACATACACCTTCGTGTATTTCACTTATTACCTCATCTCAAACTCTAAGTCTATCTTCCTCAAGAAAACTCTGAGCTTATTCTCTTGGTTTTTCAAACTCAACCTTGTATAACTCATAGCTCATGACAACAACATCCTCATAAGATGACTACCTTGTTTCTCTTAATGTTTGTAAACCATCCATGTATCATTCACTCCACCAGGGTATGTTATCATCTCTGTCCTCATACCTCGTTCCAACTCTGTATGGCATGCGTATTGTCCTATCTCTCACTCCCATAACAAGAGAAAATAAGCATTTGGTTGCAATCCAAATACAGAGTTCTTCCTGTTCCAAGAGTAGAGATGGTACATCCCACCTTGCCAGTACACCTTTAAATCTAAGTTGAAACGTGCATCTTATGTCTCAACATCCCAATCATTCTCGATATCAAAGCTACTTCCATGGAAAATTGGTCTCGAACCTACTTGGGTCCACACACAATCCCTGGTCATCTCCTCTAGGTCTATAGGGTGCCGTCACTTTTGGGGTCATCCCTCTTCCCTCATGCATCTAGAGAGTGCCCTACTCATCTGCCCTTTGGGTCCCATGAGTTCATGAAGGTGATCAATCTCCTAACCCATGGACAAGTAGACTAAGCAAACAAGAGTCAACTAGCTAGCAAGGGAACAAGTTAGGGTTCTACCGTTCTAGCAAGTAATGTGATGTTTCGGGGGATATGCAAGCACCATCCATTCAATAGGGAACATCCAACAATCAAGCTATCAAACCAAACAACAAGCATCAATGTAGAATATGCATCCTATCCTATTAGTGTTTTGTAAACCAAACATTAGGCTAGAATGCACTCGAATATAGCAGAGACAATACACTCAAGTTGTTTTGTACCTTATAAACATAATTTTGAAAGTTCAAACTGTTGATCCTCTTAAATATCATATGAATAACTTACAGAACTAATTGGAGTTCATTTGGACATTTATAGGTGATTTGGAACGTATTAGGTTTTCCTATTTGTTTTGCTTTACTTTTATGTCTAGGGACCTAAGTGCAAATTATCTAGTTAATGTACTTAGTCATAAATCTTTTATGCTTTCTTTTATTTTAGGTTTTATTAAATGTCGAATTTTATTGGGTATGAGTTTTTTTTCCATTACTTGTAGGTCAAGTCATGTAGTCTTAAAAAGCCAGCCTCGAGGCCTTTGTCCAGGCAGTTGATTATGATTTGAGAAATAGATTATTTTGGTTTATCTTATTTGTTCTTCAACTTTATGATGTGTTCCACATCAATAGGTCATGCATTTAAAGACAACAAAATGAAAAACTCTGTGCGTCGATTTTGTTGTTCTTGGTTAAGTGTCTTACAAGCATCCAAATGAGCTCAAATTTTGCGAAGTGTTTGTTTTTATCTAGTAAAAGATCAATGGTTTGGATAAAAAAAAACGGAAATTGATATGTCTGGAATAGTAAAAGACGGCTAGTCGATGTATTAGATAGGAGAAACCCTGCTCCTATAAATAGGAGAATAGGGAAGCGTACAGGACATAAGACAACCCTAATGGGCCAAGACACTTAGGCCCATATTACAAACTAATAATAAAAACACTAACTAAATAACTCTCAACACTCCCCCTCAAGCTGAAGTTGGGAGAATCCCAAATCAGCTTGCAAATAGAGAGTTCGACAAAGAAACAGAATAAAACGATAAACCAAGCCCATACAAAAATTTTCTCCCCCTCAATTTTACAATTAATCACTCAAACACTCAGAAACTCCCCCTCAAGTAGATACTCCAAGCAAGTAGGTATGTCGCAGAAGCTTCTCGATCATCTGGAGCAGAAATAAGCAGCATCACAATCATCTGGAGTAAAAAATGGATTAGCTAATAGGCACCAAGGTCTTCATCAAAGTCGTCGTCGTAGTAGCCAGAGAGTGATGGATCACAGTAGCAGAGCCCAGAGAGTGCTGGATCACAGTAGCAGAAAGTCGACGTGCCAAAACACGGACATGCCAGAGAGTCCTGGCGCACAACAATAAAGAGTCGACGACGTAGGCAGATAGAAGACCAGTAGGCACAGTAGCAAACAAATAAATAACTCCAGTAGACGAAGCTCTATGTAAAGTCAGCAACAAAAATGTCTTCATCATCTTCCCTCTCATACAGTATCCATCACAGTAGCAGACGTCAAAGTCCAGAGAGTGCTGGTCCACATAGTAGAAAGTCAACGTGCAAATAAAGCACGGAAAGTAGAAAGTGCAAAAGCACAAAGCAGCAGGTAAAGTGTGCTAATCATAGCACAAGTAGCAAAGATGACGTCAAAGTATGCAACTTCACAGCAGCAGTCAAGGTAGATATGAATAAGCAATAATAGCAACAAAAAGCACTAAATAGCAACAGAAGAGTCCATATATCAACAGTAAATGTGGCATGAAGCAACATAACATAATTATTCTCTTTTTTTCTTCATCTCTCTTCCATCTCGTCTCTTCCCTCTACTCTTTCTCCTCTGTTCTCCCCCTCACGCTAAGCACAGAAAGAGTAATGGAGTGGTTGGCGTGGAGAGTCAAAAACAATGGTAGAGGCAAGGTTTAGCGTAGGCAAATATGTGGAGGCAATAACCAATAATGCGAGTATATACGAGTATATACTAGCCTGATTCTCTCTCTTTATGTTTGTGTTTGTGTGTACATGTATGATTTAAGCACATGTTTTCACACATACATTATTTAATATTAAATATGATAATGGCATGAGCACACATGTTAGCGAAGAACATATGCCCACTACTTAAATTGTCTTCTAGCATGAGTCAGACAGCTGGATGAAGTAGCAGATATGAAATTGTTGAAGCTATTAACTAAGGTTTTTAGAACCAAACCTATGAGAAAAAACAGTGAGGCTTTCGGTTCTCGGTACACTGAAACATGCAATGTCATGCTACCACATCAATAGGCGCTACTGTTAGCGTAGTAATATGCATGAGCACAAGCATAACAATAGCTAGTAGCATGAGGAAAAATAGTAATTACTAATTGTGGCATTAGCATTAGGCAATCAAAGCTAGAGTTAAAATTTTAAGAAAGAAAATCAAAGACCAATGGTGGAGTAGATGAAGAAGACTGTCACTACTCACCAAATACAAGGAGAAGCAGCAGCAACTAGTATGCAACAAGGGGCACCTGCTGCAGACACAGCAGTAATCAGCATACAAGAAGGGGCACCTGCTGCAGCAGCGTAGAGGAGCAGGAAGAAGAAGAGGATAGGAAGAGGAGGCACACTGACCACAGTGAATAGCACATGCAACATGCATATCAGCGTAGCGTTCGCTGTGTGCTAATGGATCAACTGTGGGATCACACTGTGTTAAGAGGATTGGGATGAAAAAGAGGATAGGAAGAGGAGGCACACTCACCACAGTGAATAAGACATCCAACATGCATATCAGGGTCTACAGAGCTGCAGCATGTAAATCTAAGCGGCTAAAACTTATTTGTCCGTCTATATGTACGTCCGTAGACAAATGAATATGTAAATCTAAGCGGTTCAATGCGGGAGTTATATGGGACATGTTTTAGTAATTTTTGATAATTATTATAACTTATATTTATCTTCTATGATAGTTTCCAATATAATGAAATGCCAATATTTGATAACAACATATACTTAAAAAATGTTATATGTTGAAATTGGTTGATAGGAGTATGGAATACAATAAAATAACAATATGTGCACCACAAAAACATGTCCAAAACATGTAAATCTCAGTGGCTGGAAGTTATTTGAAACAACTATAAGTTGCTCTAACAACATTCAACAATCACTATAATCATTTTTACAGTGCTTTGAAAAGCGGCCCAGACACCCGCTTGAGCGGCCAAGAGGCCTAACCGCCTGGTTCAGGCCTTGAGCGGCCTCTCATGCGGCAACCCCTTAACTGGCTGCTTGCGACCCGTTTAGCCCGCCTGGATGGCTGCTTTAGGCGCCCGCTTTTGGCCGCTTATTTTTTGGACGTTGGATTTTTGTGTTGTTGCTTTTTTTTTTCATTTTTTTTGTAGTCAAATGTTGTTGCTGCTACTATATGCTGACTTCCTATATATGCATGCCTTACTATATGTGTATATAATATATTATACAATACTATTGAGTCTCTAATAGTATATAATACATTGCTTCTGTACATTGTAAAATATGAAACATTACTGTATCATACATTCTATAATACATTAATACATACCTTATATATGTAGTTACATATTGCATAGTGTATTTCGGTATAATATGAAACATTACTATATTATACATTCTATAATACATTACATACATTATATATCTAGTTATCTATTGCATACTGATACTGTATTTCTGTACCTTTCTACCTTATTTAATACATTTTATAGTACAATATCTATTCTACTGTTTTCTGGATATTAATAAATTCCATAAAACATTCTATATATTCTATTGTTTACAGTATAATGTACATCAATACAGTATACATTTTTCTACTGCTTACTGCATTTAGTACGCGAAGTTATAAATATATTTACTAATACAACAGTAATCTATTTGGGTACTACAGCTGTATCAAAAACTAATTGGGTGTCTTAATTTTGTTGTGTACGGTGTCTATAAGTATACAAATTTCTTATAAATATATTACTTATATACAAATATGTATATTGTTCTATAATCTATTAAGTTATATAAGTATTTAAGTACCCTCTTTTTCAAAAAGTGCCCGCCTGGCGTTCAAGCGGCCACAAGGTGCTGTCCGCACACCACCCGCTTCCCGCTTTCTAAAAGATTGTTTTTTCTCTCGATAAATTCAACAATCAGTGTAATTAGTAGGCATCCTATTGTAGTTACCAATATAATGGAATATCAAACATTGATAACATTATGTATTTAAAAATGTTCTATCAGCTGATAGGAGTGTCCAATATAATCAAATAACAATATGTACCTAGCGATGTCTGCCCAAAACCGGATGCATAAACTATATGATACACTATGGCCGTATATGAATATGAGGTGTGGCCCGTGTGGGCAGTAGGCAACCGCCGAATTTCTGAACGATGCCATTGAGTTGAAATTGCATATAGTTACTGGTTAGGATTGCTATTAAGTGTTTGTGACCTGTTTGAATTTTATACATGTTAGCTTAATGCTTGAATTGCCCGTGCATCTGTTTTACCAACTATTTCAAAATGTGCTGAGTTGGTAGCCAAAATCCATAGAACAAAATAGAATTGCTGCTGTTTGATATCTAGAAAAATCCTGGTATTTTCTGTTTTCATCTGTCTGTCTTTCCAACCATCTGATAATAATCTGTGACGTGCTATAGTACTGTATATTAAACTTGAATTGACAGTTTGAATGCTGATGCAGCATCAAAGATCCCATAATATCGCTCTGGAGTCTGCACTTCAGGATCACCTTTTTGCCATATTGTTGATATTTTCTGGCATTTTTCTAGCGAACTGTGTGCTAATGAATTCAGCTGCATCACTGTTTGATAGTGCCAGCATCTCTCTCTTTAGTTTCCAAGATATCATTTTGCTGACGGACCAGGTTCTTTCCACTTCTCTTCATCTTGTAATTCTATGCATTTGTACTGCCTTCTGATCTATATAGCAAATCTCTACAACTTAAATCTTTATAGGTAAAATCGATTTTCAATATTTACACTTGTTTATCTTAGAAAACAACGATGTTTCTGAAAATTAGATCATATTCACTTAACACTTCAACATATCAGCCGTTTTCAGGAGTGAATAATTTTACTAGCGTGCCTTCAGCTTGTAACTGTGCATTTCCTATTTCTTTATTATCTATAATATGTATCATTACAACTGTTACAAATACAATCTAATTTATGCATATATTGTGGTTTATCTTAGAGTTCATGGATCTTTCGAGAAAACCATATCCTCAAAACACTTAATTGCACCAGCTGCTGGTCATTTGAGGAGTGAACGGTTTTATATTATACATAAAATACTTCTGAATGTTTTAATCTTAAGAAACAATTTCAACTGCTTGTAGGGCATGTTTGATCCTTATAGTTGAGTCTTCAAAAAGTTTACACTTTACCTTATGTCCAAAACTCTTACATGGTCAAAAATTATACTAAACTATACATGTAGGTCACTAATATATATATATATATATATATATATATATATATATATATAGTCAGGCTAGAATACACTCGAGTGTACAGATCACGCCGTACACCCCAATGGTGTTTGCCTATCTAGACTATGTTTTTCCAAAATCTAATCCATTGATCTTCATGGTTACAATAATAATAGGTCATATACAAAATTTGAACTCATTTGGATGAGTGTAAGTCACTCATCCAAGGACAACAAAATCGACACACAAAACTAATTTGAAATACATGATTTTTGCCTCCTTTAGATGCACGACCTATAAGTGTCCAATTGAGCTAAAATTTATTATATAGTATGTTCTTATGATAATTAAGAAGATTAACGGTTTAGATTTTTCAAAAATTTATTACATCTTCAAAAATGACTGAGGTGTACGGTGCCTCCGGTACACTCGAGTGTACACTAGCCTGACTCTCTCTCTCTCTCTCTCTATATATATATATATATATATATATATATACTCGCGTGTATTCGGAGCAGAATACACTCAAGTAGTTTTTCATGATGCAATGTTTTTTCTCAAAAATCTAATCCATTGATCTTCTTAAACATCTTGTGAATATCTCATACACAAAATTTGAGCACATTTGGACATTTATAGGTCATGTTATAAAAACCACAAAAATTATGCATTTCAAATTAGTTTCACGCGTCGATTTTGTTGCCCTTGGATGAGTGACTTACACTCATCCAAATGGGATCAAAATTTGTATGTAGCCTAGTTATAATATGACGGTGAAGATCAATGGTTTACATTTTGCAAAAAACAGTCTTGATATACAAACACACTTGAGTGTATTAATGCGATTTGTACACTCGAGTGTATTCTAGCCTGACTCTCTCTCTCTCTCTCTATATATATATATATATATATATATATATATATATATAGGTTAGGAAGTGTGTACAAGCTGGTACATGTAACTTATGTGTATCAGCCATTAAAATAGCACATATGGAGTATGTTGATAAAATCCAACCATATGGATTGATTCAACACTATATAGATTAGATGTGTTTAAAAAATCATAACCATATCTCATATAGATCATGAGATATAGCAATATATCATTCAATGGTTTATACAATTTCTGCAATTTACCGTTGATTAAAAAATACACATTTTCTTTCGTTCGATGAACTATGAATATTTGATTGTGGTGATTTTTTGTACACATGTTATCTAAGGGGTATACTTCACATCCATAAGGTTGGATTAGTTAGTAGAATTTTATAATCATCATAAATGAAGGTGGGTACATGTAAGCTACATGTACTCAGGTACACAATTCTTTTACCCATATATATATATGATGTTCGGAGTCAAATAGTAAGGAGACAATGTGTGTGTGCTATGTCAATAAAAATGAATTAGTAACAGCTGATAGATACCCTCTTCTGGAGTTATGTAGATATTGTAATCTTTCTCTGTAATTGTTCTTCTTCTTCTTCTTCTTCTTCTATACATAGATAAAGGTTGATATGTATCATTACAACTGTTACAAATACAATCTATTTTCAGCATATATTGTGGTTTATTCTAGAGTTCATGAATCTTTCAAGAAAACCATATCCTCATAATAGTTTATCACGCCAGCCGCTGTTCATTTGAGGAGTGAATGGTTTTACATTATACATCAAATACTTCTAAACGTCTCAATCTTGTGAAACAATTTCAACTGCTTGTAGGGCATGTTTGATCCTTATAGCTGAGTCTTCAAAAAATCTATGCTTTACCTTATGTTTAAAATTCATACATGGTTAACAATCATACTAAACTATACATGTAGGTTGCTGACAAAATCATATAAACATATGTATGTATATATATGTGTGTGTGTCTATATATATATATATATATGAGAACATAGAAATTGGAGAGTATAGGGTTACACAACGTGTGTACCCTGATATTTATATAAGTGGTACAATTACAGTGAGGTCCATATAGATATGTAAAATAACAGAACAGTAAATAAAGACATAAATAAAGATATATATGAACACTCCCCCTCAAGTTGGAGCATAGATATCTATCATGCCCAACTTGTCCACAAGAGAACTGAAGTGCTTCTTCGCCACTAGCTTGGTAAATATGTCAGCAACCTGATCTTCAGAGCGGGTGAAAGGAGTGCAAATCTTTTGCCAGATAAAATAGTCTCTCTGATGAAGTGGTAGTCGACTTCAATATGCTTTGTGCGCTCATGATATACATGATTGTTAGCAATGAAAATAGCCGCCTTATTATCACAGTGCATAGGAATAGAAGTAGAAGACTCAACACCGAAGTCTTTCAGAAGAGATTGCACCCATAGGACTTGACTGGCAGTGTGGGCCATGGCCCTGTATTTAGCTTCAACACCGGATCTAGCAACAACATTTTGTTTCTTACTTCTCCAGGTGACCAAGTTACCTCCAACATAAGTACAGTAGCCAGAAGTAGATTTCCTGTCTATCTTTACTCCCAGCATAATCAGAATCGGAATAGCCTTCCAGAGAACAATGCCCATTTTTCTTATAATAGAGGCCTTTACCAGGTGACTTTTTCAGATATCTCAAAATATTGCATAGAGCATCCCAGTGACACTGTCTAGGCTTATCCAGGTACCTGCTAAGAAGACCCACAACAGTACATATATCATCTCTAGTCACAGTCAGATAGATCATCTTGCCAATTAGCCTCTTGTATTTTTTGTTGTCTTGAAACATAGGAGAAGAGTCATCATCCCAATTAACATTGGGATCCAGAGGAGTATCAGTTGGCCGTGGACCAAGCATCCCCGTTTCCTGTAATAGATCAAGTACATACTTCCTCTGAGATAAAACAAGAGCATTAGAGGTTCTAGATACCTCAATGCCTAGAAAGTATCGTACTTTCCCCAGGTCTCTAGTAGCAAAATGTTTACACAGATGAGTTTTAGTAGCCTGAATTTCAATAGAATTACTGCCAGATAAAATGATATCATCAACATATACTATAAGAATCACAATACCAGAGGAGGTCTTTTTTGTAAAGACCGAATGATCAACCTGTGATCTCAGAATTCCAAAGGTAGTCAGAATTTTACTCAGCTTGTCAAACCATGCTCGAGGACTCTGTTTGAGTCCATAGATAGATTTTTTAACCTGCAGACTTTATGCGACTCCCCCTGAGCAACAAACCCAGGAGGTTGCTCCATATAGACCTCTTCTTGAAGATCACCATACAAGAAAACATTTTTAACATCCAGTTGTATAAGAGGCCAGTCAAGATTAATAGCAACAGAAAGTAGAACTCTGACAGAATTAAGACAGGCAACCGGTGAGAAAGTCTCAAAATAGTCAATGCCATAAGTCTGCGTATACCCTTTCGCCACCAGGCGTGCCTTCAGACGTTATACTATACCATCAAGTTGATATTTCACAGCACATATACCCATCGGCAGCCAACATGTTTGCACTCAGGAGGTGGATCCACCAGCTCCCAAGTTTCTCGATCAGCAAGGGCATTCATCTCCTCCTTCATGGCAGTAGTCCATGTTGTACTTTGCAGGGCATCATGCACAGTCTTTAGAACAACAATAGCAGATATGGCAATGACAAAATTACTTGCATGAACACTCAGATGTGCAGTAGAGACATCATTAGCAATATTATGAGTAGTACAGGAACGAGTACCCTTTCTAAGAGCAACGGGTAAATCTAAATTAGAAGTTACCTCAGGTGGTGCAAAACCTTCTGGAGGAGAAGATTGGTGTTTATTGGGGGGTGCTTGACCATGTTGGGACCTGTTCCTGCGTTGATATACAATAAGTGGAGGGGTAGTATTTTCAGGACTTGAATTATCAGAAACACAATCACTGGTAATAGCCAGAGGAGAAGCAATAATATCCGAATTCAAACTATCTCCTTTAGCTGAGTAAAAAGGCGTATCCTCAAAAAAGACATCACTGCTTGTGAACCACTTTTTAGTAGTAGGGTTATAACACCTATACCCTTTCTGCGTACGAGAATACCCCAAAAAATGCATTTTGCAGCTCGTGGAGATCATTTATCATAGGTTGGCCCAAGTAACCGACTAACCGTACAAAGCAGGTATAACCAAATATCTGCGGAGGTACAGAAAGCAATGGTGCATCACGTTGTAGAAGGCATTCGATTTATTAAAAAGCACGCAGTCATAATAGCTTTAGGCCAAAATAGTCGAGGCACATTAGAATGTAGCATGATAGTTCTTGCAACCTCTAGTAAGTGTCTATTTTTGCGTTCCGCAATCGATTTACAAAACAATCCAACATCATTCTGAACAAACTCCAAGGCATTATCAGATCTAAAAACTTTAACAAGCATTGAATATTGTGTTTTTATTTCAGCAAAAAAGAATTTAATGGTGGACAACACCTCAGACCGAGTTTTCATAAGAAACAACCAAGTGGCACGAGAGAAATCATCAATAACAATATAAAGTATTTGTATCCTGACAGACTCGGAAACATGATATGGACCCCATACATCAGCATGAACAAGATCAAAAATATTTTTGCTACTAATCTGAGATCGTTTAGGATAAGCAACCCTAGATTGTTTTCCTAACTGACATGACTCGCACTGAAACAAATGTGTCCCTACACCAGATACTATGTCTCAGCTTCTTAGAAGATGGGTGCCCAAGTCTATAGTGTCACTGTAAAGCCGAAACAGATGACGATAAAGCTGAAGCCAACGCCACATTGTTCACCTTCAGATTGTCCAGATAATATAATCCATCAGATCCTTCATGCCCCCCACCAATCTTCATCCTCATGCGAAGGTCCTGAAAAACACATGAACCAGGTACAAAAGTAAGACTGCAGTTCAAGCTACGCAAAATTTTGCTAACAGATTATAAATTGAGCGGAAAGCGAGGCACATATGGGGTAGATTTTAACGGAAACTCAGAAACTGTCTCCAATCCCAAAAACAGTAGACTTGGAGCCATCAACAAGCATAACTGAAGAATGAGATACCGGTCTAGATAAACTTTTGAAAAGAGACTGATTCCCAGATATATGAGAGGAAGCACCTGAATCAATAACCCATTTGGTATTACCAGTACTAGGTGAGGTGCACTGAGGAAGGCGGTATCACAACCAGAATAAGTCGCAGCATGTGCTCCAGAAGCAGCTCCAGAGGATGACCCAGTACGCTAAAGCAGTAGACGCTCCACCTCAGCACGGATGAAGTCGGCAGTAATAGAACTGAATGCATCAGTAGAACTGAATGCATCAATAGCAGTAGGCTGTGACACTACCTCAGTGGTAACATGGGTATCAGAAGCTGCATTAGCCTAGGCGGGCTTTCCATATTTTTTCCAGTATTTTTCTTCAATATGATTAGACCGGCCACAGAAGCTGCAAAACCGTTGACCAGTCTGAGGGCGTGCAGCATTAGGAGCACCAGAAGGTGCTCCACGTCAAGAAAAACTCCCCTTCCCAGCACCAAGAGGAGGACGAGTTTCGTGAGAACGGCCGCGTCCACGGCCACGACCATGACCACGACCAGACAGCAGCAAGAGCAGAGGTATCGCCAGTAGCAGAAGGTGTCTCAGATAAGGATGACGGCAGGCGCTGTAGACGTTGAAAAGCACTATGTAGAGTGGGTAGTGGATCACTGGCCAGAATCTGATCTACAACCCCAGCATATGAGTCAGGTAAGCCTCATAGGAACTGGACTACTTGCAACTCCTGGCGTTGACGTTGTATGGTAGCCAAGTCAGTAGACAAGGGATGGTAGGCCTCCAATCCCCCCCCCCAAAAGTCCCTTGAAGGCAGAAAAATAGCCAGTAAGATCAGATCCCGAGAAGTGTAGACGACTGAGTTGCTTGTTGATATCAAAGACTTTCTTCGGATTCTGGTTGTGAGAGTAGGTATTAGCTAGCTGATCCTAGGGCTGAGCATCGGTCCAGAACCGGACCGGACCGGACCGAATCAGACCGGACCGCGAACCGAATTTCAACAAATATATGGACCGTAGACCGGACCGTTTTGAGGTAGGACCGGACCGGGACCGGACCGTTTTGTGCTAGGACCGGACCAGACCGTTTGGACCGTAATCAACCTTTTTTACATGTTTTACAACTTATTTAATTGTACAAAGTAGATAATCTTAGTGACTTCTAACAATTATATAATTTTAGTATCAAAAATTTATACTGGTAGTGCTTATATATGTACTTTATTTGTAGTTATTATAGAATACACCTTCAAATATACATGAATTCTATATAAAAGTCGGTCTGCGGTCCGGACCGGACCGGACCGGACCGCAGACCGAACTCATCGAAATTCCCGGACCGTGGACCGGACCGAACTCAAAATGGACCGGACCGGACCGGACCAAATTGAGCAGTCCGGTCCGGTTTTGCGGTCTGGACCATTATTTGCTCACCCCTAGCTGATCCCACATCTGCTTGGCTGTTTGCAGGTATAATAAGGTGACACTAATCTTTGTCTCACTGCTATTCAAAATCCAAGTCATAACAGTAGAATCATCTTTAACCCAGTCATCATATGCTTTGACATCCTTGGAGTCGGCGGTGGCAACAAGTACATGAGGTGGATCTCGCGTCAAATGTGACAGTTTCCCTTGAGATTTAACATAGATCTGCATAGAACAAACCCAATGCTGGTAGTTTCTCCCATCCAGTTTAACAGTCGTAACCTGGCGACGCAGATCCTCATTAGAAGATGCCATGACAGGCAGAGCACCCAATCACCGACAACAAGAAGGCACATGCAGAAAACGACCGCCTAGTTCCCCAGTTAGGCGACAGTAGGCACAGTTGAAAAACTGGACGAACCAGTTACATACGGGCTACGCCGCGGCGCAACAGAAAACCCGGCGGCTCAATGGCCTACACGGATAGGTAGAAAAAAAAGATTCAAGAGAACTCCCCAAAGTCGTGCACGTAGGAGATCACGCCATGAGAGACCAGATCAACAATGACCACCGGCTGCACGAGGACAGCGACAGCAGCCCCGGCAGCGGCGCCCTGCGCTGCGCAGGCGGCGGCTGCGGTTGCCCGGTCGGCGGGCGAGGCTGGGCGGCTGGTGGCTCGCGGCGGGGGGGGGGATGGCGGCGCCGGGTGAGGGAGGGAGGGGAAGAGAGGGGCGGCGCCTGGATCAGAACCGCTCTGGTACTATGAGAACAGAGAAATTGGAGAGCATAGGGTTACACAACGTGTGTACCTTGATATTTATATAAGTGGTACAATTACAGTGAGGTCCATATAGAAATGTAAAATAACAGAACAGTATATAAAGACATATATGAACAATTATATATATATATATATATATATATATATATAGAGAGAGAGAGAGAGAGAGAGAGAGAGAGAGTCAGGCTAGAATGCACTCGAGTGTACAGATCGCACTAATACACTCAAGTGTGTTTGCATATCAAGACTATTTTTTGCAAAATGTAAACCATTGATCTTCACCGTCATACTATAACTAAGCTACATACAAATTTTGAGCCCATTTGGATGAGTGTAAGTCACTCATCCAAGGGAAACAAAATCGACGCGCCAAACTAATTTGAAATGCATAATTTTTGTGGTCTTTATAACATGACCTATAAATGTCCAAATGTGCTCAAATTTTGCGTATGAGTTATTCACAAGATGTTTAAGAAGATCAACAGATTAGATTTAAAAAATATATATTGCATCATGAAAAACTACTCGAGTGTATTCTGCTCCGAATCCACTCGAGTGTATTCTAGCCTGACTATATATATATATATATATATATATATATATATATTGAATAAAAGATCCTAATAATGATGCCTGGAGTCAAATAGCAAGGAGACAATATGTATGTGCTATGTCAATAAAAATGAATTAGTAACAGTTGATAGATACTCTCTTCTGGAGTTATGTAGATATCGTAATCTTTCTCTGTATTTTTCCTCCTCCTATACATAGATAAAGGTTCCATCTTAGTAAAATTTATGGTTTTTCCTCTTATATTGAGGTTTTACCTTTTTAGTTACACTCTCAAGTTCACACCATTCACATTACAGATATATATTATCATAGATATCCTCCTGAGACCATTTATATCTTCAAAGCATTCTTCCTTGTTCAAAGATTTCTTCAACATTCCAGTTTCCTATTTAGCTTCATGTCTTTCCAAGGTCAATTTAAAAATTTGATCGATGATTCGTTTCTGAGTATCTTTTACTCTTTGTAAACATTTTGCACCATGAAACCATACTCCTGTTTGGTTGATGAAAATCTGAACCATGCTTTCCCAATACTTTATGCAGTTAGTTAATTATAATTTAGTGGCATCGCCCTTTCAAAAGTAGCTGAGAGAATGCAATACGCCAGACTAGATCCCCTAGCAGCATTTGCTTTCCCCCAGCCACAATCTATCATATAATTTCTTCATTTTTACAAGATAGTCCTGCATTTATTTGGCTTTCGTTTTTCTTCACAGAATTCATTTTTGTTCTCTTAATGATTCAATTGATTTGAGGATGTTCAGCTTTGCATGTGACTAACTTTTCTTTATAAAAAGAGTAGTTTTTCGGAGTAGATGTTGTTGGGTCATGTTTATATTTATTGTTTCATTCTTACTGTTTCTATCTGTTGCAGATGTTTAGCATTCGTATAGCACCTGTTGCATTTTTCCTGGTCCTTCTGTTATCAGGCTTAGTAAAATCTCTTGCTTGGATGTTTGGAGGGAAAACAGTTGTGCACAATTTCTATGGTGATGAAATTTCATCTACTCTAAAGCTCTCTTGCTTAAAGTTTTTGGCAATTGTTCCAGCTATTTTCTGCGCACAAAGCAGTGGCATTGATATTTATCAGCTCTTAATTTTTTGCCAAGTGACATTGGCTGTTCTTCTTCCATCTTCTGTAATCCCTCTCTTCCGTGTGGCATCATCTAAGACAAAAATGGGAAATTTCACCATGTCATGGTATCTGGAAATAGTTGCTTTATTCACATCTATTTGGATGCTGGCATCAAATGTAATATTTCTTTTTGAGATGTTATTTGGAAACAGCAGCTGGATAGTGAATCTGAGGACCAGCATGACACTCTCTTTTGTTTTCCTCCTCGTCACTGCTTGCACATCCCTATGTCTCACGTTTTATTTAATGGTTACCCCTCTAAAATCGGCAAGTAACGAGTCCTTTTGGGAATTGGAAAATAATCTGCAGTTTGTTTCTAACAGCAAAAATGACAATTTCATTGGTTATGGTGAAGTCCAGAAGCCTACGGCACGAGCGATGCCTTTGGTGTCGGAAAAATCCTCTCTGTTGGATTCTCCGGTTCATCTTCCTGAAAAGACAACTGACATAAACTGTGATCGTCAATCCACTACTGGTGTGAATTTTGAGACAGCTTCCTCTTCTTCAACTTCTGATATTAAGGAGTCTACATCTGTTTTTGACCTACAACCTGTGGAACCTTCAGATAAGCTTTATGATTGTGATACGAGTTCAGCAAATTCGGGAGGGGCAGACTCTAATGAACCCTTAGAAAGAACGTTCTTAGAATCCACAGTCAGCATTCAGGAGGGTGAAGAATTCAGCAAAGAACCAATCTTTCCACCTAGAGTCTTGCCACCTATACCTAATGAAGTACTTGAACCCGTTAAGAGCACAAGGGAGAAGCCCAGTGAGACAGCTAGTGGTCCTGGAAGCCTCTCAAGATTGTCTGGATTGGGTCGTGCTGCAAGGCGTCAATTTGCAGCTATTCTGGATGAGTTCTGGGGCCATTTATTTGACTTCCATGGACAGTTAATTGAGGAAGCTAAGGCCAACAAAGTGGATATTTTGGTAGGACTGGACGCTGATACAGGTAGTTCTGGCAAAACAGATGGAAATGGACATGATGTGCCTAGAAAACATTTATCTGAAACAAATAGGGGGCTAGCTCCTCTGAGGAGTACAATGGACCTCTCCAATCAAGCAAGGGTCCCAAGTAAGGGATCGTCTTATGGTTTTCAAGCTGCAAGCCCAGTTGGTGTTTCTCCCTGGTTATCCAACTCGGAGTCACTGTATATGTACGGACAAAATTCTGGGAATGAAGCACTTGACCCAACACAAAGACGTTATTCTGGCATGCAGACACCACAGTCCTCTGATATGTGGGATTATCAGCCAGCAACAATCCATGGTTACCAGATTTCTTCATACCTCAGAGGACTTGCCACAGGGAACAAATATGACTCCTCTGTGTTTCCGGTGGATCAATCTTCTGCTCAAAAGTGCTTAGAATCAACCTATAAAGATTCACTTGCACCCACCATGAGAAATGACAGATTTTCTTCCATGGGAATTTCCAGGTTTGAGAATCAAGCATTCCCCCCGACGTCTAGGCAGACTGATTTTGAAAACCCTTACGATCCATCATATTATGGAATTAGTGAAAGTCTTGCAGCCCCAGAAAAGAAGTACCACAGCCTTCCTGATATCTCTGGACTTTCAATTGCCGGAAGGGCTTCATCTTTTGCCAACAGAAACAACTTGATTGGTAGCCGAATTGGTTCTCCATCTGGGGGTAGAAATATTTCACAAGAACAAACACAATTGTCAAGTAGATATCGAGCCGAGGGTTCACTATTAACATTTGATGAACTTTCCCCACCAAAGGACATTTTCTCTCTTCGTTCAGCCTCAAATGCTGATAATAGTTCTCTCTGGTCAAAACAACCTTATGAGCAATTGTTCGGAATGACTGGCGCTTCTATTAATCAGGGAGTTGGACCCATTGGTAGACGTAATTCAGCAATTCCAGAGAAAGTTTCTTATGCAGAAATGGAGATGAAGCTTCTCAATTCTCTCAAGAATTGCATCGTGAAGCTCTTGAAACTGGATGGGTCAGATTGGCTTTTCAAGCAGGATGCAGGAGCTGATGAAGAACTTATTGATCAATTAGTTCTCAAAGAGAAGTTTGTGTGTGAAACTAGTACTGTTGAGACTTCTCTGCCCTATTTGGATGAAACTCACCATTTTTCTCCTCCAGAGCATAGTTCCCTTCGGAATAATGATTTGGATTTTAGTGAACCTTCGATAATTGTCAAGTGTGGAGAGAGCTGTATCTGGAGAGCTGGCCTGGTAGTGAGTTTTGGAGTTTGGTGTATTCGTCGAATCTTGGAACTTTCTCTTGTGGAAAGCCGTCCGGAGTTGTGGGGAAAATATACTTACGTTCTCAATCGCCTTCAGGTAAAAAGTTCTCTCCGAAGTTGAATTGAACTTGTTACTGAGTTCTTTAAATGTTGACGCTTGTTTTCAGTTTAATGCACACATATTTGCTGCTTGGTAATGCTTGTATTGCAGCACGCATGAACGGTTTGATAGTTGGAATTTACTTTTGTTTACACTCGCATGCACTCTTTAACAGTATTGGAGTTGACTGATTTAGGACAAAAAATCAAAATAGCACACTTTAATAAAAATATGTACTAAAATATCAATAAAGTCATCTTAATTCTCGAAATAGCCCACTTTCTGGGAAAAGCGCCAATACTTTTGACGTTTTTACTGTTTCCGGGACCAAAAGCGCCTAAAACATGACCTTTTCAGTTGAAAGCGCCAAAATTTGGCGTTTTCAGGTGAAATCGCCAAATAGTAGGTGTTTTCAGCCAAAAGCGCCATCGGATTTGGCGTTTTCCCGTAAAAGCGTCGCTAAATGAGAAACACCCAACACCAACAAGCGTCTTTCCTCAAGCTGTCTTCGTCGTCGTCTGCCTCCCATGCGATGCCGGCGACGGGGAGGGGTGAGGCCGTCATGGCGTGCGGGATAAGGGATGACGAGGCGGAAGCTATGGCGGTCATGACGGCCATCTCGCTTGGAGTCGTCGTTGTCAGGAACCCCGTGCAGCCGGACAAGTCTGACCTGCAGCCTTTAACCATGATGGAAGCGAAGGCGCAGCACCACATGCCACGCCACCAGCCGCTTTCGTTCGATCTCAACCTCCCTGCAACGCTCTAACGGACCGGCACGCGCCGCCTGCATGCCGGTTAGCTGAGGTCGTAGGCAATATCCAGAAACCTGTAGCTATATAATCTCTAATCCATTAACCTCCGGATCCAGCCGTCAATCAAGCATCTTGATTCCCTCCCTACACCCGCCCGGTGTGCAGCAACAAACGTCGAGACACCAGATCACGCCTGCAACACTTCTTGTAGTATCCATCTACGTTGTAGTATCCATCTACGACAAACGTTTGCGGTAGCATCATTAACTCTACTTTCTGTATATTTTAGCATAGCTTGTTGGTGTTGGGTGTTTCTCATTTCCGGGGGCGGCGCTTTTATGAGAAAAAGCCAAATGGGATGGCGCTTTTGGCTGAAAACGCCTACTATTTGAAGCTTTCACCTAAAATGCCAAATTTTGGACGCTTTCAACTGAAAACGTCATATTTTTGACGCTTTTGGTCCTGAAAATAGTAAAACGCCAAAAATATCGACACTTTTCCTAAAAAGTAGGCTATTTCGGGAATTAAGATGGCTTTGGTATTATTTTAGTACATATTTTTATTAAAGTGTGCTATTTTGGTTTTTTGTCCACTGATTTATTACACAAGATGTTTGTGTATACGACTACACTAAGATCACACTTTGTGGGAGTATTCATGCTTTATCTAATTTGTAGCTCCAGCTTACCAGAGTTATATTTGCACTTGAGAATTGTACAAAGTTTACTAGACATGAACTTTTGTTTCTTTTACTTTTCCATTCGGACTAGAAGCTGACTGGTTTATATGATATGATGCCTACAGGGAATTGTTGGGCCCGCATTTTCCAAGCCGCGTTCCTCTATTCCTTCTTGTCCTTGCCTTCAAATTCCGGTGGCATATGAAAGAGAGTATGGCTATACACCAAGTAAACCTGGGAGATCTTTATGCACTACCTCTGCAATGGTTCTTGAGATAATCAAAGAAGTTGAAACAGCCATCTCTAGCCGCAAGGGTCGTGTGGGCACTGCAGCTGGTGACGTTGCCTTCCCAAAAGGAAAAGAGAATTTGGCATCTGTCTTGAAACGCTATAAGCGACGGTTATCAAACAAGCCTTCCTCAGCACATCAAGGCAGTTCAGGGTCTCGGAGAACATCTCAACAAGCTATTACATAGCTCCATATGTTCCGTGAATCCCTATAGCTTGACTCACTTCTCTTGTTCAATATAAAAAGAAACTAAACTACGGAGTTCTCTGATCCCTTTCTGTTGTCTGTTTTGATGTATAGCCTAATATGTATTTTAGGCGTGTTTTAGAGAAGCCTCCCTGTACAGAATTGTGAATTAAGCTATGATGAGGATGTTAGTATCAAATGCACGTCACCGTCCCTTCTTGTTGCTACTATGGCAGACACTGACATCTTTAAAAGATTCGTGATCAAATTTTTGCTACTAAACGTTGGGTAAACTTTTGTAACTAGATAACTTGTGATTGGCACAATTTAAGATTAATTTTTTAGTCACTTTAGGGCCGATGCTCGAAGCCTCCACTCTGTTGTTTTTTATTGACAATTGAAAGACATCCCATAGGTCAGTAAGTTGCGGATGGTTCTTAAATGCCATACAGAAGAAGAAGTGGATTTACAGGATGATGTTTAAGGGTATGATGACAATTGTATTTTGGATTGTATTTATACAAATCTATATTTGGTTCGTAGAATTGGTGATCTTGGAAATTCTAGATATAATGGAAATTCTGCATCTTGGTGTCTATTAAAGTTCTCCCGGATTCTTAAATCCAGTTTGGGTTTGACGGTGGATCAAGATTTTTTTTTTCTGCACTTACCGAATCTGACAAATCAAAATACGTGCAAAGTGCCTTTATTTTGCAGTTTCTTGGAATTTGTGGCACAGCTAAACTCATAATTGCAGAACAGCGTATCCTTTTCCAGAATCTGGTGCAATCCAACGTTGCTTGCTACAATCCGATCTCTGCGGGGAGGATATCGTAAAAGGGGCGTTAATTTGCTACTCTTGTTTCACAAAAGAGTATGCTAGACCTGCTGTGGTCTTTGCACATATATAATGCACATTAAATTGTTGTATACGGTTGAAATATGCCAATTATTCACTAGAGGGCGTAGTCTATTCCATATTTACACTGGAGAAACAGATCCAACAACTAGTAACAGTGAGTTTTACTTGGACATAGCTGTTCCAACAGTCTGCGGCGATTTTGGAAAAAGAGAGCCTTCCAACAGGCTGGCTGTTCCAACTTCCAACACTGAAAGAAGCAGCGGCGGTTTTTGGAAAACCGGATGTGTGCTTGCACGACAGGGTAGCCTGCACAACAGCGGATCATTTAGCATGAAGAAACGATCTGCAACGGTAAAGCACAGTGTTGTCTTACATGAGGTGACAATGCAAATTAATACTAGTGGGGTGAGATATGCTGGTAGTTTTTGGGAGAAAATGGTGGACGTCACTCCACTCATTCTTGTAAACGAACTTGGTCTCCCGGACAGAGCAACCGAGCATAACTTTAGACGGGAGGAAGTATCTGTCGCCTAAGAATCAGGTTAGAGAGAGAAGCTAGAAGAGGAAGGAGGGAGGAAGAGTGAATAAAGGACAGTTGGGACAATTACCTCTTAACTAGAAAAATAATATATTTGATTAAAGATAATGATGGGTGTTTGATTTATGAGTACTATATTTATTTTTATGTTTGTAATGTATCAAATCATTTTATATAAAAAGGTATTCAAAAAATATCATTTTATACAATTGTGAATATTATATTATCTTTTGAGTACTTCTATAATTTTCGTGTGTAACAAATTTTGTTATTTATTTATGAGTTCACTATGTTTCTTTTCGAGTACTTAAATTATTCTATATGTATTGTATTTTTCATTAAATATTGAGTCCTACTTATATGAGCAGTTTAATTTTCATATGTATTCTCTTTTTTATTTATTTAGGAGTACTAGTTAATTTTAGAGTACTTTATTAAAGATAATTGGCTTTGTCATTATCTTCAACTATTATCTTTCTCTTTTCTAATCAAAGATATTCTAATTAATCATTAAATATTTATTGTGTAGACCTGCAAATCTCAGTCTCCCATAAAAAATTATGTAGAACGTGCGATGGAGATAAATCTCCCCTTCTTTCCCGAGAAAACGAGTATAGAACGAGGGGTAAAAAGGTTGATATGTGTCGCTACTTTTTTGTGGTAAGTGCCCATTTAAGCAGACTTCCTACGATCTAATTAACTCAAGAAAGGGTGATCGCTTAGCCGTTTGGCTTTACTCTCAATTGTTATGTAGATTCTGGTATTTTCATTGAGGCTCCGATTGGTTCCTCATAATTGGAGTTTTTATTGAACTCATTTTCTAGAAAATGAAGTTCCCTTCTCAGAAGTTGAGCCTTGGTGATTTGTTTGAAAGTTCTTTTTAGAAAAATAGCTTCCATCTAATTGCTTTGACGGAATTCTTGACTTTTATAATTTGTTTTTGCCTTTCCATCTGATCAACTCAAAGAAACTTTCCTATGCAAGTCTATAATTGTATGTTATATGACATGTAATCAAATGACGTTTACCAAACATCTATAGGCAATGGCGTAGCCACATGATGGTCTCGGTGAGCATGTGCCATATCAATGAGTTCTAATTACCTATAACTACATATAAATTTAGCTGAAGTTTAGTATAGATATTACATTGTGTCTTACTTAATATCTTCATTTTGGACTCTACATTAGTGGTGTCCCCTAGACTAGATTTTTTGACTCCTCCGCACTCTGTAATGATGTATGATATGCAAAACCTTATTATAATGATGGTGATTTATGTAATGTATAAAGTAAAATTATTATAATAAATATTTGTTAAAGATTAAATAAGGATATGATAATTTGTAATCTGAAATCCTAATTATGTATATGACACAAATGTCAAGGTACTAATGAAGACAACTTTTAGAGGACTATACAAAAACTTGTGACCATATGCATTAAATCAAATACTAAATCGAACGGTAATTTCATAATTATTATGTTTAAATTATACTAGAGGGTAAATAGAAATAGTCATGGCCATAGAAACATGCGGCAGCTTTATTGGAATGCAAGCCAATGCAAAAGTATTACGCCATTGCATAGGGGGTGGCAATCCTTCCAAGTTCATACTAGACGGCAGTGGCGGAGCCAGCCCCCTGATGAAGAGGGGGCACTTGTAAAAATAACGTTATGTATTTATATAAGATCGATATTATTTTTATTTTAAATCATATGTAAATAGTATTTAAATAATCACCATGAGACAAATGGAGTGTGAACATGTCTTAAAGACATGATATTGACCTATTTACTTGGATCTAGTGAGAAAAATAGATGAGTCTTACATAAATAAAAAATTAGGTGGGAGACGTAGCTCATCACTTTGTGGAGTATTTAATATAGATCTGATCAAAATAACCTTTTGTGTATATCTAATATTGCATAGTATTATGTATATTATAACATTCTACATACGTTTAGGATATTTTTATATGTAAGAAGAGTTTGAAATGACGACATTGGCATTGAAAAGATTTAATTTCTTTGAATAAGACCAACTATTCCTTTATATTAATTCTTCATATTGGAAAAACTACATAAATTTAATGTTCAATTTTGATTGTGTGGATTATTATTTAGTTTTTAAGATCATGCAAATAATTTCCTACATGATGAGTTTGACAAGCAAGTAACTAGAAAGTAACATAAAGTTAAGAAATGAATATATAAGTAGTACCATGTGGCAATTACTATTATTATATATAAATAAAAAAATCTAATACTCTAGTAGTTTAAAGTTAAATAAAGATACTTATGATGGTGTTAAACTTATTCATAATTTTTACCTAATAAAGTAATAGATCTTATGATAATTTATTGTTCACTAAGTTCTAAAGACAATTATTTCTATGTTGCATTGGAAACTAAGAAAATATAAAAATTCATTATCCTTGACATTAAGATGAAATCATATTTCTAATTTAGAGAAATAATATTTGTATAACTTGTGAATAGAAGTATAATTTTAAGGGTTCCTTCATAATGACACATGATATTACATTATTTTAACAAAGAATTATTGATGTATAGAAATCCAAAACAATACACTTATTTTGTTAAAAATATTAACAAATTTATCGTGACACCATGTACTACTTAGAAATTATTATATTTTATTTGACTTTATCTTTACTAGCATGCATTACACATATAATAGAAAATAACCAGCATACACCATTTGTACAAGTAAAAGATACACACATAGAACTAATGTACTTGCTACATTTGTTATACATTTAATTATAACAATATTCGATATGTCATGGATTATACCATTAATTATGGATATCAATTTTCTTTCTCCCTATTACCTATGCACATAGATATCAATTTTCGTTCATCTCATTACCTATGTACTTTCTGTATTTGTTACACACTTAATTGTTTATATATTATTTAAATTATTTGATATTTTATAAAGTATATAATTGATAACAAATATCTATTTTTGTTTCATCATTATCCATACAACTACATACTTGATATGTTTGTTATATATTTAAATATTTATATATGATATAAAAATATTTGACATTTAATAAAGTATACTATTAATTATAGGTATTTATTTTTTATATTATCATTATACAAATAAGTGTAAAATAATAGTTAATAAGTTGACATTTATGTATGTGTTTTTGATACATTTGTTAATATATTTAATAAAGAACAATTTGTTTAGTATGGAACATCGAGATATATTTATAAAGTAAAGAAATATCACTGATTTTTAAGAAATTATCCTATTTTGATGTATTTTTATTTATAATTATTTACTAAAAATAGTATTATTAATGACATTATTTATGGAAGACAGTTTATATATTTAGAAATTAGGTTAATTAGTGTGTCAAGGAGATAACATATAAAAATAAATATTAACTTTGATACCATGTAAATACACATAATATGTATATATGTTCAAAAAATTTCAAAATTGGAGGGGGGGCACGTGCCCCAGCTTGCCCCCCCCTCCCGCCGCCACTGCTAGACGGTAAATAGAAATAGTCATGGCCATAGAAACATGCGGCAGCTTTATTGGAATGCAAGCCAATGCAAAGTATTACGCCATTGCATAGGGGGTGGCAATCCTTCCAGCCACAAAAGATTAATCACCAAGCATAAACCTTATCGCGGTGGATAAGTAGGAAGTGCTTTATCCAAATTGTTCGCGAGGCAGCGTGATGAATTGATTCGACGAACCTGCAATTTCTCGGTGCGGAAGTGAGCACAACAGAAAAAATGAGCAGTTCGATTTTGCTGGCTTGATGCAACGAATGTCTGCTGCAAGAGTTGAACTCGAACAGCGAGAGAAAGACTAATCAGGCTAGTCGCAAGCAACTCACACAGAGCGGAACTTTTTTTCACGGAAGTCAGAAAGTGAATCCTATATATACCTATGGAATTTTGAAAAATTACAAGAAGCTTAATTTCCAAAATCACGGAAGACCAATCACTGTGAACATATTCTGGAACTTGAGTTCCTAAATTTTCTAGTCAACTTCCAGCAAACCACAACTTGGTGTAAGGGGAATACAATGTTGGCAGTAGAGCATGGACATGAATCCATGATCTACTGACTTAACCTCTTGCATACAAAACACTGAAACTTTAAATTTATCGTGCCAAAGGAAGTGCTCCTCAGTGATCCTCGGAGTGTATTTCCTCTTCAACAATTGAGATGCCAAAGGAAAGGGATCGAGCTAAGAAAGGATTGACAAACCCTAGTGTAGCGATGTCCAACAAATATTTATGACATATTTTGGATATCTTGAGTCGTGTTCGACCTTTATCAATGTTTTTGAGGGAACAGTACTGCATTTCTGTTGAGCAAATATGCATACTCGCTAGCTGAACGATGCTAATCGCTATGTTAGGTTCATACAAAAACATACTCACCATGAAAGGCCAACTGAGCCATCGCATGAGAAACAACTTTTTCTGATTTGCGCATCTTTAAGTAGGTGATGTGCATGTGTGCTTGTATTTCACGTATTTGCTTTTCTAGCAGTTAGGGTGTCTGTTTGGTACATAGTTTAGATTTTTTTTAATGATATTTTTAATAAATCAGCTGACATGCATGCATGCTTACTTTTCCCGCAGCTAGAGTGTCTGCTAGTTTATTTTTTTCTTTTTACATTTCTAATCTATATAATAATGGTCACATATTTTGTTATTTTTAATTATTTATTAGGAAATAGTAACCGAGGGGACATTATTTGACGAGCAATTGTGTGCCACGCCTTAAATGTGATGCACCATATATACTATATAGAAGTTCTTCAGTATTTTTTAAAATTACAAATCAGACCCTGCGACTGTAGACTAAACTTTTATGTTTTTTTTTTAAAATTTATATTGTATAATGACACTCATCAATATCTTTATATCTATATATCTTTATCTAACTATCTATAAATAAAGGCAAGTGACGTGCTTGCGTGTTTACTTTTCCAACAGCTGGGTACCTGCTTGGCACAATTTTTTTTTGTTCTTGTGTCATTTTTAATAAGCCAGCTGACATGCTTGTGTGCTAGCTTTTTCAGCAGCTAGGGTGCCTGCCAATTCAGATTTTTTTTTCTTTTTACCTTTCTAATCTATGTATCAATTGCGACCTATTTCGTTATTTTTAATTATTTATCAGGAAGTAGGAGACTGAGGGGCATTATTTGACAGACAATTGTGTGTGCCACATATTAAGTGTGATGTTTAACCATGTTAACTATATAAGAATTTTTTCATTATTTTTAAAGTTAAAAATCGTTCCTTGTGTTTATACACTATACTTTTATCTTTTTTTTTTAAATTTTATATTTTGAAATTACAAAACAGTCCCTATGTGTGTACACTACACTTTTGTCTTTTCTTTTCAAAATTTTATATTATGTAAGGAGACTCATCTAACACTATATGAAAAAGCCTTTAAAGATTACAAACCGATCCTCTTTTAGGGAGTAATATGTATCTTATTTTGTATACTAACTACATATTAGTCATCCACATTCACAAAAATGATAATTCAAACTCACACGAAAAGCTTATTTAACAAATCTGTTGTAGCAAACGAGAATAATTGTCGACCAATTCGTTATGCCATTATTATTATATGGTTAAATATTATATTGATTCAACTGTATACACTGCGAGGATCGACAAGGTGCACCTCTCTCTCTAGGGTTTTGCTCTCGCTTCTCTCTACCCTTTCCCGACAGCTTCCGCTGGGGGGAGGGAGCGCCGCCTCGGTGCCTTCCTCCCCCTGGCTCCCAATAGTTTTTGGTGGTATGAGCAGTGAAGTGTGCAATGATTCGATGGAGAAGGAAACAGTTGTTAGGCGTCGCCTCAGATGCGCTGGTTTGGTGGAGGGATGCGAAGCGCCGCGAGGTCCAGATCTGAGCAAGAGGTCTGGCGATTTGTCTCGGGCGACTCTATTCCGTTCAAGAGAGATGGGTAGAGAGAGCCATTTCCAACTAGGCCTGGGAATTGTGTGATGCTCCATCAAGCAGGTGAAGGAAGGGGTCTTTCCCCCTTATTCTTAACAAGCACCTCCCCTTCCCCTCCTCTGAGTGAAACCTGGGTTATTCTTGGGTAACGACGGCCCCGACCGCAGTCGACTATGACTCCCTTCACCAGGACTCCACTCCAACGACCGTTGTCAGTTGATCAATGACTATGGGGCTCCGCGTCCTTGATTGGTTACGTTCCAACATTCATGGCGGTAGCGGGCATCTCGTGGGTGGCTCTAATCCGTCCTTGCGGCGATGCTTCCCCCTATCTCATGATATGGACACCTCTGTCCTCCCAGGACGTCAGGCTTTCGGCGGATGGTTCCTTTCACAGGGGACTCAAAGAATCTGCAGGGTGACATCTCTATTCTCCTCTGGCCGCCGGCGGTGCGCGAGATGCTTCATCCCGTCGCCCTCCTGGCCACTGGTTGATCAAGTACAACCTTGGGTTATCGAGGTTTTCTCCTGGGTGCCCTCTGGTTGCTGCGTGCAGGAACTCTTGTAGGGTTGGGGTTAAGGGGGGCAGATCCTTCTTCTTCCACTCCTTGACCTTCCTACTACTGCATGAAGGAACATCTACTAGGTGTTCGTTGGAATGCTGCTGTGCAAACAACGACTATCTGAGAAGCTGTCAGCTATTCAGAGATCCCTTGGGCTTGGTCCTCTGAGATTTGACCAGGTGATGATAGTTATGATCATTGCAGGACTACAAACAGAGTCGCAGGCAAGAATGGCAACTCGAAGGATTTCCCTAATCTTGGCTCATCACCACACTTTGTGGATATTCTGATTGATAGCGGGTGCTGTGCTTTGTATGATGGTTTGACTTCGAGTTGTATTCATGCTGCTATCTGCTGCAGGTTGCTCTGATTATGCTGTTATTCGACTTGTCCAACTTCTATGTTGATTAGTTATCATGGGGTTTCGTGGGTGTTTTTTCCCGTATGGAACCTGGAGGTTGAGACATGAAAAAGTTTGAAGTTTTGAGAATTACCTTCAAGCAGGAAAATGGGTGGTTGCTCTTGTGCAAGTAACTTTTACCATTTGTGGGTGTACATACGTATGTAATTGTTGCTTGTAAAAGGTGTTATCTGTCTGGTATGCTTGGATTTAGACCGATAAACTAGATAGACTTTTTTAGTATTTGGTTTATTACCTAGTGGTCTAGTTTTCCTCCTGCGCGGGGATAGATCCTTAGATGAGGTTTTCTGTTTTTTATCAGTCATGTAATGGGGTATTTTTTTGCCCAACGTTTTGGTATCATAGCAACACGTATTTTTGATCGACAAAAAAAAACTGTATACACTGCGTAGCACATGTCTTCCACTCTATTATTTTTTGGAGTTGCAAATAGGTCCATGTGTGTGTACACTACACTTTTATCTTTTTTTTTTTAAATTTTATATATGTAGGATACTCGTCCATACTATATAGAAAGCATGCAGAGGGTGCTGAATGCAATTTTCTCCATTATTTTTTGTAATTATAACAAGTCCCTATGTATGTACACTACATTTTTGTCTTTTCTTTTTAAAATTATATATTGTATAAGACGATTCATCTATACTATACAAAAGAGTCCACTGAGGGGCTGAAAGTAATTTTGTCCATTATTTTTTGGAATTACAAATCGGTCTTTGTGTGTGTACAATTTATTTTTGTCTTTTCTTTTCAAAAGTTTATATTGCATAAGGAGACCCATCTATACTATATAAGAAAGTCTATAGAGGCGGCTGAATGCAATTTTCTCTTTTATTTTTTTGGAATTGTAAGCCCTATATGTGTACAATACACTTTTGTTTTTTCTTTTTAAAACTGTATATTGTGTAAGGAAACTCATCTACACTACTACATGAGAAAGTCCATGACGGGGGCTGAGTGCAATTTTCTTCATTATTTTTTTTAGAATTACAAACCGGTCTCTTTTTTCGCGGGTAGTATGTATCCGTTGTCGAATACTAACTACTCATCTTTTATCGGATAATATGTATCTTATTTTGAATACTAACTATATATTAGTTATGAACATACACAAAAATGATAATTCAAACTCACACGAAAAGTTTATCCAACACATTTATAGTAGCAAACAAGACTAGATGTCAACCAACTCAATGTGCTATAGTTATTATATTGTCACATATTATAATTGTATTGTCTTCGCTCGTATGATAAAGAAAGAAAAATTTGTGCTCAACACAAAATATCTTCTTCAATAATGTCAAAGCTTCCGTTCCCTGGCTTTCTTGCGTTTACAGCATCTGCAACCTCCTTAGCATCTGACTCCAAGATGATACATTTCACACCCATTTTGGAAGCTGCAGTTCGAGACCAGACCTTCAACCATCATAGGGATAACTGAGCTCGCCTACTGCCAGAATAGCAGAATTCCATTCGTTGTTTGTTATTACGCACGCAACATGATTGTGTTATTGATTCCAGCCGCAACGTCAGATTTCACTTCAGATAACCTTGTTCCGATTTTGTCCATCCTGTAAGGTGATAGATCGTTTTCACTGCTGTGTGCATGCCTCCGAGATCCAGTGTGGACGTTTATTTTTTCAGAACGCGCCCCCTAGAGTCAGAGGCGGATTCAGAAATTAGAGGCGGGTGAGGTCAAGTCAAATAGTAACAAAAAGTTAGATCCATGATAATGTCATAAATTACAAACCACATCAAAAAAATCAAATAGAACCTTGACTATGTTTTATTATTCAAAATATTGCAAATTCTTTCAAAAATTTATAAAAACCATAAATTTAAATGTCTAACACACAATTTTTTTGAGAAGCTAATTAACAAGGACCCAATAAGGCGTAACTTCTTGTGAAATTATAACATTTAGTCCTAAATAATTATAACACAAGATATGCCATTGTTGTTTATTGTTTAGTCTGCGATTGGTTGATGTGATTCATACGTTATATGGAACACTTTTTTTGGAGAGTTCCAATTTAATTTCTTAAACCTAAATTCTATTCACTTACACGTGATAGGCTTATTGTAAGTGTGACAGAAGAATTCTTTTAAAAAAGACATGGATCGAAGCGTGACAACATTCTAGGAATGCAATGAGGAAAGATGAGTAAACGCAAGGTGTTATTATTTTATTTATAGGATTTCTTGTAGTTGCTTTTAAATACATTTAGGAAATATTAATAAGAATACAATATTAAAGTTTGGTGTATGTTCCATCTTTTTTATTTTACTTAAATCAAATATTTTATCTAGTATCTACTATAACCACTTGATTCCTTTATTTTATATGAGTACAATTGATCTACGTCCCGGTTCTCTATCTGAAACTCATTCAATTATTTTTCATAGTTCGTTAAATTTTTGTTTCTATTAGATGGTTTGTTTTTCATCAAATATATGTTCTTTTCCGGTCTGTATTTTATGATTGACTTGTAGATCATATACTTTTTGATACACGTAATATCTTATGATTTAATTATTGAATATTTATATTTTTCTCTTTAAGAGTAGGGGCCAATCATTTTAAAATATGTGGGTGTCTGCACGTGCGTGGTAATATTCATCTTTCTATGCGTGGTGACTTGGAACTGCCATCGTTAATTGTTATTGTATATTAATTCACGTGTTGAGTATTCTATTTGGGGGTTGAGAGGGAGAGAGAACATCTGTTTAGTAAACATATTTGAGCGTGTAGTGTATTATACTTCCCAATTTTCGTGCAAGACTTTCTAAAGCTGTTATCAATAGTTACTCTTGGAATGAATTTCTGAGTATTATGTTTCATGTAGTGATTGTGGGTAATGATGCTATGTGCAATTAACACATATGTGTACACTGAAGGTCAGAACAATGCTTCACTATTTAAAAATAATATAAATTCTAGCATTAAAAATGTAAAAATAAATAAATTATAATTTCTAACACCAAAAAAATAATAAAGCTTACAAAAAAGGATCCCAGAAGGCATACTAAGTGGTGAGATTATAATTTATAACATATTAACGCTTAGTCAGATATTAAAATAATTTATAAATTTTTTTCTTGTCATTTAGGCTCTGTTTAGTTGATGTGATTTATAAGTTATATGGAAATCACTTTTTGAAAACACTAGCTTGATTTTTCAAAATCAAACTCTATTCGCTTATATATGATTGGTTTATTGTAAATATGAATGTAAAAATATCCAAAAAAGAGAGTAAGAAACATAATATCATTTTACTAATACAATGAAAAAAGATGACTAAGTCCATTATACACAAAAAGTTATTATCATTTGTTAATAGGATCGTACATAGTTGAATTTAAATATATTTAGGATATATTAATAAGAGTAAAAAATTAAAATTAGGTATATGTTCCATATTTCTTATTTTTAATGAAATGAAAATTGATTTACAATAATCATAATCTAATTTGATTCCTTAATTTTATATGAATTTATTTGGTTTGTACCCATTTTCTTATGTAACTAAGCTCTTTTTTGTATTTTTTGATCTTTTATTTCTTTTAGAAATTTTATTTTCCATTAGAGACAGTCTCCTTCCCTCTTAGTCTCTTTCCCTCACTTCAATTTATATTGACTCGATGATCTTACATTTTTGTTGCACTTCATATCTTATGTTTTTAGATGTTAAGATATTTATGTTTTTTTAAATATCTTATTTTTTCATTGTTCAGATATTTATGTTTTTCTTTTGAATAGGGGAGGAATAGTTTTAAACTATATGGTCGTCTACATGTGTGCTTATGTCTCTCTTTCCATTGTGGTAATTTGAAACTGTCATTATTAATTACTTGTGCATCATTTGTGTTAAATTCTCTATATGATAATTGTTTCTTGAGAGGGAGAGAGGACATCCATTTACATTTGCATGTTTGAGCATATAATCTATTGAACTTCCCAAGTTTCCATGCATGTCGATTCAAAAACTGTTGACAATAATTATTCCTTGAATTAATTTTGAAGTGGCATCCTCCCATTTTCATAGGTGAGGCCATTTATGAGATGTGCAATTAAAGAGACATGTATATTGAAGGGGTGACCCGCACTGCGTGAGGCCAAGGCCTCAGAGTGTGGGTCTGCCACTGCCTAGAGATGAGATTGGCGTCAACACATCTTGAGAAAAGGGACATCACCACTAGATCTTTTCGATGTCTCCTCATATGTACTTATTGAAAGTCTGACTTCCACTTTGCTATAAATGTTGTACCATCAAATAAGTTACTCTACTTTATTTTTCAGCCACGATAATGCTATCCTTATGCCTCCACTTGAATAATTATAATAAGTCTATTCTACTTGATCCCCTCCTCCCCTAAGGTTCTAAAACATGGACTATCGTTTCTGTCTAGAGGTTGAAAATGTCGCACATGTAGTTCTCCATGACCATTTGCTGGTATAGATATTTTTTTTGAGTTTAAAAAGGGAATTCTATTCATCCAGTTGTTTCTTAGTAGGTAATTTAAAAAATTTACAAATGTTAAGCCCGTTCTCTTCAGAAATGAAGTCCAATATGTAAATCACCTATATGTTATGGGTCCTTAATTACAAGAGCTCCATCTAGAGTATCTTTATAAACTATCGACTAACCTATAATATATCCTCTGCTGATGTATGCCAATCCCCAAGTCCCGAATATATATACACCTCTTACTGGTGGAGGCATTCCCGCTAGGTTCACAAAATTGTATCTAGATTTGAGGAATGCACCATATTTCACCAGTCGAGTGGACAACCTATTCGCCTCTCTATACACTAACTGAAAGCTGTTGTGCCTATCATGAAATTTTTTTATGACCAAGACAAACCACCTTTTGTACTGCCAAGGTGTGTGTATTTACGGGGTTTCTTCCTCTCAATATCCTGTATGCTATGGTGTCATCTACCTCGATTATCAATCCACCATTCTCATCTATAGATCTAACACTCTCTATGTCAACCTCCAAAGCTGCCAAAATACTCGCCATGTCAACTGTCTCTTTGGTAGGTCTTGCAAAGCATCCTATGGCACATCCTTCATGGTTTCTCAAATCCCCCCTATAGCTTTCTTCCTAGACTCTAGTATGTGGATTCTCCATCTAGTGAGCCCTATGTTGACTTTTAGCACCCCTGTTGGAGGTCTAGGCCATAATATCTATGCGAAAGTGGGGTGTCTTACTCATATCTGCCAAAGATGCATCCCCTTGCCGATCTATCCATGATTTTATGACATCCTATAGAGTGATCCTAAGAAGAGTTAACACCTTATCTCAAACATTCCTATTGCTCATCTTAGTATTTTCATATCTTCTCATGCCTCTCTCCTGCCAAATCATCTAGATGACCATCAACTGTAAGATGCCTCACACTACCCTAACCAACTCTTCCCCTCAACCCTTAACTAGATTGTTTTAAGCACCATGATCAACATCTCCTGCTAGAACACACTCATAATCAAGTACTTCCTATACTTTAGCCCAAACCATATCGACTACATCTCCTTCCAAGAAGTGGTGCTCAGTAGATTCTTCATTTCTAAGATCACAACATTCCCAACATTATGCCGTATGTATTTTACAATATGTAATCCTAGAATCCATTAGTACACCCACTGCAATAGTTTCCAAGCAGAGGATGATATTTTTGCAGGTAACGTGTTGTGCCAGACCCAATGGTGGGCCAAGGAGAGGATATCCAGGGTGCCTGATCTACCAGAGACAAGTATGGTATAAACTCTACCTATTGTAGGGTACCCTATATGTACATCTTAATCCTCGGATCCCTTTAAACTACTATCCACTAGTTTCTCAACTCCTTCTTACTTAATTAAATTATTCAACATCTCAAAGTTCCACCTGTTGTTTACTCCTAGGAGGCTGTGTGTCATGAGGTTAGGGTCAAGTACTTCTCCCTCCTTTATCCATTGTATCATATGGTCCTGACACCAACGTGCTAACCAAAAAATAAGGTCTCCCTTCCCTACCTCCCATCTAGCCTTGGCCATGACATTCATAAAAACACTCCACACCTTTTTCCATTAGGTTGATGCCCGCTTATTGCATTTTAGGAACAACGATTAATTCATCTCTTGGGTACAATACTTTATCCAATATTTCTCTCTACAATGGTTGCCCACACAAATTCACCTATCAACACATTTTATACCACTTTCATCATAAGAGCTTTGAGTCGATCTCTAAGTCAAAGTATGCTTAGCCCACCATCCTCAATTGGTTTGGTTATCTTCTCTGAACTCACCCAGTGCCTCCTTTTTTCACCTTTTCTGGACAATCAAAGGAAACTGGAATATTCCTCTCCAGTTCTCTAAGCATGGACAATGGGGCAACACATGCAACTGAGTTGTGTAATGGAATTGCTAAAATGACAAACTTAATGGATGTGAGTCAACATGCAAATGAAAGGAGTTCCCCGTCCTATGATGTGAGCCTCACAATGATCTTAGCTACCATATTATGGTAGTTCTTGATCTAAATCCTACCTGCTATGATGGGTACTCCTAAGTATTGAATAGGTTTGAAGCTAGAATCACAACCCCAAGCCATGCTTAGTGCCATTGTCCTCTCCTACATCTCCCACCCTATGATGATGTAAGATTTTCCCCTACTGATTATTTGACCTGAGGATCTTTCATAATCTTGTATCATGTTCATAGTGCCTTCCATCGTGTCCCCCCTTAAGTTGAGGAAGGAAACCAAACCATGCACAAACATGAGGTGTGATGGGACCACACCTTGTACGCTTGTGATAAACCTCCTAATTCTCCCTAGGCTTATGCTAATGTGTTTACCTAGTACTTCTTGTATAAGGATGAATAGAATAGGTGGCATTAGACTGCCTTGCTTAGGATCCCGTGATATTGGAAAACCCCTACGTACCATTGATGGATATAGAAAAGCAAACATATATTACCAAGTCTATTATACACACAGTGACCTCAACAAAAAAACCAAGGAATGCAACATTTTTTCCAAGAAACCCTTTCGATCCTATCAAAGTCCTTTGACATATCAACTTCAAATGCCACATTCTATCCCATTGGTTCTCCATTATTTAGCTCATGCATCAACTGTTGACCTAACATAATATTATCCCTATATTGCTGGCGTTTAATAAAGCTCTCCTTTTCTTTTGCGAGTAATGATGGAATACGAGGTGTTATCCTAGAGAGAAGGACTTTGGAGACAATCCTAAGACATCCATTTCCCACACTTATAGGTTTAAAATCACTCATATTTGCATGGTTTTCCATCTTTGGGGTTAGTACTAGAGGAATGCACCATAGAGCTCAATGTGTTGTTCTTCCGGCAAGGTGATGGTTGATAAGGTTACCTAAATCAAATTTGATAATGTCCAATGCATAATGGCAGAACACTGTAGAGAAACCATTCGGCCCGAACACACTATCACTGTTACACCCCGATCTCACAATTACCATTAATCATGAGATTAGGCATAAATTGAGGATTTAACGTAATACACAGACCACCCTTAACTTTTTCTTCTTTTTCAAACTCTTTTTTTTCCGCATTGAACCACATAACCTAACTTTACAAGGGAATCTAAACCTTGATTACTCTAATATGATCTCAACATTAATGATACTCATCCATACATTCATTCAGTTTCTCACACTTCCATGTACATACGACATGATAATCAAATGCATTCTCTCTTATTAAGGAAACAAAGATACAAACATCATTTACAACTCTCTCACATCTATACAAGGACCTAGAGTGATAGGGACCAACTGAACTTAACTAATCTCATACTTAACTCATGTGGTAGATCTACTCTGATGCTTTGACCTTCTTCAAGTCCACTTGGTTTCCCTAAAAATTGTGAGTAGAGGGGTGAGCCTACTCGCTCAGTGAATGAGTACTTCAAAGAAACAGTCTAAAGCACTGATATAATTATAGATATACTTTTGAGCAACTGATATCAATTATAGCAGTAGTAAGATTTAAAGAGATTGATCATTTACAATCATAAATATAACATGATACGCTAGATATCAACAAGGGTAAATCAATATATGAGCATGCTTGATTAATTTCAATGAGAACTAAAAATTCAGAAACATACAAAGAATAATTTATGGGAAACTGTACTCAAATCATTCTTAGCCTTTCTTACTTATAAGAAACTCTTAAAATATATATGAACATATTTTAGCTTATGCCTTAATCATATGCAGTGTTCTCTACATATGAAGACTCATAGCGAACTACGATCTCACCGTACAAGACTTAGCTTAAAACCCAGGAAGCTAAGCCTAGAACTGAATCCGGGTTTGCTTGACTCGAACCGTCACATCTGACTAAGGTGGCTAAACAACTGGCCTTTAACTGGACCTCTCCTCTAGGATGAGTACATAGGCGGAGGGTCTGAGACGCTCTGTGGGCCTCATCTTAGTACACTCTGTGGGTACCTATGGGTTACCACCGAGATCTCCAGTTCATGCTGGGTAACCTATCTTCTCTTAGGAGACTTCCTCAAGGACTTCGTCTCCCCGTACGCTCTGTGGGTGCGTTCCGATCCCCATATACTGTTCGCTGCCAGGGTGGATCGTTTCCTCCCTACAGTGCAGACATCCGTAGGGAATCTACGGTGTTCAAGGCACCTATGTCTATTATTTTATTATTCTTGGAAAACTCTTACTATATTGTATCACTCTATTACTTATTCTTGACTCTGGTATCTCTATGGTACCGAGTCTATTCATCTGAAGTTTCTAATACAACATGTATATCCTTCTAAAATTGGCAGAGTAGTATATTTAAAACACCATAATATTCTGAGTAATCATCATACTATACATACATGCATACTAAAATTCTTAAATAAACAAAATACATGTCAACTTGGCACTTTATATACTAGAATCATGCAATTGAACTATTAAGCATCACCACATCTCATACTGAGAACATTGATATCACAATACTTAATTCATTGAACACTCTATCCTTAGGGTTTCATTTACCTCATTCACTTATCATATGGCTCTCATAAGGATTTCATATGACATAAACATTCACTGAATAAAGACTGCTTTCAACAAATCATATATAATCAATATATGTATGAAACCTTGGAACTAAGCTGAATTTAGGTTTCCATGCCATTCACTGAGATATCATGCATTAAGAATAAAATTGAATAAATAAAGTCTATCATGTCAAGAAAATCCCTTCAAATGGATTTCATGATATCTATTCGTAAATATCCAACTTTTCTCACATATAGGGTTTCACCCACTTTACTTAGATATCAAACAAACACTATTCACCTTAAAGAAATCCAATATAGCATCTGACATATATGTATTACACATTCAGATAAACAATCATTCATAACCAAGGAGATCCAGATAAACAAATTTCTCTATTTAATTATACAACAATTTCAGTCATAAACAAATTCCCTATATTTCAGTTTACTCTTATAACCTCTACGAATACTTAGGGAATTCTCATTAGGATGTATTTTATACATTTCTAATATTTTTTTTTTCATATGAAAATCATCCAAACAGAGGAAGAATCCATTTCATATCATTTTGTAACAACTTAGATCAAACAAACAATTCAGGGTTTGTAGTCACATACTAAGAAATTAAAGATTATGGATGATTTAACCAATTTTCGTGCAATATACTGTTTAAAGGAAGTTCCCACTCACCCTAAGGTGTGAAAACACCTTAAAAATGCAGCTCATCCCTGAAAATCTCGATCTCATATCAAGTCCCTAGCAATTCACCTGATTCTTCTTCCTTTCAACTCGGAAACCCTAAAAATGAGGGATTATGAAGAAAGAGTGAGAAAAGGGGAAGTTTTGACACCATTTCAGATCAAATAAGAAGAGGGATGGAATCTTGACATGTGAGAGAATATTCACCATAAAACTATATCCAAAGAGGCTAAACTTACACGATTTCATCATTCCTCGGACCGCAAAACCCTAGGTCAGCATCTCCATCACTTTCTCCTCTCAAACCCTAACTCTCTCTCTCTCTCTAGGATTTCGTTTCTCTAGATTGAATCAATAATTATGAGAGATTCTTGTGTGTTAGGTTGATCATATAGAGCAATTGAGCTGCTTGGGTCAATTGCACATTGACCCCTCACTATACTTTCTCTTATTTCAGCTAAATTTTCTGTCATAAAAATATTACTGCAATTTGTCTATTGATATGGTCTAAACGCATCCAAAAATTATGAAGATTGTACATGTTGTTTATGATTGAGTTTTAGATCTCCAGTTAAAATTTTAGATCATTTGGATTTTCCAATAAATAACTAAAAATAAAACACTACACTGCTGAAAAGTACTATGTCAACATTTTGGTCGAAGTATAGTTCAACCAAGAACCACATTCAAAGAACACTCAAATACTCTGAAATTTTTCTCCAATATGAATGAGTGAGTTATACATATCATATACAAAATTCAATTTAATACAATTTTTTTTGAAAATATGAAAAATCATTTACCACACTACTATCCTGATCAAATTCCATATTCATATACTATCAAAACCCTAATTTTTGCTGATTAGGATTTACATTTCCAAACCCTAATTCTTCAAACTAAAATCATAGTTAGAGTTTCTTCTTAGGTTTGAAACATCACAATTGATCTACTATCATTAATCAAGTCTAAACGATGTTTAATCTAATCAAGCATGTAATCATTCAGGTAAACCCTAATTTACCAATTAGGCACAAATGTGGTCATTACAATTCTCACCCCCTTAAAAGTTTCATCCCTAAAACATAAATATTCAAACAAAGTATATTCAAAGTTTATTTTAAGATTATGAAATCTTACATGTCATTACATTCTTGTATTTCATACTTGAATGCAGTTTTCAACATTAAATCCTTCATTTCTTTTCTAATCACAACATGTTTGAAATAGTTCTCAATGACAACAAACAAATTCTCTATGCCACAATCAATCATAGTAGAGAGAGAGAAACAACCATTTCAATATTTTCATACTCTTGAGGTGTTACCTCAACATTGATAATCTGATCCAAATATCTCAATTCATACGGCTCAATATGTACTATTGTTCCGTGTTACCTCTAAGTCACAAAATAGAGTTCACCATGTTGTTTTGAATTTTACTATTGTGCTACTCAAATAGAAAAATAACCTTGAGTTGGAAGACCAGATTCAACAAAAATTGTACAATACTACTCACGACATCCCCATTGCATCATGGATGCATAAGGTGAAGCATTACCATCACATTCCATATTATTCTCAAGTATGAACCCACACATAATTCAAGGTGTAACCATCAGGTTATAGCATACTAGGGTTTCAAAAATAGTAACAAAGTACTCCATGATTGTATTAGTCATTCAAGGACTATTCATACCCAATTACCATCACTTAGTTATATTAAAGCTAGGTATAACAAGCTATACCTCATTAGGGTTACATATCAATACAATGTGGTTATCATCCCTTCTATTCATATGAGTGAATAGGTAAGACTACCTTATTCAGGGTAACCCTTTATTTGTTCCATCATTATTCAACCCATATCACCATACCACAATTGTAAAATACTAAGATGGATTACTGATATGAATGACTACAACTATCAGACACCTTTAATTAACATATTGCTTGCACATGTACACTGAAATCATACATATAACCAATTTACATCCCTTAATATACCTTCAACAAATTATACTTTTAAAAATGAATTCACATATTACTAAAAGCCATTGTTTTCTCTTATCTCTCTCCTCATTCACAACTACTTACTTTTTGCTACTTATCCTTCTCATTTTAATCATGTAGATTAAACATTCCTAAAATTGAAACATATAAGGTACAAATAGATTATTCATCATTCTTTCTATCACTGCAATAATTTATCTCATATCACACTTCACTAATATTGTATTTCTCCTTTTGTTCAAAATGCACTTGTTACATTTCAAATTTATATCTTACTCTTTGCTCTGAATCATTTCCATATTGTTTATCTACCTTTCAAATTAGCTATCTTTAAACCCTGGATTACTATCAGTGCTAGTTTACTTCTCATAGTGCAAATCTCATGATCTTGTTTTATAGAGATGCTAGTATTCAAGGTCAAATCACTAGTAACATCCCTTGAACTACTACAACTCTAAACATTCTAGGGTTTAGTCCTTATCAGTAGCATGATGTTATTGTGATGTGACTTTTCTCCCTTAATTTGAAATTCAAACTTTGGATCTCACAAGTTTTACTAAAGTCTTCTTTATCTTATCGATTGAATTTCCTTTCTCTTACTTGGCCATTGAAATAGATTACTGTCACGACTACCACCAAACCGACAAACAAATTGTTACTAATTATGCGGAATAATCATAAGAAACAAATTAACAAAAATCACTAAAAATTAAAACCATTTTCTTTGCAAAGAGATCCATTTCTAGGAAAACTCTTTAAGGAAGAACCAAAACCTGATATTCACATTGATCATATATTGTACATACACTGTACCATTTTTTCTCGAGGATAACATATAACAGTTGCTTTCTCAAAACATATACTTAAAGCAACATCAAACCTTGAGGCATACAAGACAAAATCTCAGATTGTTCATGAAACCAACACATACTAAATCCAAGGACCTGAGAGTACATATACAACACATAGGACTTCTATCTACAAGACACGACAGACAGTACACTCAACCTGAGCTGTCCCTACTGTCCCTGTTGCTGTTGTTCTCTTTCTACAGTACAGTCTCATCCCCCCTCGTGCACGTCAAAAAAAATGTGGATCCCACGGGGTGAGACAATTGTCCCAGTGAGAGATATAACTCTCCGCCAACAATGTTATTATCACAGTTAAATAGTATTAATTTGAGCAGAGGATAAGTAGTTTAGAACATTCTCAATCTTTTAAAGCATTGCAACTATCTATGATAGAGCGGTAATTCATCTATTCACTTTATAAGGAATATGAAGAACATATATATATTATTTACCCATCATACTATATCAACATCTCAAGCTTATCCTGTGATACTCATTATCATGGTATGGCATTGACCGGCCTAAATCACGCGTCTGAAAAGTGGAGCGGATTTGAAGTAGTCGGACTTTTAAATTTATAACCCGAAACTTTCTAGGCCCCCGTAACTTTGTTTACGGGGTCGAAGTAGATATACGGGGTCGAACACAGGGACACGGGTGATAGTGTTGAGAACACAGAATCGATACGTTACACTCCGGTAAGGGCAAGGAGATGATAAAAGTTCCCCAAGGGAACAACAGGCTAAGATTGATAAAACAGAAGAAGTCTATCTCCAACTGGAGCTACAAGGAAAAATTAGGTTTTTAAGCATCTATCAGTTTTTAGGGTTTTCATGCAACAGAAACAAAGAGATAATACTATCGCTTTAGCAAGGAACGAAGGAGAAAACTTCGGTAAAACAAGCGGCAGCAGAAAACATCCTGTACCCCTCCTCTCGAAGCAGGTACCTCTAACTAAGCGTCAACACTCCTCTCGAGGTTGCTGGACTTAAGTTAGAGTGGAAAGGTTACTACGACAACTCCGATCCTGGGCACTCTCATACAAGCTAGAGTTCAGATGTTAAACATAGCAATCATCCAACAAAAGGGACCAAACATAAAGTAGTAGATAATTAAGGCTCTTCTATTTCCATTAACATAAAGGGTCTGATTACATTGCATAAGTAAAGAAAGTAAATGACTGAAATAATTAAAGATATATGCCGCCTTCTTGATTTAGAAGGGCGACAGGCAACAACAGATCCTCCAGCCTGATATCGGGCAGGAACCTTGCCCGATACGCCTGTGTCGGGCGACACGCTAATGACGGGCGGACGTATCGAGTACGGCGCCCTTGCCCGATACGATCGTGGCGGGCGGCACCCTCTCGAGTGACACGCCGCGACTGGCGATGCGTATCGGGGTTCGGTATCGTGTCGGGTCAGAGTGTTGCTTCTAGTATCAGGTACTCTTGTTGGCCGATATCGGCCTGCAGTGGTGCCCGAGATGACCCTAAGTGAACCATTCCCTCCCTCTCGGGATGGGAAAGTGCTCACCTAGAATCGCCCGACACACCTCTGAGGCACGATACACTAGCTCCTGAAGCTTTCCTAAGTTGGCTTTTGAGGGTTTTCCGACCCGTCCCATCGGAGTCCTGTAGATGCTATTTATAGGCATCGGTTGGGGGAAGTTATGGTGCTCCGGACGCCATGTGTTCTTCCTTCAGCTCCATTATTGCGGCTTCAGGGACGCCCAATATGTGTATCGCTTGGCACAAGGATGTCGGACTGTCAGTCCTCGTGACGAGTGGCGCCTGCCAGTGGATAGCCTGTATCGTGCGACACACTTCAGTTGTCGTGGTGAGCCCGGCTCCCTGTCGGGTAAGTGGCGTGTCGCTCGTTCGTTCCTTCTTGCGCGGCATCCTTGTATCGCGCGGTATGGTATCGCACACCCGTGTCGGGAAGCGAGCGTATCGGCCAGCCGGTTGGTAAGAAGGCCGATGTAGGTGGAACACGTTCGTGGGTCGGGATGGACATTTTTGCTGATAAATAAGTTAAAATTAGGGGAAAATTCTGCAAAATATGATAAAATTGAGTTAAGAGCGTAGCGTGGCCTATTTATTCAAAAACATGACAAAAAGGAGAGGAAAACAGTTTAAAAGGGTAGTTTTGATAACGAAATAAGGGCCAAAAACATCACAAAATTTGGTGTTATCAACTCCCCCAAACTTAGCATCTTGATTGTCCTCAATCAATCTTTAAACTTTGTTTTGTGATGCTTCTTCTTGACTGGTATAGTTTTCAGACCATGGGTTGAGCGAGCATTGAGATGTCTCACAGAGAATGCGGCCCGACCACGAACAACAAACTTTATTTTCTCCTACCTTATTTAAGTAAAAATTTTCTCTACAGCTTCAGCGAGACTTGGGTGCATGATTCGAAGTTAGCTTTCACACCAAACAGCTTTTGGGGGCAGAAAGTTGTGTGCTTGGGTAGGCTTAAGGCTTTTTGGATTTTTCTTCTTGTTTTCCATCAGTCCATCTAGGTACGGGTCCGTTAGCGGGCGAGTGGTCCTTGCAGTCCAAGCCAATTGGCTTTAGAGCAGTAATTTCACATCCTACATACCACTGCCCCGAATCTACCATGCCTAAAGATGGGTACTTTTGGAAAACAAGTGTGTGTGTATATATATATATATATATTCATTCTTTTCATTTGGCACAACTCTCATGTTTTTATTCACACTCATAAGGCTATTCTCTCTTTTTGGGATTTTGTTGGGTAAGGGAAAACAAGAGGAATTTTTGCTGTTTGGGCAGCTTTTTCCTTCTGCATACACGTCTCTTAGCTGTTGCGAGATTATTTTTCGAAATTTTTGGCGTGGAAAGTCATAGTCTTTTGTCATTTGAGGCTGCATTATCAGAAAGACATAACAAAACTTGTATCTCCTTAGGCACATAGAAAATAAACTGGCAAGAAGTCATATCAGGTTTTTTTTCTATATAGTGTCTTTATACATATGTGTGGAGACAAAATAAGCAAAATTTTTATGTGAGCATGTATATGTATATGTACACATGATATAGGAGAAGAACAAAAGGACAAAAATGGGCAGAGTTTGAGGAAAAAAAAGAAAAATTTTATACCTCCCTCACTGGTACATGGTACCCCCCAAACTTACTCCACACTCTGTCCCAGAGTTGTGAAGTAGATAAGGTAGGGTAATGTTAACACAGTGAGGGATTAACCGGTGAGCGCGCCTGCGCCAGATAGAAGCTTCCACACATATTCTCCTCGTTTGCTGTGGTAGTCGATGTGGTGGAGCTGGTCAGGCGTCTCTTCATTTGATATCCATTCCAAGTCGAAGATGCTGCAATCATTGGATAGAGGAATTTGTTGTGGACTGTGGTGGCAGAACTGAAGCTCGTGCCATTTGCTTGCTTCCGTCTCCAGGAATGGTTGTATCAATGCTGCCACCTCGTCGTAGTATTTTCGTACTAAGCGCTCGAGGGATGTCAACGCTGTTGACGTACACTGCACTGGATGATCTTTGTTGCTGTCCGAGCTGTTGTAGAAGATTCCTGCTCGTTGGCAAGTGTACATCGTCAGGAGCGTCCAGTGGTTGTAATGCAGGATGGGCAGGAAGATTGTGCGTGGAACCCCATGCTCCAACTCTTCCAGAAATGATTGCTTTGCTCCTGTTTCATCGGCGAGGTAGATGTCGTTGAACAACATTGGATGAGCTATGTATGCGTGTTCAAACTTTTTCTGTAGTGTCTGGATGCAGGAGACCGCCACAGATATCGCCAAACATTCTCCATCTTTTACCATGTCCCTTAAGTCATCAACTGGGACTATGACACTTCCTGCCTCGTAGATGACATCTGCCGGGGTAGAATCAGCTAACTTCAGAAGAATTTCATTAACCTGCTCCTGCGTGAGTGTAGAGCACGAGAAGTGGTCAAAATTGTTGATTAGTTCTTCTGATGTTCCAGGCGAAGCATGGTCTTCAAATCCGTGCACCTCCCGTAGGATCTCTAACTGTTTTCCTACCCCGTACATGTCTGTTTCCATCTCAGCTTCTTTCTCTGAAGTGCTGCTGGGTTGTGAAGATTCATCTTCTTGATCACTGTCCAACAACTTTTCAGGTACCCCCGCGTCTCGGAAATAGCGCATGTCTTTTATCAACAACAGTGCATATATGCTCATGAGATGGTAGAAGTTTCGGCCTTGGAGGTGCCTCATGTATCCAAATATGTTAAGCAGCTCCATGGTGCACAAGACGACGAAGGCACTATTTCTGCTTCCCTCTTCTGCTTGGACGAGGATGTCTCAGATAGAAAATAAGTTCCAAACGCCGTTGTGATGTTTGACTCCTTGCTTTATAGTTCGTAGAAGACGCAGCGGTAGAAGCCTCATGTGTTTGTCCTCCGGGCGACTAAAAATAAGCCCGGAGTGTGGCACCTCGTTGTTTCTGCAGCTCAGCAGCTGGACATCATGGTTCCTGAGGTCTGCCATGCAGAGGAACCATACATTGCGGTGCTTGTACGGGGCCAACACCATGTTCGTGTTATGCTTTTCGATGTGTTGCAGCATTTTGGCCACCGCAATGGAGTCTGGTACTCCCATCATCAGTCTTCTTGTTGGCTAAATGGACATCTATAAATCCCTTTGTTTTGATTATGACAAACATTTCATTCTTATTGATCTAACGAGCTACTTGAGTGTGCAGGATTAAGGTGGATGCCAAAGCAACTAGGGAAATCCATATGCTTACATGTTTATGTTTTCATGCAATGTAATCGCTTTGTAAAAACTTGTACAAATATATAATGTACAAGTACTTAGATTGCATGTAAATCAAGCGTTAGATCTTCCCTAGCTAAACACCACATTTAGATAAGTCATCCCCTTCAAATAGGATCACATATGCACACTCATACATACAATTAGTGCCTAAATTGAAACATTGAAACATGATCAATCTCGGTCGACAAACTCCTCGACCGAGACACTCTCGGTCGACAATCTTCTCGACCGAGAAAGATCCAAAGTAGCCGTTAGACACAACTGACAAGGTAGTTGACAGTTGGAGAAAGACGTTGCAAATCACTTGTTCCAGAGAGCCTGTCGGTCGACAAAAGTTCGACCGAGTAGGTGTCTCGGTCGACCATTCCTCGACCGAGATGGTCTCTGACAACAATTGCAGAATTAATTAATTAGCCGTTGTTAAAGCAACAAACTTGTACCTAACGGCTAGTTAAGCACTTAGAAACCCCTAGAAGTTGTCTAGAACGTCCTTAAGCATCCTTAGGCCATTCCTATAAATAGGACAAGTCATAGGACACTAAAATACACTTGTTACACTTGAGAACTCTTTGAGCATACTTTGAGCAATCTATTTGTGAGCAAATTGAGCATTGTGAACATTGGCTACTTCCTTCCTTAGCTCATAATTTGTGTCCTATAGGCTAGTATCTCCTACCCACTGCAATCACAAGTCCACATACTTGGTTAGGAGATCTATACGCTTGATCTAGGCAAATCAAGCCTTGGGCTACAAAGGATAAGTTGTAATTTCTTTTTTCCTTTCTTATTCTTTATTACCGTTTGTACTCTCCTTGCTACTCCTAGGTTGGAGGCTGCTGATTGGAGAGGGTGGAGATCTTCTTGGTGAAGAAGGTGACTTTGAGCTACTTCAGAAGGCTGGTGCAACGGGAGGTTACTTCTAGAGAGGAAGGCTACTTCAAGGGGGAGCTTGGAGTTACTTCAAGAAGGCTACCTCAAAGTTGGTGCACCTACTTCAAGTGAAGGCTGTTCAAAGGGTGTAGAGGAAAGTATTGTATTTTGTATAAATCCTTGAGAAGGTAATAAAATAAATATTTTCAAAATCCCGGTTGTGTAAGCAACCGGGTAGTGGACTGACAACTTTAGTATTTGCTAAAGTTGGAACCACTCTAAACACCTGTCTCCTTCTTCCAATTTTCAATTGTGGTTGTTTGAGTTCAATAAATTGTTAAAATTATTTAAAAACTCTATTCACCCCCCCTCTAGTGTTTTTCAATTGGTATCAGAGCAGGCTTCAAGGAACCCTAACAAGGTCTTGAAGAAATGGGGGATGGAGTGCTCAACAACCTTAACCTTGAAGGAACACTTGTTGCTAGGCCTCCAGCGTTCGATGGAACAAACTACCAATATTGGAAGAGAAGGATGCAGTTCTACTTCCAAGGCATCAATTGGGACTTATGGAGAATGGTATCAACCCCATATGAGCTCCCTCAAACTCAATTTGCAGAATGGGATGCAAATACGGTAAAGCTGGCCCAAATGAATGCAAAAGCTGTAAGCATTTTATATTGTTCTATTTCGGTAGGAGAATTTAATAGAATATCTAATTGTGACACAGCCTATGATATTTGGCATAGACTGTCCATAACCTATGAAGGTACAGTCCAAGTCAAAAATTCCAAAATTAGCATGTTTAAAAAAAAATTTGAACACTTTCGTATGGATCCTGATGAATCAATTAGTGAAATGTTTACAAAATTCTCTACTATTGTTAATGGTTTAAGTGCTCTAGGAAAACCTGTCCTTGAAGAAGATCATGTATCAAAGATCCTTCGTTCACTTCCTCCAAAATATAAGCCAAAGGTGACAGCCATTGAAGAAGCAAACGACCTCACTCGACTGAAAATGGAGCAACTTATTGGCAACTTAGAAGCTCATGAAGCAACCCTAGAAGAGGAAGAAAGAAGAGCACGTGAACTTCAACAAGGAAAGAAGAAGGATGTGGCTCTAAAAGCTTCAAAGGTCGTCATACAAGAAAGTGAGGAGTCAAGTGAAGAAGAAGGAGAAGAAGCCTTGATAGTCAATGGTAAGAAATACAAAAGATTTAAATCTAACAAAATTTCCAGTTCTTCTTCTACCCCTCCTAGGTGCTTTGAATGTGGGAAGAAATGGCACTTCAAAAATGAATGTCCTAAAGCAAAGAAAGGAAAGAAAAGCTCACAGAAGAAAAAGGGAGAAAAAGCCTATAAAGTTGCATGGGATGAGTCAAGTGACAGTGAAAGCGGAGAAGAAACTTGTAGAAGTAGCATTTCCCCTCCTTCTTAATAATGCTGGCCCTCATGAGGTACTTGAGGTCGATCAACTCGTCGCCCCTTATCCTCGAAAGACTGCACAGCTCCAGTGGGTACCCAAGCCCAGCCGCGATCAGGTTGACGATGCCACCCATGCAGTATTCCTTGGTGGCATCCTTTATTGGGTGCAGCCTGTTCAGCAAAAACCTCTCCAGGTTGATCACTCTGCCCTCCATCATGTACCACATGACGTGAGTTCTTCGGTGTAAATATTGCTGGACTCATTCTTGCTGAATAGCAGGCACACCACCAGCTTGTGCACTATTCTCCAGAAACATGAGTGCACCACCGCCACCTTGCTTCCCGGCTTGAACGATGACTCGCCGGTCAGCCTTTTTTAGAGCTCCACATGGTTGAACCCATCTCCTTCAGTGATTATCTCACCGTTATTTAGCAGCTTCTTCTCCTCCTCACTGGAAGAGAAGATCTCGTTGAGTAGCTTTTCGGAGATGACGTGCTCCGAGTTGTACAGCCGCCCTTGCAGTCTGTCTGCTCTGCCATATTCTTCAACGTCCTCAGTAGAATTTTTCACCCGGTGGAGAGACGACATGAACTCCCTCGTGAGTTCGGTGTAGGAGGTGGCGGAACGGATGAGGCAGATCTTCCTTAGTTCTGCCGTGGCTAGGACATTCTCCAGTCTTTAAAAAATCCCTAATTGAATGAAGGATGACTGGTGGCAGAATCTACTCGGCCTGTAAAGTTTAGTCGCCAATTCTGAGTACCGGCATCCATGCTCATCATCTCTTGGCACAAACCTTCCTGGTGTGTGATCCAGGGGTTCTGCCGCTGCAGTTGGAGTTGTGGTTGGAGCCGTCACTTCTCCCGTCCTTGTTCTCTTTTCACCTGTTGATGGCCCCACTGCCTCGGGATTCGGGCATTTCTGCCCGACCGTTGTTGCTTCAGCTGCGGCCTCAGTGTCGATTCTTCTGCCATGTTCATCAACTCGAACGGCGGTTTGCTTTGTACGGGCCATCTCTGTTATCATTAAACAAGTTCATTGATCAATTAATTGTGCCGACATTAGGTAGGCAGAACTAAAAGGTGATACCGGCATTTAAGAGAAAAGCTGAATGCATGATAAAATTCAGCCCGATACAAAAATTACCCAACACCACTGTATCGGGCGATATGAAGCTTTAAAAGATGTACGCTCGTGCCCGATACGAGATCTGGGTATCGTCCGTCAAAAGAACATCTTAGGCGATACATAATTGGTCGATATGGAGAAAACTGCGCGTTAGGCTCGTTGCCCGACATGGGTGTGTCAGGCGATACGGTCATGAGAAACAAAGTGCCCGATGGGGCCTTCCTGATAGAAAAGCAATGTGTCGCCCGACAATAAAACAAGAGAGGAGGCATAAGGATGGGAGACACGGTTATCGCCCGATATGGCGTATCGGGTAAGCGCGTGCTAAAGGCGTGTCGCGCGACACATGTGTCGGGCGATACAAGGAAATTAACCAAGGCCTTCAGCCCGATACGTTATCCCCGATATGAAGGTCATGTCGGGCAAGCCAGGACGATATGACTGTCGTGCTATACCTTTGCTGTTTGAAGCTACTTTGCGCGACACGAGAGCAAAAGCTAGCTGGATGACACACGCGTAAAGGGAGAAATTACTGCACGATACGGGTAGCTAAAAGAGTAAAAGTAGTACACCCACACGGTAAAACCTCCGTACTATATATAGCAACCCCAACTGGGGGTAAAATGGGTAAATCTGGGACGCGCGTCGGCTGTTGAGACAAGTTATCCCCGAGACGGGCAGTCCATCCGTCTAAACAAGGGTAGATACTCGTGTTGCCCGACACGGGTGCTTGCCGCCCGGGCATGCTATCCGACACGGCCTTTGCGATGCCCGAAATACCTTTGCCCGATATGAGCGCGTTCTGTGTGCCGGTTGAGTTGCTACCCGATACAAAGTCTTCAGAACAAAATCAAGATGAAAAACTTAAAAAAAAAGCGGGGAAAAAGCGGTTGATGAGTAAAACATCATTGGCCTAAGGTTAAGTTCTCGACCTCAGATAGTATTACTCATCCAGGTCCATAAAATAGAGCGGTGGCCCATAAAACAAAGGAGTCAGCACATGTGGCACATGCACTGACTCGGGCCTTATTACAGTCCAAATGTTCATAATGTTTATCTTGAAAGAAAGTAAATAACGCCCTATTATAGGAAAAATAAAAGCTCAGGCTGCCTTCCGAGGAGCGCTGTAGTTTGTGTCGCCAGCTCAACGGCTCCAGGTTGTTCACTTTTACCCTCCAGCATCATCCATATCTTGCAACTCGATCTCCGTCTTTCTTGATCACAACCCTGCCTTTTTGGCAGTTTCGGTGTTGGAAGGTATTTTGCCCGTGGGATTCTTTATCAATTCGGCCATCTGAGCTAATTGCTGATCAATTTGGCGTTGATGCGTCTGTATATCTGCCATCTGAACTTGCAGTGAGTTCAGAACCCCCGAATTTGAAAGCGCACTCTGCGCTAGCTGGTTATTAATTGTATCTTGTCTTTTTACAAAATCAAACAATTGTCCAACCATGTCTGATTGGTTTGAAACCTTGTCTTGTCCCTGCTCTTTGGCTTGACCTTGTCCTTGACTGGTGTTCGTCGCTTGGCGGCCTTGGTATTTACCTTGTCCTTGGAAATTTCCTTTGTTTGACAGGAAGGAGGTGTTTTTGGAGAATTGACTCTGTCCTCCCCTTTTCTCAAAAACTTGAGGTGGCTTGGAGGAGTTATGCAGCTAATGCGAGTTTTCAGCTGCATCTTTGTTTCCATAACTGAAACCAAGATGATCTGGCCTCTTGAAATTTAAAAAAGATACATTCTCAGTCGCTTCAGCCTCAGAGTCAGTTTCGCTTGATTCGTCAGGTCGGGTGTAGATACAGTTATCTACCCCGTGTCCACCCTCTCCACAGGTGACACACTTCATGACCTTTTCTACTTGCTTCTTTCCCTTCCCACCTGATTCTTTCAGTTGCTTTACATCAGTTGCTATCCTCTAGATTTGAGAGGTGATAGTCTCCAGAGCCTTGGATTCAAAAGAAGGTCCTTCACTAGCCTTCTTATCTTGTCCCCTATCAGATCTATCATAGTCAGTGCCGGCTTGCAGCTCAGCCATGTTCTTGATGATCTTCTCGGACCTGCTCGGCTTCTTCCCCAGAAAGTCACTTCCTGCTACTGCATTCAGTGAAACCCTTTCCTCAGGGGTTAGACCATTTTAAAAGGTAGTTATCAAGAAACCTTTCTTGTAGTTGTGATGAGGGCAGTCCCTCTGATATTCCTGATATCGCTCCCAGGCATCATGGAGATTCTCGCTTGGCTTTTGCATGAAAGATGTAATCCTTTGTCTGTTCCGGACAATCTTCTTAGTAGGATAGAACTTGTTCATGAAGGCATCTACCAGTGCACTCCATCCGTTCAGATCTTGGTGGGGCAGCCCCATATACCATGATAGAGCCTTATCTTCTAAAGAAAAGATGAAGCCCTTGCAATAGATTACCTCCTGGGGGACTCCCCATATCTTGATGGTGTCGCAGATGTTTTTGAAAGCATCTAAGTGGTGATAGAGATTATCATTCTTAGAACTCCCTCTAAAGCTTTTGTTTTGAATCATTGAGATGACTGATGGCTTGAGCTCGAAATTAATGGCGTTGAATCGCAGGATGATGACAGGGCATCTGGAATTGTTAGCCTTTGTGGAAGCTAACTCCCTTAGAGTCTTTTCTTCTGCATCTGAATCGTCACTGTCGCTGTCGCTGCCTCCCTGGTGCTGTTCTTGATTATTGTGATTTTTTCTGTGCCTCTGGTGATGACGAAGTCTATCATGGTGATGGTCGTCCTCGAACTGCTCCATTTATGGATCTTTTGGCTGATTATTGCCGTCATAGCGGTCGTTATCTTCAGGCGGGGGCGAGTGAGGTCTAGCTCTCCCTTGGCGTTCACCTTCTGAATGGGGTGGTTCAACACGAGGCGGCATGTTTGATGGTGTCGATGCTCTGTTGAGCAGAATGCCTTTCTTCTGAGTACCTGAATAGCGTGTAAAAATCAAGTTAGAAAATATGTTATTAATAACAGGAATTATTCATTTCAGGTTAAAAATAATAAAAAAAAGGAAAAAGAGAGTGCTATCAAGCTCATTTCTAAGCTTGAGGCACTGGAGTGTAGTTAGTGGATTCAGGTTCATCAACAGTACCGTTTTTCCTTGTCCCCGACAACGACGCCAAAAAGTTGACCGGCCTAAATCGCGCGTCCGAAAAGTGGAGCGGATTTGAAGTAGTCAGACTTTTAAATTTATAACCCGAAACCTTTTAGGCGCCCACAACTTTGTTTATGGGGTCGAAGTAGATATACAAGGTCGAACACAGGGACAAGGGTGGTAGTGTTGAGAACGCGGAATCGACATGTTACACTCCGATAAGGGCAAGGAGATGATAAAAGTTCCCCAAGGGAATAATAGGCTAAGATCGATAAAATAGAAGAAGTCTATCTCCAACTGGAGCTATGAGGAAAAATTAGGTTTTAAGCATTTATCAGTTTTTAGGGTTTTCGTGCAACGGAAACAAAGAGATAATACTATCGCTTTAGCAAGGAACGAAGGAGAAAACTTCGGTAAAACAAGCGGCAGCAGAAAACATCCTGTACCCCTCCTCTCGAAGCGGGTACCTCTAACTAAGTGTCAACACCCCTCTCGAGGTTTCTGGACTTAAGTTAGAGTGGAAAGGTTACTACGGAAACTCCGATCCTGGACACTCTCGTACTCCAGTATCGGACCAAACACTAGAGCCACAACACCTCTCTCAAGGTTGTTGCAACGGGAAAACATGATTCGGTAGCTAATCAAAATGCGATCCAAGCGTACAAGCTAGAGTTCAGATGTTAAACATAGCAATCATCCAACAAAAGGGACCAAACATAAAGAAGTAGATAATTAAGGCTCTTCTATTTCCATTAACATAAAGGGTCTGATTACGTTGCATAAGTAAAGAAAGTAAATGACTGAAATAAGTAAAGATATATGCCGCCTTCTTGATTTAGAAGGGCGACAGGCAGCAACAGATCCTCTAGACCGATACCGGGCAGGAACCTTTCCCGATACGCCCGTGTCGAGCGACACACTCTCTCGGGCGACACGCTCATGACGGGCGGATGTATCGAGCGCAGCGCCCTTGCCCGATACGATCATGGCGGGCGGCACCCTCTCGGGCGACACGCCGCGACTGGCGCTGCATATCGGGGTTCGGTATCGTGTTGGGTCAGAGTGTTGCTTCCAGTATCAGGTACTCTTGTTGGCCGATATCGGCCTGCAGTGGTGCCCGGGACGACCCTAAGTGAACCATTCCCTCCCTCTCGGGATGGGAAAGTGCTCACCTAGAATCGCCCGACACACCTCTGAGGCACGATACACTAGCTCCTAAAGCTTTCCAAAGTTGGCTTTTGAGGGTTTTCTGACCTGTCCCATCGGAGTCCTGTAGCTGCTATTTATAGGCAGCGGTTGGGGGAAGTTATGGTGCTCCGGACGCCACATGTTCTTCCTTCAGCTCCATTATTGCGGCTTCAGGGACGCCCGATATGTGTATCGCCCGACACAAGGATGTCGGGCTGTCAGTCATCGTGACGAGTGGTGCCTACCGGTGGGTAGCCTGTATAGCGCGACACGCTTCAGTTGTCATGGCGAGCCCAGCTCCCTGTCGGGTAAGTGGCGTGTCGGTCGTTCGTTCCTTCTTGCGCGACATCCTTGTGTCGCGCGATATGGTATCGCGCACCCGTGTCAGGCAGCGAGCGTATCGGCCGGCCGGTTGGTAAGAAGGCCGATGTAGGTGGAACACGTTCGTGGGCCGGGACGGGCCTTTTTGCTGATAAATAAGTTAAAATTCGGGGAAAATTCTACAAAATATGATAAAATTGAGTTAAGAGCGTAGCGTGGCCTGTTTATTCAAAAATATGACAAAAAGGATAGGAAAACAGTTTAAAAGGGCAGTTTTGATAACGAAATAAGGGCCAAAAACATCACAAAATTTGGTGTTATCAACTATCCATGAATTGTTCTCATTTTTATCTGTTGGCCTCAGCCAATCTACTAACTAGACGTTGAATTGTACCAGTCATGTGAATGTACATCATCATAATCTCTTCTAGGTATTAGCTTTACTAATCCTTTGATAACATCCATGTGTTGGGTTATTACCAACCCTGCGATAACAACCAGGCATTGGGTTATTACCAATCTTGTGATTAACAACCAGACATTGGGTTATTACCTATCCTGTGATTAACATCTAGGTATTGGACTCTACCAATCCTATGATTAACAACCAGTCATTGGGTTATTACCAATCTTGTGATTAACATCCATGTATTGGGTTATTACCAATCCTGTGATTAACAACCAGGTATTGGGTTATTACCAATCCTGTGATTAGCAACCAGGTATTGGGTTATTACCAATCCTATGATTAACAACCAGACATTGGGTTATTACCAATCCTATGATTAACAACCAGGTATTGGGTTATTAGCAATCTTGTGATTAACAACTAGGTATTGGGTTATTACCAATCATGTGATTAACAACTAGGTATTGGGTTATTACCAATCCTGTGATTAACAACCAGGTATTGGGTTATTACCAATCCTGTGATTAACAATCAGGTATTGGACTATTACCAATCCTGTGATTAACAACCAGGCATTGGGTTATTACCAATCCTGTGATTAACAGTCAGGTATTGGGTTATTACCAATCCTGTGATTAACAGCCAGGTATTGGACTCTACCAATCTTGTGATTAACAACTAGGCATTGGGCTCTACCAATCCTGTGATTAACAGCCAGGCATTGGGTTATTACCAATTCTGTGACTAACAACCAAGCATTAGACTCTACCAATCCTGTGCATCTATCACTGAATACCACATCACCATTAATAGGCATTATACCTTGGCCAAGCCATCATACTTATTCACATCCTTTATATAATACAAGTATTCCTCTTATCTCCTTTAAGCATATTCGAAACACTATAGCCCTTATTTGGCTATAAGCATAAAACATGTATGATTAAGATTTCATTATTATTATTGTATCCATTTATTGTTATTATTATGTTACTAAGTTTCTATTTCCTAGTTTATTTGAATATTATCATTTCTTACATGAGACTTTTATAAACATCTTATTACCTCTCACTAGGAAACAACTATTCTCATGGCTCACAAGGCCCATTAAACATCTTGTCACCTCTCACTAGGCAATAACTAATCACATGACTCACAAGGCCCATTAAATATCTTGTCACCTCTTACTAGGCAACAACTAATCACATGGCTCACAAGGCCCATTAAATATCTTATCACCTCTCACTAGGCAACAACTAATCACATGGATCACAAGGCCCATAAAATTGTATTATATGTAACATCTTAGCTCATACTTAGCTATGCTCATTATCTCATGCTACCAACATGGTTTCAATATGGTTAAGGTTTCCCCTTTATTAACCAACTATAATTTCAACTCTTATCATTACCCTTCATTAGGGTTGAGGCTTCTCTTATAAAACCATCTAGGGTTTTCAAGTACATTTATCAAGAATCAAACCCTAATTCAATCTCCACACATATTAGGAGTATCAATGTATGCTCATTTCATGATTATCACAGAAGTATGAGTTTCTCTATCATCCTTACTAGGATGTTGATTACTTCATACTTTATTGAGTTGGCTCAACCTTTCCTCCAAGGTTCATTAGCCTACTTAATCAATATTCATTAAACTCCATACCTCTTAATGTATGACTTAATATAAGACACTTCATGTGTTACTCCATCAAGTACATTGCATCTAAGGTGCTTTCCTTCATATGGGCTTTGAGGTGCTTCCACCATATCAGGTATGATGTGCGTGCTTGCTACCCATATCACTTTAGAGGTGTGTGTGTGTGCTTCACACCATATCGGGCAGAGAGATGTGTGCATGCTTCACACTATATCAGGCAAAGAGGTGTGTGTATGCTTCACACCATATCAGGCAGAGAGGTGTGTGTGTGCTTCACACCATATCGGGCAAAGAGGTGTGCGTATTCTTCACACCATATGGGACAGAGAGGTGTGTGTATGCTTCACACCATATCGGTCAGAGAGGTGTGTGTATGCTTCACACCATATCGAGCAAAGATGTGTGTGTGTGCTTCACACCACATCGGGAAAAGAGGTGTGTGTATGCTTCACACCATATCGGGAAAAGAGGTGTGTGTATGCTTCACACCATATCGGGTAGAGAGGTATGTGTATGCTTCACACCATATCAGACAGAGAGGTGTGTGTATGCTTCACACCATATTGGGAAGAGAGGTGTGTGTGTGCTTCACACCATATCGGGAAAAGAGGTGTGTGTGTGCTTCATACCATATCGGGCAAAGAGGTGTGTGTATTCTTCACACCATATCGGGCAAAGAGGTGTGTGTATGCTTCACACCATATCGGGCAAAGAGGTGTGTGTGTGCTTCACACCATATCGGGCAAAGAGGTGTGTGCTTAACCCAATATCATTTTTGAGGTGTATGCTTGACCTCATATCGTCCAAGAGGTGTATACTACCTTACCATATCATGCAAGAAAGCATAAACGCATATCCATATCGTTTTAGTGGAGTAGGTGCATCACCATATCAGGTTAGAGGTGCTTGCTTGTGTGCTTGAACCCGATACCACTTTATAAGGTGATACCATCATATTCAAGCTCTAGACCTTCATTCTACTTGTTCTAGTACAAGGATAAAAGGTCTAAGCAACTACTAGAACTCATAATTTCATCAACCATTTCAAAATATTTCTGAATTTAATGTAGTTCATTTAAGCATAGCAATTTATGTGATGAATAATAACATGGTTGAGTTCAAGTTATATAAACTGCCTTGTGATTAGCTTCAAAGCTCCAAGCTCCAAAGCTTCACATCCTAAGGTTGAAGAAGAACTTCTCCAAGGTCCAGGATCATTCACAACTCCTCCATAGACAAGGAATCACCAAGGATAAGCAATTGGTAAAGAAGAAAAGAAAGGAATATCATAACCCTAAAATCATGCTTCAATCCAAGGTTGAAGATGATCATGGCCTCACCTTAGGGTTAAGTATTGAGATCCTTCTTGCTCCTTAGTACCTTTCCACGATACCTCAACACCCTTGCACAATATTCCATCACTTTTGGCCGATATTCCCCTCACTTGTGATCAAAACACTTCACTATGGCCGATATCACCTCACTAGGCCGATATCACCCTACTTGGCCGATATGATCTTGCTATGGACGATACCCAAGGACCTATGCACGATATCACTTCACTACTGCATGATACAAGGACCCTATGCACGATATCTAAGATCAAGGAGGTGGTAGGATTCGAAAAAGTTCACTAAGGGGTGAAAGAAGGGGTATATATACTTGTTGTTCATGAAGAAGTGTGAAAATGAGGTGTCATCAATTTGAGCTACTAGGTGCTACATGTCCATGCATGGTTTACACGTGTAAATGCATGCATTAACATTTATCTTGACATGCAAAACACTTGAGGATAATCTAGGGATGAATTTTCATCCATTACCTATCCCTTTGAATAAAATATATCAACTAAAGCACCACTTTATTCACAACCCGATACAACTTTTCTAAGGAAGTTGTAAACCGATACACTTCACCTCCTTGAGGTGCTTTGCACGTCATGGACTTTTCCAAGAGTATAAAAACCGATATGAGGCTCCTCCTATGGCTCTTTGGCCGATAGGCACTCATATATAAGCTTTTCAACTTGATACAACTCAAGTTAAGGTTTCATATTCAACCATTTCTTGGTCATTTCATCACTAAGATTACCATCACTCATAATTGATTCAAACATGGTGTCTCCTTCTTTATATCTCCTCTAAATTATACATAGAGGAAATAGGAACATTCTAGAGGTGGTAATTTGCATATCAACCCTACATTTTGGGTAAATTATGATTTGTACCAAAATTGGTGCACAAGGTATTAACATTATTCAAACATGTTCAAACTTGGAATTTAGGATTTCCACAAGCCACCAATCAGCATCATTCTCTCTCTTATGATGATAAAACACTTAAGGCATGTTCAACATGTGACAATTTGCAATATAGCCCCTCACCTTGGGTAAATTGCACTTTGGTCCAAAACAAAGGAACATTGCTCAAACAACATTCAATCAGGACCAAAATTGGAACATAAGTGTGTCACATGATAACAAAACACCTTAGAGGATTATATTAAATTTATAAGCAACTTACTTAGCCAAAACAAACAGGGTTACCTCATAACCCAGGCCAAGGTCATTACAATTACATTCTCAATTACCCTACTAGGGTTTCATCATCATATTATGTGTCATTATTACATTCACTAGATGTCTCTACCATGGTGGTTATGCATCATATATGATTCATTTTCTTATCACTTCATTCCCACATTGCTCTAATTAAGGAAGATATGAAAGAGAAGATGATTTTGAGACTTAGAATTCTTATTTTCAAACATTCAATAATACATTTCTCATATGTAGGTTTAATTAATTATCAACAAGGATGACTAATTAGCACTTTCTTGAATCTCGCAACCTCTTTTTTTTATAATCTATATTACTCCATTATGTTTCAAACCCTTCTTTACTTTCCATAATACCCTTACCATATACTACTATTCCACATGTCATCTTTAACTTCTAATTTTCTCTTATGATCATGTTGCTTCTTTTATGTGTATGATCATATATACCATGTTGCATATATTTCCTTTTATCCTTCTACTAAGGTGAAGTTGAAATTCTAAATCAATAATATCTCTACTAGTATCACCTCATTTTTAATACATTACATATCCTTCATTTTAAATCAAACATCTCATGCATGGGTGAAACATAGTTTCTCTTTCAATCAAGTTTTTCCTTCCTGAATATAGTCTACCTTTGTATGACTTATTCATTTATTTAGCTACACTTTTGTTCTTCTTTTAGAAACTAGTTTGTTATTCTATAAAGACTCAGAATCCAAGGGTAGTAAGGATGAATGTATTAAACTTATTAATAAAGGTATACATTCCATGCTCTCAATTATATGATAACCCTCATTCCTTAATCAAGCTCATTATTTCCAACATTCCTCTTTGTTTCAACTAAGTTTCTTATCCTAGTTTTATGATTTACATGCTCATTTAGTTCTCTCCACTTTAACTCTTCTGAATACTCTTCACTTCTATGTACTTATTGTATACTTAGCTCTTTTCTTCTATATTCCTTTTTCTTTGGAGTACATAAAAACATTGTACTCGGTTATATAATCCATTCCTCATGATTGATTCTTACTATCTTGACCCCTTACATACTTTTCTCATATATTTTCTATATTTAATATTTAGAGTTCATATAATACTAATAATTAAACTTAATATGAACCTTATGTCGTGTTCCTTTATTCCCAATTAAGGGTTTCTCATATGAGGCCCCAAAGTTGGATCTCAGATATCAGTTCCAACTGATTCTTAGTTATCCCAGTCTTTCCCTTATACTTCAAAATCTTAGAGTATATACATTTATACTAGAATTTGGATCTAATCTATCCAAAATTTACTCTTTTTATGTTACTAATAGGAGTCATTAGATCCCAGTAATGCATCCTGCCAGCCGGACTAGGCCGAACCTGTAGTCCTGAAGCCAAGAGCTACTCACGATTACTCAACTCCTATTCATCTCAAATGTGTGGAAGAAAACTTACCCACTTAGGAAAACTCATTCAAAGATCATTTCTAGTCTACTTAATACAAGAATGTAATCAATAAAAGCTACAACTGCACAGTGTACAACAAATCTTAAAGACCCATATATATTTCAAAATACTAAATATTTAAATTCAAACATATAAGAGCTTTTCTGTTCATCTCCAATAAAACAACAATATGAAATGAAAGTTCTATCTCATATTATATTTATGCTCTTAATTCATGTTACTTATCTTGTTTCTAATCCTAATATTTCTAGGGTTCCTATCTAGACCATCCTTCCACTGTATACCTGGCCATGGTATACATGAAAGAATAGACAAAGTAGCTTGATACTGGTTGATCCAAGTACTCAGATACCGGGCCAGGATATCCAAATAGTCAAATCCCCAGAGCTAACATCATAACATCCCCTATATGCCACACTTATGACTCTAACTTACTAACTTAATGGTCCTTGACAACTCAGCCTAAGCACTGATACCAAGTTGTTACACCCTGATCTCACAATTACCATTAATCATGCGATTAGGGCATAAATTGAGGATTTAACGTTATACAAAGATCACCCTTAACTTTTGCTTCTTTTTCAAACTCTTTTTTTTCACATTGAACCACATAAACTAACTTTACAAGGGAATCTAAACCTTGATTACTCTAATATGATCTCAACATTAATGATACTTATCCATACATTCATTATGTTTCTCACACTTCCATGTACATACGACATGATAATCAAATGAATTCTATCTTATTAAGGAAACAAAGATACAAACATCATTTACAACTCTCTCACATCTATACAAGGACCTAGAGTGACAGGGACCAACTGAACTTAACTAATCTCATACTTAACTCAAGTGGTAGATCTACTCTAATGCTTTGACCTTCTTCAAGTCCACTTGGTTTCCCTAAAAATTGTGAGTAGAGGGGTCAGCCTACTCGCTCAGTGAATGAGTACTTCAAAGAAATAGTCTAAATCATTGATATAATTACAAATATACTTTTGAGCAACTGATTGTTACAACCCCAGTTTTGGGTTCATTTGGTGGGAAATGTGATTTCTCATATTAAAGATATTTGAACAAATAAAGATATGATTTGTTTTGAATAAATGGATTTCGTTTACAATAGCCTTGATGATTGTTTTGTGGGCTTTATTGGCTATTGGGCCCAATAACGAGGAAGAAACAAAAGGAACTCCATTATTAATAAGAAATGGAGCAAATAAAAATGTAGAAACCTCTAGAAGGCAGAAATATATAATCCAAAGGTGGATTTCGTGCCTCTTGGGTTCCTTGGGTTCCAAGGAGTCCAAATTTGCAAAAAGAAAGCAATAAGGAAAGAAAAGATCAATGAAACATTTCTTTATTAAGAAAGAAATTGAAAACAATGATAAAATGTGGAAAACAAGTGGAAAGAGGTATAATTAAGTTATCCTTGGTGGATTTTCGTATTCCAAGGATTTCTAATGTTAAAAGGAATGCCATTAAGGAAAATAAAGAGAAAGATAAAGAGAAATCCTCAAAGAGAGATATTTTATTAAGAAATAAACAAGGTAATGAGAAAATAATAGAAATAGATGCATCTAGAAGGATAATAAGTATCCTTAAAAAGGAATTTCGAAATATTTGAGTTTCTTGGGATCCAAGGAGTCCCAATGAAGAAAAAGAAAGAGGAAATACCAATAATAGAAAATAAGAATATAATGTGAATACATTATTAATGGATGATGTGGTATTGTTAAAAAGGAAGTAATTTCTATTAAAAGAAAATAGAAATTTCGTGCCAATGGATTAAAAGGCAAGAATAATGAGAATAAGGGAGAGGATTTTCATATTCCCAAATATCCAAATAATAGAGAATATCAAAAGATAAGGAAGAGAGAGAAGATTTCTTCACGATGAAGGAATATGGTTCCTTTTTGGAAAAGGACTTATGTGCTTTGTGGGCAAGCATGTTAGGGTGTGGATACTCTCCCCTATATAAAGGGTAGAGCCTCTGGTCTAGCCCAAGGTGATTCCACATGTTTCTCTCCCCTCCTCCTCCTCCTCCTTCTTCTTTTCAGGTAAACCCTAATCAAGGGGGGTAGTCCAACCCCTGGGGCAATGAGGAGCCACATGCTGGAGTTAGAAGGAACCACGATGCTCCCACAACGCCACATAGGAGCACATCCATTTCCCCGTGCTCTGAAACTCATGCAACAACCATTGTTTTGTTGCAGGTCAGCCACAAGTTGTGGAACCAAGCAGGCCCAAAACTGTCACTCTACCCACGAAGCAGAGGCACCCGGAGGTGCGTGGAGGTACGACAAAGGCAGGGGTAACCTCCCCGACAGCCGTCGAGGTTAGGGATGGAGTAGGAGAGCCGTGCCTAGGGCTGTAGGTCGACGACAGGTAGGGATCGCAAGGTTGAAGAAGTTGGATGCCAATTGGACCTTTTTACCCTCCACGTGCTAAAGAGACAGCCACTCAAGTGGGGGGGAGAAACCGTCATTCAATTATAATCTCGTCGAGCGCTTTCCATGGTAAAGGAGGTGACGTGGCATCCTCTAATTGGTCAAGTAAGTGGAATAATACAAAAATCATTTCTTTTTATCTATAACTCTGATGGTAGAAAATAATATATGCTTTTTGCTCAGAAAAATGAGAGGAATCCAATAAAAATATATTTAGAAGCTAATTCCTTTTTCTATTCGAAAACTAGTGTAAGTAATCAACTTTAATGAATTAAAGACTAAGAAACCCTAATTGGAGATGACTAATGTGTTTAGTAGGGTTTAATGGATGATTAAAGTTGATATTAACCTGTTAATTGTAAAAAAGTACATTAAACACAAAAAGGATGAACTTTGCACATAATTTAGAGTTTCATGTGCATAAACATGCTTTAATGGGCCTTGAAACCCTAATAATGGTAATTATGACTCTTAATAGCTTTAATTGTTCAAAATCATGATTAAAGTCGACATATGATAATTCTAAGCTATTTTGAGTATAAAAGTTTCTAATTGTGAATAAATACCCTTAATGTAATAATTAGGGTTTTCTAATGAATAAAAAGGTAGAATTAATGACGAATAGAGTTCATATGTGATTTAGATTATAATGAACTATGAATTGATGATAAATGTGCATAATAATATTGTCATGGACTAAAAGGATAAAAATGGTAGATTTAATGTAAAAGAAGCTTAATGGACTTAATCGATGTTTAATTGTGCCTTAATATGAAATTAGGGTTATATGTTGCTAAAAGGTAACCTTACTATGTTTCGTGAAGAATAGACGAGATAAATAGGGTTTGTGAGTAATTGTATTAAATTAGGGTTTAAAATAGTAAAAGGTTAAGGAAAACCCTAATTGCAATGGAAACCCTAAAAGTGGGCTAGAAACCCTAGGAAGCGAGCTAAGTTTAATAGATCTTGATGACATGAGTAATAAAAGGGAATTGCATGATTATTTCAAGATCTTGTTATGTGTGCTTGCTTGCTTGGATTTCTTACTTGCATGGATTATTCTGTCTCAAATCAGCCTGACACGTATGTGGTTACACTTATGAATAATCACTTTAGATTCACAGCGATTTCTGAACATTTTTATCGGTTGCTTGAAATAACTGTTGGACGCCTTTTATTTCATGCAACTATAGAGTGATTGTGACTATCACTATAAAGGTATATATATAACTGGCTTAGATCTGGATCCTCCTCTGTGGCTTTGCAAATGCTAAAAAGGGGTAACCTAGAGCAAGGTCTAGGTTATCATGAGTTAGAAATTGGGCTACCCACGGGTAGTGCCATGAGACTCTTAGCATACCATGAGTTAAGGAGTGGGATACCTACGGGTAGTGCCATGTGACTCAACCCTAGAAACTGATTCACCTAGTAGGTGGGATCATGAGGGGTTTATTGGGGATCTACCATAAGGAAAGTAGCATCCAGGTCCACTGTAGGGTCAACACAGAGGATAGGATGTGTGGATCACGCAGTTATATTTAAAACATAAAGTTGGTTGTTAAACTGTAATTGACTACAATATGTTGGTATTAATTACATGATTATTGTTTCCCCCACATACCAACTTTATGCTGACTGACATTTTGTTTGTCGGTGTTTTAGGTACAATGAAAAGAACAAACAGTAAAGTGGCACATGTGTAATTTAATATGAATTAAGGTGCGGGGAGGAATAGTTGGAATAGAATTCATACATGGATAGAAGTTTAGAAATCCAAGTTTTCAAAAGGTATGCAAAGTTTTATTTTACAACTTTTCAGTTTAGTTAGTAGAATTTGATACTTATTATTGATTATTTGTCGAACCTTTGATCTGAAAATTGGGATAATGGCTCTGACCTCTTGGTCTCCCTTAATTGGGGGTTACTGGGAGGTGGGGTCGTTACATTTAGTATCAAAGCCTAGGTTCCTCATTTAATCTATAATAATTATTAAAATTTACAAACTCTATAGAACCCAAGGGAGTTATTAGAGGATTTTCTGAAAGGCAGAGGTGTCTAGAAAAGGATCACGCTCGGGGGCTGGCAAGATTTTCCTCCGCACCGCTAGTTGGAATACGAGGACTCCTGGATCTGTATGACTGCTTGGCCAAAGTCTCAGGATTTGACTCGAAATAAGATACCTTTAGGACTCTCTCCTCTTGTTCATCCCCTCTCAACTCAAATGCTGTTAAGGATTATAAGGATTAGGGTTTTCTCTCTTTTCCTCACCCTCTTGAGGTATGGGTAAGATTGATAAGGTTTAAGGAATCCTCCACCAAATTAATAAAAAGCATGTAATTAAGATGTCATGGACATAAGCTTAATAGATTAAGCATAAAAGGATAGATACATGCTTAGGTCGCATGACATAAGTTGTCATGCCCTCAGGAGAGACATGAGGCTAGACCTTCTTGCCATGAGGATAAGTAAAGAGAGTTAGTCTTAGAGGTAGAGATCTCCATTACAAGTAGGGACATGGCACATACTATGAGGATGATGTTAACCCTAACCCTAAGTGAAGGTTAGAGAGAAAGATGACATGATGAGTTAGATGGACATGCCTTGGATGCCATATGAGCCGTGAGAGGTTGGATGACTGAGTACCTTTGAAGACCCAACCCTGGAAAGGCTCATGCATGCTAGAGTTAAGGATAGCTCCTTCATTGATGAGGTTAGAGAAGAACCTATGGAACCCCATGAGCTTATATGAGTATGGCATAGTAGGCACTCAGAATACCTAAGTAGTGCAAGTAGTAGGTTGAAACCCTACCCAAGGGAGTATGTTGAATAGCTTATGAGATGAGCATGAAGGGTTATGGATAACCTTGAACAAATATAAGCTTGAACATAGGTATCACCCTTGTAGGGGTATGCTTGTGAGCTCGATCCACCTTCATGAAGAGAGGATCTCTAGTAGTGAGGTTGGTTGTGGAGTTAGCTCTAGAGAGAGAAAGAAGGACCCAAGCAAAAAGGTTGGAAGCCTAGACTCTAGGAAAAGTGGGGAGTTGAGGATGATGTAACCTAAGTTGATGATAGTGGTTTCCCATGCTTGATCCCCAGAGGCTATTGATGTCCTGGTTGCCATGAGAGGAACCAAACCCTAGAGAGAGGATGAGTCTGCTGGTACCTATGTACCTATGATATAGATGAGAAGAAGAGTTCTTTAGACCTGGAGAGGTTTAGTAACAGGTTGTGGGGTCTTGTACCTTGTTGTTTGTCCTTGAGGAGGACCCAACTCTGAAGTGTTGCTCGAGTAGAAGGATGACAGGAAGTGCCTGTCATAACTTGTACCTATTTGGTTGAGGTTAAGAGGTTGAGCAGACAGTTGGACATCAAAGAAATGAACCTAGGGTTCTTAGGTATAAGAGGGGTAGTGATGTACCTGATGCTCATGATGAGATTTGAGTTTCTATAGATTCGAGCATGGTACTCCTCATGTCTAGAGGAAAGGGAAACCCCTTAAGTTTAAGGCATGTTTGATGAATCCCTCATAGCTAAGTGGTTGACATGGGGAGGTATGATCGTGATCCAGTGTTGAGGAAAGAGAACAAGTAGGACCTAGTATGGTTTAGTAGGTGGTCTTCTTGTGCCTTAGTAGCTGCTGGGTTAAGAATGCTCAGGTGTATATAAACCATAAGGGTGATTGTGACCTTTGTTGTCAAGAGTTGTAGTTTCCTCCCATGCTGGGAGAGGAACCCTTTGGTAGGGTGTGTACCACTTTGGTGGGTTTTGAGGAAACCTAAAGAGGTCTCATAGGATCTTGAGAAGCTAAGTGAGAAGTACATGGTATGAGAATGAACATGTACACCCATAGATAACCATCTCTAAGTGCATTTGGATGTGTTACCATGGAGGTAACCGGTATGGGGCCTGACCAAGGTAGACAGGTTGCCATGAACCCTATGAAAGGATGGAAGCATCCCATGAATGCAAAGAGAGAGATGATGAAGTCTTGGGTAAGGTTCTAAGCTGGACATGTACTATAATAGAATCCTAAGTTTATCCTAGGGTCAGGTAGGGATAAGACCGATGGAAGTAGGAGTTACCTAATTCCCTAGTTGCACATGACCATAGGGTCAGGAGGTAACAACTATCATTGTCTGAGGGCCATGGGTTAGGAGATTGATCACCTTCATGAACTAATGGGACCCAAAGGGCAGATGAGTAGGGCACTATCTGGATGCATAAGGGAAGAGGGATGACCCCAAAAGTGCCGGCACCCTATAGACCTAGAGGAGATGACTAAGGAATGTGTGTGGATCCAAGTAGGTTCGAAACCAGTTTTCCATGGAAGTAACTTTGATATCGAGAATGATGTTGAGACATAAGATGCACATTTCAACTAAGATTTAAAGGTGTACTGGCAAGGTGGGATGTACCATCTCTACTCTTGGAACAGGAAGAACTATGTATTTGGACTGTAGCCAAACACTTATTTCCTCTTGTTATGGGAGTGAGAGATAGGACAATACACATGCCATACACCAAGGATAAAAGGTGATGCGAGTTGGAACATTGTCATGAGGTATGAGGATATGAATGATAACATACCCTTGTGGAGTGAATGATACATGGATGGTTTACATCCTATGAGGATGTTTTATCATGAGATATGAGTCATACAAGGTTGAGTTTGAAAAATTAAGAGGACAAGCTCAGAGTTTTCTTGATGAAGATGGACCTAGAGTTGAGATGAGATAATAAGTGGAATACACAGAGGTGTAAGTCTTCAACATTACCTAACACCTAAGGAGGAGAAGTGGTAATAGATGCTCTGGATGAGATGCAACTGCCTAGTTTAAATGGAGACTAGAAGAGGTTGTTAGGTTAACCTTCAGTTGGAAAAGAGATAAGTTTGGCTACACTCAGATGTAACAATAACGGTTGATCAAGTTAATGGTTGTTTGGTTAGCCAGCTTAGTCCTTGATGCAATGAAAGGATGGTAGTAGAACCTTAGATGCACTTCTCTGAAAGGAAGGTGATGAAACCCCGACTAGAGTGGTTTAGGGTTTCTGAGGAATCGATCTTGAGGAATCATGACATACAGGAGATCATGATTACCATATACCATGGTACTACCAAGATAATAAGTGACAATAGTACTTTGGATGCTTAAGACAAAGTTGCATGTAGCATATGGACATGCAAGCCAGGAGGTGAAGGACGAACACCAGTAACCCAGTATATCGATATGGAGTATAAAAGAGTCCCTAAGAGAGAGAATGGGAGTTCATCACTATGAATGTTGTGGTAAGTCTCCCATAGACTAAGGAGGGTCAAGATGCAATATGGGTTATGGTAGATCGCCTTAACTATATGACATGAGAGTACTGTCAAGGGACATATCCGGTTGAACTACATATGAGAGAGATGGTTCAACTACACCATGATGTGAGTTTAAAAGTTCTTGAGTATGACCTAAAGGTTCACTTCCATAAGGTGGAAGTAGGTACATGAAGAACTCGATGTTAGTACCGCTTATCACCCCTAACTTATGGTTAGTATGGTCCAGACTAAAGGGTCTGATGAGAGCATGTGTGCTCGTTCAGGGTGATACACGGAGACAGTTCTTGTCTTTAGTAAGATGTGATGATAACCACCATAGCTAGTACCGGGATGTAAAGAAGCTATGCAAGGGAGGTTGCGTTGGTCACCACTTCATTAAGATGATGTTGGTGAAGGGACCTCGCGAAGGTCAAGAAAGGACCACAGTGTGTGCAGATGAAGTCGCTTTGATCATGCAATGGCTAAAAGGAGCCCAGAGACGACATGAGTTGTAAGCTGATGCAAGGTAGACTGACATGCAGTTCACTGTGGGGGAATATGTGACATGAAAATCTGACCCCTCTAAGTTATAGCTAAGAGAGCTGAGTTCCCCATGCATGGGTTCTTTTGACATGGTTTGGTGGAGAAGGTTAAGTTTTCCCTTACCCCTTAGGATAATGTGATATGTGATGAGTTTTAGGTGTCCAATTTAGAGCACTATGTGAGGTACCCGGACCATGTGCGGAGCACTGAACCTAGTGAGTCCCAAGGGAGGCTGAAATGACTTGAGTCACCTTGAGGTTTATAGATGCCAAGGTGAAAGAACTCAGGGGAAAGAATATGTGATGATAAAGGTTCTCAGGAAGTGCCATGGATAAGGTAAAGCCACATAGGGGCCAATGATGGACATGGAAAAGTCTTATCCTGAATTGTTTGTTTGCTTGATGGAATTTTGAGGGAAAAATTCCTATAAGAGGGGAAGGATGTTACAACCCCAGTTTTGGGTTCATTTGGGTGGAAATGTGATTTCTCATATTAAAGATATTTGAACAAATAAATATATGATTTGTTTTGAATAAATGGATTTCGTTTACAATAGCCTTGATGATTGTTTTGTGGGCTTTATTGGCTATTGGGCCCAATAACGAGGAAGAGACAAAAGGAACTCCATTATTAATAAGAAATGGAGCAAATAAAAATGTAGAAACCTCTAGAAGGCAGAAATATATAATCCAAAGGTGGATTTCGTGCCTCTTGGGTTCCTTGGGTTCCAAGGAGTCCAAATTTGCAAAAAGAAAGCAATAAGAAAAGAAAAGATCAATTAAATATTTCTTTATTAAGAAAGAAATTGAAAACAATGATAAAATGTAGAAAATAAGTGGAAAGAGGTATAATTAAGTTATCCTTGGTGGATTTTCATATTCCAAGGATTTATAATGTTAAAAGGAATGCCATTGAGGAAAATAAAGAGAAGGATAAAGAGAAATCCTCAAAAAGAGATATTTTATTAAGAAATAAACAAGGTAATGAGAAAATAATAGAAATAGATGCATCTAGAAGGATAATAAGTATCCTTAAAAAGGAATTTCGAAATATTTGAGTTTCTTGGGATCCAAGGAGTCCCAATGAAGAAAACGAAAGAGGAAATATCAATAATAGAAAATAAGAATATAGTGTGAATACATTATTAATGGATTATGTGGTATTGTTAAAAAGGAAGTAATTTCTATTAAAAGAAAATAGAAATTTCATTCCAGTGGATTAAAAGGCAAGAATAATGAGAATAAGGGAGAGGATTTTCATATTCCTAAATATACAAATAATAGAGAATATCAAAAGATATGGAAGATAGTGAACATTTCTTCACGATGAAGGAATATGGTTCCTTTTTGGAAAAGGACTTGTGTGCTTTGTGAGCAAGCTTGTTAGGGCATGGATACTCTCCCCTATATAAAGGGTACAACCTCTGGTCTAGCCCAAGGTAATTCCACACGTTTCTCTCCCCTCCTCCTCCTCCTTCTTCTTTTCGGTAAACCCTAATCAAGGGGGGTAGTGCAACCCCTGGGGCAATGAGGAGCCACATGATGGAGTTAGAAGGAACCACGATGCTCCCACGATGCCACATAGGAACACATCTGTTTCCCCATGCTCTGAAACTTGCGCAACAACCACTGTTTGGCTGCAAGTCAGCCACAAGTTGCAAAACCAAGCATGCCCAAAACTGTCACTCTGCCCACAAACCAGAGGCACCCAAGGTGCGTGGAGGTACGATAGAGGCAGGGGTAACCTCCCCGACAGCCGTCGAGGTCAGGGATGGAGCAGGAGAGCCGTGCCTAGGGCTGTAGGTCGGCAGCAGGTAGGGATCACAAGGTTGAAGAAGCTGGATGCCCATTGGAACTTTTTACCCTCCGTGTGCTAAAGAGCTAGCCACTCAAGTGGGGGGCAAAACCATCATTCAATTATAATCTCATCGAGTGCTTTGCATGGTAAAGGAGGCGACATGGCATCCTCTAATTGGTCAAGTAAGTGGAATAATACAAAAATCATATCTTTTTATCCGTAACTCCGATGGTAGCAAATAATATATGTTTTTTGCTCAGAAAAATGAGAGGAATCCAATAAAAATATATTTAGAAGCTAATTCCTATTTCTATTCGAAAACTAGTGTAAGTAATCAACTTTAATGAATTAAAGACTAAGAAACCCTAATTGGAGATGACTAATGTGTTTAGTAGGGTTTAATGGATGATTAAAGTTGATATTAACCTGTTAATTGCAGAAAAGTACATTAAACACAAAAAGGATGAACTTTGAACGTAATTTAGAGTTTCATGTGCATAAATATGCTTTAATGGGCCTTGAAACCCTAATAATGGTAATTATGACTCTTAATAGCTTTAATTGTTCAAAATCATGATTAAAGTCGACATATGATAATTCTAAGCTATTTCAACTATAAAAGTTTCTAATTGTGAATAAATACCCTTAATGTAATAATTAGGGTTTTCTAATGAATAAAAATGTAGAATTAATGATGAATAGAGTTCATATGTGATTTAGATTATAATGAACTATGAATTGATGATAAATTAGCATAATAATCTTGTCATGGACTAAACGGATAAAAATGGTAGCTTTAATGTAAAAGAAGCTTAATGGACTTAATCGATGTTTAATTGTGTCTTAATACGAAATTAGGGTTATATGTTGCTAAAAGGTAACCTTACTATCTTTCGTGAAGAATAGACGAGATAAATAGGGTTTGTGAGTAATTGTATTAAATTAGGGTTTAAAATAGTAAAAGGTTAAGGAAAACTCTAATTGCAATGGAAACCCTAAAAGTGGGCTAGAAACCCTAGGAAGTGAGCTAAGTTTAATAGATCTTGATGACATGAGTAATAAAAGGGAATTGCATGATTATTTCAGGATCTTGTTATGTGTGCTTTCTTGCTTGGATTTCTTACTTGCATGGATTATTCTGTCTCAAATCAGCCTGACAGTTATGTGGTTACGCTTATGAATAATCACTTTAGATTTACGATGATTTCTGAACATTTTTATCGGTTGCTTGAAATAACTGTTGGATGCCTTTTATTTCATGCAACTATAGAGTGACTATGACTATCACTATAAAGGTATATATATAACTGGATTAGATCCAGATCCTCCTCTGTGGCTTTGCAAATGCTAAAAAGGGGTAACCTAGAGCAAGGTCTAGGTTATCATGAGTTAGAAATTGGGCTACCCACGGGTAGTGCCATGAGACTCTTAGCATACCATGAGTTAAGGAGTGGGATACCTACGGGTAGTGCCATGTGACTCAATCCTAGAAACTGATTCACCTGTTAGGTGGGATCATGAGGGGTTTATTGGGGATCTACCGTAAGGAAGGTAGCATCCATGTCCACTACAGGGACAACACGGAGGATAGGATATGTGTGGATCACATAGTTATATTTAAAACATAAAGTTGGTTGTTAAACTATACTTAACTACAATATGTTGTTATTAATTGCATGATTATTGCTTCCCCCACATACCAGCTTTATGCTGACCGACATTTTGTTTGTCAGCGTTTTTGGTACAATGAAAAGAACAAACAGTAAAGTGGCAAATGTGTAGTTTAATTTGAATTAAGGTGCGAGGAGGAATAGTTGGAATATAATTCATACATGGATAGAAGTTTAGAAATTCAAGTTTTCAAAAGGTATGCAAAGTTTTATTTTATCACAACTTTTCAGTTTAGTTAGTAGAATTTGATAATTATTATTGATTATTTGTCGAACCTTTGATCTGAAAATTGGGATAATGGCTATGACCTCTTGGTCTCCCTTAATTGGGGGTTACTGGGAGGTGGGGTCGTTACAGATATCAATTATAGCAGCAGTAAGCTTTAAAGTGATTGATCATTTACAATCATAAATATGGCAGGATACTCTAGATATCAACAAGGGTAAATCAATATATGAGCATGCTTGATTAATTTCAAAGAGAACTAAAAATTTAGAAAGATACAAAGAATAATTGCTCGGAAACTGTACTCAAATCTTTCTTAGCCTTTCTTACTTATAAGAAACTCTTAAAACATATATGAACATATTTTAGCTTATGCCCTGATCATATGCAGTGTACTCTACATATGAAGACTCATAACAAACTACAATATCAACGTACAAGACTTAGCTTAAAACTCAGGAAGCTAAGCCTAGAATGGAATCCAGGTCTGCTTGACTCGAACCGTCATGTCTGACTAAGGTGGCTAGACAGCTGGATTTTAAATGGACCTCTCCTCTAGGCTGAGTACACACATGGAGGGTCTGAGACGCTCTGTGGGCCTCATCTTGGTACGCTCTGTGGGTACCTCTGGGTTACCACCGGGATCTCTGGTTCATGTTGGGTAATCTATCTTCTCTTAGGAGACTTCCTTAAGGGCTTCATCTCCCCACACACTCTGTGGGTGCGTTTCGATCCCTATATACTGGTCGCTGCTAGGGTGGATCGTTTCCTCCCTACAGTGTAGACATCCGTAGGGAATCTACATTGTTCAGGGCACCTATGTCTATTATTTTATTATTCTTGGAAAGCTCTTACTATATTCTATCTCTCTATTACTTATTCTTGACTCTGGTATCTCTATGGTACCAAGTCTATTCATCTGAATCTTATAATACAATATGTATATCCTTCTAAACTTGGCAGAGTAGTATATTCAAAACACTGTAATATTCTGAGTAATCATCATACTATACATACAAGCAGACTAAAATTCTTAAATAAATAGAATACATGTCAACTTGGCACTTTATATACTAGAATCATGAAATTGAACTGTTAATCATCACCACATCTCATACTGAGAGCATTGATATCACAATACTTGATTTATTTAACACCCTATCCTTAGGGTTTCATTTACCTCATTCACTTATCACATGGCTCTCATAAGGATTTCATACGACATAAACATTCACTAAATAAAGATTGCTTTCAACAAATCATATACAATCAATATATGTATGAAACCTTGGAACTGAGCTGAATTTAGGTTTCCATGCCATTCATTGAGATATCATGCATCAAGAATAAAATTGAATAAATAAAGTCTATCATGTCAAGAAAATCCCTTCAAATGGATTTCACGATATCTATTCGTAAATATCCAACTTTTCTTGCATCTAGGGTTTCACCCTCTTTACTGAGATATCAAATAAAAACTATTCACCTTAAAGAAATCCAAGATAGTATCTGACATATATGTATTACACATTTAGATAAACAATCATTCATAACCAAGGGGATCCAGATAAACAAATTTCTCTATTTAATTATACAACAATTTCAGTCATAGACAAATTCCCTATATTTTAGTTTACTCTTATAACCTCTGCAAATACTTAGGGAATTCTCATTAGGATGTATTTTATACATTTTTAATATGATTTAATCATCTAAAATTCATCCAAATAGAGAAAGAATCCATTTCATATCATTTTGCAACAACTTAGATCAAACAGACAATTCAGGGTTTGTAGGTCGCATACTATGCAATTAAAGATTATGGATGATTTAACCAATTTTTGTGCAATATATTGTTTAAAGGAATTTCCCACTCACCTTAAGGTGTGAAAACACCTTAAAAATGCAGCTCATCCCTGAAAATCTCAATCTCATATCAAATCCCTAACAATTCACCCGATTCTTCTTCCTTTCAACTTGGAAACCCTAAAAATGAGGGATTATGAAGAAAGAGTGAGAAAAGGGGAAGTTTTGACACCATTTCAGATCAAATCAAAGGAAGGACGGAATATTGACATTTGATAGAAGATTCACCATAAAGCTATATCCAAAGAGACTAAACTTACATGATTTCATCATTCCTCGGACCGCAAAACCCTAGGTCAACATCTCCATCACTTTCTCCTCTCAAACCCTAACTCTCCCTCTCTCTCTAGGATTTCATTTCTATGGATTGAATCACGAATTATGAGAGCTCCTTGTGTGTTAGGTTGACCATTTAGAGCAATTGAGCTTCTTGGGTCAATTGCACATTGACCCCTCACTATACTTTCTCTTATTTCAGCTAAATTTTCTATCATAAAAATATTACTGTAATTCATCTAATGATAAGGTCTAAATGCATTCAAAAATTATGAAAATTGTAAATATTGTTTATGGTTGAGTTTAATATCTCTAATTAAAATTTCATATCATTTGGAGTTACCAATAAATAATTAAAAATAAAACACTACACTGCTAAAAAGCACTCTGTCAACATTTTGGTCGAAGTATAGTTCGGCCAAGAACCACATTCAAAGAACACTCAAATATTCTGAAATTTTTCTAAAATATGCATGAATGAGTTATTCATATCTTATCCAAAATTAAATTAAATACAATTTTTTTAGAAAATATGAAAAATCATTTACCACACTGCTATCCTGATCAAATTCCATATTCATGTACTATCAAAACCCTAATTTTTGCTGATTAGGGTTTACATTTCTCAAACCCTAATTCTTCAAACTAAAATCATAGTTAGAGTTTCTTCTTAGGTTTGAAACATAAAAATTTATCTACTATCATTAATCAAGTCTAATCAATGTTCAATCTAATCAAGCATGTAATCATTCAGGTAAACCCTAGTTTACCAATTAAGCACAAATGTGGTCATTACAATCACTATCCACAGACATGACTATAACCCTCAATTCCTCTTTGATTGCCTCTCTAAGAAATCTAGCACTATAATCAGGTTCTGCAATTCTTTCTATCAGACTCAAGTATCCATCGTCGTCCTCAGTGGGTTCAGATTTGACTAAATTGGTTTAATATTCTATGGCTTTGTTCATGACCTCTTACTCTCCCATTACCCATTCACTATTCTCCTTCCTAACCTTAAGTATGTTTGATCCCCTCTTCCTAGCATGTAACTATGCTTTCTTACAGTCGTCAACGACCATTTCTTGGTCTCTAACTTTCTCAAAGATGTTCCCTACTACCTCTTAATTCTAGTTTTCAGATGGTCTTTAAAGGTGTTACTATTTAAAAAAATATTCTACAGGACACGTCATCTAATGACTCTAATATCCAACTATCCTAGTTAATATCCCTAATCCCTATATGTCTTAACCACATTTTCAAGAATTTGAACCCCGTAGGAACCTCAAGTCTTGTTCCTCTCTCTATATTGTAAAGTAGAGGGGTAGGATCATGCGATCTAGTACTAATAAGGTGATCTTTGATTGACATGATCTCTTTGGGCCTTTCTAGGTTAATGAATCCGCTATCTAATTGATCCCATTTGATTGGGGTACCCTCTTGTTTCTAAAACCAAGTAGATCTGCAACCTTTGGCCTATATCTCTTCTACCCCCATCATAATTACCCATTTGTTGAATTCTCTCATGGATCTTAAGCAAGGGATCTCGCCTCTAATACACTCAATTTTTAACCTATATGCATTGAAGTCTCTTGTGATAACCCATGTAGGGTCTCATTTTTATCTTATATTAGGATAAAGTCCTCCCATAGATTCCTACATTCCATCCTATTAGGGCTATAAATGGGTAGGGTAGGGTAGGGTAATGTCTTACCCTTACCCTTACCCACATCCTTGGCATATGTAGTGGGTAGGGTAATTACCCTTTGTCTAAAAACCTTTACCCGCACATTTCCCCCCATAGGGTAAATGGGTAGGATAAGGGTGAAATGGGTAAAACAACATGAAGATAGTATAAGATATTTTTAACCGAAATTTCAAATGATATTCCTTACATCAAACACAAGACACTCTCAATGCTAGTTTTTTTTTATAATAATAATTGTGTTTTTTTATATACAACAAAAAGTAGTGATAATTAAGTTGATATTTTTTTAATGACAAGGCCCAAATTTTATATATATTATTTTTTTATTGTTGAATCCATTTCTCTCTCAAATATAAGACTATAAAAGGTAGTATCATGTTACCCGTTGCCTATTAAAGTTTTAGTAATCATAACATTACAAATTGATAAAAGTAGTGGTGTTGCTTTTTGGGGGGTTTTGGTAGGCATTAGTACATATATTAGAATCTAAAATCATAATTTCACACTTATACTAATGGGTAAATGGGCAAAGCGACTAGGGTAAAACTTGTCCCTTACCCTACCCTCTTTAGATGTGGGTAAAACAGGTAAAGGGTAAATGAGTGGTGGGTAAAAAATATGCTCACCCTTACCCTACCCTACATGGTGTGGGTAGTGGCTAAACGGGTAATGCCCTACCCATTTACAGTCCTACATCCTATTACAAGATGCATACACCACTGTAATCCTCAACCTTTATTTTCCAAAGGATGTTGCTGCTAGATCAATTGTGATTTGCTGGTTAATGATTTTACTACAAGTGGAAATAGACTCTTTGAGAATAAACACCCAAATATTTCCTCCTAACTCTCAATTAGTGGTTACCCAAGTAAAGTCTAACCCTGCTAGCCATTTGAGTGATTTATGTGATCTATGAAAGGCTCCGAAGCCACTAGCATAAAAATTCCTTTTTGTAATGTTAGTTGGATTAGCCTCACTTCCATCCTCTCATTTTACACTCCCCTAAAATTCCAAGTAATGAATTTGTCCATTATATAAGTAATGCTATGCTAGTACCCTATGTCACTCAATATACTTCCAATGACTTGATCTCACATGCCTCCTCCCTCTAATTCTTTTGAGTTGTGGTCAACAATGATCTTGTTTCCATGGCTTGAGGAAACTCCAAATCTACCAGATTCATACTGAAAAACATTGTCCACTCCCATAGATGATCAAGGCAAACCTAATTCTAAGTCATCCTTAGATCATGCAATGTTATCAAGTATCCTTAAATCTAGTGAACTAGGGTATGCATTTCTTACTCTTTATGGTTTGATCTCAATTCCCATGGTAAATCTACGATTGTTTGTTGATCCTTCACTACTCTTGTGTTGATCCCTCTCCCTTTATTGATTTTGGTGTCTCACATGGGCTCTTTGACTTTTGTATATGGAGAAACTATTTGAGTTTGCTATTACATTATGTGATAAGACCAAGGGCACTGACATGAGCACTGATACCACCATCCAGAATTTGGTTTAACCCCTAGCCCTAGGACACTATTTAGGTGGAGCACAACTTTAGATGTTATGCAGGATGTCTATCAACCGTATGCAATTTCTTGTGAAGGATAGATGTAGGCATTGTTGGTGGTCCTCCATGCTCATATTGTGTTGTCTGGACTTTGGTGCTACCATCGATATCTTTTCTTGGGACACCTAACGGTGTCATCTCCTAGTCATCAACCATGCCATAAACCACCTCACTCAAGAGACCCTGTGAAGGTTGTAGTTTTCCAATAGGGGGGCCTTACACTCCCTCCCAGCTCTCATCCCGGTCACGGTCCCTACCAAATGGTCATAAAGCGTCCATCATACCCAATCCTACCATAATTGCTTCTTCGGCCCATCAGATCACCTTCGTCCCCACCTGGGACACCCACCAATGTTGACACCCTGACATATGAGGGTTCATATTTGCTATACCAGAACCTATTGTCTTAGTGTTGTCCCAACCACTCTCCATTGGACACGTCATCAAAAGGAAATGGTAAAGAAGAGGAGCCAATCAGGAGTCCTTCTAGTGACTAATTACTCCTTGAACTAGAAAGAATCAAGAAGCAATCTAATTGTATACATTCACACAATGCAAAGGAAAAAAGGTTGTTATTCTGACACCGCCACCAACAACCTTTTCAGCCACTGGGTTTCTTTGATAACTGACTACCTTTCCATTAATGACTCAACATGAAACCATATAATTAGTAATATTTCACCACCATAGTAACTTTTTTTTTGCTTCAATTATTCACAACTAGATGCTCTTCCATCGAAACATTGAAAAGCATAGTATTGTAAAAATGGAACAAGTAGATGGTAGGGTAAGCATATAGATAGTTAAGTTGTCTTTGTCCCCATTCTTTGTATGGTGGTGGGTTCTTCTATTTTGCTACCTACAACCCAAACCGACACAACCACTAATTTTAAGAAGCAATCTAGCACATTTGTGTTGTAAGCATGCCCAGAGAGCCAATTATATGATGATTGTGATGGCATATATTGTAAATGATTTGATTAATAATTAAGGCAATCTTCCAATTTATTCTATTTTAATCAATTATGAGATAATGATGAAATGTAATAAATGTCCAAAGTATGACATTACTCAATGACGTATGTCTTCGGGTTGATATATGGATTTTAAGAGTCTGTGCATTCTTGTTATGTCCCTAGTCAGATGTTGTTATGGAAGGCTGATAGACAACACTAACACATAAGACTAGAGTGTGTGTTGGTTGATGGTAGAATCTCATCAGTCATGATATGTGATATCAAACCAAACACATAGATACTTGTTAGAGAACAGTGTATTGGATAGACCCACCTTGAGAGTGACACATAGAAACCATAATTGATGGTTATAATCATCTCTCATAGTGAATGTGGTATTTTTAAACCTAAAATCACTACACTCATCACATGTTGTTCAATAAACTTTAACATCATCCACTGTGACTTTGAATAGAGATTACCATAAAGGTGGTACTCGGGTACATTGTGACACATGAAGATGATTGTGAGTGATGTAGATGATATTTGTCCCTCCTACATGAGTTTGATATCCTGGCCACTTGATAAGTGAGACTGAGAAAAGCATGCACATGTACACATGAATCATTTTATGATAATTGAGGTCACATATATCTCAGACAATCTGCTCTAGTTCAACGAACATGGATTGCACATTGAGAGGATGACAATTCCATGCCTTAAGTCCAATCCGAATATTAGTAACTAAGGAATTAGACAATCAGTGTAACACCAATCACATATTGTAGGTTGAAGTTGTTCTCCAACTTTCCAGATTACTTGGGTAGCAATGATGTGTTTTCTAGACATTGCTCATTGGTTGTGATGTCATAAGTTAGTGATGGACATTCACTGCCAACGTAACTTGGAACCTATAGGGTCACACACAAAGGATACACTTAAAATAGAAGTTCATTCATGAATATGGTATAAACTTGATAATTAAAGAGTTAGGTATTCAAATTTAAACAACATTTGTTGAATATTTGATTGGCTCAACTGTGAACCGACTGGTTCAAGTGTTGAACCAATCATTTCAGTGTGTCGGGTTAATTAAATCAACTTTAGCAATTTGGACCATGAACTGACTGGTCCAGGTAGTGATTCGATTGGCTCAGGTTCATGAACCGACCGACTAAGGTTGTGAACGGAGTGGTTGGTGGATCAATTCAATTGATTCAAGGATTAGTGCTGACGTCATTCTGTGAATTAAACCAGATATTAATTGCCAATACAATTGTGTTTGGGAAACATGATGAAATGACAATTTCAAGGGTTGAACTGATCATTTCACATGTGAACTAGTCATTTCCCCACTCATAAGATGTGAAAATTCATGAAAAAATGGTCCCTTATGCTCCCGCTCAGACTGGGAACTCTGAACCTAACACTCCTATAAATAAAGGGGTACTGGAGGCTTCTCAGACACAACTCAATTTCCTTTGACAATTATTTGTCTTCTCTAGTTGTGGTAACCAAGAGAACTTGAGAAAGTCCTACCCAATAAAGGGAGGAATAGAAAGAGAGAACAATTGTGGGTGAGCAAGTTGGTGCTAGTACACCAACGAGAAGGGACAACTCCTTCTTATCAGTTCTACTAGAAAGACATGAGTTTCTAGTGGTCCATGTGGATTACTTTAGAGGCAAAGAGTCTTTCTCGCTAGGAGAAGAAGATCAAGTTGTTGTCCGTAGTGATCAATCGGGAGTGCTGCTGACGCCACTTGAGTGCGACTTGAAGAAAGGTACATACTACAACAAGGGAAGTCAATGGACTTGCTCCGGCACCTGGTATGACCTCATAAACCATCCTTCCCAATATTTAGTTGTTGACGCGATCACCTGTTAAAAGGGAATATGGCAGATAATTTTTTTTCCGCTACCTATCCCGATGTCATATTTCCTAATAGTGGTATCAGAGTCATATCAATATGTTATATTTTGAGATTTAATCAATATGATTGGATTTTGGTTTTTCATCATTTATTTATTACATACAATGCAAACATTTAAAATGATTAATATGCATATTTGAGTAATTACCACATACAATCCCAAATTAATATATAATATGATACGATATATATGCAATTTGTCAATAAGGTATGCCCATAGAGCCAATCATGTGATGATTTTCATGACATATACCATACAAGATTTGATTAATACTCATAAAGGCAAGCTTCTAATTCATCATGTTTCATTCAGTTATGAGATAATGAGGAAACATTCTGAATGTCTAAAGAATGACAATACTCAATAACATATGTCTTCAAGTACGTGACTTGGAGAATGAGATCATATGAATGCTAAGAATATGTACATTCTTGTTATGTCCCTATACAATTGTTACTGTGGAAGGTAGATAGACACCAGTAACACATAAGACTAGAGTGTGGGTTGGTTGATGATAGAATCTCATTTGTCATGATAAGACATATCAAACCAAGCACATATGTACATGTTAGAGAATAGTGTATCAGACAAACCCACCTTGAGAGTGATACATGGAAACCATCATATGGTAGTCATAGTCATCTCTCACAGTGAAGGTGGTGATTGTGGTTCTTAGACCTAAAATCACTGCACTCATCACATGTCATTGGGTACGCTTTGACATCATCAATCCTGAAACATGGATTGTTATAACTGTGATGATTGGGTGACTTTGAAACATGGGGACTGAATGTGAGTGGGCCTATAAATGGATATCTAGAATCCAAACATCCGATCTAAATTCGAGTCTGAAATATTGAAAAAAAATTCGACATCCGCATAATCCGGATTGGATTTAGGATATCAAATTTCATATCCAAAAATTTCATATGGAATATCAGATATGGCTATATCCGCTTTGAAAAAATTTGAATCCGACAAATATATACATATGTTATTAAATATATATTATCCATATATAAAAATATAGATATTTTATCATATATATTCATAGTAATATCAATATTTTCTATATATAATATATTTATTAACAATAGGTTTATGGTTTTAGATTCAGATTGAATATTTATCCAAGTTTAGATATTATTCGTTTGGATCACATATTCAGATATTATTACATGATACCCATCAAATATCGGATCAGATATCAGATCAAATATATTTTTTAGGATTCAAATATCAGATATAGCAATAATTCACTTCGTATTCGATCCATTTACATGTCTAACTATGAGTGATAAAGATGGGATTTGTCCCTCCTAATGGAGTATGATATCCTGGCCACTTGATAAGTGAGACTGAAAAATGCATGTGATGCATGTGCATGCACATGCACATGTGAATCAATATTTGATATAGAGGTCACATGATCTCAAACAGTCTGCTCTTGGTTCAAAGAACATGGGTTGAACGTTAAGAAAATGATGATTCCATGCCTCGAGTTCACTCTAGATATCAGAGAAAAAAGAATTATACAATCAGTGCAACACCTTACACAAATTGTAGGTTGAAGTTGTTCTCCCACTTTTCATTCACTTGGGTAGCACTAACGCACGACCAAGCACCACCCTCTGCTTGTGATGTCATAAGCTAGTTATGGACATTCACTGCCAGTGTGATATGGGACCTATAGGGTCACACACAAAAGAACTCATCTAGAAGAGGAGTTTAATCTTTATTGGTCATTGGATTGATTACTAAAGTGTTTAGGTACTCAATTCACGTAAAAAATTGGCTGACCGCACTGCCAAACGATCGTCTCATAGGGTGAAACAACCATCTGGAGTGCCAAATGGCTGTTTTAAGGGTTGAGACGGTCGTTTGGAGAGTCGAGATGATTGGAACTTAATTGGCTAAAGTTTTTTACAAATTAGACCCAACTGATCGGCTCATTGGGTGAACTGATCGGCTTGGCTGAGCGAGACCACCAGTTCACCTGGTGTGCCGATCGGCTTGGTTGATTTGAAGGAAGGTTCTAACAACTTTCCAAATTCATAAGAAAATTATATCAATTCAATTGCACAATTCTTGTGGTGCAAGGAATTAATATTTAGCATTAATGAGAAACAAATTGCCAATTTCATATGCTATTGAGAAACTATAAAATGACTGTCTCGCAGTACGAGATGACCATATCGCAGTGCCAGACGACCATTTGGGTCACTAGGCGATCGTCTTGTGGTTTGTAGGTTGTGAAAATTTAAGATCTTATGACCCCTTCCACTCCCGCACAGATCCCGAACAGACTGGGAACCCTGGCCCTAATCCCACCTATAAATATAGGGGTACTGGGGGCTTCCAAAAGCACAAAAATAACACAAACAATTGAGAATCAGTTACTCTGACAATTATTTTCCTCTCTAGTTGTGGTAACTAAGAGAGTCCAAGCAAGTCCTACCCGACTAGGGAGGGATAGCTACAGGAGAGAATAATTGATGATCATTGTTGTGGGAGAGCAAGTTGGTGACTAGTATGCCAATGAGAGGGACAATGCCTTCATGTCTGTTCTAGTTGGTCAGTGTCGACTACTCTAGAGACATGCGTCCTTTGGATGCTTCTAGGAGAGCAATGTTAGTTGCAGTCTATGGCGAGAATGCAGGAGTCGCTACAGAAGTTGTTCAGTTCATCGTTCATGGTGTAGACCAAGAGCTGCACAACCACCATCCAAGAACAACTAGAAGATAGTTGCAACTGCAATGAGTTATAGTCACTGGACTTGCTCCAAGACTAGGTATAACTTGTTAAACCATCCTTCCTATTTCATAATAGCTGACACTATCTTGTTGTTATGGGAATATGGATAGATTTTTTTAAATTTCTGCTACTATACTCTATGCCCATATTTCCCAACACAAATTACATGTGTCACCCTAAAATCGATTTTGATGGTTGATGTGTAGAATGGCTATGGCCAGTAACCCAAATATTTGTGTATGGTTGTGTGGTTTGTTTTATCTTATTCATATCTTAGTTTGCATACCGAGGTTCTACCTCTTATAACATGTAGAAGTATTATTCATTCCTTCCTATGATCCCCTCCAATATAACTCGAAGTTTCTCCATTCCCATGTAATAAGTTTAATAGCATTAGGATAGTTTTCTATTCATGTTACAACAAAGATGAAGCTCAACGCCGACCAAACTGACCATCTCAAAGATGAGTTGATCGAATGGATGATCGAGGAGGATCAAGACAAGAGTTGAACTCAGTTGGTGGCCCAACTAATCGACTAGAGATGTCCAGAAGAAGTTGGACCAGAGGCCAATCGATCGATCTGACAGACCAACCAACCAACCAAGAGGGGAGCTGACCAATTCAAGGGTTAAACCGATCAACTTGGACTGGCCCAAGCACAGATCTACACCAACAACAGATTCATGTATATGATGTAGACCTAGGTGGTAGTAGTTCTTTATGGCTCCAAGGAATTACAATAGTATGACCATAACCATCCCTAATGTTTTTATATTGCATGTTTATGTTTGTGGGATATAACATGTATTTTATACGTACTATAGTATGTAGTAATTGAGTATGTATATGTATATGTATATATATATATATATAGTCTAAGATGCTTTCTATTAGAAGCACATATGAAAAGATTGATCAATTATGTGTGGGCACACCAAGCATGGTATGATATCCATCTCATGGAAGTGTGATAGTAGTTATGGGGCCCTGCCAAGCAGGGTGCATTATCATGTTGGCTTTTGGGTCAGGCTTAACTGGGTATCCTTAATGAGATTAAGCACCTAGAAGCATGCATATGACTATATCAAGGAGTTTGCATACCATCTATCCAAGAATTGCATAAGATACAATTGGAAAATGTTGCCTACCTTAATGATTGATTATGGACATTGTCATTGGCTGAGTGATAACTCAATTGCTTTAGAACTTGGCTCATTAGAAGTATTATGTGCTGCAATATTCCAAATTGATAATTTAAGGTTATCAATTTGAAAAAAATAGTGAGAGTGATAGTTAATTAAAGGCCTAATTAAACATCATCAAATTTTATACAATTCAAATCAAATCAAAATGGTATTGACAAAATTGCAAATTTCTCTTGTAGAATCAAATGGCAACACAACAATTTTTCTCTGTGATCACTCCTTGAGAAGGACAAGCTAAATGAGAAAAACTTCATTATTGGTTTAGGACGTTGAGAATTGTTCTCACACAAGAGTGCAAGATTTATGTCCTAGAGACACTAGAGCCATATGAACCTCTTTCCACTGCACCAAAGGCTAAAAGGGATACTTACAAGAAGCATACTAAGGATGCCCTTGATGTCAACTGCCTAATGCTGTGCTCCATGAACTATGAGTTGCAAAGACAACATGAGAACATGGATGTTATTGAAAGGATCACACATCTTAAGAACATTTTCCAAGATTAGGAAAGATAGAAGAGATATGATGTCTCCAAGGCACTATTCAAATATAACATGGCAGAAAAGATCCAGTAGGTCCTCATGTACTCAAGCTCATTGGGTATGTGGAGAACCTTTCTAGACTGGGATTCCCCTTGGATCAAGAGTTGGCCAATGATGTGATTCTACAGTCTCTTCCAGAGTCACAATCAGTTTGTCATGAACTACAACATAAATGATGTTGACAAGCCATCGACAAAGTTACTTGGCATGTTGAGAACAATTGAGGCAAAAATCAAGAAAGAGAAACCCAAGTTTGTGATGATGATCATAAAATAAAAGGGGAATTCTAAATGTAAAGGCAAATCCAAGAAGAGCTCTAAAGCTGGCCAAAAGCCTAAGTCTTCAACACTCAAAGTAAAGGGAGGAGTGAATAAGGGAGGCAGTTGTCGCCACTGTCACCATCCCAAACACTGGAAGAGGAATTTCCCTCTCTACTTGGAGGAACTAAAGAAGAAGAAGAAGGAGGAGGAAGGGATATATATCTCCATTTTAGGTATATTCATTATGAGATAACTTTGAATACTACTTCATCCTTGGGTATATGATACCGAATGTAGATCTCACATATGTTTGAATGTTCAAGATCAGAAAAGAAGTAAGGTCTTTATGAAAGGACAAGCTCAGACTGTTCAAGAAAGAGTTGCTACTACTTTAGTCAAAACTTATATTTTATCTCAAACCACATGGCAAGTAATAGAGTTAATGAACTATTATTTCATTTATGCTAATAATAGAAACATTTTACTTTCTGCATCTTGTATGGACAAGGGCATCTTGTATGGACAAGGATGATTATGAATAAAATAGTTAATGTTCTATTTTCAAAGATGTGATCTTGTATGGCAATGCCCCAAATGTCATATGATATTTGTTTGAAGGATCCAGAGAAGAATTTTAATAACGTAGATACCAAAAGGATTAAAATTTGATATCTCAAACAACAAATACCTATAGCATAGTCATCTAGAGTACATAAATGAGAAATGCAAATCTAGAATACATAATGATGAATATCTAGACTCTTTTGGCTATTGAACCAAAAAGAGACATGCAAGTCTTATTTATGTGCAACATGAAAAAACATCTCTCACTAGATGTAGTGGGAGAATAAGAATTATATTAGTACTTGTACATAATGATGTATAAATACCTTCATAATAAATTCTAGAGGTAGTTATTTGTACCTCATAATATTTTCTGATGATCTCAGAAGATATGGTAGTTTATATTTAGTAAAATACAAACGTAAAACTCTTGAAGTGTTCAAGAAGATCATGAGTGAAGTACATAAATAACCTTGATAAAAGTATTGAGAAACTTTGATATGATCAATGTTGAAATACTTTACATAAAGAGTTTGAGGACCTTCTGGATAGTTCATGATAGTGTATCATAAAGAAATACACCTAAAACATAATGATGTATCTAAAAGTAGGAATCACACCCTGATGAGCCATGGTGAGATTATCAATGAATCTAACCTATCTTGTAATTTCTTTTCATCACATGCTTTACACTAAAACTATGTACCATATAAAATGGTTTAGTAGAAACCATATGATATATGGCATGGGCGATGTACTACTATGTATTTTATAAAAGATGAGGATTGAAACTTGTACAAGAAAAGAGTTTCTTGAAAAGATTTGTCCTCAAATCACAATGTTAGTCTGTTGAATACTACTTACCTCAATCCAATAATAGAAGTGTTTGTTAGCTGGATGAATAAACTCCCTGAGAGGAATTTAATTCCAAAGGAATCTGTGGGAGTAAATTAGAACTCAAAAAGTTTAAGATAAGCAAGAAAAATATTGAACCAAAGAAGGTACAATGGGAATAAGGAGGATCACAAATCATTGTGGAATCTCAAAGTCCTAGTGTAACACATGACCTCATAAATCTAATAGAACATATTTGAGATTAAAAGATTATGAATCCTATAACTTAGATAGGTTATGAGTTGGCCATAAGACGATGAGCCAACAATCAACTAAAAACTATTGAGGGACCAGAGTATGAGAAATGGCTTGAGGCCATAATATCCAAAATGGAATCCATGCACACCAACAAGTTATGACCTTGATGGAACCACCTAAAGGGATAAAACCCATAGGGTGTTTTTGGGTTTTTAGGAGGAAGACCGACATGGATAAAAGAACAAATTGGTTGCAAAGGTTTTTCAAACAATTTCAAATGTTGAATACATGATGAAATCCTTGCAACAATTGTCATGCTTGCTATTGCAGCTTATCTAGACTATGGGATTTGGCATATGAAGATTAAAACCGTATTATTGAATAGGAATGTTAAAGAGGATGTGTACGTGACATAGAATGTAGGTTTTATAACTTCATTAATGCAAATAAAGTCTATCAGCTACAAACTTCAATCTAAAGGCTGAAGCGAGCATATTTGACTTGGAATCTTTGTTTTGACAAAATATTTAAAGAGTTTTGATGTAGCCCTATTTTAGGGCTCCATCTTGTGCCTTTTTATACTTAAATAAAATCTAAACATGTTAGATTACAAGCTATTTCCCCTAATATGTTTATCATTACCAAATGCGCTTATGGATGTTTTTTGCATCATTTTCAGGTACTTGGACCATGATTAGGGTGAATGAGAGAGAAGAAAGGAGTCCTAGGGTTCCTCTACTCATGGAGGTGTCCAAAGAAGGCCCCAAAAGCTCCCTCAAACTACCTCAAATGGCCAAGGATCAACATCAAGCAAAGGAATCCATGAATGATGAAGTTTGAAGTTCAATTGACTGATGTAGACCCAAAAACGACCATGGGCATACCCTCATGGTCGTGTCTTTTTTGGCAAAGAATGAATAGGTTCAACAGGGGAACTACCCCAACATACCACGACCGTGTTCCATCAGCACGGACGTGGCCCATTGAAGATACCAAGGCCGTGGCCATCAGGGGAGAAAACGGCCATGCCCCCCCCACAACGGCCGTTGGAATTTAGCACAAGAACTCCAGAATCAATAGGGAGTCGCCCCCGATTCACAATGACCATGGCCGCTGAAGACCAACTCGCCCATGTTGCTGCCCCATGACTTAATCCTCCTCTAAAATGGCTGTGTTACCCAACACGGCCGTGGTGTTGCTCACCCAACATGACCGTTGCACTCCGCCATGGCCGTGGCCACCTCATACTTAGCACTTTCACCACCCTTCCACTACACGCCCGTACTCAAGATCCACGACCGTTCCCATCTACCCCTACCACGGCCGAGGCTCATCAACACGGCCGTGTTGCCACCCTAAACCTACCACTTTCTACAATGATTTTCCCACAATACCCCTACTTACCCTAGTGCTTCCACCACCACCTATATATACATGGGTGGCGGCCAAATCACTAGGTTAGCTCCCCCCTAGATGCTCCTAGCTTCCATTACTCCTCTCCTTAAGCATTTAGTGCTATCCCCTTGTATTTATGCTCTCCACCCACCATTTCCATCTCCATTTCACCTTGGAAACCTAATTTTCTAGGTTTTCCTCCATAATCCCCCATATCTTCATGCTCATATGTACCCTTAGAGGAGTGAGGACATCCCCAGCAGCAAGGAGGTGAAGAAGAAGGCTACTTCCCTGAGCTCCATGGAGTTTCTTCCCCTTCTTCTCATTTCTTTTGCCATTTCTTTAACTATGTGTAGCTAAGCCCCTAGTGGTGGGCTGTTTGGGGATAAAATGTGACTTTGATACCATGTTGGGGGAATTTTGGCTTGTAATGAACTCATTTTTATCTATGATGATTGCTCCATGCTTGTGTCTCTTATCCCATTGCCATGCTTGTGATTTATGCTTTTTGCTATGAATTGCTTATTTGTTGGTGCTTGATTATACCATGTTTCTAGGAGAATTGGGATGCATGTGGCAATCTTAGGCATGACTCCTAGGTCCCAATAGGGGATCCCTAGCTAGTCCTCTTTGTTCCTACATGCCTAACTCCTCTCCTACTACTTGGTATGAGACCTAAGTTACTAGTATAAGTGGGATTGATGTGATTGCCTAGGGTTTCCTAAAGGTTAGAATGGCTAGTGACATGAGGTCAAATACCCTCATCTTTACTCCCATCTCTACCCTCGACCCTCAATTGCTCAATACCACTTATTCTAGAAACCTAGATTTGGATAATCCTATTAGAATTACACCTAACCCTAGTCTTCCACTAGTAGTATAGGGTACATTCTAATAGCATTTGCCTTATTGTTTGGTTTGGTAATCTTATGTAAAATGAGAACCATGCTTATCCAATAACCTCCCTCAACTAATATCAAAGTTACATCCCCAAACAGGCCACCTACCTTAATCACCTTACTTAAAACCTAACTTGCTCTGCTTGCTTGTTCATACTAGTCTAGTTTAGTCGTTTTTGCTTAATCTAGTTAATTGCTTACTTTTGCTCTTTAGTGTTAACTTAGGTTATAGCTCTTGCTAGTGGTTAATTTAGTTCTTAATTGCTTCTTGCTCCGCGAGTGTAGTGTAGTTCACCTTTTCTCTTGCATAGTTAGTTGGTTAACCTACTTTGTTATACTTGCTTGCTTAAGATAACTTAGGTTTAATTCTGCCTTTCTTTCCTGCTCACTTAGGTTAATCATCAAACAAACCCTTTTAAAACCCTTAAACCCTGATCTCCGCACTAGGAACATAGAAAACACTAGCCTAGCTCTAGTGCCTCCTCTATCCCTGAGGACCGACCCCTATTCTTTCCAATCACATATACTACAACAATACCACGTGCGCTTGCGGGCAACTTGTTTGGTTTTGCGACCGACTTGGTAAGGGCTAATACAAATTTTGAAAGTTCCCTCCCGTGTGTTCGAGTCCCGCAGAGTGCATCTAGCCACCCTTAGTTGGATAGTGTGTACACATCTGGCTTGAGGGACCACGTTTGACTTGAGTAAAGATAAAATATGATATATGTGATTACAAAAGATTTAGTTGGAGTATATTCACATTCCACATATTGATGAGGGATAACATCTCAATCCTACAAGTATGGAAACCTGGCATGGAAAGCACCTTCAATAGAAGGATTAGGTGAAGCATCCTATGTGATAGGAACTGAGATCTATAGAAATAGTTCTGAAAGGTTTCTTGACCTAAGTATGAGCACATATATTGGAAAGATACTGAAAGGGTTCAACATGAAGGATTCAATGAGAGAGAATTTTCCATGATACATGGGATTAGTCTCTCAGGAACCCTATACTCTAATTCCTATGAAAATGGGAAAAACATTAGTAAGATTCCATATACACTAGCAAATGGATTTATCATGCATGAAATATTATGTACTCATCCCATTATCTTGTATGTATCACACATGACAAGATGATATTAGTCAGATTCCAATGAAGGTCATGGGAATGCCATAAATGACATTCATTAGTACTTGAGAAGCATTAAGGATCAATTGCTAGACTATGGAAATAATGAAGAGTATGATATAAATAGTTACATCGATGCAAGCTTTTGAAATGACATACTTAATTAATGATTGCAAAAATAAATCTGTGTTTGACCATATAAAATCAAAACTATAAGTTGGAAAGGTTCCAAAGCACATACCATTACTTAAATTCTACAATAGAAGCCGGTCATTTTGGTGTTATGACACATGAATGGATACTGTATGGATATAAAAGATCATATAGATGAACTTATGAGATGTTACAACCATTTATGATACAGTAGAAATTCTATGACAACAATAGAGATATTGTTTATGCCATGAATATCAAATAGCATACTATGATAATTCCATCTCATATGAGATGTCATACAACAAAAAGATGTGACACATGCAATACACTGACTTAAAGGAAAATGTTGCTAACCTACTGGATTAGTACTTGCGCACCAGAAACATGATGAACATGTTTAGATCACTAAGAATAAGATTCGTGGGTGAGTGGCTCTAAGTTAAGATGGGAGTATGTTGGTTAGTTTTCCTAGAGAGCCAATCATATGATGATTGTGATGACATATCTTGTAAATGATTTGATTAATAATAAGGACAATCTTTCAATTTGTTCTATTTCATTCTATTATGAGATAATGATAAAACATAATTAATGTCTAAAGAATGACATTACTCAATGACATATGTCTTCGAGTTGATGACTCAAATAATGAGATCATACATATGTTAAGAGTATGTACATTCATGTTATGTCCTTAGTCAGATGTTATTGTGGAAGGCTGATAGACAACAATAACACATAAGACTAGAGTGTGTGTGGGCTGATGACATAATCTCATTAGTCATGATATGTGATATCAAACCAAACACATTGAAACTTGTTAGAGACCAATGTATCAGACAAACCTGCCTTGATAGTGACATATGGAAACCATAATTGCTGGTCATAATCATCTCTCATAGTGAAGGTTGTGATTGTGGTTCTTAGACTTGAAATCACTACACTCATCACATGTTATTCAATATATTTTAACATCATCCACTGTGACTTTGGATAAAAGTTACCATAAAGGTGGTGCTTGGGTACATTGTTACACATGGGGATGACTGTGAGTGATGTAGATGGAATTTGTACCTCCTATAGGAGTTTCATATCATGTTCACTTGATAAGTGAGATTGAGAAAAGCATGCACATGCACATGTAAATCAATATATGATATTGAGGTCACATATATCTCAGACAACCTGCTCTAGTTGAAGGAACATGGATTGAACATTAAGAGGATGATGATTCCATGCCTCGAGTTCAATCTGGATATTAGTGACAAAGGAATTAGATAATCACTGTAACACCAATTGTATATTGTAGGTTGAAATTGTCTCCAATTTTCCAAATTACTTGGATAGCAATTATGTGTTGCTAGATACCTCTCATTGCTAGTGATGTCATACGTTATTTATAGACATTCACTGCCAACGTAACTTGGAACCTACAGGGTCAGACACAAAGGATGCACTTGGAATAGGAGTTCATGCATGAATATAGTTTAAACTTGATTAATAAAGAGTTAGGTATTTGATTTAAACAACATTGGTTAAATATTGACTGACTGAACTATGAACCGACCGATTCAAGCATTGAACTGATCATTTTAGTGTGTCTGGTCAACTAAACCAACTTTGGCAATCTTGACCATGAACTGTCTAGTTGAGGAAGTTAACTGATCGGCTTGGGTTCATGAAATGATTGACTCAGGTTGTGAATCGAGCAGTTGGTGGATCAATTCGATTGATTCAAGGATTAATGCTAATGTCATGTTGTGCATTAAATTAGATATTAATTTCTAATATAATTGTGATTGGAAAACACGATGAAACGACCCGTTCAAGGGTTGAATTGATCCGTTCACATGCCAACCAATCAATTCATCTATGAATCGATCATTTCATTGCTTGTAGGATGCAAAAAATTGTGAAATTCTGGTCCCTTCCACTCCCACTCAGACGGGAATCCTGACCTTAACCCTCCTATAAATAGAGGGGTACTGGGGGCTTCCCCAAAAACAACTCAATTTCTTATGAAAATTGTTTGTCTTCTCTGGTAGTCATATGATAAAGGGAGCGATAACAAGGGTGAACAATTATGGAAGAGCAAGTTGGTGCTAGTACACCAATGAGAAGGGACAACTCCTTATTGTCAATTCTACTAGAATGACAAGAGTTTCTGATGGTCTGTATGGACTACTATAGAGGCGATGAGTATTTCCCAGTAAGAGGACAAGATCAAGCTACTATCAGTGGTGATCAACCATGAGCTGCTACTAACGACATTCGAGTGCGAATTGAAGAAAGGCACATATTGAAACTAGGAAGTTGTCGCCGTGCTTGCTCTAGGACCATATATGACCTCATAAACCATCCTTCCCATTACATAGTTGTCGACACGATTGTATGCTAAAATGGAAAATGGTAGATAAATTTTTTGTTTCCGCTGCCTATCATGATGCCATACTTCCCAATAGTTTGTTACTTGTTGTTCCACGTGTAAAGTTTTTCCTTTTACTATTGTTGGAGTCATTGGACTTCGTGCATCGACATAAAAATTTATTTTGAGCCAAAGAGGAAGACAATATATCATATGATTCACTCAAGCCTGATAATCATATTGTGATAATAGTCCAAAAGTTCATTCACACAAATGTAATGATAAGAAAATTCACTTTGTTTGAAGTCATGGCATAACCAGTATATGTAGTTTTGGGTAATCTTCTTTTATCTTGCACATTTTTATTTGTGGTATATTTTTGTTTTATATATGTAATATTTATCTTTATTTATTATATTATGACAATATATTATTTTAAGTATCTTATTAGAACCATTCATTATTCATTTGAGACATATATTCAAATATGAATCCCTATAATTCATATTCTGACAATTATACTAAGAATGGTACATGCTTTTGCAACTTAGGACACTCTACACCTCATCAAACCAAAATTTTAAATCACAATTCTACCATTGGGGAAGAAATTTCTCATGATTTGAGTAACATCAATGCTATACATTCTAGTATTGATCCTGAAGTGATTTCCCAAGTAGGTAAAGAATTTGAGATAGACGAGCTTGATGCTTACACTTTTTTTAATAATTATGCTAAGGTGTGGACTTCAACATCCACAAAAATAAATTTCACAAGGATAAGGATGGTGTTTTATTAGATAGAATATATTGTTGTTCTTGTCAATGTTAGTGTGGAGCAGATAAAAGGCGTAATGATGTCAAGAATCCTCATCCAGAAAGTAGGTGCGATTGTCTGGCTCATATGAAAATTCAAAGGTCGAATTGAAAATACCAGATTGTTAACTTTGTTCTAGAGTATTCTTATAATTTTGTTCCCCTGGCTAAAGCTTTATACTGTGTTCACATAGAAATTTAATTTTTTACAAATTATTGAGGCGGACTTTGCAGACAAGTCCAACATAACCCCTAAAGAAAGCATGTCTCTCATGGAAAAGAGAGTTGGTGGTAGAGATAATCTTAGTTTTATTACAGAAGATTATTGAAATTATTTGTCTACAAAAAGAATCTATGCAAATGATGACAAGAGAAACTAGTGGTGTATTTGAGTATTTGCAAAATAGACAGTTGAATGATCCCAATTTCTCACATGCTCTTCAAGTTGACATAGATGATCTTGCAACAAACATTTTCTAGGCTGATGCTAGAATGAAATTGGACTATTCTAATTTTGGAGATGTTGTTTGTTTTGATACAACATATAAAAATAAAGAAGGTCGTCCATTTGCACTTTTTGTTGGTGTAAAAAATCATAAATAAACTATTATATTTGGGACTGCCTTACTGCATGATGAGACATCAAAAACTTTTATTTGATTACTCAATACATTTGTGAACATAATGTCAGGAAATAAACCAAAGACTATCATCAGAGATCAAGATTCAGCTATGGCAAAAGCACAAATGTCAGAATGGCTAGAAATATTTCATCATTTATGCATTTGGCATATGTATCAAAATGCAGCTAAAGAAAAGTTTCATGATTTTGCTAAAGATTTTAGTAGTTGTATTTATCAGCACGATGATGAAGTGGAGTTCTTGGATTCTTGGAATTTAATGATTGTAAATATTGATTAAGTGATAATTCATGGTTACAACAAGACTTTGACATGAAAGAAAAATGGGATATGGTTTTTGGAAGAGAAACATTTTGTACCAACATGTTTAGCGCACAACATAGCAAAAGCATGAATAGTCAAGTAAACGAATACATTGGCTATCATTATGATTTGTTACAATTTTTCCAGCATTTTGAGAAATTAATTGATGATAGGAGGTATGAAGAAATGACGAAAAATGTTAAAGCAGACCAAACTAGACCTTCAATAATGTACAAAGTTGAAATGTTAGTCCATGCAAGTGAAGTATATACTCATGTAATTTTTGAAATGTTTTAACGTGAATTGTGGTTAACATGGGACTGGGAGCAACAACTTGTTAGTATTGATGGAACAACTTTAACTTATAAAATTTTCCCTCCTAGGAACTCACTCCTCCACATGGTTGAATTTGACTCTGATAAGGGAAGCATTGAGTGTAGCTGTAAGAAATTTACTTTTGCTAGAATCTTATGTTCACATGCATTGAGAATTCATTCTTTTCACAATATGAAGAGGGTTCCTAATAAGTATATATTTAGGCAATGGGCAAAGAAAGCAAATTTGCATTGAACAAGCACAATATGTTGCCCCATACACCTCAAGATAAAAAATTGACTACTACATTATGATACAAACAATTATGTCATATGTATATGCAATTAGCAGGCCGAGCTTCATTAACTGAAGAAATATATGAACATGCTTCAAGCTATCATAGAGGTTTATTTAATGTAGAATCTAAACTGAAAGAGTTGTCTATTGATGAACCTAGAAAAGAAACAAATGTGTATTAGAGTGCAAACGATGGTAAAAAGGTCCAGCAAATTGAGCATGTTGGAGTTAGCACAAAGCATGCAAAAGGAATAAAATAGATGGTGTGAAAAACAAAATCGTCTAAGAGGTTAATGGGTGCGTTGGAGAAAAATTACAAGAAGAAAAGACCTGCAAAGACAAAGCCAATACAAAATCAAAATATTTCCAAGGCATAAGAAAATGATTTATTTACATTATAATTATATTTTAATATAATATATCATGTTGTTGTCTTACAAACTTGTGAACATCATAAAGGTGTAATAGAAAATATCCAGCAATTTTCTTAGTTGACAAAAATTGTGGAGGTAAATTTGTATATTTTGTAATTTTAGTAGTTTTTATTGAAAGATCTCATGGATTTATTTCTTAGGAAACACATGTTGATTATTCTAAAATGCATACTGACTCCTGTGATGTCGGTGATATACATAGAGCGACCATCAACAAGGTAACATTCCTAATTAGAATTCATATTATCATTATAAAATTCCAACATCACACATTAAACTTAACAACAATTTTCTAAATCTTAATTTTTAGAATCCTTTAGAATCTATATTTAATGTGAGAAATACATCTGGAGTTTTTATGCAATTGTAATGGAGGTACTATTTTTTTTAATAATTATTGGTTGACAATCAATCTTAAAAATGTATTAATGTGATTTTATTTTAACAGGTTGATTCAATCGAGCATGACTCACCTCATATGTGAAGTATTTAATTTATATGGTATCACAATTACAATTAAATGGTAGTTTCATATGTTGGCTTGGGATTTATAGTACCTAAATAATCCTTTATTTTGTGTGGATCGTCAAAATTTGAACATTTGTGGTGGTGTGCTTATTATTTTATTGACTACTTATTTTTATATATAAATTGGTGATATGCAATAAATATATCCAACCTAGTAGAGGCAAGCAACAAGTGAAAACTTTTCATTGGCTGCGTACGATAGGATACACATGGTAAACATGAGTAGGAAACAAATGTACCACGTCCTACATTAGTAAGCATCAATTAAAACTTTTTTACCGTGGAGACATGCAACATGATTTACAACCGTATACATCCCTTGAATCCATTGTATCGAGTTGTTTGTTTCATGAGTACTCCTAGAAATCATAACCACATATCTACCCAAAAACCTACCTTTATAGAAAATTAATAAAGTACATCTAACGACAGAGATAAAAAAGACACGTCTGGTACAACCAAGTACAACATGATTTCAACCGTGTATATAGACAACAAATAAACTTACCTTACCTAATACCGGTGAATAACCACTCAAAAAATATAGTGTTTGAAAATGTAGTTGCTTTGCAATGTTGATTGCAATTGCCGAGTAGTCATGGACAGATGCATTGTTTGACAAAGTTACATCAGACATTCGGGCAGGATAGTCAGACGACGGGCATCACTGAAATGCTGTTCCAAACACAAAGATCAGTGGACGTGATTTTTCTATACAATTTTTAAACTGCCGTGACCGTTCACCACTAGAAAAGTCCAATTTTTCTCCGCGTTGAATTGACGCCATGGTTGATCGATATAGAGATTAGCCATCGACGATCATGTTTTCCGTTTCACCAACAAAGTTAGAAAAAGAGAACAGTAAACAATTTTGTGTTTGACAAAGCAATCGGCAGTGTAAAGAGTGGGATCCAGAGGGGATCTACTTCCTATTAAAATTTAAAGAATAAAACATCCATTCCGAACACACTCAAAAGGTATGCTGGAATAAGTATAAAAATTTTCAAATCTCACATATTGGTATAGAAAAGATCAAAGTAAAGTAGCGGAATAAAAGTTTTATGACGATAATCAATTTTTCAAAAATACCATATAGGGTTTATATAGATATTATATCATAAAGATCTAGTAGATGGAAACCGTATCAAGTTTCTCTCCAAGCATCAACTCCTTAAGCTAGGTCCATGTCAACATGCTATGTCCTCCAAGTCCTACACCTGAGATTGGAATCATACCCCAATAAGAGGAGAAAAATAGATGACATCAACAAAAGACTGGTATGTGCATACAAAATATAGATTGAGAAACATTATGAAATAAAATATGTGAAATTAAAAGACTTTCCATAGAAAAGGAAAGAACCACCCAAACGGGTATCAAGAGAGATGAATTGCAAACATATGATAACAAAAGAAATACTTGCCATAAATAAAAAATAAAGGTGTACCACATAATCACATATCATGAAATTAGGTCTCACAACCCATCAATAATAATCATAAATCTGCATGTGTGTGAGATAATCATAGCACTAGAATAATATAAAGACAATGACAGACAAGCCTCATAAACTTGAAACCTGATAGAGAATGACACATAGACAAACTCCCCAATATATAAAGTGTGGGCACAAAAGCCAAGTATGGGGCACATAACCTCCATCCCAAATATATAATAAGGGCACATAATCCAAAACATAGAAATTACACTGCTCTAGGGCTAGTGAAACATAAAACACGCTTAATGTCAAGGAAAGTACAAAATATAGTCAGAATAAATAAGATTTCCATCACATAAATGGACAATATAAACATCCACCACAAAAGTGGGCATAAGTTTCACTTATCACCAAGTGGAGTTCTATCATGATAAAAGTATAAGATAGAGTCAAAAGAGTATCCATCAAAATAGAATGAATCATAAAAATAAGTTCCAAGTATTATGCTTCCAAGAGAAAGAGATATGGTGTAGGCTATTGTCCATATGACGAAGAGAAAGATGAAAATAGATTATTTCTCAAAAAGAATAACAAGGGATGCAAATATAACTTAATCCAGAGTCCTAGAAACACTCTTCACCAATCTAGTTGTTTCCAAGATCACCTTTGCCTAATTACAATTCATTCACATGTATTAGAGTTTTATAAAGTACATCGTGTAAGGAAAACCTAATTTAGACCTTTTTGGAAAACCTTGATTTTTTTTACAAAACCTAGACCAAATGATTTATTATAATTTTTTGATCAAGAAAACATATTAATTTGTCAAATTTGGAGTTTATATGATTAAGTTACAATTTTTAGGGATTTTTACATAATTTATTAGATCTTCAAAAATTAACCATCGAAAACATGGAAATCAGACTCTCAAACTATTTTTATTAGAAAGATCACAATTTTCCAATTCTAAAATATATTTTTACTTAATTTTGGACAAGTAGATTAAAAGATATGAATTTTACAATTTTGACCAATCACGAAATTAGAATAAACCAAATAAGTGAAAAAGAAACTCGTGAGAGAGGCCTGGGCTGCCGACTTGGCCCAATAAGGAATGACCAAGCCACCCTATCAGCATGCAACATGGTGCTCAACTAAAGAAACAAAACACAACGAAAACACGATACTGCCCCCATCGAGAAAAAGAAATGAAAAGAGAAGAGAAAGCATTTCTAAGAAAATAGAGGGGATTATCGCCTTACCTCTCAGTCCCCACCATGGTTGCTCAAAGAAGCTTAGCTGGTCAGTATGAAATTTGGGGAAAACCCATTAAGGTGATTATACGACGGTTTGAGGTTACAAAGTTGAAGAAGAGGGGGCAAGAAAACATACCACCTGAACAATTGCCTCATGGTGAAGCAGAGATCAGAGGTGAGCGACCACAAGTGTAGCATAGAAATCGAACTGGATGATAGTTGATATGACAGTGGGAGGCACAATTAAGCTTAGAGGAGGATTCCTTGTGCTGGGGCGGAACTAAATGTATGATCACATATATATAGGCTTTGCTTTAAGGGCTTCCATGGAGAGAAAGATTGGACAAATCACAAATAATATATAGTAGGTCCAAATTATGGCTAGTTTGATGTGGGATTATATCTCAAATTCAATGCACAAAAAATCTCGAAGAATCGTCAAGAAACGAGAGAGAAAACATGATTTTAATCGACACCAAACCATTGGCATGTTGCTTTGTTGGGCGTGAGTTGGGAGATGATCTCCTGCTCGTTAGATTGAGATCTAATGGATAGAAAAGCATGCACCCAATCCGGGAAAAAGATAAATATTTAATGTAACAAATTTTGACTAGGAAACCTTATTCTTTGGATGTATGAATCATTTAATTCTTTTCTTGTCCAAATAAGGGTGCAAACAAACTCAAAATTAAATAAAATTTGGTATCTAGACTAATTAGGACATGTACAATCCAATTTTGATATTAGTTTTTAGTTTTGATGACTCTAAATATTTTATTTAATTTTAAAGTAAATCATATTTTCTCTTTCTTAATACATTAAGGACATCTAGAAACTACCAATTAGTGTGAAACTTCACCCTCAAGCAAACTAAAACATATGGAACACGAATTGACCATCAGTTTTATCCCTTGGTATTTGACACATTATTTAATATTTAGGCTTTATTTACACTTTCTCCTAAACATACTAGAACATTAAAGGCTGTCCAAATTAGTTGAAAATTTACACATATGCTTATTTTAACATGTAGATTACGAATTTAGATTAGTTTTCTCTGTGGAGTCATTAAATTTTTTATTTCATATTTTGGAGGAAACTCACCTTTTCTTTTCTAAATAAAATAGAGGTAGTTATTATTACTCTAAATTTGTGAAACTTGGCCTCCAAGATATAGTATATCCAAAGAATTCGAATCTAAAGTTATCTTTAACCAATTACTCTTCCTTTTATGAATTATTTCTAATTAATATTTATGGCTGAATATTATTATTATTATTGTTATTCATTCCATTGTGTCCCATACCTTTATATTACAACCAAAAGGATTATATATTATTATTGTACACGAAATTGTTTATTATTATTATTTAACTCGTTAAATTTATCAATCCCTTATTTATTTGAATTATGTATCAATATTCTCAAACACTGACACCTAGTTCTTCTATGCATATTATTTCTCTTAACATCATACAACATTATCTCATGTGACATATTTTATTGGTCTATAGATTATTATGAACACATTATGTCTTTCATAATTGTTTTTATGCATATAAGTTAGGGTGATTTATTCCTGCATTGACATATTAGGGTTACAATTAACTACTATTAGGTGTATCATTATTCTTGTTTGGCTAAGTTCAAAGAACTAAATTTTCTATCCTCCAAGGCATAAGATCAGGGTCGAGAGTCTAGATTTTGGTTCGTTATAGTACTCCACCCCTTAAAAGGATTTTGTCCTCAAAATCTAATCATCCATACTTCACAAATCAACTACTCTCCACCTCTTAAAAGGTTTTACCTAATTAGTCAAACTAAACAACTCTTAAAGATATTAGGGTTTCACATGAATCTTTTAGTTGTGAATACTTTTTATGTTGTTATTTGGTCAAGAATCTAACTAACATGTCTTATTTGCCTAGATTTGTGCTTTAGGTCCTTGTGTCTATAACCTAACAACCCTAAGGTTCACATTATCAACCAAAAAGTCGTAGGGTACAAAGGGTAGGTCCACTACACCTTTATGTTATTCCACATATTCCTAGTCATCACATAGCTAAAACTAGGGTTTATGATATCCAATAAAACTAAATCTAGAGTTTCTCCACTTCACATATCTCTTTATTTTGACTTATCCTAAGAAAACCTTGATAAAATCAAGAAAATAGAGTTTTTGTACATATAATATTATAAGGAAAAAAATTTGTTGTGAAAACTTTTGCCATTGAAAACTGGAATCAGGACCCAAAATCGAAGCGAGAACCAAGTCACAATATTTCCATAGAGTTTCTTCTTAACAATTACTTTCCTCATCCTCATGCCAAAACCTCATAACATCCAAAGATACTTGTCACCATTAACCTATATGGTAGGGTAAGAACACCTAAATCCTCATCACATTAGGGTGCACCTCATATCAGCCTTTCATCATCTCATGAGATACTTAGGCAAATTATAGGGAGAACATCTCACCTAAAGGGTTACTATGCAAGATAAGGGTTCTAATTAGGGAGACAAAATTGAAATAGTCAAATTCTGACTACCATGGGCTCTGATACCATGCTGTAATGAGTGGGACCCAGAGGGGATCCACTCCCTACTAAAATTTGAAGAATAAAACATCCATTGCAAAAACAATTAAAAAATATACTAGAATAGGTATAAAATTCTCAAATCTCACATGAAAAAAGACCAAAGTAAAGCAACAAAAAAAGTTTCATGACTATAATCAAATTTTTTAATAAAAGATTTCCACTTTCCCTTTGTAGATTTTCTAAGATCGGAAATTCATTCATCCCATTGCCAGGGGGTTTTGAACTTGTGACCTCTTGGTCATACAACATCAACTTTACCACTCAGATGCCACTACATTGGCTATAATAGTCAATTTTTCAAAAGTACAACATCATCTCCCATATAGGGTTTACATGGATATTACATCATAAGGATCTCATAGAGGAAAATCTAAACCATATCAAGTTTGTCTCCAAGCATCAACTCCTTAAGCTAGGTCCATGTAAACATGATACACTTGGGGTTGGAAGCATACCCCAACAAGAGGAGAAAAATAGATGACATCATCTAAAGGCTGGTATGTTCATACTAAATATAGATTGATCAACATTATGAAATGAAGGATGTCAAATTAAAAGGCTTCCCATAGAAAAGGAAAGAACCTCCCAAATGGGTATCAAGGGAGATGAATTGCAATCATATGATAACAAAAGAAATACTTGCCATAAATAAAATAATAAAGTTGTGCCACATGAGCACATATCATGAAATTAGGGCTCACAACCCATCAATAATAATTATGAACCTATATGCATGTGAGATAAGAATAGAACTAGAACAATATAAAGACAATGGAAACCAAGCATCATAAACTTGAAACCTAATAGTGAATGACACATAACCAAACTGCCCAATATATAAAGTTTGGGCACAAAACCTGGGTATGGGGCACATAACCTCCATTCCAAATATATAATAAGGGCACGTAACCCAAAAACCAAAGAAGCTACAATACTCTAGGGCTACTAAATCATATAACACGCTTAATGTAGAGGCAAGTAAAAAGTATAGTAAGAATAAACAAGATTGCCATCACATAAATGGACAATATAAACATCCACCACAAAGTGGGCATAAGTTGCACTTATCACCAAGTGGAGTTCCATCATGATCAAAGTATAAGATAGTGTCAAAAGAGTATCCATAAAAATAGTATGATTCACAAAAATCAGAACCAAGTAATATGTTTCCAAGAGAAAGAGATATGGTGTAGGATATTGTCCATACGACCAAGAGAAAGATGAAAATAGGCTATTGCTCAAAAGGAATAATAGGGGATGTAAACATACCTTATTAAAGAGTCCTAGAAGCACTCTTCACCAATGTAGTTGTTTCCAAGATCACCATTGCCTAATTACAATTTATTCTCATGTATTAGGGTTTTATATAGTATGATGTGTAAAGAAACCCTAATTTAGTCCTTTTTGGAAAACCTAGGATTTTGGTTAGAAAACCTAGGCCAAATGATTCCTTATGTTTTTCTGATCAAGAAAATGTATTTATTTGTCAAATTTGGAGTTTATATGATTAAGTTACAATTTTTAGGGCTTTTACATAATTTATTAGATATTAAAAAATCAACCATTAAAAATATGGAAATCATACTACCAAACTATTTTTATTAGAAATATCACATTTTCTGATTCCAAAACACATTTTTACTTATTTTTTGGACAAGTAGATTAAAACATATGAATTTTATAATTTCTACCAATCATGAAATTCTATTAAGCCAAATAAGCGAAAAAGAAACTTGTGAGAGAGGCCTGGGCCACCGAGTTGGACCAATTAGGAGCAACCAAACTGCCTCATCACCAGCTAGTGTGACACTCAACTAAAGAAACAAAACATAGCAAAAAGGCGATACCTCCCTTATCAAGAAAAAGAAACGAAAAGAGAAGAGAAGAGCATTTCAGAGAAAATAGAGGGGATTATCCCCTTCCCTCTCATGCCCTGCCATGGCTGCTCGAATAAGATTAGCTGGTCGGTGTGAAATTTGGGGAAAACCCATTAAGGAGATTCTACGACGGTTTGAGGCTACAAAGTTGAAGAAGAGGGGGCAAGCTAACATACCACTCACACAATTGCCTCATGACTAAGCAGAGCTCATAGGTGAGCGGCCACAAGTGTAGCACATGAACCAAAATTGACAGAGGTTGGTATGATGATGTTAGGTATAATTAACCTTAGAGGAGGATTCCTTGTGCTGGGGAAGAACTAAATGTATGATCACACATATATATATATGGTTTGTTTTAAGGGCTTCCATGTGTGGGATCTTTGAGAACATGGAGAGAAACATTGGGAAAATAGATAGCATGGGCCAAATTATGGATAGTTTGATGTGGAATTGTTTCTCAAATTCAATCCACAAAAAATCTCAAAGAATCATCAAGAAACAAGAGAGAAAATATGATTTTAACCCACACAAAACCATTGGCATGTTGCCTTGTTGGGTGCAAGCTAGGAGACGACCTCTTGCTTGTTGGATTGAGATATAATGGATAGAAAAGGGCATGCCCAATCTGAGAAAAAGACAAAAATTAATTGTAACAAGTTTTGATTAGGAAACCTTAGTCTTTGGATGTATTAATCAGTTAATTCTTTCCTTATCCAAATAAGGGTGCAAACAAACTCCAAATTAAATGAAATTTGATACCTAGACTAATTAGGACGTATAGAATCCCATTTTGGCATTAGTTTTCAGTTTTGGAACTAAATATTTTATTTAATTGTTTTTAAAATAAATCATATTTCTCTTTTTTTAATGCATTAGGGACATCTAGACACTACCAATTAATGTGGAACTTCACCCTCAAGCAAACTAAAACATATGGAACATGAATTGACCATAAATGTTATCTTTTAGTATTATTTAACAAATTATTTAATATTTTAGGCTTTATTTACACTTTCTCTCTCCTAAACATACTAGAACATTAAATATTATCCAAGTTAGTTGAAAATTTACGAAAGGGATTATTTTAACATGTAGATTATGAATTTGAGATTAATTTTCTCTTTTGGAGTCATAAATGTTTTATTTCATATTTTGAAGGAAACTTACCTTTTCTTTTCTAAATAAAATAAAGGTAGTTATTATTACCTCAATGTTGTTAAACTTTGCCTCCAAGCCATAACATATTCAAAGAATTTGAATCTAAAGTTATCTTTAACCAATTACTCTTCCTTTTATGAATTATGCATAATTAATATTTGTGGCCGATTATTATTATTATTCATCCAATTGTGTCCCATACCTTTATATTACAACCAAAAGAATTATACATTATTATCGTACACAAAATTCTTTATGTTTATTATTTAACTCATTAAATTTATCAATCCCTTATTTATTTTAATTTTGTATAAATATTCTCAATTATGGACACCTAGTTCTTCTATGCATATTATTTCTCTTAACATCATACCTTAATCAACATTATCTCATATGACATATTTTATTGGTCTATAGATTATTATGAGAGCATTATGTCATACTTGTTTTCATGCATATACATTAGGGTGATTTATTCCTACATTGACATATTAGGGTTACAATTAACTACTATTAGGTGTATCATTATTCTTATTTGGCTAAGTCCAAAGAACCAAACTTTCTATCCTCCAAGGCATAAGATCGAGGTCAAGAGGCTAGGTTTTAGTTCGTTACAAATAGCAATTGCCCATTACTTTCCACCTCTATCTAAACTGTCAAACGTGGTAAATAATACTTTTTTCAGTAGCATTAACCATCGGTAGAGGAACATCGGTGGTGATGAAAGAACCCAATCATCCAAAAAATTAATGACGGTCGTTGTAATCATGGTTGTGTGAATGTATACAATTGGATTGCCTCCCCTTTTTTCTCTAAATTGGGGAGTAATTAGCCGATGGAAGGACTCCCGATTAGCTCCTATTCTTTACCGTTTCTGCTGCACGACGTGTCTAATGGAGAGTGGTTAGGACCCTCAATACAACAAATGCGGAGAACCTCACCAACAAACCCCTGATCATCATGAAAACCATCCCCACTCTGATCAAACCCCCTTGCTTCATTCCAGACAATGACACGGTCATTCGACACACATACTCCACCCTCACTCACATCAACACCCTCGACCTTAGTCTCATGCTCCCTCACCTAGAGTGGAAATGGAGATGTTGATGCACCATAGTCTAGGTATTGTAGGAGGCATTGGACCACGTCTGACAGGGGACCAGAAAGGCTAGGACAACAAGATGCCCGAAGCTCACACGGCCTTCCGAATTGCTCCTGGAGGTTTGAATATTCCACTCAGATAAGCTGGAAGATGGAGACATTGCTTGAGGGATTGCTAATCTTGAGAAAATCTGATGGAATGGCTCGGTCCTCAACAAACCTGGACCACTCTATTAGTGATGACCACCATATCCCGACCACCGAGTGCCGGATGATACCCAACTATTCTTCTGCTATCCTCATCATCCTATCATGTGCGGTGATGTTTTAACATGAATAGGTTAGCGACAACAACCCCAACACATGTTTATAAAAGCCCAGTACTATAAAAAACATACACACATTGTGGGTCAGATAATAGGAAACTCATTAGACCACAAAAAACACAAGATTCAGAATGGGGTTCCTTATCGATCTATTCTTAAAAAATGATCAACGATTACAATGGATTTGTAAAAAATCTATAGCATAAACAATTTATAGCATCATGAAAGAGACCATACATCTGACAATCCACCAAAAATAGAAACAAACTAAACAGTGCCTAGTACACATTACAAACTCCACAATTAACTACATCATTGCCTACCGTACATTGTTTGTGTTGGAAAATTTTAGGTTTATGTTGTTACATGTAACAAGTATGACGCCCCAACCTGCTACTATGAGATTACTCAAAACCAAACATGGAATTATAACTAAGCAAGCAGATTACTAGAAAATATAGGAAATTTAAACTGATTTAGAAAAAAACACCATAAGTAAAAACTTATCACATATAAGTCCACAAGCATGTCACATGCACTACATATCATCTTATGAGGTGCTTACATCATTGTACACTATCATCCATGTGGTTCATCTGTTACATGAGGTACCTGTCACATATATACAAATACACATGCCATATATATACAATGATTGAACACATGCCAAAAACCTCATATCGATGACGTATCTACAAAACACATCGAGAACAACCCCAAGGACCTGAGTGTACAGAAATGACATCTAGGACTCTATCATCAAAAGACTAGAAGCACATCCAACCTTATCAACTTCTGCTCTTGTTGCTGCTCTTCCTCAACTGCACGTTCTCTACCTCTTCGTGAATGACCACATAAAAGATGTGGAAACCCATGGGGTGAGACCAAAAGTCTCAGTAAGATATATAACTCTCCACCAACATCTATCAAAGCACAACTAACCAAATAGGCAGAAAAAGTACTTAGCCAGTTGAGCAAATTCAGCTAAATGATATGTATTCAACAAATAATGTAGATTAAATAAACTAGGAAGTTACCACTGAGTAGTAGAATAATAAACATTCTAAGAAGGAATATGAATAACATGTATAACGATTGATTTCTATTACCACTTTAAAAATTTAAAGAATTAGTACAAAGATAAGGCAAAAGGTTCAATCGATGTTATTCATATTTGACCCTAAGTAAGTACACTACACGAATGTGTTACATCTTTTATTATTGCCCTGAGGATTTGAGTTGTACCACCCAAATCCAACTGACCACTGCTAAGTCAAAATCAGTTCCATACAAAGTCAATGGAAGAGATGGAATCCACAACCTCCCCAAAAACTCTTGGTTAGTACAAGAGAAAACACCACATAGACATATTTGTCAGCTGCAACAATGACATATAGTCAAGCTGAAGGATTGGCTCACACATGGACATCCATACATAATAACACCTAGTCCACCTTGGTACATGTAAGGGCCCTAGAAGAATAAGCTCACACATGGCCGTTCTAAAAAGAGGCATCACTTGCAGTTACACTATTGCCTATCACATATCATAAGGAGATCAGATCACGCATGGCCATATCACACAACCTGAAATTGTGGACGCAAGGAGATACTCGAATTGCACCCCCACATATTAAAAATATACGCTCTGAGTTTCCCATAGGAATAACTAATTTCACCATCCAACAATAAATCTGACACTAGAATGGATATATGGCACATGTCACCTACATGATTAGGGTTTCACTTTATTAGTTATTCCAATTGAGTGTCTTTTATCATCAAACAAGTTACATCGTACAAATCCAAAACAAACTCTACATAGATAAGGGAATGGTGCAACTCCAGAAGATATAAAATGTATATGGCATGAACTAGTTACATCATCACCAAAAGATATTTGTAGCACTGCCATTCACTAGGCCATCACCACTATCACATCACTTTGGGATATCAATCCCTCAATCATATAACTAGAGGATATCACCTCACAATAGGCATCAAGCCTTCACCAGGTCATAGGACCCATCACATTAATATGATCTCATCAAGGCTTATAACCATTACCCTATATCATGTAATCATCACCACAACATACACAAGCCATGACATTCATTTCAGCTACAAGGTTAGGGTTCATAAATAAGGAGAAAACATTATGATATGACACTCACTCAAAGTATGATAAGCAACACATCACATGACCCAAAACTAAGGTTAGGGTTTCACACCTATAACCAATTAGGGATCCATTACATCATGCAATCATCACTTTATATTCCTCACCTCCCACTTAGTTGGAGTGCATTAGGGTTAAGCATTACCATTATTGTGATCAAATAGGAATATTAACATTGTTAGGTAGCAAACATCAATTGCATGTACACATGTAGCATCCTTACCATGTCATATATATAACAACCATGTGTTCATGTATGAAACAACCCACCATAACATATGTGTCTCGACTACCCTTCAAGGTCGACCACAATCGATACACATCAACATGGCCGCTATCGAAACACATCATGATCATGACCTCAACAAAAGCATATGTCTCGACCGCACTCAAATAAAACATCACGATCGAAACACAACATGGTCACGACCATCCATCAACATGGTGTTATGACCTGGACCAAAACTAGGTGTCTCGACCACTCTCCAACATAGTGTCTCGACCGCAACATGACATGGTGTCTCAATTGCAACATGACATGGTGTCTCAACCAACCAAAACAAAACAAGGGTGTCGCCGGAAATAAACCCATGTGTCTCGACCCAAGCACAAAACTAAGGGTAGCGACCAAAACTAAACAAGGCGTTACGATCACCAAGGCTAATCCACCTTAGAAACACTTGACCATCAACAAAATAGAAGAGAACCTCGACTAAAATAGAAGATAACCACGGCCAAAATAGAAGATGGTCATCAAATAAAGCCACCATCATCAAGGAGGAAAACTTCACATAGAAACAGTCACCCAAAATCCTAAAACATGTACTATGGAAATCACCATGAAGAACCTTATGTAGGAGAGTTGGAAACTCATGTTCAATACATCCAAAACATAATCTAAACTCCATGTTACACTAAGGCACAAGAACCTTGTACACGTGATCAAAATCCAAGACCAAATGATAAGAGAAAACCATCTCTCTCATCAACATCTCCAAAACAGGTACCAAGAATTAGGGTTTCAAATTTTAAGCAAACCATGCATGATAACCTCCATCATCCAAGATCTAGAACATGATATCATCAACTAACATGTTAGGACTATAATTTAGAGAGAGAAACAACAACATGAAAGCAAAGAGAAGTGCAATAAAAGAGAAGGTAGAGTGTTATATAACCCACCTTAAGAGAAGGAACAAGATCCAAGCTCTTGATCACCAAGGAGGAAGATGAATCTCCACCAAAAAGAGGGGAATAAACCCTAGGCCGAACCAAAAGAAGAAGGGACAAAGAGGAGAAAACTTCCTCACACTTGGGTACCACCTTGTCAAAACATGGTCTCCGACCCTTTGTGATGAGGAGTTTCCCCTCAAGATGGACACCATGGATAGTCAACACTCTAAGGCCAAGAAAGGAGAAGAAGATGAGGTAGAAGATCAAAGGAAAATGCCACCAAGTAAAGGCATATACTTACCAAGGAAGAAGGTGTTCCAAAAGTAACCACAAGCACCAAGGGAAGGTTGATCGGCCACCAAAGTAACTAGATCAACACTCCTTAGCTCAAAAAAGCTTCAAGGTCGCCACAAGAGAGTAGGAAAGAAAGAGGGCTGAAAAGAATGAATGTTTGAAGAGGAGAGGAGTGATATACATGAAGGAGGAGGGAAGTAGGGTGTAGATGAGGTGTCAACACCTAAAGGCACCAAAGGGACACTTGTCCACAAAATAAACCAACATGCAACCACTATATGCATGCATGCACGAGATGGTGATACAACCAATGTTGGGTATTGACCTGTTAAGGTCACCAACACATTGGTCTCAATCGAGACACATCAAGAGTCTGAGATAACACCAAAGCAACTTGGTCAAGACAAAAGGTCACTAAACACTCAAAGACAAGACACACCACAAAAGGACAAACCATCTCGATCCAACCACTCCAAGACCATCATGGTCTAAGAAAAACCAAGCCAAGGTAGGTGTATCATTTTAGACACACCCAAGACACCCATCTGGGTCAAGACAAAGGTCGCTACACTTCAACCAAGATCACACGGTCGACATCAAACCAAACCCTAGAAACCCTATCACCTCTAGAGATGTCACCACTCATCTAAGGCCCAAACAAGGTGCCCCAAAGAATCACACACTATCTCATGATGCCAAGGAAGGGAAGGTACATGCCAGGTGTGGAAAATTGCAAGATAACCCTCACATTTGGGTAAATTTCAATTTGACCCAAAATAAGCACATAAAGCACAAACATCATCCAAACAAGATCAAACTGGAAAGTTAAGCTTTCCTCAAGCTCTAAAAGCATCTCAAAGGATTAGATAAAGGTTCTAAGCATTAATCAAGCAAAAAAATAGGGTTAGCCTAAAACACAGGTCAAGGGTCTTACAACAACAATAAGTGCAATTGAATTAAAAGGTTCAGCTCAGTGGTCGCATGTACCACCACTCGTACAGACCACGTTAAGATGGAAAGGAAGTCGAAACTTCTCATTGAATATGATTCTCCAGAAGTAGTAGGGAGAAAAAACGACTAAGTAATGTCTCTCTAGGGTTCACAAAGGCAACCACAAATGGTTGACAGATGTGCGTCGATATGCCGAGAGATATGACTTTAACTGTAATGACCAGACATATTTATAGCCTAACACACTCCCTAATTATATTCACGATAAGACATGATCTCTCGATCTCTCTGGTAAACCTTGTAGAAAAATCCACGAGGCAAACCCTTTAAATTAGGATTAATAAATTTGATTTTGAAAGAAAGAATTAATTAAATGGATAATTAATTATGTAGTTGTATCTTAGTGCAAAAAAAAAGACAGAAGAGGAAGACATTCCCACAACCCACAAACCACAACTGAAAAGCCACATTCCAGAGCCTGTGCCCGGTCCAACCCAGCCATGCCAGGCGAGGTGAGGTGTGGAGTGGCATGCATGCATGCATGCATGTATGTTGTGGTCATCATATCCACCTAGGTGATGAGCATACTCTCCCCTAGGACCCTTTTAACACTAATGTAACATGTGATCCTACATATAAGGACCACAAAAGTTCTAGGAGTGAGAAATGTGGGATATAATTCTTCCTCATTTGCACTAAATACCAAACTACATCTCATTCCATGTACTAGCTTCATACATTGGGAATAACCCATGCTAAATATTTGGCTGCTACAACCATATATCTAACAATCCCTTACAATGTCAAATGTGTTGTGTGCTCTACCATTTAGTCCTCCATACTGTACTTTTAATAGATACCTTTCGACTTGAATCTACATGAGTTATCCAACTGTGACCCTCGTAGGAACTAGGTGAATAAAAGTCTTGAACGTAAACCTTTAATGCAAGATTATAGGTTGGCAACAACACAATAAAGACATGGAAAAAAAGAAATCCGATGCATCAAGGCTTTACATCCAGAAGATATATCCTGATTGATATCAGGGAACAACCTGATTCCCCTATTGCGACCTACACAACATCAGTAATTTAGTTGGAGTCTTCAAGGATGTATTGCTAACATCCTATGCTAAGACTTGAAACCATTCAGAGACTAATCTCTTACTAACCTACAAGCATGACAATATTAGGTTTCCCAGGTGATAAACACACAGATGTAAGAAGCATCAAAATAGAAAAACATAGTGTCATCTGATTGACCTGACAACTTGTTATTATTACATTGAACCCAATTTGTGAGATCTCCATTATTTTGGGTTGCGTTGCTACTACCTGCAAATCTAAAGGGGTTTCACTCCCATCCCCAACCTAGATTTTTCCACCAAGCCCAAGGTAAGACCTTTAGTGAAAGGATGAACTGTATTGTCTTTGGTACCGGTGTAGTCCACAACCATGACCCCATTAGACACTAATTCCCTTACGAACTTGAGTCTGACTTGGATGTGTCTATGATGTTTTTAATTGTACTTGGAACTCTTTATATTAGCAATGGTTGTAGTGCTATCATAGTGAACTGAAATGGTAGGAAATGACTTCTTTACCATAGGTAAACTACACATAAGTCCATATAGCCATTCAACTTCCAATCTAATTTCATCTGAAGTACACAACTCTGCTTCAAAAATGGATCGAGACAATATGGTTTGTTTCTTAGACCTCCAAGAAACAACACCTCCTCCCAATAGGTATACATATCCTAAGACATCATTACTCCCAGAGTTTATGGTAATCCAACTTGCATAACTATATCCTTCAACCACAGAAGGATATTTGGCATAATGCAAGCCAAGGGTACAAGTGTTCTTGATATACCTCAAAACTCTATCAAGAGCTTCCCAATAGATCTTGTCGGGACAACTGGTGTATCTACTTAACTTTCTCACAGAAAACACAATACCTGGATATGTGCAGTTCATAAGATCAATCAAACTTCCGATAATCTGAGAGTATCATAATTTAGACATTAGAACCTCAATCTCATTCTTGAACAAGGCATTGGATGAATCATATGTAGTCTTAATAGGTTTACCTGATGTGTACTCAAACCTCTCTAGTATCTTCTCAATGTAGTGAGACTGTGAGAGAGTTATACCATTAGTAGACCATATGATGTTAATCCCTAAAATCACATCAAAGACACCCATCCCTTCATCTCAAACTTGCTATACAAGAATGAATTTGTCTCTTTTACTACTTTCATATCGGAATCAAAAAACAAAATATACATAAAATTATAGCCAAATGAATCTATCATTGATGATTTTATAGTAGAGACACTTATCAAACTCATTCAAAATAAAGACAAATGATGATATCATAGAATCAATGTTACGACCCCATCTGAGCTTAATTGGTAAACTAGGGTTTACCTAGACAATTGCAAAGATTAATTAGAATAATCATTCTTGAAATCTAATTAATGACGATAATACAATTAGGATGTTTTAACTATGATAAGAAGTCTAAATGTTCTTTTGTCTTGAGAATTAGGGTTTGAGAAGCATAGACCCTAATCGGCCCAAAATAGGGTTTTAATGATACATGAATACAAAATTTGATAAGTATAGTGTCTCAGTAAATGATTTTTAGTATTTTATGTGTAACTATGATTTAGTTCAAATTTGGATATGATTTGTATATATAAAATGTGAACAACATTGGAAAATATCAGAATTTTTGAAGAATGTTCTGACCTGTTTATGGGTCGAGTTTCAAACTCGACCGATCATATTTCCAGATTTATATAGCAGTGTGGTAATTGACTTTTATCTTTTTATTGGTATATCCAATTGATCTAAAATTTCAAATTTGATTGAAAAACACAGTTTTATACACTCTGTTAAATTGGCATAATTTTTGGATGACTTTTTATCTCTACAGTGAGGGTGTCGGTCGAGTTCTGTGCAGGGTAAACTCGACCGAATCTGCTGCAGACTGCAATATAGCAGTGCACTGTTCTATTTTTAATTATTTATTGGTAACTCCAAATTATCTCAAATTTTAACTGAAGCTTTATAGATAAATTATAAACAACTTTATAAATTCCCATAATTGTTGGAGAAGTTTTGATCTCTGAAATAAATGAATTACAGTAACTTTGTATAACTGAATATTCAGCCAATATAATTAAAGTTGAGTGTTGGGTCAATATGCAATTGACCCAAGCAGCTCAAATTGACTTATATGATCGACCACACACACACACAGCTCTCATTCTTCGTCATCCACCCCAGAGAAACGAAAATCTAGAGAGAGAGGGAGAGTTAGGGCTTGAGTGGAGAAAGAGGAGGAATTGCTGACCTAGGGTTTTGCGGTCCGAGGAATGGTGAAATCAAGTAAGTTTGGATCCTTTGCATAGACTTTTATGGTGAATCTTCTCTCTCATGTCAAGATTCCGTCCATGCTCTGATTTGATCCAAGATGATGTCGAAATTCCCTCTTTTCTCACCCTTTCTTCATAATCCCTCATTTTCAAGGTTTCCGAGTTGAATGGAAGAAGAATTGGGAGATTTGCTAGGGATTTGATATGAGTTCGAGATCCCCTGAGTTGAGCTGCAGTTTTGAGGTGTTTTCACACCTTGGGGTGAGTGGGTTCTTCCTTTAAATAGTATAATGCACGAAATTTGATTATAGCATCCAAATCCCTAATTGCTTGGTATGTGATTCTAAACCCTGAAATGTCCGTTTAATTTAAGTTGTTGCAAATTGATATGATATGGATTCCTTCTCTGTTTGAATGACTCTTTGATGGTAGATTCACATCAGAAACGTATACAACACATCCTAGAAAGAATGCTTTTCAGATATATACCATATGATGTAATTAGGATTTAACCTAATTGAGATATCTCTAGAGTTTCAACCTTATTAAAAAGGACTAGTAAACTTATAAGTGGTTAGGATGTACCTCATGGATTACCTTATTTGAATTTTATCCTTGGTGCATGATATCTCAGTGAATAGCATGGAAACCTAAATTTTAGTTCAATTTCCATGGTTTCATACGTATATCGATTGTATATGATTTGTTGAAAACAATCTTTATTTAGTGAATGCTTATATCCTATGAAATCCTTATGAGAGCCATGTGACAAGTGAATGAGGTAAATGAAAGGGTGAATGAGGCGAATGAAACCCTAAGAGCAGGGTGTTGCTATGTGATAAGAGAATAAGGAAAGGAAACCCTAAGGATAGGGTGTTCTATGAATTAAGTTATGGTGATATGAAAGGTTTCCATATGAGATGTGGTGATGCTTAACTGTTGAATTGTATGTTGTTTGTGCATTTAACTTTACATGCTTGTTCTCTTTGAGTTGGTATATATATACTACAAGGTTTCTTATTTTCACAATACATATCTCGTGAATTGTAGGTGATGAGATATGACATTCCCTAGAAAGGGATGTTACTGAGATCATGCAGATATGTATGAAATGTTAGAATGAGAATACTTGTTGGGCAGACATGATATATGTTTGAATACATGAGCTATGATGTTTTATATGATATGATATGGCAGGCCGTGTGAGCCTTGTGAGAAATATAAAATGAGTTATGATTTCTGTTTAAAATGTATCTATAATGTTAATGTTAGACTTAGGTGCCCTGAACACCGTAGAACCCCTTTGGGAGGTCTACGCCTTAGGGGTGAAACTCGTGTTCAACAATAATCTGTGTGGAGTCACGGTGGCACGAGGATAGAGAGGCAGTGTTCAATAATAATTCGTGCGGAGTCACGGTGGCACTGGAGTAAATAGGGGTTATTCAACAATAATCCGTGCGGAGTCACGGTGGTAACCCAGTAAGACTCTCCGCCTGTGTGCTCAGGTTATAGGAGGAGTCTAGAGCACTCGGAGTTAGTGCAATGAGGCCGGAGAGTCTGTGGTCCTGTAGCAGAACAGGGCTGGCAGTCAGACTTAGCATTTCCCGGGTGTGTCACTAAGTCTTGTACGGTGTGGCCGTAGTGCACTGCGAGTCTCTATGCAGAGTACACTGCATAGATCAGGGCATAAGTTAATATATGATCATATAGGTTCACAAAGTTCCTTATGAATGAATGAGCTAAGGAAGACTAGAGCATAGTCTTCTAGTAGTTATTCTTTGGATGCAATATTTACATTCTTTGTTATTTCAATTATATTGTTTTAGAACTGCTCAGTGTAGTATTTATTGTTGTTAAATTTCATAACGTTTATTCAAAGTTATATCTGTAATCACATTAGTGCCTTAGACTGTTTCCTTGAAGTACTCATTCACTGAGCGAGTAGGCTCACCCCTCTACTCAAACATTTTAGGGTTAACCGCGTGGACTTGAAGATGGTCAGAGCATCAGTGTAGATCTGCTACAAGAGTTAAGTACAAGATTAGTTGAGTCAGTCGGTCCTTGTCACTCTAGGTCCTCAGTAAGAGATAAGAGAGAGAGAGTTGTAATTACGATGTGTAATATTGTTCCTCTTCTGATATGTATGCTAATTAGCAAGTTTTATGTGCATAAGGTGTGAGAGACATCATGAATGTTTATACATGTATCTTTACTATTGAAGTCTGATTAGTAAAAGAAATGTTCAGATTCCTTTGTTAAGATGTTATGTGGTTCAATGCGGGGAAACAAGAGTTTTAAAGAAAAGAAAATAAAACTTAAGGGTGTTCTTTGTGTTACATATAAGTCCTATCTTATGCCCTAATCTCATGATTTGAGGAAATTGTGAGATCGGGGTGTAACATCTTGGTATCAGAGCTTAGGGTGAGTTGTCAAGGACCATTAAGTTAGTAAGTTAGAGTCCTATGTGTGGCAGATAGGAGATGTTTGATGTTAGCTTTGGGGATTTGAGTATTTGGATATCCTGGCCCGATATCTGAGTACTTGGATCAACCAGTACAAGCTACTCTGTCTATTCTTTCACGTATACCCTGGCCAGGTATACAGTGGAAGAATGGGCTAGAGAGGAACCCTAGAAATGTTAGGGTTAGAAAACGAGAAAAGAAACAAGAATTAAGAGCATAAATGTAAAAGGAGATAGAACTTACATTTCATAATGTTGTTTTTGTTGGAAATGTATAGAAATGCTTATATATGTTTGAATTGAAATATTCAATACTTTGAAATATGGGTCTTTAATATCTGTTGTACACTATGCAGTTGTAGCATTTATTGATTTCATTCTTTGTAACAAGTAGACTAGAATTGACCTTTGAATGAGCTTTTGTTAGTGGATAACTTTTCTTCCACACTTCTGAGATGAATAGGAGTTGAGTAATCCCTTGTAGTTCTTGGCTTCAGGACTTCAGGTTTGGCCTGGTCCGGCTGGCAGGATGCGTTACTAGGATCTAATGAATCCTATCAATAGTATAATAAAAATAGAATTTGAATAATTAGACCCACATCAGAGTAAGAATGTACGTACAGTAAGATGTTGAAACATATGGGCAAGATCAGAACAAATAAGAATCAGTTGAAACTGGTATCTGAGGTTCAATTTTGGGGCCTCATATGAGAAACCCTTAATTGGGAATAAAGGAACATGATATAAGATTCATAATCAGTTTATTGATTAATATTATATGAACTATACATATGAAATATGGAAAAGATATGTGAAATGTATGTATGATTCAAGATAGCAAGAATCAATCATGAAGAATGAATCATATAATTGAGTATAATGCTTTATTGAACTCTAAAGCAAAGGCTAAGTAGAGAATAGGGTTGAGCATTCAATAGGTCCATAGAAGTAAAGAGTCTTCAAAAGAGTAAAAGTAAAGAGAATCGTATGAACATGTAATTCATAAGACTAGAACAACAAACTAGTTTCTAAGCAAAGAACATAGGTGTAGTTTAACGAATGAATAAGTCATACAAAGGTAGACTGTATTCAGGAGAGAAAAACTTGATTGAAAGAGAAACTATGTTTGACCCATGCATGATCCACTTGATTTAAAAATGAAGAATATGTAATGTATTCAACATGAGGAAAAACTAATAGAAGGACTATTAATTTAGAACGTTAACTTCACAATAGTATAAAGATAAAGGAGGAAATATGTGCAACATGGTATACATGACCATACATATGAATAAGCAACATGGTCATAAGAGAAAAATTTAGAATTAAAGATGACGGGTTAAAGAGTAGTATATGGTAAGAGGACTATGAAACGTAAGAAAGGGTTTGAAATATGATGGAGAAGTTATAAAATAAAGAGGTTGTGAGATTCAAGCAAGTGCTAATTAATCAAATATCTCTGTTGATAACTAAGTAAATCTACATACGAGAATGTATTAAGGGAATGTTTGAATACAAGTATTCCAAGTCTTAAAATCATCTTCTCTTTCATATATTCCTTAATGAGAGCAAGGTGGGAATGAAATGATAAGAGAAAATGAATCATATATGGTGCATAACTACCTTGGTGGGGTCATCTAGTGAATGTAATAGTGACATACTATATGATGAAGTGCGATAAGAAATAAAATTCTTGTGTGATAGCAAGAATGATGAATAATCTATTCCTATCTTAAATACTTCAATGTTAATGATGTTTATTGTATATAATCATATGAAAAGGATAGGTAGCAAAAAGTAAAGAAGTAATGAATGAGCAGAGAGATATGGGAAAACACTAGCTTTATGTAATATGTGAATTTGTTTTTACATGTATGATTTGTTGAAAGCATATTAAGGTATGAAAGTTGGTTCTACATATGATTTCAGTGTATTTGTGCAAGCTATATGTTAAATTAAAGGCATATGATAGTTGTAGTAATTCATACCTGATATGCATTTTACTATTGTGTATTTGTGATATGGTGATACGGTTTGGATGATGTCAGAACACATGGAGAGATACCATGAACAAGGTAGTCATACTTATTCACTCATATTAATAGAAAGGGATGATAATCAGATTGTCTGGACAAGTAACCCTAATGAGGTGTAGCTTGTTATACCTAGCTCTAATATAACTGAGTGATGGTAATTGAGTATGATTAATGCTTGAATGACTGATACAATTGTGGATTACTTTATTACTGTGGTTGAAACCCTAAAATGATATAATACGATGGTTACACTTTGAATTGTGTGTGGGCCCATAACCCACAGGTCCCAGGATTGAAACAGGATAGTATGGAATGAGGTGGTAATGCTTCACCTCATGCATCCATGACCCAATGGGGATGCCAAGAGTAGTATTGTGCAATTGATTGTTGAATCTAGCCTTTTAATTCAAGACTGATTTGCTATTTGAATAGCACTTTATTAAAGTTTAAAACAGCATGGTGAACTCGCTTATGTCACTTAAAGGTGATACAGAACAATAGAACTTTCTGAGCCGCATAAGTTGAGATAGTTGTATCGGAGTATCAGAGTTACGCAGCGAAAGCGTGATGGTTTATCTTTGCATTCTATGTTTGACTGTGGCATAAAGAAATTGCTTGATATCATTGAGAACTATTTAAAATATGTTGTGATTTAGTAAAGAATTAAAAGATCTAATGTTGAAAAATACATTCAGGTATGAAATACAAGAATATAATGACATGGAAGGCTTTAGAATCTTAGAATAACCTTGAATGTATCTTTCTTGTAGGTTTATGTTTCGAGGACGAAACATTCTAAGGGGGGGAGAGTTGTTACGACCCCATCTGAGCTTAATTGGTAAACTAGGGTTTACCTAGACAATTGCAAAGATTAATTAGAATAATAATTCTTGAAATCTAATTAATGACGATAACACAATTAGGATGTTTTAACTATGATAAGAAGTCTAAATGTTCTTTTGTCTTGAGAATTAGGGTTTGAGAAGCATAGACCCTAATCGGCCCAAAATAGGGTTTTAATGATACATGAATACAAAATTTGATAAGTATAGTGTCTCAGTAAATGATTTTTAGTATTTTATGTGTAACTATGATTTAGCTCAAATTTGGATATGATTTGGATATATAAAATGTGAACAAAATTGGAAATTATCAGAATTTTTGAAGAATGTTCTGACCTGTGTATCGGTCGAGTTTCAAACTCGACCGATAATATTTCCAGATTTATATAGCAGTGTGGTAATTGAATTTTATCTTTTTATTGGTATATCCAATTTATCTCAAATTTTAACTGTGCTTGAAAAATACAGTTTTAGACACTCTTTTAAATTGGCATAATTTTTGGATGACTTTTGATCTCTATAGTGAGGGTGTCGGTCGAGTTCTGTGCAGGGTAAACTCGACCGAATCTGCTGCAGACTGCAATATAGCAGTGCACTGTTCTATTTTTAATTATTTATTGGTAACTCCAAATTATCTCAAATTTTAACTGAAGCTTTATATATTAATTATAAACAACTTTCTAAATTACCATAATTGTTGGAGAAGGTTTGATCTCTTAAATAAACGAATTACAGTAACTTTGTATAACTGAATATTCAGCCAATATAATTAAAGTTGAGTGTTGGGTCAATATGCAATTGACCCAAGCAGCTCAAATTGACTTATATGATCGACCACACACACACACAGCTCTCATTCTTCGTCATCCACCCCATATAAACGAAAATCTAGAGAGAGAGGGAGAGTTAGGGCTTGAGTGGAGAAAGAGGAGGAATTGCTGACCTAGGGTTTTGCGGTCCGAGGAATGGTGAAATCAAGTAAGTTTGGATCCTTTGCATAGACTTTTATGGTGAATCTTCTCTCTCATGTCAAGATTCCGTCCATGCTCTGATTTGATCCAAGATGATGTCGAAATTCCCTCTTTTCTCACCCTTTCTTCATAATCCCTCATTTTCAAGGTTTCCGAGTTGAATGGAAGAAGAATTGGGAGATTTGCTAGGGATTTGATATGAGTTCGAGATCCCCTGAGTTGAGCTACAGTTTTGAGGTGTTTTCACACCTTGGGGTGAGTGAGTTCTTCCTTTAAACAATATAATGCACGAAATTTGATTATAGCATCCAAATCCCTAATTGCTTGGTATGTGATTCTAAACCCTGAAATGTCCGTTTAATTTAAGTTGTTGCAAATTGATATGATATGGATTCCTTCTCTGTTTGAATGACTCTTTGATGGTAGATTCACATCAGAAACGTATACAACACATCCTAGAAAGAATGCTTTTCAGATTTATACCATATGATGTAATTAGGGTTTAACCTAATTGAGATATCTCTAGAGTTTCAACCTTATTAAAAAGGACTAGTACACTTATAAGTGGTTAGGATGTACCTCATGGATTACCTTATTTGAATTTTATCCTTGGTGCATGATATCTCAGTGAATAGCATGGAAACCTAAATTTTAGTTCAATTTCCATGGTTTCATACGTATATCGATTGTATATGATTTGTTGAAAACAATCTTTATTTAGTGAATGCTTATATCCTATGAAATCCTTATGAGAGCCATGTGACAAGTGAATGAGGTAAATGAAAGGGTGAATGAGGTGAATGAAACCCTAAGAGTAGGGTGTTGCTATGTGATAAGAGAATAAGGAAAGGAAACCCTAAGGATAGGGTGTTCTATGAATTAAGTTATGGTGATATGAAAGGTTTCCATATGAGATGTGGTGATGCTTAACTGTTGAATTGTATGTTGTTTGTGCATTTAACTTTACATGCTTGTTCTCTTTGAGTTGGTATATATATACTACAGGGTTTCTTATTTTCACAATACATATCTCGTGAATTGCAGGTGATGAGATATGACATGCCCTAGAAAGGGATGTTACTGAGATCATGCAGATATGTATGAAATGTTAGAATGAGAATACTTGTTGGGCAGACATGATATATGTTTGAATACATGAGCTATTATGTTTTATATGATATGATATGGCAGGCTGTGTGAGCCTTGTGAGAAATGTAAAATGAGTTATGATTTCTGTTTAAAATGTATCTATAATGTTAATGTTAGACTTATGTGCCCTGAACATCGTAGAACCCCTTTGGGAGGTCTGCGCCTTAGGGGTGAAACTCGTGTTCAACAATAATCTATGCGGAGTCACGGTGGCACGAGGACAGAGAGGCAGTGTTCAATAATAATCCGTGCGGAGTCACGGTGGCACTGGAGTAAATAGGGGTTATTCAACAATAATCCGTGTGGAGTCACGGTGGTAACCCAGTAAGACTCTCCGCCTGTGTGCTCAGGTTAGAGGAGGAGTCTAGAGCACTTGGAGTTAGTGCAATGAGGCCGGAGAGCCTGTGGTCCTGTAGCAGAACAGGGCTGACAGTCAGACTTAGCATTTCCCGGGTGTGTCGCTAAGTCTTGTACGGTGTGGCCGTAGTGCACTGCGAGTCTCTATGCAGAGTACACTGCATAGATCAGGGCATAAGTTAAAATATGATCATATAGGTACACATAGTTCCTTATGAATGAATGAGCTAAGGAAGACTAGAGCATAGTCTTCTAGTAGTTATTCTTTGGATGCAATATTTACATTCTTTGTTATTTCAATTATATTGTTTTATAACTGCTCAGTGTAGTATTTATTGTTGTTAAATTTCATAACGTTTATTCAAAGTTATATCTGTAATCACATTAGTGCCTTAGACTATTTCCTTGAAGTACTCATTCACTGAGCGAGTAGGCTCACCCCTCTACTCAAACATTTTAGGGTTAACCGCGTGGACTTGAAGATGGTCAGAGCATCAGTGTAGATCTGCTACAAGAGTTAAGTACAAGATTAGTTGAGTCAGTCGGTCCTTGTCACTCTAGGTCCTCAGTAAGAGATAAGAGAGAGAGTTGTAATTACAATGTGTAATATTGTTCCTCTTCTGATATGTATGTTAATTAGCAAGTTTTATGTGCATAACGTGTGAGAGACATCATGAATGTTTATACATGTATCTTTACTATTGAAGTCTGATTAGTAAAATAAATGTTCAGATTCCTTTGTTAAGATGTTATGTGGTTCAATGCGGGGAAACAAGAGTTTTAAAGAAAAGAAAATAAAAGTTAAGGGTGTTCTTTGTGTTACATATAAGTCCTATCTTATGCCCTAATCTCATGATTTGAGGAAATTGTGAGATCGGGGTATAACAATCAAACTTCTCATTCCATTGCTTACAGGCTTGTTTCAAGCCATATAATAATTTAACAACTTTACACACTTTAGACTCATTCCCACGACCCACAAATCCCTCAGATTGTTCCATATATATCTCCTCCTAAAGATCACCATGTAAGAACACAGTCTTCACATCCATTAGATGGATACATAGACAATAAATGGAAGCCAATGCTATAAGCACTTGGATTGTGACCATACATGAAATACGAGAATAGGTATCAAAATAGTCTATTCCTTCCCTTTGTGTGTAATCCTTTGCAACTAACCTAACCTTATACTTATTGATTGTCCCATCTATATTGAGTTTCTTCTTAAAGATCCATTTGCATCCAACTACTGAACAAACAAGAGGCAAATCCACTAATTCTCAAGTTCCATTCGAGAGAATTGATTGTATTTCATAATGCACATCTTCTTTCTAACATTTAGATTCATGATAATCCATAGCTTGTTTGAAGGATACACGATCATCGTCAAGTTGTAAGCGAGAAACTCACTTCCAAAATATTTGAATGTCCTAGACCATTTACTTATCCTTTGGTTCAACCATTTCTTTAGAATCATTATATTCAAAAATAACATGTTATGAGTCACCCCCATATTTGTCATCCTTTCCACATGTTTGAAAATGTAACATGTGGTAAATAAATCCTCTTGAGATACTTCATTTGGAACACCATATTTCATGGGAAATAAATCCTCAAAGAATGTAGCATCAAGTAATTTCACAATTGTCTTAACCAAAATGCCTGAAATATTAGATTTTACAATCAAGAATCTGTATGCATAACTTGTCTCTATATAACCCAAGAAAATGGCATCAACTATTTTCGGTCCCAATTTCTTCCTTTTATGTTTAGGGACAAATACCTTAGCAAGGCACCCTCACACTCAAAGATATTTTAGAATCAATTTTCTCCCTCTCCATTTCTCAAACGTACTGATTTTTTATGTTTATGGAGTGCTCTATTCAGAATATGGCAAGCCATATTCAAATCTTCCCTCCACGTAAAGTGTGGTAGACCTGAGGTTTGGAGTAAGGTATTTACCATAACTATAAGGGTTTGGCTTTTGTGTTTAACTATCCTATTAGACTGTGGTGAATAAGGAGCAATAACCTCATGAACTATACCATAGAATTGACAAAATTCCAAAAACAAGTCCAAGTTGTATTCTCCTTTCCTATTAGACCTTAATCGTTTAAGTACTTTGCTAGTTTGAGTTTTAGCTGCTTCTTGTAAATTTTAATTTTATACAATGACTCATCATTAGTTTAAGTAAATAGACATAGAAGTATCTATGAGCATCCTCAATAAAAGTTATGAAATAATGCTTTTGATCCCTAGTAACAGTCCCATTAAATCCATAGATATTAGTGTGTACTAGATCAAGAATTTTTGAATTCCTATTCACAAAATGAAAAGATTTCTTAGGCAATTTAGCTTGCACACGAATTTTACATCTACTAACATTAATTTTAAGACTTAGGAATTAAATCAAGATTCATCATCCTTTTCATTGAGTCAAAATTTCCATGTCCCAAACGAGAATGCCATACATCATAGGATACAACATTCAAGCAAACATAATTGTTATCATTCAAATCTAAAGCTGAATTTGAAACGGGTTCAACAAGAATATATATCACATAGATACCCCTTTCTAAAAAAATAAAGAATCATGAATGTGTGTAATAATAGCCTTATCACATTTGCAATCTTTCTAAAACCATCCCTAACTAAAATTATGCCACTAAGAACACTGCGTTGAATAGTTGGAAGATGTATGACTATGAAGTGTCAGAACCTTCTCTGATGGGAATTTCAAGTTCATATGTCCTTTGCCTTTAACTTCTACAGAGCTGGAATTTCTCAAAGTCAATCAACATCTAGAGGCCTAGTAAGACACAAATAGAGACTTGTAAGTACAAACATGTGAATTATCCCCAATGTCAATTATCCGATAAAGTGGTTAAAAATAGAAAATATTTCAGATTTTTGTAGAAATATATCATCATTGAGGGTCAAGGGTGCAGTCATCATGTTGACCACAACGTCCTCAGTTGCATATGTGACAACTTTCTTTTGCCTTCTTTGAAGGACAACCCTTGTTCCAACGACCAACCTGTTCACAAGTCCAACATGGTTTTTTTTTCTTGATCTTGGCTATAGGTTTATGCATATTATTTATTTTTTTTATCTTTGATTTTAGCAATAGTGAAACTGACACTAGGTTTTACATCAATTGGTAACTTCACAATCTTCTGTTTCAAGTATTCTTCTTATATGTTAATATCCCTCATTAGACCATTCATTGACAAGTCTCCTTTGAGATGCTTAAGAGTCATGCCAAATGATTCTCATGACTTAAATAATTTTTCTATGATGGACATAACAATGAACTTCTGAGAAAATTTCATCTTTGCGTCTGAGAGTCCATGACACAAGAGATGAAAGTCGTGTGTTTAATCAGAAACAGACTTACCCTCAACCATATAAAATTTTAGAAATTTAGACACGCAATACTTTTCAACATCCTGGTTTTCATTATTAAAATTCTTTATGATGTCTCTCATAAAACTTTAAAAGTAGTAATATGCAACTTTGAGTATGGATCATACAATTTATTATTTAAAGCAAATAAAATCAACTATCGGCACATTTTATCACCCTTCTTCTGTTTAACAATTATATTTGTATTATCAGGGACATAATCATGAGATTTAGGTTCATCCTAACCCACCATGTTAAGCCAAATTTACATTCGACTCTGTCAACGTGAAAAGTTGGTTCTAGTAAATTTCTTAGGCATATTAACAATATCAATTTTATTTGCAGAACCAACATGACAACCTTCGCTAGTTAACAACATATATTGATTTCTTTAAGACTTTTAAATTTGTTTATGTTTACGTCATTACATACAACAACAACAGGTGCAATTGAATTAACATGTTCATGCCTGATCCAAATAAGAAGAAGAATAAACAATGCAGGAGAAAATAAAAATAAAGTTAGGAACTCAGACCAGATTGTTCATTACAAAAAGAACATGTTACTTAAAAAAATTAGTGGCTTGCAATTCTTCTTCCAAACGCGTTCTTCTAGTCGATCCGGTCACGAGCCTACATCAATTTCCATCACACTCACGCTCGACGATGATCAGTATGCACCACCAACGCAGCTAAGCGATCACATGTACCACCATCCGTACATACCACGTCAGGAAGGAAAGGAAGGAAGTCGACACTGCTCACAGGAGATGATTCTCTAGAAGCGGTAGGGAGCAACGACGGCTAAGGAGCGTGTCACTAGGGTTCACAAAGGCAGTCGTGATCTGTTGACGGTTGTGCGTTCGTATGTTGAGAGATATGCCTTTAACCCTAATGACTAGACATATTTATAGCCTAACACGCTCCCTAATCCTATACTCATTAATACGTGATCACTCGACTTCTCTTGTACACGTTGCAAAAAAATCCGGGAGGCAAAGACTTTTCAATTAAGATTAATAAATCCGGTTTGAAAAGAAACAATTAAGTAAATTGATAATTAATCACATATTTGTATCTTAGTGTAAAAAAAAAAAATGTTCCGGCAACCCACAAGTTCGAGCCCGAGCCCGGCCAAGCGAGATGTTACGTGCGTATGTTGTGGTCACCATACCCCCAAGGCGGCACTAGGACCCTTTGGACACTAGTGCCACGTGTTATCCTAAATATACCTTATTTGCTCTAGACACAAAAATACATCTCCTCCATATACATGTTGCACTATATTGGACTTAACCCATACTAAATACATGACTGCTACAACCATATATCTAATAATTTGTTGACTCTGCCTATGTTTAGATTAGTATCTCGCAACATATCCATTGGATCGCATCCCCAACCTGAGATTCCTCCAAGCGGACCTATCGACTCCAGGACCCTGGCCTCTCTCGAGCAGAGGTGGAAGGGAAGTCCCCTCCAACATTAGCCACACCCACATGTGCTTAGAGTCTCCAACGCATCTTCCCGGGACTAGATTGGCAATGTGACCCCCTTTGCCGGAAAGAGGTGGTATTGGATTCGCTACCCGCTGGACGGAGATGAGGGCCATGTTCGGAACAGTTATCACAATAGCCACGGCCAAGCAGTATTATTCCCAAAGTGCAGCTTCAACTCTTCTCCAATCATTACCAGGAGCCCGTTCAACCACAACTACCAATTTTAGGAGGGTTCGGGAATTCTCATCAATTGTGTGGGGGTATGATGATGCGCCAAGTAGCTGGTGTCCCTCCAAGCTGTTGTGAAGGCTAGGTTGGTGGTAGGTGTCGATCATCGGTACTCCCCTCTTCCAATGTCCCCGCTCAAAGCAAAGATGACAATATAGACTCCGTCGAATCTTGCTTGTTCCTGGGGTCGGGTGGCCGGCCTGCTCCGTCGGAGCCTCTTCTGGTATGAGAAGGTTGTCAAGGTCACAATGGAATTGAAAAAAAAACAATTTAGCATACTTGAATAATAATATTTACTAATATAGTATACTTTGTAAATATCACCCAAAATATCATACTCTGATCTAAAAACGAGACTTTAAATGGAGTTTTTTTGTATCAAGAACTGAAAAACTTCACAAATATTGATGTGTTTACTTTTAAATAGTTTATTTTGGGAAAAAAATAGTGTTTTCAACTTGATATTTAAATGCGGTAAAAACACCACTTATTTTTCATTTTTTTTTCAAAATTTTATTTTAAAGTAAACACCACAATATTTGACGCTTTTCAATCTCGAATAGACAAAACAACACTTTGTGCTACTCTGAGGATATTTTACAGGTAAATATTTCTATAAAAATGTGCAAAACCGATTCTTTTTCCCTAGAATTAACCCTCTTCAAGTTGAATAAACAAAGATGATGCATGACTTCTGTCCCTGCCACACAGCTCGTATATCGACCATGTCCCCCCGGGGCCATCATATCGGTCCACATACTCTGATGATGTAGGAATGAGGCCAACATACCCACTTGAGCAACGAGCGATGAGGATGGTATGCATGTAGAGAAGGGAATCGTTGTAGGATGTGTGTGCCAGCACTTGTGGTTGCTATGTGACACCCTAGCTTTCTTCATTCCGATTCTCTAAACGAGCCGCTGGTTCAGTTTCTCATTTTACTATGTTTAACTCTATGTATTCCTCTATCCGTAGAATACATTGAATGTACAAAAATGGCTATAATAGAGTTTCTGTTATTCGTATTAACAACTACTCTAGGAGGAATGTTTGATATCTCGCTTGGATGTCGTCCGCCTAAACTCGGTTGGTTGGTGTTGTAACAATGCAATCAAAGCCGCCGGTGTTGTGCTTGTCCCGTGAGCGGAGGCAATGGACGATGCTTGGGGTTCGTTGGGGGCATTTATGGAGCAAAGACCCCTAAAAAGGTGTCGAGATATGCCTCTTGGGGAAGCTCCCGGGGACATGTGTAGTTGGTTTCCACCTATGATGGTCTATGGACTATGGTTGGTGTGGAAGAGGTCCCAAAGCCAGACACACCACTTTCGGACATCCTCCATGCTCACACATAGGGTTGGAAAAACAAGACCCAAACTGAATCTGAAAATTTTAAGCGGGTTAGTCAGACGTCCCTTAGTTTCTAGGAAACCCACAACAACTCTCCATAAGAAGTGTTTTATTGAACTCTAGATATCTTTCCAATTGCATTTGCTTCACTCCCATGGTCCATAGCCCACAAACTATTATTCTCACTCTTCCCCAACCAACTACCCAGATTTCATAGTATATCTTCCATCCTTGTTACAAATCATAACATTTATAGTCCATAATTGATGTTCATGTGACTAATGGGAATGGATTGGACTGCAATGATGATGCTTTACAAGAACAATGATTTCCTCCATAGTTTCTGTCCCACTACCATCTACGCCGATCTTTGAGTTCATGAATTAATGCACTCTTTCATAATTATCAAGACCGAAACATTTTCCATCCCTAAACATGTAGCCATCTATCTTCTCATATACTTATTTCCTTTCCATCTCCCACTCTCCCTCTCAACCCTTACAAAAAAGCCTTTACATAAAGGGGGTGAATTCATATTTTTAAAGTTTCAACACAACTTGTTAGGCCTTTATATTATATTACAAATCGGCAAAACAAACGAGAGAGAGAATAAGCAAAACACAAACGAACACACATGTTTAACTGGTTCTAGATCGACATAATGTAGCTCCACCACTAGAGTGGAGGTCAACATGTAGAATTTTATTAACAACTTGAGTATCACTTCACATGACCTTACAAAGGTCATATACTAAGCGACATGTATGTATCTAAAGAGAAATTATTTTCTTTTTCTGAGCAAAGAGTCAACAATCCAATCTAAGGGTTTACCTACCCTTACCGTGGATTGCATGTCATTCACCTTCCTCAGACAGCAAAAAAAGTTCAATCAATATTATAGAAATGTGATTGTATGTGGTAAAAAGCCTCAGAAAATAACAAATATGATCATCTTTCTTAAAAAGTTCCCCATTCACTCAATTAAAAATAAGCATGTGTAAACTTAATAAGAAATTTAAGGTCTCTTAGATTCTCAACTTTATAGCATTTGAAGATAACTGTTGAAGTACTCCAAGTAGTACCTATATGTAGTTAAGGGTGCCTAGTAGACAATATAGGTGATTATCATGAACTATAGTCATTTCTAGGGGAGTAGGTGAAGTTCCAACAAATGTTTTTTTTTTCATTTTTTCTTTAGAAAAGACTTTTACACTTCTAAAAAGTGATAAGATAGGCCAATCCACTGCATTTTCACTCCAGAATCCAACAAATGACTCCATTTGATAAAAAAACATGGTTGGATGGGATTTTTTTGATGACTTTCAGAAGTGGATATTTTTTGTTTAGAATTTCCATAAACATGGTCGGTTGAAAATTGTTGGGAATTCCAACTACCAATATTTACAATCTTCAAGTGTATTTCTGCACAAGGAGATCACTTTCCTGATTGGAATTCAATTAAATACAATCCAACCGACAATGATATTTGTGAACAATAATGTTACAATGCCACTTCTATACTATCTAAGAAAGCCTGCAGAGTGGGGCTAAACACAATATTCCATTATTTTTTAGAATAACAAACTGGTTCCAGTGTGTGCAGATTACACTTTTGTCTTTACTTATTAAAATTGTATGTTATACAAGAAAACTCATATATACTATATAAGAAATCCCACCGAGGGACGAACTGTATCTTTTCTATAACTCTTTGGAATTATAAAGAGGTCCTTGTGTGAGAAAACTACATTTTTTCTTTATTTTTTAAAATTATATTATATATTAGAAGACTCATCTACTATATAAGAAAAGCCCATAGAGGGGATAAATATAACTCTTCAATACTTGTTGGAATTACAAACTGGTCCCTGTGTTATACTTTTCTCTTCACATATGAAATTATATACTATACATGAAGACTCATTATACTATATCAGAAAGCCCGTGAAGGGGCCAACTACAATTTTCCATTATTTTTTGGAATTACAACCCAGTTTCATTTTATGCAAACTGCACTTCTGTCTTTACTTTTTAAAATGATGTACTATATAAGAAGGCTCATCTATACTCTATTAGAAATCCCACATAGGGGGCTAAATGCACTTTTTCCATTATTATTTTTTAAATTACATACTGATCCCCGTATGTAGAAACTATACTTTTGTCTCCCCTTTTTAAATTATATACTATATAAGAAATTCTTATAAAAATCTAGGATAGAATAACAAATTTTTATGGCTGATTGTCAACCTACCACCAACCCTCCTCATTTCCCTAGGTTTGGGATCAACTACATTTCCACAAGATGTACATAACACAAATGGAGTTAAAACACAGTGAGACATATTTACTCAAAGAGGTTCTGGGGGAGTCCAAAGAGTGTGAGCCTCGACAAACAGAGACTATCTGATGAATGACGAAGTAAGAAAGGACATGAAACTAAAAAGAAAGATTTATAGGGTCTTTTCCAATCTTGAGATGATGTAGCTTTTTAGGAATTGCAACATCCCAATATTTGAAGCCTAAGATAAAATGAGCTTAAAAAGAATGATTGAACTACCCATATTACCAACATACACCTCCTTTTTAGAGAGTCCATCACCAAGAGCTCTACAGTTAAGCATGCTCAACCCATAGTAGTACTAGGACAGGTGATCTATGGGGAAGTTGATCCTAACTTGTGTGTGAGTGAGGACAAAGTACACATCTGAGACCAATGATGGTCTGTGGGGTCAATCATGATTCCTGAAACTATATGAGAATCTTAAGAAGTGGGCTCAAGCATTACAAATGATGTCAAGGTCAAGACTCCTCTAACAAGTTGGCCCCACATAGACATGTCCCATGCCAATCTTGAGTCATGCGGTCCATGTATGATGGAAAGGGTTATCTATGTTGATGTAGCCACCCTTGTGTTGGTTGTCATGCTTGGGAGTTGGATATATGTGGACAAATATATTTCTGATGAAAATGAGGAATATTATGACACCATATGTTGATTTTTGAATTTCTATTTGTAATATCTTTAGATTTAATTTTACATATCTTATTTGCATTCTACTCCATATTTTTCATTTTATGTTTTGAGTCGTTTATGCAATTTTCTTAATATTTAATATACTCTTATTATTTTACTTGTAGGTTGATGCAAAATTAAGAGAGAAGTAACTATTTCTCAATGAAAGCATAAGAGAAGGATTAAAGATTACATATACTCACTCACCAACTCTATAAATTGAAGTGAGGATCATCAAAGTATAGATGGCCACTCAAATTATCATAATTTACAAACAAACTCAAAATTAGATAATTTAAAAGTCATTGGATAAAAAATTAATTATCTAAAACACACACACACACACACACACACACACACACACACACACATATATATATATATATATATATATATATATATATATATATATATATATATATATATATATATTGTTACAGACTAGTCGACCGACACATCTGATTGGAAACTTCCAACAAAATTCTAGTAACTCTATAGAAAATATACCCAACACTAAATAGATTGTAGAATTTACATCCCATGTCATATCAAATGATTCAAGTTGATTTGGAAAGATAATTCGATTATCTAAACTATGAATATACTTACTAATCATATTGGATCTGATGGTCTACCTTATATTCATCCCAAACATCTATATAGAAATCTACAACAAATAGTTGACAATATTTGGATTAATTTGGAGTTATGGGCTGATACAAAGGTACATGGAAAACTTATATGGAAAGAGTTTCACAGACTTTTCTCTCCCATCCATAAACCTGGCCACCTCCAACTAGAGGCGAATATGAAACTTGATGGCTTGATGTGAAGACACACTCCACCATAGATCTGGAGTGGAGACTGCAATTATCATTTGGGAGTTATGGCGAGACCACTAATTTCCCCTCTTTGTTGCTACTTTCTCCATGAGCATATTATTCTCTATATTTTTATATCATGAACATGTTTAGATATTAGATATTTTATTGGGACATAGAGATTAGCCCCACTGTCTGTATTCCATTTCTATATTGTTAAGTGTTTTTGTATGAACATCTGGATTGATAATAGATTACTCAATGCTTAGTGTATAGCTTGATCATCTATCTTGCAAATTTTTTATAATCTAGATATATAGACCTTGAAATCTAGGATTAGAACACCAAATCATATTGTTGAATCCTGGATGAGACCACATGAGGGCGTTCTCTGGGGTGATAGATTAAGGATTTGTAGGTAACAATACCTCAAGCCCATGAAGAGGTTAATACATGTCAACTTGAAGAGATTTATCAGAATATGTACAAAATAGAAGGGGAAAAATATATAATATGGCTCATATAACAAGAAGGAAAGGAAGAGACTTAGTCAAGTAAAATGCATCAAGAATGAAATGGTAGAGTGCTGGTGAAGGATGATGATATCAAGAACCAATGGAGCAACTACTTCCATAAGATTTGCAATGAAGATACTATGAATAATGTAAGAGACTCGTGTGACATGAATACAAGAGGCATCATTTACACGCAATGAGTTTCACTATTTGAAGTCAAGAATGCTTTGAAAAATATGAAAATGAGAAAGGCATACAAAGCAGACGATATTACCAATGTTGTACGGAAGAGTATGGGGGATGAAGGAGCTATATGGTTTAAAATCTTTATTAATATTATGAAGACTGAGAAGATTTTGGATAAGTAAAGAAATAGTACTATAGTATCAATCTATGTTACAAATAAAATGTTCAGAGCTGCACTAAATACATAGGTATGAAGTTGATGAGTCACACTATGATGCTTTGGGAGAAGATTTTGAGCACATGCTAAGACCTGTAACACAAATACCAGACCACCAATTTGGTTTCATGCCTATAAGATCAACAACATAAGCCATTTTTCTATTAAGGAGGCCTATGGGGAAGTATAGACAAGTAGAAGATATCTTCATATGATTTTTATTGATTTGAAAAATGCTTATGATCGAGTAACCATGGATGTGTTGTGGATGGTTTTAGAGAAAAAGGGTGTGCGATCCAATACATTCACTAGATTGAAGACATTTATGAATGCTCAAATTTAAGTGTGAAGACTCATAGAGGAGAGACAACAACATTTCCTATCATAGTTGGAGTACGTAACATATCACCACTCAGCCCACATCTATTTGTTCTTGTTGTGAATGAGTTAACCAAGAATGTTCAGGGTGATATTCTTGGTGCATGTTATTTGATGATGATATTATATTAATTGACAAAGCTAAAGATAAATTAAATGATAAAGTTTAACATAAAAAACACTTTGGAATCAAATGAATTGATGATTAGTAGGAGAAAAATTGAGTGTATGTATTGCAAATTCAGTCAATCTAGAATTATAAATAGTGGGGCCAAGTTGGACTTAGTGGTTGTACCTAGATGTGATAAATTCCCTTACTTGGGTTCTATTATTCAAATAGATGGGGATGTTTAAGATGATGTTTGTCACTACGTCACTACATGATTGTTGAAATGGACGAGTGCAACAAGAGTATTATGTGGCCGTAAGATCCATCACATGTTAAAAAGTAAAATTTATAGAACAACTATACGACCATCCATATTACATGATAGTGAATGTGAGGCAATGAAGAAATAAGATCTCAACAAGATGAATGTGGTTGAGATGCACATGCTGAGATGGATGTGGGAAGACAAGAAAAGATTGCTCAAGAAATGACTATATTAGGAGTGAAGTGGGGTGGCGAGTGTTGAGAATAGATTACACGAGGGTCTACTGAGATGGTATGGACATATGCAACATTGAAGGACTAACATGCTTATATGAAGTAATTGTATCGAGTCAAGAACAATCAAAAGAAGAAGAGGCTGGGCTACATTAACTTGGGAAAAGCTTATAAAGAGAGATTTTGATCTTTACATGTTGATCACAATATTAACCATAAAAGAGTTGATTGAAAAAGAAGGATCCATTTAGACAACCCCAACATGGTTGGGATTGATGCTTAGATGATGATAACATACTATATAAAAGGATTCATCTATACTATACATGAAATCCCATAGAGGGGGGGCTAAATATAATTTTTCTATTTTTTTGGAATGACAAACTGGTCTCCATTTGTGCAAATTATACTTTTGTCTTTACCTTTTAAACTTGCATAGTATATAAGAATACTCACCTACACTATATACAAAAGCACGCAGAGGGGCTAACTGCCAAAATTTTAATTAAAATTTTGGAATTAGAACTTGGTCCCTATGTGTGCAAACTACGGTTTTGTATTTACTTATTAAACTTATATACTATAACATCATACTTAGATATACTATATGAGAAATCCTATGAAGGGGATACATGCGACTTTCTACTTTTTTGGAATTATAATTTGGCCCCTATGTGTGCATCTTAACTTGTTATAAAAATATATACTATATATAAGAAGATTCATCTATACTATAAAAGAAAGCCCATAGAGGGGGATAAATGCAATTGTTCGCATTATTTTTTGTGACTACAAACATCTCCTTTTGTGTGAAAACTACACTTTTGTATTTACTTTTTACAATTATATACTTTATAAGAAGACTCATTATAAAAAAGCACAAAGGAGGGTACATGTAATTTTCCATTAGTTTTTGAGCTACAAACTGGTTCTTGTGTGTGCAAACTAAATTTTTATCTTTATTTTTGAAAATTCGATATCATATAAAAAGACTCGCCTAACTGTTTGTGAAATCCCATGAGGGGGCTATATGAAATTATTTTTTTAAATTACAAACTGGTCCCTAGGTGTGTGAATTGAACTTTTGTATTTTTTTTTTGAAATCATGAAACTATGTAAGGAAAGTAATGGATCTAAATGTAAAATTAAAGATTTTTTATTATACATTTAGTCCTTGGTTTGTAAAATATAATTTACTTTATAGAATTATAAATCGATTATTCTATGTTCAAGTAAAGATACATGTACTATATAAGAAAGCTCGTAGAGGTGGCTACATACAATTATTCACATGTTTCTGGAATTTTGAATTGGTTTTTTTTCCTTTACCTTTTATAATTATATGCTATACAAGAAAACCCATGCAAGAATATAAATGGAAATATTTCTATGATCCAAATAACAAATTAGTTCCTGGTGTGTAATTTTCTAATTTTTTTATAGTTTTGGATTGATCTTTTTGTGTTCTAGTAAAGTTGAATGCACAATAATACCGTCCTTAAGACATTCAATATAACTAATTATGGGAGATGATGTAGATAATATTTTCTTTTGTTTTGAGTTATAGATAATCCTAATATTCTAATAAAGAATTCATGCAAAGTATATGGCTTTTAAAAAATCATGTGGAGTAAGTTTGATGCAATATTTATCTTTTTGTTAAATGGATTGTGAGTAATATTTGGGCCTTGATAATGTTAAAATTTCATCACATACCTTTCCAATGTAATAGATTCATATTTTGGGTAGGTCAGATCAACATATCCAACATACTAAAGTAAAATACTTTTGAACATTTATATTGATATGCATTTACTAATTTATAACTTATTAATTCATCCAAATATTTAGTTGAAAATGACATTATCTTGATTATAATGTTTTAAAAAGCACTACTTTATCTTAAATTTTTAAAGATAAAATAAATAATCTTTCAATCATCTTCTCAATTTTACAACTTACAGCTGATAAAAAACACACTATCTATTTTAACAATGGTCCACAATTCAGTTAAGATGATTTTTGAAACACATCCATTAAAATATTTTACATCCAACATATATGTTAGATTATGTTGTAAATTATGAAAAATATGTTCAATATAAATGAGTTCATATAAATTAAATGTAATTCATTCTATTGTTCTTGTACCCTATTAACTTGACTGTTCAAGTATATTTTACATAAAATGTAAGTTAATGTATCCTACAAAGATACATGCTATATACGCATTACATGTAAAATAATGAGTATGGATATCTGAGTTTTTGGTTATGGGTTTACCTTGGCATGACCATTCAAAATTTGGTCAAAGTTTTCTTATGTGAGCCAATTCTGAGAAGGTTATGTGACCACATTGGATAATGATTGGTTTGGTTGGACATAATGCTCATCCCTATATGAAATAATATGAACAAAGTTGGATGCAATTTTCAAAAGTGTGTAGGGAGTTGGATGAAATATTTTTATTTATTTTTAGAGATTATAAATTTATCCTTAGTAGTTTTATGCCTATCTATATGAAGAAATGTGGAGGAAGTTGGAGAATTTTTTTCTTCTTTACATGTCTAATACAAGTTGATCTTTCTTTATTTTAATAAAGAAAATGTTCATAGAATGGGTTTATGTGTAGTGATATATATATATATATGAGTAAAACCATTTGATAAATATAGAATTGAATATATGGAGATGTAAGTTCATCATCTTCATTACCATTTTCATATGCATACTTTTTAGATTACAGAAGGCATTGCATATAATGAATGTATTACAACAACGATATGAACAGATATTCAATGCTTTTGAATCAACTTGTCTTGTTATATGTCTCGTTAAATATCTTCTATCAGTATTTTTCATGTTATGTGCATGAAGCATGTATAATCTTTTGAAACATCTCAAATAGTTTCAATATATGACATGAAATGGTGAAGTCATCATAAAAATGTGGGATTAGGTATAATTTATCTTTAGGGTCAACATTCTCCCCCTTCTGAATAGGACAAACGTTTCCTCAAATGTATTAGATAACTTGAATTATGAATTTCATTACCAAAATATTATTGGGAGTTATTTATTGAGAAATTTATAACTCCCCTCAGTAGATGCTATATTACTTGTTTTGATAATTTTTGCAAGAAACTAGTAGCTAGAAACAATGCATTCACAATGAATCTAATTTCTTGTTCCCCTTTTTCATATCAAAAAGGGAGAGGGAGTTGAAAACCAATAACAAAATACTTTTCCAACAAATCAATAACTAACTTAACTAACAATATTAAAGGATTTGCAATGAAAACAACCAACCACCATGGTTCAAGATACAAATAATTAAAATTTGTATGTCAAATCAATAAAGTAGTAGCATTTTACAAAGATCGAGTTTCATACATAAATTATAAAAAGAATTAAAGATAGTTTAACACACATGAAAATATGAAGTAGAAGTGAAAATATAAATTACAATCATCCAAAAAGAAAGTTCCCCAGAAGAATTACAATTTGAGTATACATAATAAAAGGTAAGGGCACCTAGACTAGTCATAAACTTGGTCTCTACTTAGGTCAATCCTCATCCTGAAGCTCATCTTGGGAAAGTGGAGGACATTTTTGATCTAGGTTAGCTTTGTCATCTTCTTCTATTTCTTCAATTTAACTACATAGTCAACCTTCACATTCATATTATTCATCACCTTGTTCTTCTTCTTATTCAAATTTCTACATCTACATCTTCCCTTGTGTAGGATGTCCAATGATCATTGGTGTGCTCTCTAGTCAAAATTCCATGTAAGACTAGAGCATTGTTCTACTCAAAGTTGGCATAATAATCTAGTTTAAATTGGATACAGAAGCTGGGATTATGCCATATGGTAGAGCTAGAGGTGGATCTTGTGAAAACTAGGAAGAACATAAAGGAGGGACAACTACAGAATGAGTGAGACTTGTGGAAGGGTCATATGGGTCAATATGCATAAGAGACATGATTCTTAGTGGGACATAAGGGGGAGTATGGGCCTATATGTAGGGTAGAAGGGTATTAGGAAGCACAACTCACGTCCATATTGCTCATGAGATGAAAAGAAACCAATGGATGTGATTTTAGTCATTGTGGATATAGAGATAATCTATTATATTACCGAAACTAGCATTTTGGTTCATCATGAAATCATAAGTTTATCATTTGTGACATTGCAGAAACTCATATATGAAGGAGGTGAATGTGCTTTGGGACTATGGTGGAGCTTTAAAAGTAAGAGCTTTAACCACAGATAGACATTTTCTTAGAACTAATGGAATTATTTTGGGTACCTTTAGGGGTTGGGTGCTAATATGGGATTTGATACGAGAATCTAAAGTTGGCTTTCTCAAACATGACTAAACATGATTTTCATAAAGAGGACTATAATATCCTACACTTTATATAGTGCCAAAGGGTTTCATATGGTGAAGGATATTACAACTTCATTTAATAGAGATTTTCTTCATCAACAAATAGATGAGAGTGGAAATATTCCTAACAATATCAGTTTAGTTATACATATGAATGTGTATTTTAATGGATAATAGGGGAAGCAAATGAATTAATTTGTAGAGTAAGAGTATAAGCACAAAGAATACATGTGGGAATATATTCAGAACCTATACAGAAAAAGGAACAATGAATGGTAGACACATCAAATCTTCATTCCTTTTATGCATCTAGTCATACCAATTTTTAAAATTAGCAAGATCAAGGGAATTTGGATAAGCTCTTTGTTTTTCACAGTGAATGAAAATAAAGTAATTTAAAATATTTACACTTGATTCAAAAGAATCCCCACCAACCATATATTTGATAACAATTTCTTTATTAGGAGGAGAAGTTGTTGAATAGTTCTAGGTGAGATTAAAATAAAGTTCATACAACACTTGCTTCAATTATAATTAATTCCAAGAAGTAATCATGACTGTGGTAAGAACACCCAGACAATGAAAGGTATCTATTTCATAAAGTATAATATAAGAGGAGTCACTAAGAAAAACATTTTGAATGTATATATATTTTTAAAGAGAAAGATTTTTAGCTCACCACACATATCCATAGGTAAAGGATATAACTTGAAAATATACAAGGATCTTGAAAAGGACGTGTCCTTTGAATGAGGGAAAATATGATAGAGAAGAAGAATGAGGGAAAGGAGAGTTCAAGAGGGGAACTATGGTTTGAAGAGAGAATGGGAGATGGATAAACCACAAAGTATAGGACAATCAGGATAATACAAAGAAATGTCAAAGTAGGTGGTAGGGAGGAATGAAGCGAACCTAGGGTGTGAAGGATTCAGTTAGATCTTTAAAAATGTTGGGTAAATCCCAGTCGACTAGGTTTTTAGAGAAACTTGATTTAGTTGTCAATTGGAATTTGGATTGAGAAATTCCTCTAACGGGTTCTATTGCCAAAACTAGTTTGAAATGTCAAGATTCTGATTCTAATTGACCATTTTAATGAAAAATAAGGGTTTGTCACCAAGTAGAATTGTAAAGTGGATTTATAACCTAAAAAATATGTGCTCTAACTTTATCTAAGTCTAAAATATAATCTAAGTGCCCAAAAGTTTATGATAAAAAGCAATTTTAATTGGATTACACACATGGGTGAATCTTCATAGGCTATTTTTGACAAGTATAGCATAATGAGTCAAACTTTATTTGATATGAGTGGAAAACACAATAAATTTGCATTCAAATATGGCAATTTAAAGTATCAACCAAGCCGTATAGAGGATGATGATATATATTTAGGAGTTATACAAAGTTGGATTGATCTTGAGGTAGAGGTTTCATGAATATATTCCCTAAATGATTTTCTATCTCAACATACATAATATAGATCTCATTCTTAGTGTTGTGATCATGGAGGAAGTCATGGAAGACCTCTATGTTTTTGTCACTACTATGCAATATCAAATTCTAAGAGAAATCAACTTCACTAGTATTCACATAAAACATTGGAGAAGCACCAAAGGATATATCATAATGTTTTAGCATTTCTTTCATGCAAAGACTTTGACATAACAAGTAACCACAAATATGTATTTAACATTGATCATGGAAGCCACCATTATTTTATTCTTGGAGAATCAAGAAACTAAACAAGTTCCTACGAGGAAATAAGTGCAACTTGTGCACTTTTTATCAATTAAATATTATGTATAATCAGAATAATTTGATTTGGGGTAGCATAGTCCATATTTTTGAGTTTTATCTTGGCACCTAAGAACCCTATTCACCACACTAAGTTGTGATTTTGTAGGAAATCATTTATATATATAACATAAGCCTACACTAAACATAAATCCAATTTAGAGGTATTAAGGTAAAGTAAACTTTCAATCATACCTATATATAGCTTATCATATAGTTTCTCATTGTCTTCATCTATATGGAGAATTTAGGTATCATACATGGGGGTATCAATTGGATTATAGTTTTCATACAAAAGCATCTAATGAGCTCATTTTAATATTTGTCTCAGTTGATAAAGTTCCCATATTTGGTTTCTTTATATGGAATCTCGAGAAGAAAATTAATCCCCAATCATGCTCATTTTACTATGCATGAGGGAATTAAACTCCTTGTAAATATCAAAATTAGTTGCACATAATATAATGCAAGCAACATAAATTCGAGTAACCTAGATATCAATACAAAATATCCTTAAGAAAAAGTGCTTAATATACTTTGCCCATGCCACGATGATTCTCTAGAAAACTAGGTCTTTACTTTCTCATTTCAAGCATGGGGACCATACAATACCTTATGAAGACAAAAAAACATGATTGGATTTCTTGTCATTTTAAAATTTAGGAGGTTGAGTAATATAGACTTACTTTTCTAAATATTCATTCTAAAATGAACGTTTGACATCCATTTGATATGATATGAAATTACTATGACTAGAAAAGTCAATTAGAATATGAACTAAATCTACCATGCTACATGTGCATATGTTTCGTCAAAATCTATACCTTCTTGTTTGTTGTTTTCTTTAGCAAAAAACCTAGCTTTGTTGCTTTTGAATTTACCTTATTCATCAATATTGTTGTAGAATATCCATTTTGTGACTATGAACTTCTGGTATTGAGGTATTGGAATGAGTGTCCACTCTTGATTCTTAGAAAATGGTTCTAACTCCTATTACATGACAATGATACAATTACTATCCTCAAACACCTCCTTCATGGAATTAGTTCATATTGAGAAATGAAATCTTCATGTACGTGGTTGTGCACACAAATCTTGGCTTGACCATGTTAAAGGGTTCACATACTATTATATCCTTTGGATGATACTCTGCAAACCTTAGGATTTGATCGTTCTTTTCTTCATAGGATTTGTCATCATGAATTTATTAATAAAAATGTTCTCCTTTTTTTGATGTATAGTTCTTTTAGTTTAGGACTAAGATAACATAGAACATGCATTATCAAAGATACCATCTTTGCAAGTGGAGGGGTTAGTTTTAGGAAACTTAACATGCATATATTCTTTTACTCCAGTATGTGCCTTATTGCAAATACAATTTGCTTTTCTAGAAATACCAAAGTTACAAAAGAAAGCTTTATATATTTAGAATGCAATTTATCCAAGTAATCTTTAGTGTAAAGAACAAAGTAGAAACAAAATACAATTAGATAATAGATAGAAGATATCCTAGCGTGCCATAATTCATACATATTTTTATTTAATAACAGATGAGTCAAAACACTATTTTAAATAAAACATGCATCATTGATAGCTTTGGCCCAAAATATTTTTGAAGATCCATATTACTTAAGCATGATCCTAGCCATTTCTTTCAAAGAGAGTTTTTACTCTCTGTAGCCCCATATTGTTAAGGTGTTCAATGGGAAGAAAAGTTATGAAAACAACCTAATTCCTCCCAAAAGATTTGAATAAATCATTTTCAAATCCCCTCCCCCGTAGTCACATAATTTAGGTTGATTCACATAGTAAGATTCATTATCTAATATTTTATTGAAAATATGTAAGTTCAAAGAGTATCACTTTCAAAAGCTAAGAAAAAAGTCCATGTAAATCTAGAATAACCATCAACAATCACAAGAGAACATGTAATACATATATCTAATTATGAGTAAATTTGGTCTAGAGATATTAATGTGAATAATTTATCAAACACTCTTGGTTCTATGTACTCCCTTAAATTTGAAGCACAAATTAGTTTTCTTCCCTGTGTACAATTATGGTATTACCCATCTTTCTCATAATCTAGATAAGGAGGTCCTTTGGTCTAGTACATTTTTCTCAATTGATTCAATTGTTTGATGTTTGCATAGAAAAATATTCTATGCAATAAACATTCATACTATTTATAAAAAATGAAGCATTTTCTAATAATATTCTTCAATGAACTAAGAACAATTTATATAGAATTCAATTCCTACATTCCTTGTATACAACATTTTTTACCCTACATTTTGGTCCTCCTAAATGCACATGCGGTGTAGATCTAAATAGATGAATCCATTTCAAACCATGATAACTATCAAACAAGTGATAACAAATCAAAGAAAGATATTTGAACATATTCAGCTCAGAAAATATCTAGCTATAAACCATAGACAAAACCATGGTTACCCGAATTTGGATGTACGGATTTGAATGTTGCATTGGATTGAGAGGAAATAATTAGAGAAAAATCAAATAGATAAGTTACATCCTAAGGGATGTTAGGAAACTTAAAGATTATTATATGAAATACTCAATAAATATAGTAGACCATGAGATTATTGATGAAAAGATCAAGTATCCAAAGTGATTCAATAATTAGACCTATTGATAATAATCAAACAAATTGATTATAAAAATATTCTAATCATTGGCATAGTTTAGGTCGCATTCATATAGTTCAAACATCAAATTCCAAAATGGGAAGGAAAACAACCAATACCTACATGCGATCAATTAATGTTCCATTTCATACTACCTTTCTTGGATGTCATAGTTGAAAGATTGTCGGGCTTTAACCAATGAACTCAAATCCAATTCCATCCAACCTTGAGAAAATTGTACAGATAGACCATTACAACTACCCCACAAAAACCTAGATGCAAAGCAGTCACAACCTTAAAGAGCGATTGCATGTCTTCAAGCGACCCCTCTTGAGACATCATCCCAACGAAGATGTCAAAATATTGAGGTCAAGGTGGGCTTTCACTGAGGATGCACCACCTTTGGAGTGCTAGGAATCCATCACAAGATATTTTTCATTATCGTGATAGCAACTTCATAATACACCAAACATACATATGAGCATAGCCCTTAGAGAACACCAAAACTAAGGGATGCTTACAATATTGAATCTTCTAGAGAATATTCAAGATGCCTCATACACCATGGGCACGCCCCATGAGCACAATTGGTTTTGGGGCTGATCTTGTTAATCACCAGAGAGACAAGGTACAGGCAATCAATCCCAATAATATTTGTAATTTTTTGTCCTATATAGAGTTCCAGATCATTACAAAATATAGAAATGAGTTCACCTTGACCACCATCCTCAAGTTCAAAAACCCTAGAGTAACCTCGAAGGTTATAGACTATTGGTATTCTTGAAGGTAAGCTGGATTAGTGATATCTCAAATATCCTACTCTTGGTGAAGCATGAAAGATGAAGATGTGCTTTCATCTCATCAACGCCCAATAAAGGTATATATGGCTTGACCCAAATGTAGACCCCACTCTCTATATTTTTCTAATCCCACTATGGTGTGGTGACATGAGATCCTGATATCGATGATTATATGAGATATTTTGTTTTTGCATCTTTTTTTACCCCAATAAATGCACACAAAGGTTAGAGAACCAAGTGTGACATCCTGACTTTTCACTTTCCTAGTTTGCACCCTTTCTCTTTCATCAGTTGACCTCTTACTCAAATTCATGTTAATTCCATGGTTTGATGATTGTGGGACTCCATTTCGCTCACGTCAATATTTGATTTTACAATGTGTGACACGAACTTGCATCTTTAAACTATGTTACATATCACCATCTTAAAAGATTAATTGAAGTCCTTAAACATAATTTTATTGTTTTCTATTATATTTTATGTTATAGAGGACTCAATTATCTTTCTAAAGTTGCAAGAATAATCTCAATCAGAGTTGTGCATCAAAAGTTATGACCAATTGTAGAAATACGCTTTTTATCATCAATTTATAGGATGTAACTCGATTTTTAGACTTTTGGGCCTATTTAGGGCACACAACCCATTATTTAGGTTGTGCTTCTTTGCCCAATCATTTTCTTTCAACGTGGTTTTAACCAATCTAAGTTGTGGGATCGTGTTTCATGGATTACACCCCATACATTGAATGAATGGGACCTCTAGTCCTCCCACCTACATATGCACCTCCAACACAATTGGTGCTGCGACAGCCAACCACCCCAAAGTTTCACTCCAATCACCTTGGTTAATGCCCTTTTGGATAATTGACACCTTCATTTGTCTCCCTTCAGCTTCCTCTCCATTTCCCTTCTTTTCTTTCTCTTTCTCACTTAAAAAAACCACCTCTAGCATCCCTATCATCTCCCAAATGCCATGGTGGCACTACTACAGGTCGCCACTCTTTTCCTCATCCAAGGTCCTCACCGCAATCAACCATGGATTCCTACGGGAAAGTTAGCCAAGGCAGGTCTAAACGGCACATTTTAGTCATCGAAGAATCCTAGCACTCGAACGTCGCATCACACCGACAAAGCAACCACCACAGCCTGACCACACTGATCGGGTGCCTGGCTAGGATTGAAGATGGACCCCTACCCATTTGATTTTTGAGCAACTATCAAGATGTGACTGTTGGTTCATTTTTTCCTCCCAGTGGACAGTCAAACTCGACCACATGTAGGCCAATGGGACATCATGACATGGATACAGATGGGCGCATACTCGAGTTAATGGCTATGGCAGGCGACCTCGCACCATGGGTTAGCAGTCAGATCAGCTAGAGAGCGACCCCACACCACGAGCTAGAAGTTAGATCGGATGGAGAGAGACCAAGAAACACCAGGCTAATGAGTGCAACAAATCACGTCATGACACGCTGATCGGGACCCATCTGCATGGTGTGAATGAAGGTACCTCAGCACAACTATTGGATCATGGACCAGTGGCTCAGATCACCAGCTGCATCAGAGCAATGAAATAAAAGTAACACCCCCTTGTTATCCTATAGTTTTCATACAAATTCTTCACACTTGCATATCTCACTCATCCTAAGGCCATCACCTCAACAAGACCTGCACAATGGGCATGGTTTAAGATTCTAATTCCTTTTCTCATTCCATGTTTTCCCTAAAATATGGTAAATTTAGTATTCTAAATGAAATAAATGCACTATTATGATGAAGTTTGGATCTTTGTTGCACTTTTACCATCCTAAGCATCAAATTAGTATCTCTTGTGCTCTTGTGGCCCTAATGAAGGTCCTAATCATTCTATATCTCATGAATGACCTTTTTGTGCATATTGTGACTTGTTTAGACCTTAGTGATGTACTTTTCCCTATTAATACTATTCTTGTTTCCTTTTTACACCAAATGCTTGATCACCTCTAATAACTTACACATCCATGCGACTTTGAATATCAGTCCCTTATACTATTCTTACCATGTTGATTCATTTGAAATTCAAAGCATGTATGTGCCCCATATCTGTATACACTTGATTTTACTTGCTTCAAACGATGACTATGACCCCATTTGTACATGAAAGCCTTTTTAGGTCATTTATATAGTATTGTTGTGTCATGTGGTGACTATAATACCTATGACCCACCCTCTTGGTCTATGATGGTGTTTGAAACCCTAGTTTACCAAATATAATGTATATGACTTGTTTGTCTTTCTTATGCCACAATCATGATATAGATCTACTTCTTATGTCCTCTTCTCTCAAATAAGGATTTGTTCTAATTTTTATGACCCTTTTTGATGTGGATGGTTCACTTAAATTACATATTGAATCTATAAGCTATGTAATGTTGAATATAACAATGACCCTTATGAGGCAAGACCTAGGTGACCATTCACCTATCCTTGGGATATGCTAAGCTTGTCTTTACCTTGATGATCAAAACCATCTTTAATGCTTGGTTCTCATGTATTGGTGACCCTTGACCTTAGTTACTCAATTGTGAGTCCTTTTGACCTATATTGTATATAAGTAACATGAATCTTGTAATATTCACATAAAATAGATGGAACCTCATAATGACAATAACCTTGAACCACACCTTTATGATGACCTTTGAATCAGTAAAATACCATATAATGACTATTAACCAACTCAAAACCTAATTTGGCCAAAACCCTAAAGTGAATCTAGTCTAGGTTAATGATGAGAATCTAATGCATGCATGTAATCTTGTTCTTAATGAAGTTTTGCTTGGGATCTATGCACTCAAGGATAGGATATGAAATCTATAAATTAGGTACATGATGTAAATAATTATATGACTATGGCTTTCTTTCTTGAAATGTGATACATATGTATGCTTCTTTGCTTGCTCAAATATTGCCATGTAGTATACTAGTATTTTACTCGATGTTTGTCTCATTTTGTTGTTTTATAAATTGCAAAAATAATATAGAAACTCCATTATACAAGCCTTGTGCACCTCCCTATATTCTTGGGGTAAGGACACAAGACTGGGCATCCTACTTGAGTTGTCAAGATAGGGTGGATCATGTTGATAAAAGGGTTAGCTCATGGCAATGGCCTCGAGGACCCTTATGTAGAGAAGGGTTAGCTAGCCTTGAGCACCCTTATGGACTCTTCCGATGGGAATTTAGTCAAAGGTCGTACAATTTATGATGTTGTTAGTATACTTGGAGTAAAATGATATAGAACACAAGCTCTCATTTTGTTAAATTCTTAAATTGTTTATTCATTTTTGTTACTTCAACAACTCTTTTAAAGTTATGAAAAGCTTTATATATATATATATATATATATATATATATATTTGAAAAGGTATATATATATATATATATATATCAGCCCTATACACAATACCTTGATTGTTGACCCACATTGTTTCACGTATTTATAGGTGCAGAGATGGATATAAGTTGATGGGCTTGGTGAGCTATGTCAGGTATACTTGTTGTAAGATCCCTAGTGTACATGAGCAGACTTATACAATTTGATTCTTGAATATGTAATTGTAATCTTGTAATAAAATAATGTTGCTTAATATATACTTTCTGAATGCTGAGATTATTATTGGTGCTTCTACCTTGTTATCTATTCATGTATGGTAAGCTTTATGCTTTCACATTCATGCTTTTTAATACAATTCTTGGGACAGATGCCTAGGTCCTATCACCATTGACGTTATAGTTATTTTGAGTTAGAATTTTGGTAATAAACAATTATGTGATAGATGGTATCAGAGCATGAACAATAACTACACCAAACATTGCTCACATGAAACAAAAACTAAGCACAACCTTCCATCTAAAAACTAGAACTTAATACGATGTCCTTTTTGGACTAAGTTGACTTAGCCTCTAGGTTAGAGTGTATATGTTCTAGAACTAGGTGTAGACTTGTGTAATCCCTAGAACCTTTATTTTCTCCTCCTTCTGTCATGTAGTATGGGTTGTAGGTTCATGAGGGCGAGAAAGAGATCTCTTGTTACAACCCTAGCCATATGTTCTGAGCATGTGCTTAGGGTATCTACACAAGTATGCACCATGTTCTTGCTAGTTCTTTAGGTTTCATGGTACTAGACTACCTAATGAGTGTGCTAACTCATTTTTGTTTTGCTTTTGTTCGAATGGAGTATGGTGGTTTCCATTGCCCATTTCAACGTTGGAGAAAACCTATTTTAAGCATTAGTATATGTACATACAAACAATGTTATCAAAAGCAGAATGACAGTGAGTGTCCATGCAACCTATGAGAAAGAGATGTAACATCAATCTAGATGAGAGTTTTTAGATGCTAGTTGTAGTCTCTAGAGTTATATAGATCCACAATAAAGATTAAGGATAGTAAATATCTTAGATGACCTAGGACGAAGACGACGATGATGATGATGTCATTGATGATATCAATCTTGATGATTGGGGTTTGCTTCATGGCGATCTATGTTTGTTGTTGGAGGATTCAAGTATGTTTGATGATATGAGATGAGTTTGACCATAAAATCCTAGCTAATCTAGAACCATGTTATGTATATAACTTGGTTGATGTGCTAAATATAAATAGTGGGTTGATATGCTTGCTCATGCCTAGTCTTTTGTATGATGAGATATGTTGTTTGAAAGATGGTTTGGGACCAACATGGGCCTCAATATCCTTACAAAGAAGGACCTCTATCATGGTACATACGGCAAGGGTGACCTCTTGATATGATTCGACCCAAAATGGGAGAAGGTCAGAGTACCTAAACTCCAAAAAATGTGAAATGTTGAAAAATATGAACGATGAAATACATGATAATGAGTCCCTAGATATAGTAATTCTAAGTATATGAGTTGAGTCACCTAGTGTGTGGTTCCCTTGATAATGTTGAACCCTAGATTTCCTATGAAAAGATGTAACCCTAGAGAAAGAGGCAACTGAATATATGATGTTTGCTATATAGGTGAGCGAGATGTCCCAAGATCCTAAGATGATGTACATGATGTTTGATCTCCACAATTAACCTCATACTCATGTTAGTCTATGTAAAATTGTGTAAAAATTTGTTATGGGTATATGGTTATGGTTAGCATGTCTTGTTGGATGTAGATAGGTCTTACCTTAGGTGGCTTGAGCTTGGGTAGTTCCTTTGAGATTCAAGTGAGTTAATTATGAAACCTTAATATTAATGATATGTTGTTCCTAAAATAATGCATGACAGGTGATGATAGTCTCACTTAAGCTAAAATTTTGATATACACACGAAGTCACTCACATAACCAAGAGCTACTATGAAATCGTACCTTGCATAAAAAATGTAGATATTAAATCACAAACTTGATATGAAGATGCCTTGAGATCTTATATTGAATAATCATGAATACATTTTTTAAATTTTGGACTCAAAATTTAAATTAATGAACCTAATTGGGGATAATTGGTAGAATCTTAGGGGAAAGCTCATCCATGCATGTAAATTGTAACTTGATGAAGATACGGGGACGATGATAGCCTTAACTGATAATTTTGATGATGAACATGTAAATTTGAGAAATCAACATCATAGCTTATGATAAAACACCTTGAGCTTGTATGATCACATGAAAAAAAACCCTAATGTGTTAAGGATGTGGGTTATGGAACCCTAATATCAAAAAAATGTCGTGATATAATAAAGCACCAAGTGAGATGTGGAATTGATGATGAGTACACCTTGATGATGACTAGCTATGAGAGCACCCCATGATGGGAGATGCCTTGAAACCTATGGGTGGTGAGTTTAAACATGATGAAAATATGAAATGTGACCTTCAACTATGACCTAGGATGAATTTCGAGGATGTAATATCTTTTAAGGAGGGAAGGATGTGACATTCTGACTTTTATCTTTCCTATTTTGTACACTTTCTCTCTCATCAATTGTCCCCTTACTCAAATTCATGTCAATTCCATGGTGTGATGGTTGTTGGACTCCAATTTACTCACATCAATCTTTGATTTTACAATGCATGACACGAACTTGCATTTTTAAACTATGTGACATGTCACCATATTGAAAGATTAATTGAAGTCCTTAAACGTGATTTTATTACTATCTATTATATTTTATGTTGTATAGGACTCAATTATCTTTCTAACATCACATGAATCATCCCAATCAAAGTTATGAGTCAAACATTATGACCAATTGTATTACCACACTTTTTATTATCAATTTATAGTATGTAACTTGATTTTTAGGCTTTTTGGGCCTATTTAGGGCACATGACCCATTATTTGGGCTACGCTTCTTTTCCCTCTCCTTTTCTTTCGAATCATTTTTGGTCAATCTGAGCCATGGGATCATGTCCCATGGATTTCACCCCACAGATCGAATGGTTGGGACCTCTCCTCCCACCTTTGTATGTGCCTCTAGTGCAATTGGTGTTGCGATAACCAACTACACCAAGCTCCACTCCACTCACCTTGGTTAATGCTCGTTCTAGGCAATTGACACCTTCATTTGTCTCCCTTAAGTTTCCTCTTCGTTTCCCTTCTTTTATTTCTCTCACTCACTCTCAAACCCACCTCTAGCATCCCTCTCGTCTCTAGATGCCATGGTGGTGCCGCTACATGCTGCCACTCTTTTCCTCATCCATAGTCCTCCTCGCCATCATCAATGGATCCCTACAGGATAGTCGACCAAGGTAGGTCTAAACAACACCTTCTTGGCTGTCAAAGAAGCCTAGCACTCGAACACTGCATCATGTCGGAAAAGCAACCACCGTGGCCCGACCACGCTGGTCTGGTTCCTGGCTAGGATTGAAGAGGGATCCCTATCAATTTGATCTTTGAGCAACAGTCAAGATTCGACTGTTGGTTCCCTTTTTCCTCCCAGTACATAGTCAACCTAGACCAGGTGCGGACCCATGGGACATCACCACATGGATGTAGGAGGGTGCCGAAATGAGGTCAGGGTGATGGTAGGCGACCTCGCACCATGGCCTAGCAGTCAGATCGGCTGGAGAGCAACCAGGACACACTAGACTGACGAGTGCAGAGAATCATGACATGACACACTACTTGAGACTTAGCTATAGGATGTACATGAAGGTGCCCTAGGGAAACCGTTGGATCATGAATCAGCAGCCCAGATCAGCAGCTGCATTAGAGTAATGAAATAAAAGTAATGCCCCCTTGGTCTCCTATAGTTTCATACAAATTCTTCAAACTTGCGTATCTCACTCATCTTAAGGTCAAATTGGTCAAAATTATATATCAAATTCATCAGCTCGACGAGACCTACATATATGACATGGTTTTTTAGATTCTAATTACTTTTCTTGTTCCATGTTTTCCCTATAATATGGTAAATTTAGTATTTTGAATGAAATTAATGTGCTATTATGATGAAGTTTGGATCTTTGTTGCACATTTACCCTACTAAGAATCAAATAAGTAGCTCTTGTGCTCTTGTGGCCCTAATGAAGGTCCTAATCACCCCATATCTCATCAATGACCTTTTTTGTGCATATGTGACATGTTTGGACCTTAATGATATACTTTTCCCTATTAATACTAATTTTGTTTGCTTTTTGCATCAAATGCTTGATCACCTCCAAAATCAGTAACTTACACATCTATGTGACTTCAAATATCAGTCCCTTATACCATTCTTACTATGATTGATTCATCTGACATTCTAGCCATGTATGTGCCTCATATATGTCTATACTTGATTTCACTTGCTTCAAATGATGACTATGACCCCATTCATACATGAAAGACTTTTTAGGTCATTTATATCACTATTGTTGTGTCATGAGGTGATTTAATACCTATGACCCACCCTCTTTGTTTGTGATGGTGTTTGAAACCCTAGTTTTCCTAATATGATGTATATGACTTGTTTATCTTTCTTGTGCCCCAATCATGATATGGATCTACTTCTTATGTCCTCCACTCTCAAATAAAGATTGGTTCTAATCTTTTGTGACCCTTTTTGACATGGATGGTTCACTTAAACACATGTTGAATCTATAAGCTATGTATGGTGGAATCTTGAATATAATGATGACCCTTATGAGGCTAGACCTAGGTGACCACCCACCCATGCTTGACATATGTTAATCTTGTCTTTACCTTGTTGATTTAAACCATCTTTAATGCTTAGTTCTCATGCCTTGATGACCCTTGACCTTGGTTACTCTATTGTGAGTCCTTTTGACCTAGATTGTACATAAGTAACATGAATCTTGTAATAGTCACATACAATAGATGGAACCTCAGAATGACATGAAACTTGAACAATGCCATAATGACAACCTCTAAATTAGTAAAAGATCATATAATTACTATAAGTCAAAACCTAATTTGTATAAAACCCTAGAATGAATCTAGTTAGGGTAAATGATGAGAATGTAATGCATACATGTATTCTTATTCCTAATCAAGTTTTGCTTATGATCTAGATGGTCAAGGATAGGATATGAAATATCTAAATTAGGTACAAACTTTAAATAATTATATGCCTATGGATTCTTTGCTTGAAATGTGATACATATGTATGCTTGTTTACTTGCTCAAATATTTCCATGTAGTATTCGATTTTTGTACTCAATGTTTGTGTCATGTTGTTTTTAACTTGCAAACATAATATGAAAACTCCATTATACAAACCTTGTGCACCTATATTTATTCTCAGGGTAAGGACATGTGGCTGGGCGCCCTACTTGAGTTGTCAATATAGGGAGGACCATGTCGATAAAAGGGTTAACTCTTTGGAATGGCCTTGAGGTACCTTACGTAGAAAAAAGTTAGCTAATCTTGAGCACCCTTACAGACTCTTACAATGATAAGTTAGTCAAAGGCCTTAATATATATTATGTTGTTGGTATAATTGGAGTAAAATGATATAAAACATGGGCTCTCACTTTGATAAATACTTAACTTGTTTATTCTTGTTCGTTACTTCTGCAACTCTTTCCAGATTATCCAAAGCTTATACATATATGTATATTTCAGCCCTATACTCAACACCTCGTGTGTTGACCCACATTGTTTCACATATTTTATAGGTTCAGATATGGATAGAAGTTGATGGGCTTGGTGAGCCATGTCAGGTGTACTTGTTGTAAGATCCCTAGTGTACATGAGTAGACTAATACAATTTGACTCTTGAATAGGTAATTGTAATCTTGTACTAAAATATTGTTTCTTAATATATACTTGTTGAATGTTGAGATTATGATTGATTTTTTATCTTATTATCTATTCATGTATGCTAAGCTTTATGCTTTCGCATTTGCACTTTGTTAATACCATGATAGGGATGGATGCCTAGGTCCTATTGCCATTGACTTTATAGTCATATGAAGTTAGGATTTGGGTAATAAATGGTTTCATGATAGATGGTATCAGATCATGGACAATAACTACACCAAACATTTCTCACCTGAAACACAAACTAAACACAACTTAACATCTCAGAACTAGAAACTTGATAAGATGTCCTTTGTGGACTAAGTTGACTTAGCCTCTAGGTTAGAGACTAGATGTTCTAGAACTAGGCGTAGACTTGCATAATCCCTAGAACCGTTCTTTTCTCCTCCTTCTATCCTATAGTATGGATTGTAGGTTCAGGAGGGTGAGAAAAGGGAGCTCTTATTACAACCCCAGACATATGTTCCAGGCATGTGCTTAGGGTAACTACACAGACATGCACCATGTTCTTGCTAGTTCTCTAGGTTACATGGTACTAGATTGCCTATAAGATGAATGAGAGTTTAAACAAGTGTGTGCAGTATATAATTACTCTTTGTAAGTTTCTAAATTATTAGTTCTCTTTATGATCAATCAACCATTTCATATATTGAAAAGAATAGGGTAGAAATGAGGAAGACAAGCTACAGGCAGTGCCTAACTATGGTGGATTTAGAGGACCAAACTACCAAGAGCACCTCTTGGTGCAAGAACAACAGCCAGATACGGTGAGGGAGAAGTTGTGGTGAGGCCAGAAGTCATCCTCTGAGAAACCTGCGTTGCCTAGATGCATGGTAGATCGCCAGAGGCCACCCAAACAGTCTGCCCTTTTTCTATCGTCAAAATAGGGGAGGCAACACCTCCAATATGGTCATGCAGGAGAGGATCCAACCACTTGGGTTCTATGTTTGTGCGTGCCTAATCATCAAGGGGAGTCGTAGTGACGACGCAGCCTAAAGATGGTGGTCGGATCAGTCACAGATGTCAGGATTTTGTTGGAGAGGAGGCAGGGATTCGGTGCCCTATTTCACGGCAAAATAGGGGTGCACAATCCATGTACCATGCCGCTGCGTGTGAAGGAGAGGGATGGGTGACCGGCCTAAATCGCGTGTCCGAAAAGTGGAGGCGGATTTGAAGTAGTCAGACTTTTAAATTTATAACCCAAAACCTTCTAGGCCCCCGCAACTTTGTTTACGGGGTCGAAGTAGATATACGGGGTCGAACACAAGGATAAGGGTGGTAGTGTTGAGAACGCAGAATCGATACGTTACACTCCGGTAAGGGCAAGGAGATGATAAAAGTTCCCCAAGGGAACAACAGGCTAAGATCGATAAAATAGAAGAAGTCTATCTCCATCTGGAGCTACGAGGAAAAATTAGGTTTTTAAGCATTTATCAGTTTTTAGGGTTTTCTTGCAACGGAAACAGAGAGATAATACTATCGCTTTAGCAAGGAACGAAGGAGAAAACTTCGGTAAAAGAAGCGGCAGCAGACAACATCATGTACCCCTCCTCTCGAAGCGGGTACCTCTAACTAAGCGTCAACACCCCTCTCGAGGTTGTTGGACTTAAGTTAGAGTGGAAAGGTTACTACGACAACTCCGATCCTAGGCACTCTCATACTCCAGTATCAGACCAAACACTAGAGCCACAACACCTCTCTCGAGGCTGTTGCAACGGGAAAACACGATTCGGTAGCTAATCGAAACGCGATCCAAGCGTACAAGCTAGAGTTCAGATGTTAAACATATCAATCATCCAACAAAAGGGACCAAACATAAAATAGTAGATAATTAAGGCTCTTCTATTTCCATTAACATAAAGGGTCTGATTACATTGCATAAGTAAAGAAAGTAAATGACTGAAATAAAAAAAGATATATGCCACCTTCTTGATTTAGAAGGCGACAGGAAACAGTAGATCCTCCAGCCCGATACTGGATAGGAACCTTGCCTGATACGCCCGTGTCGGGCAGCACACCCTCTCAGGCGACACGCTCATGACGGGTGGACGTATCGAGCGCGGCACCCTTGCCCGATACGATCGTGTCGGGCGGCACCCTCTCGGGCGACACACCGCGATTGGCGATGTGTATCGGGGTTCGGTATCGTATCGGGTCAGAGTGTTGCTTCCAGTATCGGGTACTCTTGTTGGCCGATATCGGCCTGCAGTGGTGCCCGGGATGACCCTAAGTGAACCATTCCCTCCCTCTCGGGATGGAGAAGTGCTCACCTAGAATCACCCGACACACCTCTGAGGCACGATACGCTAGCTCCTGAAGCTTTCCTAAGTTGGCTTTCAAGGGTTTTCTGACCCGTCCCATCGGAGTCCTGTAGCTGCTATTTATAGGCGGCAGTTGGGGGAAGTTATGGTGCTCCGGACTCCACATGTTCTTCCTTCAGCTCCATTATTGCGGCTTCAGGGACGCCTGATATGTGTATCGCCCGGCACAAGGATGTCGGGCTGTCAGTCATCGTGATGAGTGGTGCCTGCCGGTGGGTAGCCTGTATCGCGTGACACACTTCAATTGTCGTGGCGAGCCCGGCTCCCTGTCGGGTAAGTGGCGTGTCGCTCGTTCGTTCCTTCTTGTGCGGCATCCTTGTGTCGCGCGGTATGGTATCGCGCACCCGTGTCGGGCAGCGAGCGTATCAGTCGGCCGGTTGGTAAGAAGGCCGATGTAGGTGGAACACGTTCGTGGGCCGGGACGGGCTTTTTTTGCTGATAAATAAGTTAAAATTCAGGGAAAATTCTTCAAAATATGATAAAATTGAGTTAAGAGCGTAGCGTGGTCTGTTTATTCAAAAACATGACAAAAAGGAGAGGAAAACAGTTTAAAAGGGCAGTTTTGATAATGAAATAAGGGCCAAAAACATCACAAAATTTGGTGTTATCAACTCCCCCAAACTTAGCATTTTGATTGTCCTCAATCAATCTTTAAACTTTGTTTTGTGATGCTTCTTCTTGACCGGTATAGTTTTCAGGCCATGGGTTGAGCGAGCATTGAGATGTCTCACAGAGAATGCGACCTGACCACGAACAACAGACTTTATTTTCTCCTACCTTATTTAAGAAAAAAATTTCTCTACAGCTTCAATGAGACTTGGGTGCATGATTCAAAGTTAGCTTTCACACCAAACAACTTTTGAGGGCAGAAAGTTGTGTGCTTGGGTAGGCTTAAGGATTTTTGGGTTTTTCTTCTTGTTTTCCATCAGTCCATCCAGGTACGGGTCTTTTAGCGGGCGAGTGGTCCCTGCAGTCCAAGCCAGTTGGCTTTAGAGCAGTGATTTCACATCCTACGTACCACTACCCCGGATCTACCATGTCTGAAGATGGGTACTTTTGGAAAACAAGTGTGTGTGTATATATATATATATATTCATTCTTTTCATTTGGCACGACTATCATACTTTTATTCACTCTCATAAGGCTATTCTCTCTTTTTAGGATTTTGTTGGGTAAGGGAAAATAAGAGGAATTTTTGCTGTTTGGGCAGCTTTTTCCTTCTGCATACACGTCTCTTAGCTGTTGCAAGATTATTTTTCGAAATTTTTGGTGTGGAAAGTCATAGTCTTTTGTTGTTTCAGGCTGCATTATCAGAAAGACATAACAAAATTTGCATCTCCTTGGGCACGTAGAAAACAAACTGGCAAGAAGTCGTATCAGGTTTTTACTATATAGTGTCTTTGTACATATGCATGGAGACAAAATAAGCAGAATTTTTCAAAATTTTTAGCAAACTTTTTGTATGAGCATGTATATGTATATGTACACATGATATAGAAAAGGAACAAAAAGAACAAAAAGGGGTGAAGTTTGAAGAAAAAAATTTATAACTCCCTCACTGGTACATGGTACCCCCCCCAAACTTACTCCACACTCTGTCCCAGAGATGTGAAGTAGATAAGGTAGGGTAATGTTAACTCAGTGAGGGATTAGATGGTGAGCGCGCATGCACTAGATAGAAGCTCCCACACATATTCTCTTTGTTTTCTGTGGTAGTCGATGTGGTGGAGCTGGTCAGGCGTCTCTTTATTTGAATTCCATTCTAGGTTTAAGATGATGCAGTCAGTTGTACCAAAAGGCAAAAGTGCGGTCGGGATTTGCAAGATTCAATGAGATCAGTCATGCACTTTTGCTGAGGAAGAAGTTCAAAAACTATTAGGCATTCCCTTAAACCAGGTAGACTTTTTAAGATACTTTCATTGTGAACATGAACAAAAGGACTGATCATCCATCTCAGTTTCTTTAAACTTTCATCATCTATTGAACTAGTCAGAGAAGTCCACTTATCTCTTCCAATACTTTTTCTTGATTTGGTAGCCCCCAAGAGGGGTCCATTTCCTTATCATAGTCTGTCTTCTGCGGTGGTTTAGGACCATCTCCAAAAGAGAAAATCAGTGGAAGTCTTTCTCCAGTGGCTTCTGGATTGAATGTGGGTACTTTGGGTTTATCAGTCATGAAGCCACCTTCTTCACGGGGGGTACCTTCTTTGGATATAGTATCCACAAGTGTTTTCAAGAGCTCTCTATCTACCATACACCGGTTATCATCGTCATAATCTGCACGAACCTTGTGTTTCCTTCTTGAGAGCTTTGCACTTGTTCTGGATGCATCCTCTGGGAAAGAAAATGGAGTCGTTACTTCTTCCGTCCTTGCTCTACTCTCGGCGTTTGATGGCCCAACTGCCTCGGGATTCTGGCATTTCTGTCCGACCGTTGTTGCTTCAGCTGCGGCCTCAGTGTCGATTCTTCTGCCACGTTTGTCAATTCGAAGGGCGGTTTGTTTTGTACGAGCCATATCTGTTATCATTAAATAAGTTCATTGATCATTCAAATGTTAGGTAGGCAAGAAAAATTAGTTGCACGATAAGATTCGACCTGTTACAAAGTCTGGGTGTCGTCCATCAAAATAACATCCTGGCGATACAAAGCTGGATGATACAGAGAAAAGCTGTGCATCAAACACGTTTCCCGACACGGGTGTGTCGGGCGATACGGTTGCGTGAAACAAACAGCCCGATAGGGACTCCCCTGAGAGAAAAATGTGTCGCCCGACATGGTGTATCGGGCAAACGCGTTTTAAAGACGGGTCGCGCGACACACGTATCGGGCGACACAAGGGAAATCAACTAAAGTCGTCAACCTAGTACGCCGCGCGCGATAGGAAGGTCGTGTCGGGCAAGCAAGCTGTCGGGCTATACCTTTACTATCTGAAGCTTTTGCGCAACATGAGAGCAAAAGCTAGCTGGATGACATACGAGCAAAGAGAGAAATTACCGCATGATACGGGTAGCTAGAAGAGTAAAAGTAGTAGCCCGAAACGGTAAAACCTCTGTACTATATATATCAATCTCAACCGGGGGTAAAATAGGTAAATCTGGAACGTGTGTCGGTCATTGAGACAAGCCATTCCCGAGACGAGCAGTCCCATCTGTCTAATCAAGGGTAATTACTCATCTTGCCCGATACGGGAGCTTGCCACCCGGGCATGTCGTCTGACACGTCTTATGCGATGCCTGATATACCTTTGCCCGATATGAGCGTGTTCTACGTGCCGGTTGAGTTGCTGCCCGATACGAAGCCTTCAGAACAGAATCAAGATGAAAAACTTAAAAACAAAGTGGGGAAAAAGCGGTCGATGAGTAAAACATCATTGGCCTAAGGTTAAGTTCCCGGCCTCAGATAGTATTACCCATCCAGGTCCATAAAATAAAGGAGTTAGCGCACGTGGTGCATGCACTGACTCGAGCCTTATTACAGTCTAAATGTTCATAATGTTTGTCTTGCAAGAAAGTAAATAACGCCCTATTCTAGGAAAAATAAAAGCTCGGGCTGCCTCCCGAGGAGCGCTGTAGTTTGCATCGCCAGCTCGACCAGTTTAGGTCCTTCACTTTTCGCCTTCAACATCATCCATGTCTTGCAAGTTGATCTCTGCCCTCCTAACAAAAGCTTCGTCTTCATAGTACCTTTTCACCCTGTTCCCGTTCACTTGAAAAACTTTGGTTGGATCATCTTTGTCATATAGCTCCATCATTCCGGATGGGTATATCTTTGATACCGTGAACGGTCTGGACCATCTCGTTTGTAGCTTTCCTGGAAAAAGACAAATGGAGGATTTAAATAATAAAACTTTATCCCCTTTACTTACGTCCTTCCTTCTCAGGTGGGCATCATGCCACACCTTCGTCCTTTGTTTATAAATCTTTGTGTTCTCATAAGCATGCATCCTTAATTCTTCAATCTCTTGTAAATGTAAATATCTCTTTTTTCCCGCTTTCACTAGATCCATATTCAAGAATTTAATTGCCCAAAGAGCCTTGTGTTCCAGCTCAAGGGGTAGATGACAGGATTTCTAGAATTGTTAGCCTTTGTGGAAGCTAACTCCCTTAGAGTCTTTTCTTCTTCATCTGAATCGTTGTTGTCACTACCTCACTGGTGTTGTTCTTGATTATTGTGATTTCTTCTGTGCCTCTGGTGATGACGACGTCTATCACAGTGGTGGTCGTCCTCAAACTACTCCATTTCTAGATCTTCAGGCTGATTATTGCCATCATAGCGGTCGTTATCTTCAGGCGGGGGTGAGTGAGGTCTAGATCTCCCTTGGTGTTCACCTTCTGAATGGGGTGGTTCAACGCGAGGTGGCATGTTTGATGGTGTCGGTGCTCAATTGAGCAGAATGCCTTTCTTCTGAGTACCTGAATAGCGTGTAAAAATCAAGTTAGAAAATTTGTTATTAATAACACGAATTATTCATTTCATGTTAAAAATAATAAAAAAAAAAGAAAAAGAGAGTGTTGTCAAGCTCATTTCTAAGCTTGAGGCACTGGAGTGTAGTTAGTGGATTCGGGTTCGTCAAAAGTACCGTTTTGCCTTGTCCCTGGCAACGGCGCCAAAAAGTTGACCGGCCTAAATCGCGCGTCCGAAAAGTGGAGGCGGATTTGAAGTAGTCGGACTTTTAAATTTATAACCCAAAACCTTCTAGGCCCCCACAACTTTGTTTATGGGGTCAAAGTAGATATACGGGGTCAAACATAGGGACAAGGGTGGTAGTGTTGAGAACGCGGAATCGACACATTACACTCCGGTAAGGGCAAGGAGATGATAAAAGCTCCCCAAGGGAACAACAGGGTAAGATCGATAAAATAGAAGAAGTCTATCTCCATCTGGAGCTACGAGGAAAAATTAGGTTTTTAAGCATTTATCAGTTTTTAGGGTTTTCGTGCAACGAAAACAGAGAGATAATACTATCTCTTTAGCAAGGAACGAAGGAGAAAACTTCGATAAAACAAGCGGCAGCAGAAAACATCATGTACCCCTCCTCTCGAAGTGGGTACCTCTAACTAAGCGTCAACACCCCTCTCGAGGTTGCTGGACTTAAGTTAGAGTGGAAAGGTTACTACGGAAACTCCGATCCTGGGCACTCTCGTACTCCAGTATCAGACCAAACACTAGAGCCACAACACCTCTCTCGAGGTTGTTACAACGGGAAAACACGATTCGGTAGCTAATAGAAACACGATCCAAGCGTACAAGCTAGAGTTCAGATGTTAAACATAGCAATCATCCAACAAAAGGGACCAAACATAAAGCAGTAGATAATTAAGGTTCTTCTATTTCCATTAACATAAAGGGTCTGATTACATTGCATAAGTAAAGAAAGTAAATGACTGAAATAAGTAAAGATATATGTCGCCTTCTTGATTTAGAAGGGCGACAGGCAGCAGCAGATCTTCCAGCCCGATATCGGGCAGGAACCTTGCCTGATACGCCCGTGTCAGGCGGCACACCCTCTCGGGCGACACGCTCATGACGGGCGAACGTATCGAGCGCGGCGCCCTTTCCCGATACGATCGTGTCGGGAGGCACCCTCTCGGGCGACACGCCGCGACTGGCGATGTGTATCGGGGTTCGGTATTGTGTCGGGTCAGAGTGTTGCTTCCAGTATCAGGTACTCTTATTGGCCGATATCGGCCTGCAGTGGTGCCCGAGACGACCCTAAGTGAACCATTCCCTCCCTCTCGGGATGGGGAAGTGCTCACCTAGAATCACCCAACACACCTCTGAGGCACGATACGCTAGCTCCTGAAGCTTTCCTAAGTTAGCTTTTGAGGGTTTTACGACCCGTCCCATCGGAGTCCTGTAGCTGCTATTTATAGGCAGCAGTTGGGGGAAGTTATGGTGCTCCGAACGCCACGTGTTCTTCCTTCAGCTCCATTATTGCGGCTTCAGGGATGCCCAATATGTGTATCGCCCGGCACAAGGATTTCGGGCTGTCAGTCATCGTGATGAGTGGCTCCTACCGGTGGGTAGCCTGTATTGTGCGACACGCTTCAGTTGTCGTGGCGAGCCCGGCTCCCTATCGGGTAAGTGGCGTGTCACTCGTTCGTTCCTTCTTACGCGGCATCCTTGTGTCGCGCGGTATGGTATCGCGCACCCGTGTTGGGCAGTGAGCGTATCGGCCAGCCGGTTGGTAAGAAGGTCGATGTAGGTGGAACACGTTCGTGGGCTGGGACTGCCTTTTTTTGCTGATAAATAAGTTAAAATTTGGGGGAAAATCTACAAAATATGATAAAATTGAGTTAAGAGTGTAGTGTGGCCTGTTTATTCAAAAACATGACAAAAAGGAGAGGAAAACAGTTTAAAAGGGCAGTTTTGATAACGAAATAAGGGCCAAAAACATCACAAAATTTGGTGTTATCAATGGGTCGGAGTAACTCCTTACTGTGCCACCTGTTTGAGGCCCAATTAGACTAAAATGAATAGGAAAACAAGGTAATAAGTATGATTTGATTTAAATTTGTTATAAACTTTGAGGATTTGTAGAGATTGATCTATTTGTCAGAATAGGGTGCTTAAGGGCTCGTTGGAAAGCTTGAGATACAAAGAACATTGAAGGATTTTCTAGAATCTGAAAAGATATAGGTAAGGTAATTATGTTGATGGAAATATGTATATGATTGTATGTTTTGATGCTTTGTTAAATTAATGTGATAGGTGTCAACCTTGCCATTGAACTTCAAAGAAGTGTTACACAATAAGTTTTAAAGGATTTAGACCTGACTAGAAGAATCCAAGATGAAGATTTTTATCCTCTCTGACATAGGTAAGTGGTTCATGGCCATGGGTATTTATGTTAAACCAATATAGTGCATCTACATGTTTCTTAAATAAGACCTTCATGTCCAAGGTTCTAATCAAGATATATAAGTAAGATTTTCTAATGCTTTATGATCATGTCATTTTATATACTAAATGCCTTAATTAGAGATGTATCATGGGATGCTTAATGATCATGAGTTAAAGAAGGATAAATGATATATATATCTATCATGTTTAATAGTAACACTTCATGTAAATGTTCAAGGCTACAAGATAAGAAAGGCAAGCAAGACTTCTATACTTCTATGGTTATGTGATATAACCATGTATTAAGATTCTAAGTACAGATATGCTATTAGGAATTCTCATATACATAGGTTTCACCATGTATTAAGATTCCAAGTAAAAACATGTTATAAAGATTTCTTATATAGAGAGAGATCTAAGAACTACGAATTATTTAGATTCCTTTGAATGATTAATATCTAAAAGCTAAGCACTATGTGAGAATATGAGTTTCAAACATATTAGGACATGGCCCAATTTTCAATATGAAGGTATTATTGGGACCAGAATATACTGTAACTTGAATTGAGGATGATATTATAAGATAATGATGCCTTATGTTATGATTAAGTTGCAAGATGAGATTCTATAAGATCCATGTTTTAAAATTTAAGATTTAAGCTCATATGAATGCATTAAGATTAGTCTTATAATTATTTTCATAGAGATTGAGTCACTTTGTCAGAAATCATATTTTTAGATATTTGATACTTAAGTAACCTCAACCTCGTATTTCCATACCTAGTTTAGATCCTTTTTCCTAGGACTTTATACTTAGTTGTCATACATCTAATAGTAAAAAGTTAAGTCATTCTATCAAATCAGGGTGTTAGATTATGGTTTATCCAGATAATAAGAATATCATATTTAGATTAGACTTAGGTTACTCATTGTGTGAGTAGTCAGATATTGAATAAAGATACATGATAGGGGTTTTAAAATCAATCTTAGTAATGTAGTAATTGAGATTCATATTTGGATGTAGATCCAATTTAGAATTTAAGAGTAGAGATATAGATTTAGATTTTAGTACATGTTCAATACTCAATATTCAGTTTCAGATAAGTTCACATTCAGAATTTAGTAAGCTTAGACTTACGATAATTAATTCAGAACCTTCACATAATACATTATATGATAAGTCCTCATTCAAAGAGTCCTGAGATGATTTAGAGGCATCTGTTGCCAATTCAGAGGAGTGTTTACTCTATTTCAGAGGGCATGTAGTGCCAATACAGGGTGTGTTGCACCATAGAGGACACTTCGGTGTCAACAGAGGGCACATAGTGCCAATAGAGGGTGTGTTGTGCCATAAAGGACACTTCGGTGTCAACAGAGGAAGACTTATCGTATAATGGTGGCCGCACATCAGATAAAAGTTGTCAATGAAAGATATCTTAATTCAGAGCATGTATATAATCTTACATATAAGTATAATGTAAGAGATTAAGATAAGAGAGACATGACTCAGGCCCTTTGTGCAAGTCATGTGGCCCAGGCACCAAAGTGCATGCTGATTCAGAGACATAACCCAGGCCCATAGTGCAGGTTATGTGACCCAAACACCTTAGTGCAGGTTATGAGACCCAGGTACCAGAGTACAAGTCTCCAAAGCAAGATAAACTAAAAAGTTAAGAACTAAATTAGAGAAAGAAATTGATATTTATGTTTAGATTTTAATCAGAGTTTAATGTTAGTTTCATGTTTGCAATGTTCAATAATATTTTTAGTATCTTATTTCTTCAGTAATGCATCTACTAGAATACTCATGCACTTACGCTAACAACCATTTTTCCAATGTGTGGCTGGGGATGAGATGTCTGGAGGTGAGAAGCAGGAGCATAGTAGATCTCAGATATTTAGAGCACAAGGATAGAGCATGCTAAGATCTAGTGGGGTGCCAACTTTAAAATGATCCTCAGGTTTATAGACTCGTCTATATGTTCTAAATGTTTAGAACTTTAGAGTAGAGACTCAATAATTAAATGAGTTTTCTCATGTAATAACATTTATGCTACTTTTGTAAGTACAATCATGAGAATGTTTTAATACTTGAGTTTGTGTGATTGATTATATTGTTGTTATGAATGTAGTTTTATGTAATGCCCCCTTGAGTACACAAGTTATGGATAACTCGGTGTTGCTTCCTCTATATACATGTGTGTACTTAGGGAGGGTGCTAAAATTTGGTATCAGAGCAACATTATAGTTGGCCACCAGATGAGTTCTCATGTTCTTACTTAAGATCTCCCTATAAGAACTTAAGTTAGAGTAGAGTGTCAATTTAAAAAGATAACCAGTAGCCCTATGTATAAAAGATGTAAGTGAAAGATATTAGAAAACTAAGTAGATATTTAAATAGGAGACAAATTTTAGATATGGATTAGGGTTATGTGCATGTTTTTTCTACACTTTGTATGATAACACTATAGTTGTATATAGCATTCTATCTCTTTTTCCCACATGTTTGTGGTAAGGGACACATGCTTATGGGGTTTTGTAGAGAGAATGTTATGTGCGTAATTATGCTTGTCTTGTCCTTTCAAGTGCATGTGGTATGGGACATGCGCAAGAGGAAGTGCCAAGATAAGTGTGACTAGACATGACACCTCTAAATATATGACCGGCTGGCATGTATCCAAAGGTGACAATAGAAACTAGAGTTGACATCAAAAGTTTGAGACATATAGTCACCTAAGCCTAACTAGATAAACATTCAGGCCAAGTATGCACACAAAGGGTATATAATTTGAAATAAATAAGTCAATTAGACTTAGGGTAAAAGAAGAACCCTAATCAACTTCCTCGGGAAAGAGGCAAGTAAGGTCCTTTTTCCATGTAGATGATGATGATGATGATGATGTGAGATATGTTATAAGATTCATTAGTAGAATGTTCACATGATGAGGTTAGAGATATATGTTTAGTCATGAGAAGGTCATGCCTTGAGTGTGTGAATGAGACTTAAGATAATATTAGAGAATTATCACATACAAAGTACATACAACCCTAAGGTGGGTAGACTAATCGAATTTTGAGGACAAAATTCCCATTAAAGTGGGTAGAATTGTCACACCCCAAATTTTTATAAGTATCCACATGAATGTAATACTACTAAGTAAACCTTAGTTATGCAAGATAAAGATATTTAATTCAAGTTTTACAAGTTTCAAATCATATTGAAGTCTAGTTATGCATATATAGAGTCTAAGGTCACTTTAATAATTTCCCACCATGTGAAGCTATATCAGGTACAAGAAAACTTAGGTTTAACTTATATAGTGAGACTAGGGTTCTTGTATAATTCAATGATGATTAGGTTATCAGAGGATTATATATACCATGCCCGAGAGTATTTTGGGCATCTATTGCATTAGGCACCCAGATGCCTGCAATGATGAATTTTAGGACCTATATTGTGTTCTAATGACATATATAAGAGGTGGTACAATTTTGGTGAAATATAGAGTTGTTTTGGTTATTCAACTTGTTGATCTAGGTCATGGGACAAGTAAAATCACAAACAATGTACATGTGTAGTCGTGTGAATTAGGTTGTGATAATTTTGTACAAGAGATGATGGTTATATGAGGTGTTGGTCAAATTTTGGAACCAATCACGATTAAGGAGTAGTCTATAGAAATTATAAGAGAAATTGGAAGGAGTATAATATGTTAAGAATATTAGTCTTTGAACCAAGGAATTAGAATATGGACTGTTGGTTCATGGACTGACTCATTTGAGCATTGGCTGGTTCACTTGATAGGCACACGTTTAATAGAGATCAAGATCCTTGTTCATCTGGGATTTAGTTAGAGTCCAAGGCAGATCCAATCTCATTGTGAGATTAAGAAGGGATGGGGTTATAAAAGTATTTCATGTGGAAGAGCGGTTAGGGGCATATTAATTAGGGTTTTGCGTAAGTGAAGGTTGAAAATAATAGGGTAGAAATGAGGAAGACAAGATACAGGTAGTACCTAACTATGGTGGAATTAGAGGACCAAACTACCAAGAGAGTCTCTTGGTGCAAGAACAATAGCCAGATACGGTGAGGGTGAAGCTGTGGCAAGGCCAAAATCATTCTCCGGGCAACCTACGACGCCTAGATGCATGGTAGATCGCCAGAGGCCACCCAGGCGGTCTGCCTTTTTTCTGCCGTCAAAACAAGAGAGGCAACACCACCAATCTGGCCATGTAGGAGAGGATCCAACCACATGGGTTCTATGTTTGTGTGTGCCTCATCATCAAGGGGAGTCGGAGTGATGATGTGGCCCAAAGATGGTGACCGGATTGGTCATAGAAGCCACATTTTTGCTGGAGAGGAGGTAGGGAGTTGGTGCCCTATTTCATGACAAAATAGGGGCGCACGATCCCTATACCACGCCGCTGCATGTGAAGGAGAGGGAGGGATCTGAGTAACTCCTTGTTGGGCCTCCTGTTTGAGGCCCAATTAGACTAAAATGAATAGGAAAACAAGGTAATAAGTATGATTCAATTTAAATTTGTTATAAAATTTGAGGATTTGTAGATATTGATTTATTTGTCACAATAGGGTGCTTAAGGGCTCGTTGGAAAGTTTTAGATACAAAGAACACCTTGAAGGATTTTCAAGAAAAAGGTATAGGTAAGGTAATTATGTTGATGGAAAGATGTATATGATTGTATGTTTTGATGCTTTGTTAAATCAATGCGATGTGAACCTTGCCATTGAACTTCAAGGAAGTTTTACACCATAAGTTTAAAGGATTTAGACCTGACTAGAAGAATCCAAGATGAATATATTTATCCTCTATGACATAGGTAAGTGGTTCATGCCCATGAGTATTTATGTTAAACCAATCTAGTGCATCTACATGTTTCTTAAATAAGGCCTTCATGTCCAAGGTTCTAATCAAGATATATAAGTAAGTTTTTCTAATGCTTTATGATCATGTCATTTCATATACTAAATGCCTTAATTAGAGATGTGCCATGGGATGCTTAATGTTCATGAGTTAAAGAAGGATAAAAGGATATATGTCTATCATGTTTCATAGTAACACTTCATGTAAATGTTCAAGGCTACAAGATAATAAAGGTAGGCAAGACGGCTATACTTTCATGGTTATGTGATATAACCATGTATTAAGATTCTAAGTACAAATATGCTATTAGGAATTCTCATATACATAGGTGTCACCATGTATTAAGATTCCAAGTAAAAACATGTTATAAAAATTTCTTATATAGAGAGAGATCTAAGAACTAGGAATTATTTGGATTCCTTTGGATGATTAATATCTAAAAGCTAAGAACAATGTGAGAGTATGAGTTTTGAACATATTAGGACATGGCCCAGTTTTCAAGATGAAGGTATTATTGGGACCAGAATATACTGTAACTTGAACTGCGGATGATATTATAAGATAATGATGATTTATATTATGATTAAGTTGCAAGATGAGATTCTATAAGATCCATGTTTTAAAATGTAAGAATTAAGCTCATATGAATGCATGAAGATTAGACTTATTAATATTTTTATAGAGATTGAGTCACTTTTTCAGAAATCACATTTTTAGATATTTGATACTTAAGTACTCTCAACCTATTATTTCCATACCCAATTTAGATCCTTTTTCCTAAGCCTTTAGACTCAGTTGTCATACATCTAATAGTAAAAAGTTAAGTCAGTCTATCAAATCAGGGTGTTAGATTATGGTTTATCCAGATAATAAGAATATCAGATTTAGATTAGACTTAGGTTACTCATTGTGTGAGTAGTCAGATATTGAATAAAGATACATGATAAGGGTTTTAAAATCAATCTTAGTAATGTAGTAATTGAGATTCATATTTGGATGTAGATCCAATTTAGAATTTAAGAGTAGAGATTCATATTTCGAATTTAGTACATGTTCAGTACTCAATATTCAATTTTAGATCAATTCTGAATTTAGTAAGCTTAGACTTAAGATAATTAATTCATAACCTTCACATAATACATTATATGATAAGTCCTCATTCAAAGAGTTCTGGGACGATTCAGAGGCATCTGTTGCCAATTTAGAGGAGTGTTTACTCTACTTCAGAGGGAATGTAGTGCCAATAGAAGGTGTGTTGCACCATAGGGGACACTTCGGTGTCAACAGAGGGCACATAGTGCCAACAGAGGGTGTGTTGCACCATAGAGGACACTTCGGTGTCAACAGAGGAGGACTTATTGTATAATGATGGCTACACATTAGATAAAAGTTTTTAATGAAAGATATCTTAATTCAGATCATGTACATAATCTTATGTATAAGTATAATGTAAGAGATTAAGATAAGAGAGGCAAGACTCAGGCCCTTTGTGCAAGTCATGTGGCCTAGGCACCAAAGTGCATGCTGATTCAGAGACATAACCCAGGCCCATAGTGCAGGTTATGTGTCCCAAGCACCTTAGTGCAGGTTATGAGACCCAGGTACCAGAGTACAAGTCTCCAAAGCAAGATAAACTAAAAAGTTAAGAACTAAATTAGAGAAAGAAACTGATATTTATGTTTAGATTTTAATCAGAGTTTAATGTTAGTTTCATGTTTGCAATGTTCAATAATATTTTTAGTATCTTATTTCTTCATTAATGCATCTACTAGAATACTCATGCCACTTACGCTAACAATAGTTTTTCCAATGCATGGTTGGGGATGAGATGTCCATAGGTGAGAAGCAAGAGCATAGTAGATCTCAGAGATTTAGAGCACAAGGACAGAGCATGCTAAGATCTGGTGGGGTGCCAACTATAAGATGATCCTTAGGTTTATAGACTCATCGATATGTTTTAAATGTTTAGAACTTTAGAGTAGAGACTCAAGAATTAAATGAGTTTTCTCATGTAATAACATTTATGCTACTTTTGCAAGAACAATCATGAGAATTTTTTAATATTTTAGTTTGTCTGATTGATTATATTGTTGGTATGAATGCCAGTTTTATGTAATGTCCCCTTATGTACACAAGTTATGGATAACTCAGTGTTGCTTTCGCTATATATAAGTGTGTACTTAGGGAGGGTGTTACACTAGGCGTCCTCCTTGAGTTGTCAAGATAGCATGGACCATGTCGATAAAAGTATTAGCTCTTGCAAATGGCCTTGAGGTCCCTTACGTAGTAAAGGGTTAGCTATTCTTAAGCACCCTTACAAACTCTTCCAATGGGAAGTTAGTCAAAGGCTTTTTGATATATGAATTTGTTGGTATAATTAGAGTAAAATGATATAAAACACGGCCTCTCGATTTGCTAAATACTTAACTTGTTTATACTTGTTCGTTACATCTACACCTCTTTTCAAATTATGCACATCCTATATATATGTGTCTTTCAGCCTTATACTCAACACCCAGTGTGCTGACCCACATTGTTTCACGTATTTTATAGGCCCAAAATGGATAAAAAGGATGGGCTTGGTGAGCTGTGTCAGGGTTACTTGTTGTAAGATCCCTAGTGTACATGGGCAGACTTGTACAATTTGACTCTTGAGTATAGAATTGTAGTCTTGTAATAAAATAATGTTGCTTAATTTATACTTGTTGAATGTTGAGATTATGGTTGGTGATTTTATATTATTATCTGGTTCATGTATTCTAAGTTTTATTCTTCCACATTCATAATTTATTAATACCATGCTAGGGACGAACGCCTAGGTCCTATCACCATTGACTTTAAAGTCATTTGCAATTAGGAATTGGGTAATAAACGATTATGTGACCCCAAGCTACTATTTCACATTGTTTTCCTTATGGAATATTCTATATTTTTTTGGGATTGAGAATACTAATTTTGGACATATGGTACTACCAATAACCTTCTTCAAACGTAACTCATTCCTTACTACAATGTATATTTTTAATATATAATAATTTTCTCAATATTTAAGAGTCTTACAATTGGTTTCCATGTTTTCAGACATATACATGGTGGCATCTAGATCTTTCCCCCATCGTGTGAACCACATGTGTGTGTGATGGTATGACAACAAGACATCTAAAAAAGTTAATAGTAAACACAATGAAAAGTCCATTGAGGATTAGTACCAATGTAGCTAACAATCATGGTGAGGCAAAATCTTTGTTTCTAGGTATAACATAAATAGGAGAATGACTTGAGCATGCCCACATAGATTTTGTTTCCCTTGCATGCATGGTTTGCATGGCCCTCTTTTAGTGTGCATTTTATGAAGGTTACAAGTGGGTGTTCCATTATGACACATCCAATTAACATTATCCATTATGCTTTGATCATGTAAAAATGTCACAAGTGGTGGATATATTCTAGGATAAAGAGGACACACTCAAGAGAACATCCACCTTAAACCCATGATGATCATGAAACAAATCCATGAGGACCATGATAGCACACACTTACATGTGTATATCAAGGGAGAGAGTTCCCTTGACAAATTTGTTTTTTTATTATTTTCCAATGTGTATGAGAAGGTACCTTAGGCGAGTGGTGACTAGAAATTATGAGAAGGTACATTAGGTGAGTGGTGGCTATTAATATATGGTAAACGTGGTTCTCCTTCACAAATTTATTTGATGTATTCAAGTTTACATGACCAAGTCTTCTATGCCATTAGGATATATAATTTTTACTGCAATGATAAATTTTTGAAGAGTAGGCTTTGATGAACTATGAATAATTATATAAAGATTTTCATCCCTATTTCATTTGAAAACAACATTGAATGCAAGTATATAGAAAGAAAAATTTTAATGTGAGGTAAAGAGAACTATATATCCATTATCTAGTATCACCTTATTTACTTAACATAACCAAACCTTGAGAAACCAATACATCATCTTCATTGTTCCCTTCTTCACCAAACCTTGAGAAACCAATACATTATCTTCATTGTTCCCTTCTTCTTAAAAGAACAACAAGTATAATAATGATTATTGTTACTACAAAGGTTACAAACAATTCTAGATTTACAACTATAGAACTATGTATAGGTAGGAGAGGACCTTGCCTTGTTCTTGTTCCAACAGATACCAACATGCCTATAACATATGTAGTTTTTGTAGTAGAATGATACAAGATATAATCCAAGCTCCTCCTACCACTAAGAAACTTTTGGTACGATATTCTAAGAAAATAATCAACCGAGTAAGAGATGTGATAGTATAAGAAATTTGGGAAACATCGTCATTTTCATGAATATTATTGGATTCTAAACAATGATCTTTAGTTAAGTAATAATTATTTCCAATTTAAGAGAACAAAATTATTTCTGTACTAGGAAACATGTGTTGATATTCAAGAGAACTGGTCTTAGCAAGTACAGTAAAATTTTCATTCCTTCAGAGAATTAATATGATTAAGTTAAACATTATTTTCTGCCTAACATATACAATTATAACTCAATATTAATTTCCTTAAGTTCACAAATAGATTCTTTTAGGAACATGTTATCACATTCATGCTCATTCCTTGCTTCATATAGCTTTTCAACAAATTTAACAACCATTTTCTTCCTAGATTTGCATCAAATCAAGAGAAGCACAAGAATCATGTATCATTTAAAATAAATCATATTTACAAAACTCATTAAAATTTATGTCATCACTTTTTCTTGACTTTTCCATCAGAGATGTGTTGCATGCATCCACATATTCATTTTACCTATTAGAAGCTTGATATGAATACCAAGCGATACTCAGAGGCTTTGAATTTCCTTTATTCTCCATGTCATCTTTCCTCTTGTACTTTTACTCCCTATTCTTTTTTTCCATTGGTGGTGATACTCTTGATATTTAGATATTGTTCTTGAAATTTCCATTTGGGCACATTAATAGATACACGAGGCATATGAGGTGGGATTGCCTTTGAATGGGTTGCCTTTAGTGCACAATGCATATTCATCTCTTTGCGAGTAGTTTTCACTTGAGAAAGACTCTTAAAATTTGAAAGGCACATCTTTCTATTTGTGGAAAGACTCCTTCTTTTCATCGTCTTCTCTTGTATTTACATTTACCTCAAAAGTTTAGAAGATGACCTATGAGGTCTTTTACTTGAAGGAGTTGGAGGTAGGAAGATTATTCTATGGCTGTCACTTTCTCTCAAACCAGTATCTAAAGGAGCATGTGATTTTGGAAACTTTCTCCCTAGACTTTATTTTCTTTCAAATAACACAAGGGCCCTACTGATGATGCTTGAGAATCTTGTGTACGTATCTCCAATAGACCCCGTCTTTGGTATTTTGAATAGATAAAGTTGATGTTGCAACATGTTGAATCGCTCATTTGAATGGTTTCTTCATGGGTAATGAACAATTTCTAAAATTTGTCAAACATCATCACAAAAGAAGAGTCCTCAAGTACATGTCTCAAATAGACCCCATCTTTGATATTTTAAATAGCTAAAGTTTATGTTGCAACATGTTGATCCTTCAATTCATTGGTTCCTTCATGGGTAATGAAGAGCTTCTTCCATACGTCAAATGTCATCTGATAAGAAGAAATGCAGTATAAATCTAAAGGGGAGAGATCCAGAAGAGGATGCTAATGACTTAAACATTGAATTGGGATCTTTGCATCCTCGTCTCATCCTATGTCATCAAGTCCCCCAAGGGAATGCTATAGAGGAGGGACCCATTTTTCCACATCTCGAAGCTAATCTCTTGGGCATGGAATTATATTCGCCTCTTTTGATATTGGTAAGTGGAGCTGATGGATGGGTGTAGTAGCCTCCCTCAAGGTCAAGATGCCAAGGAGGTTGTCATCCATCTTCTCTTACTTGTGGGAGTATTACTTGGAGAAGACCATGCTCTTATTCCACTTATTGCATCAAGGGGCTAGAAGGGGGAATGAATTGAGATGTTAAAATCTTAAACAAAACTTGTGAGACGTTCAAACTATATCATAATATAAGTACAACAAGTAAAGGAGACATAAATATTGAGAAAACCACAAATGAACACAAGTGAATATAGTGATTCTGGCTTGAAATGCCATAATTCCACTACATAGAAAGGTTAACGTCTAACTTTTCCTTCCAATTTGAGTACCAACCATGTATTAACTCTCCAAGAGCATGTATAAAATGACATCTTTTAATTTTAAGGTTAACTCTATTCTTTTCTCCAAACAATGGTCCACAACTATATGAGGCTCTTCCTACCCTTACCTAAGACCACATGTCCTTCATCTTCCATAACCAAGGAAGATAATCAATTAATATTGAAAGAATTCTTAGATGGTTACTGTAACGTCCGAGGATTTGAGGCATCAGATAAAATGATCTTAAAAGGAATGATTGGACTATCCATATCACCAAGGTGCACCTCCTTTTAAGGGAGATCATCACTATAGAACTTTGTGGTGAACTTTACTCAGCCTAGAGTAAAACTAGGATGGGTGACCGGTTAGGAAGTTATCCTGACTTATGAATGAGTAAGGATAAAGCATGTAGTTAAGGCCAATGGTGCTCTGTGGGATCAGTCAGCATTCCTAAAATTCTACCAAAGCCTTGGAAAGTGGGTTCGGATGTTACAAATGATATCAGAGCCATGTTATTTTAATGGCCCAGGATTTGAGGCCTCAAATAAAATCATTTTAAAAGGAATGATTAGACTATCCATATCACCAATATGTAACTCCTTTTCAGGGAGGCCATCACTAAAAACTTTGTGTCTAAGCGTGCTCAACTCAGAGTAGTAACTAGGATGGGTTACCAGTTAGAAAGTTTATCTTAGCTTATATATGGGCGAGGACAAAGCACACAATATAGGATAGTGGTGGTTTGTGAAGTTAGTCTTCATTCTTGAAACTCTACTAGAGCCTAGGAAAATGGCCCCGAGCTCCAGTAGGTGGGGACCACAAGGGCATGTGGCATGCCAGTCTTGAGCCGTGCAATCTAGACATGTTGGAAAGGACAGTCTATGGTAATGTAGCCACCCTTGTGTTGGTATTCTGTGATCGGGAGCTGGGTGTCCATTAGCCACTCTAGGTATGTACTGAAATGAGGAAATATTATGAGGCCATATAGTTGAGCCTTGATGAGGACGTCAAGATTCTAAGTGGGAGAGACTATAATGTCCCAGTTGTTGAGATCTTAGATAAAATGATCTTAGAAGGAACGATTGGACTACCCATATCACTAAGGTGCACCTCCTTTTCAGGGAGCGCATCACTAAAGACATATGTGGTTAAGGGTGCTCAGCCCAAAGTAGAACATGTGTGACCAGTCAAGAATTTTATCCTAACTTGCATGTGAGTGAAGACAAAGTACGTAGCTAAGGCTAGTTCTGGTCTTTGGGGATAATTGTCATTCTTAGAACTCTACTAGAGCCTTGGCAAGTGTGCCTAGATGTTACAGTTACCTACTCTTACCTAACCCCACCCCAACCAACATATCTTTCTCCAAATCATTGGGCTTGCTTGACCTAAACATATTAATGCAATATCTTGTAATGATACCTTCAATATATTTTTCATTCTCCAACATTGGCTAGAATTATCAAATATACATTTAATTGTGTTTTTTATTCTTTCTACCACTTGTCTTGTGATGGAAATATCTCGCATTGTGATCCTTATTACATAACTCATAGGTGCTTACTCTTTTCAACAAAAAATACTCCTCCACTCTTATTTCTTAGACAAATCATATGTGGATGACAATCATGACACATACCATATATAATGGCATTGCTAATTGACAATAAATATCACAACAAAGTAAAAAGACAGATCAAATTTTGGTTGTTTAGCTTTAAAGGAGGCAAAAGATGTTTTGATCTGGTGGCCACATCCCAAGAGTGTGTTGTCTATTTGATAAGCGTACTAGCTTGGATGAGCATGATCGTCAATATATAGGCTCTAGAGAAAACACAAGGTTGATCAAACTCCTGGAACTTATCTAGAATTACAAATGGCCACCCAACATTTCCCACTTCTTATGGCGGGTAGCAACTGGAATCTTGATGACTAGAGGTCATCTTTGAGATAAGTACTAAACAATCAGTGTGAACTGCCCCATTCATGGGATGTCTACAAAAACAACACCTCATATATTGGAGCAATGGATAGGTGCCCTAAAAGTGACGGATGGCAATAAAATGTCCATAGATGTTGGTAAAAATGTTGATGAGCGAGTGGCCACGAGCATGTTGGAATTTTTCTAGGGGCTAACTCAGATAGAGTTTTGTGAACATGTGGTAGTTTGGTGGACAAGTTGGATGGTCAAAAACAACAAATAATTTAATGATGAAAGCTCCTCCTAGCCCTCTTATTCAAAGTTACAAAGTTCTCATTGCTTAATTCTGAAACCTTATGATCTGTTAAGGGCATCGACAACAACTAAAGTCACGACAACATACCCTGGTTGGGCGCCACCGTTAGACAGAGTCATAGGGGTGAACATTGACATGGCCATTTCTAAAGGTGGGAGGGCCACACTGAGTGTCCTCTTTAGGAACAACAACGTGGATATCACAAATGCTTTTCAATGGGTGAGGAATATCACTTGCACAATAAAGCTTGATGAGGCCATGGCAACATGAGAGGCCATAACAGAAGCGAGAGACATGGACCTACAATTCATCCACTTGGAGACGAATTATTTGATGCTTGTGAATGCTTTGAACCTTTTTTTTTTGTACTACCAGACTAACTGGTTACAGGACGGCCTGAGGGGCTAAAACAGTAAAAGGAACAAGCTTAACCATTCTTGCAAAACTAGACCTCTCCTTTTCGTAAAGATCTGATAGAAAAGGCGGGCATACTGGGAGCTCTCCGACCAGGTCCGGCTGCTTGAGACATTGCTTGGCCAATTGATCGGCGAGGTTATTCCATTTATGTTTTCATGGATTAACGATCCTCCTGGAAGTTCTGACCAAAGACATTGTATGGCCTGAACGATCAGTCTGTACTTGGTCGGCGGATGTTGAGCTCCTGTAATCCAGAGAACGGCTAATTGGCAGTCACTGATCATGACAAAGTTGGACAGATGAATTGTCTGTATGCGTCGAACCCCATCCATGATCGCATAGAGTTCCCCTCTCATGGGATCAGAACCTCGCAAAGAATCTGTGGCTCCTGTGAGCCAGGTACCCTCCATGTTTCGTATGATCACACTGGTAGTCATACTCTCAATTGAGCTGTCAGTAGCTATGTCGACGTTCACCACGACTGAACCGGTGGCCACTTCAATTGGACTGAAACTTTCTTTAGCTCGATCACTATCCGATGATTCGGATTGGAGAAAAGCTACCTTTATAGATGTTGCCTCCCCTCGACAGGAAAGAGCCATAGAATGCGGTGGTATTGCCATTTGCTCAAAGATTTTCCGATTTCTGTTCTTCCATATGAACCAGCAAGAAATGGAGAATAAGATGGGCCATCCTTCTACAGATTTCAGATGCTTAAGGTTATAACCAATCCAGTTTGTCGTGGAGTCAAAATTAAAGAACTCATTGGCCTCCTGGGGGATAAGGAGCAGCCAAGTATTCCGGGCAAGACAACAGTCTCGAATCGCATGGAGAGTGGATTCCGGTGCAATGTTACAGATAGAACATGCACTGGACTCTGTCATCATCCATCGGAATCTAAGGTCGTTAGTAAGAAGACGGTCTCTGTGAACAAGCCAAAGGTTGGCTTTAACCCGCTGCGGGATGGACATGGACCAAATCAAAGCAAAGTGATCAGTGGGCAAGGAGGGGTTTGTGCCACTGAGCGCCCTGTAGGCTGTATTGGCCGAGAAAACCCCATCTTTAGACAAGGACCAGGTAATATTATCCATACCATATTGAGATAACGGGGGTGGCATCCTCAAGATGTCCCTTGTAGTTTGATCAGTGAACCAGTGCCGTAAGAAATCCACGTCCCACGAACCATCATCTTTGATTAGGCAAGCCACCTTTAGATCTTGGATCTCTTCAGGTATTACCCGAGATGGACGTAGAGCAGGCGTGTAACCTTCTTCTACCCAGGCTGCCGTCCATACGTTGGTGTTTTCTCCAGATATAGCTACTTTCTTTGAGTGTGCGAGAAGAAAAGGAAGGGAGCTTTTAATGCTTCTCCATTGATGGGAGCCTGAGCCATTATTCGCAGATTGAGATGAATATTTGGCTTTCATGAGACGGACCCATGGAAGCGGTTCGTTCCTCAGGTATCGCCAGGCTTTCTTCATTAATAGAGCCATGTTGAAATTCTTTGCCCTTCTAATATCCAACCCACCTACATGGTAGGGGAGAGTGATATGATCCCATGCAACGAGATGAGTCTTGCCATTCCAAAGAAATTGCTGAATCAGCTGGTCGATCTTGTCACAGCATGCCACTGGCAGCTGAGTCATTTGCATCGTGTAACATGGTTGTGCAAGCAAGGTAGATTTCGCCAGCGTGACCCTTCCAGCTAGGGAAAGGAAATTGTTCTGCCACTTTTCAATCTGCCCATGGATCTTTTCAATCAAATATTGGTAGTGGATTTTGCTCTTTCTTTTGTGAATGATGGGTACGCCAAGATGTCAACCCAAGTCCAAGGTTTCCCTGATGTGGAGTTTCCTGCAGATGGATGAGCGCAGGGCTCTGGGAGTACAGGTCGAGAAGAAGATAGTAGATTTCTCGTGAGAAAGAAACTGTCCAGAAGCCTTTCCAAACCTCTTGAGGCATCGTAGGATAGTAGAAGCATGCGGAAGAGAAGCCTCCCCAAAGAGTAGTATATCATCAGCAAAGCTTACATGTGTGAACGGTAGCTTTTGTTTGGTGAGTATGATCAGCTTCCATCTTCCTGTGTTTGTTTCTACAGCGATCATCTGGCTGAACCGCTCTAGACAGAGCACGAAAATGTAGGGAGAAAGGGGATCGCCCTGCTTTACCCCACATGAAGGGTGGAAGGACCCAATTGCTTCTCCATTCCACAACAAGGTGGTCTGGCCAGAAGAGATTATTTGCATGATGATTCTGATGAGCTCATTCGGGATAGAAGTTTGGCACAACGTGTCCTCAATGAAAGGCCAACTCATCTTATCAAAAGCTTTCACAAGATCGAGTTTAATGGCAAGATGATGCTTCCGGCTGCTTTTCTTCTCCATTGAATGGATGATTTCTTGCACCAGAGCGATGTTATCGCCAATCCGTCTTCCAGGGACAAAGCTTGATTGCATAGGGGAGATCCACTCCTGCAGATGGGGCTTAATGCGCGTTGCAATAATCTTGGATAGGACTTTTGTGCAGACATTGTTGAGGGATATAGGCCGCAGCTGTGAACATCTCTCCGGGATGGGGACTTTCGGGATAAGCACCATAGTGGATGCGGTAGCCGCCGGCAGAATCTGTACACCACGGAAGGGGTCTGTGAGGAATTTCGTCAATTGATCGCGGACAGTCGACCGTTGTTCATGGATAAAGTCGGCAGAGATCCCATCCGGGCCAGGGGCCTTGAGGGGAGGTGTTGAGCGTACAGCAGCCCAAATCTCAGTGGCCGAAGGAACCGCGGCAAGGAATCGCCTCCTTGCTTCTGGAAGAGGCGCATATTGCCCGATAAACGAGTTGCTAGCGATGGTTCTGGTCTGAGAGGCAACTTCCAAATAGACGTTAGAGAAAAATGTAAGAATCAATGCTTTCACATGTGTCGGGTCTTCGATCCAGTTCCCCTGATCGTCCTTGAGCCTAAGGATCTTGTTGTGCCACCTCTGTTGCTTCACCAGATTTTGGAAATATCTAGTGTTGTTATCTCCCAGCTTGAGCCACGCACAGTGCGCTTTCTGTTGCCACTCCTTCTCCTCCCTGCGGAACAATTCTTCCAGCCTACTTTGCAGCTCGATCACTTCCGCCTCAACCAAGGGGTCAGGGTGGAAGGTAAGCTGGGCCTGGTACCACTTAATTTTTTTGCTTAAGTGGTGCTGATTTCTACGTTCAGCTCTCTTGGATTTTAGTTCCCAATTACTCGCGGCTGTGAGGAAGCTAGCTGCTGCCTGTTGGAAGGAGCTCTCCTCGTTCCAGTGGTTCTGCAGAAGTTGTTTAAACCCCTTCATGCTTGACCAGCTGGTGGAGGTGCGGAGATGTCTGTGCTTGTAGTTGGACGGAGACGGGGAGGAGATGAGAAGTGGTGCATGATCGGAGTAGCTCCTCTCCAGGACCTGCGTCGGGTCAGACACCGCGTCTTCAATCCATAGGGAATTCCCAAGTGCGTGGTCAAGCCTTTCGTGCAAGAGTCCTCGCCGGAAGGTGGTACGAGCGTCGTTGGCTCTGAGGTCGTGGAGCTGACAGCGGTTCATGGCCTCAATAAAATCTTTACTATTGGCTGTATCGAAGGACTGGCTTCCAAACTTCTCCGTCTGAAACATGACGACATTGAAATCGCCAAGCACAATCCATGGGACAGATATAGATTGGGATATCCGCTCTAAGTGAGTCCAGAGGAACTTCCTACAGCTTCTCGTCGTCGCAGCATAGACAAAGGTGAAGAGTCTATCGTGAACTTTGCAATGGACAAACTGCTTATGGGAGGAAAGGATTTCCAGAGGGACGTGGCGGCGCCACAACACCCAAATCCCTCTAGAGAAGTCAACAGCTTCTACCCTATGCGATTGGGGAAAACCCAGAGACTTGATAATCCGCTCAGCTCGCTTGCCGCCGCACCGGGGCTCAAGCAAAGCCACGATCGAGATGTTATACTTCAAAACTAATGCTTTGACTGCTGATTGGGTATCCTTATCGCAGATACCCTGTACATTCTATGTCATTACTTTCATGAAGAAGAGGTGTCAATAGTAGAGGACCCCATCTCCTTCGCTTCTAAAATAAGGCTATTAGGTTCTAGTAACTTCTTTTAGCTGCTAAAGGTTCAATGGGGGTACTTCAGTGACCACTGAAGGGGGTACCCCAAAGTTTGACGTCAGAACGGAAGCTTTGGAGCTAAAAGGTTCTAGTAACTTCAGTGACCCCACCCTGGCAATGTATACCCAAGGGACATGAGCAGTGAGTGGTCCGAACACCCTCTCTCGCGTCCAATTAAATTCAATTACTTTTCACAGAGCGTCTTCGGAGTGATTCGAACCCACATCCTTCATTTAGACTTACCGAGCCGCAACCAGCCGAACTACTCTAGTCGGACGAGTGGGTATATTATTAGAACGTGAGAAGGTCAAGATCAATTACGCAAAATCATAGGATGATATACATATGTAGTTTATAACACAAATGACTCCATATTGATCGTTGCAGCAATTAAACAATCCGATCTGCACAAAAGTAAGATGCGTGATCAGACTCTGGAAGCTCTAAAATCCGCTAAATCTGTTGTGTTGGAAAAACTGAATGCAGATTGTTTCATTTAGTTGTCAACTGCGTCAAATGCCGTTATCAATAATTTAAAACACTGTTCCCACACAAACTACTGGGTTTTCATAATGCTTAACCCAAACTAGGCATTCTAGGAGTGGAAATATCGAAATATGAATGGGTCAAGTCAAGATGTGATAATATCGACTAATATGCATTCATTCAACACAAGTCGCTTATGTTGATCGTAGCAGTAAAAAAAATGATAATATTAATAAAATCCGACCTGCCGGATTCGAACCAGCGACCTAAGGATGATCTGCTACAACTACAGTCCTCCGCTCTACCAACTGAGCTAAGGTCGGTTGATGTGAACAAAAAAGCGGAAATTATATATAAAACATATGAAGATACGCGGGAGATCACTGATTAATTTGGTGGTGGTGTATACCGTCTCATTGCAAACTTGTGCTACTGTGTATCAATTTTACCTGTGACAGGCATGTTGCATGATTAGCGCAATTCTTGATCCTGATAATTGTGCAGCTCCGAGCTCCCCCTCCAAACCACTTTCCTCCCTCGATGGCAATAGCACATGACATCAAAACTGTCGCAAGAAGCGGCAACAAAAGGAAAAAAAATCAAAACAGCACACTTTGACAAAAAAATTTCTGGGTATAGCACATCTTTGAAAATAATTTCCAACATAGTCCACTTTGGTGAGAATATGCCACTTGAATTGGAATTTTATAGATGTATGAGGTGAAAACGCCACTCATTTTGGAATTTTTAATAAAAAAATAAAGAAAAGAGTGAAAACATCAAAACAAGTGGCGTTTTCACCCAAATGTTGGGGTGAAAGCGTCACTTGCTTTGGCGTTTTCACTCCTTTCTTTATTTTTATTTTTTATTTTTTTTATTAAAAGTTCCCAAATGAATTGTGTTTTCACATCTGGGACTTTAAATATGTTGATTCAAGTGACATTTTCTGACGGAAGTGGGTTATGTCAAAGTGTGCTATTTTAATTTTTTTCACAACAAAATGTTCTTACAACAATATACAACAATAGCATCCAATGAGGTCGGGACAATTACTGCCACTTCCTAGTCTATGACGATGACAATATGCATTACCACTCGCAACACGATTCTGTCTTTTCCTAATCTTAATGGTCGTCATGCATTGGTTTCTAAGATTTTTTTTAAGATCAGAATCCAAGTGCGTTTAGTGTAACTTACTCCAATGCTTAGACAATAACTTATTATATAGCATCGACTTGGGTAGGAGATAGGATGTGGGAGGATATTATATGGGGAGGAAAACGAGGCAAAGTTGAGAATGTAATCATATTCAAAGGTAGGCATGTAAGCCACATTGATGGGTTGAATTAGTATTGGTGTGGTTTTTGTGGTTGTGGATAAAAAAAAACTCTAAGTTTCGATAGGTGGAGTAAAAATACATCTAAATTTGACGTTGCAGCTCGAGGGTCGACCAATGAGTACGCATATAATACATTTTCAATATAAACATGTAGTTAGTTCTCTAAATATTCATTAACAAAAATAACTATATTTTTACCAAATATGGTACAAAGAGAACACCAATTGTTGATACTTTTGGATTCTTAGCACCAGAAGTTGTGAAGCTTCTGAAGAATGTCTAAAAAGTTATGAATAGTAATGTTATGACTCATAAGTGTATGGATGTAGTGTTTCAAAAGATTATGTTTGCATCTAAAAAAGACTAGCGGCGCAGCTTGTTGTCCACTTATCTTTTATTTCGATGTAATCCGAAGAACTATAAATGATATATATTAGTTAAATAATTGTTTATTTATATTTACATAAAATTAAAACAATTTACTTATGACTAATTAAGCCCATACAACATGTTTGTGAGGGACTTCTTATGCTCAAACAATTTTAATTATGGAAGTTTTTTCCCATTATGACATATATAAAAAAATACTTGAGGGTGGTCAACTCTCTCGGAAAGGAAAATCTTACGGGCTTACACGATGCCTCTTCACCCTCCAGAAATCAAACATTCGCCCATCGTAAACTCAAAATGGCCGGTGATGTTCCACCTTCTAAGCCTACCAATAATCATCCCCGTCAACTCATGCTGGTGCTTAAATTCATTTTCCATCACAAACCCCTCCTCATTTGTGATCCCATCTGACTCTTTATATAACAACCTATGAAAAATTCCTAATATTATATATACCTGTGGTTGTCTAATTCCCGAAACAAAATAAAGAAAAGTACAACTCCTAATTGTAAAATAATAAATGCAATTAAATGTGTAGTATTCTTCTAAGTTATATATTTATTATACATATATCAGTTTTAGGTAGTTGAGCCAACCACAAGTGTCCGCATATCACCCAAAAGATCCTCAAACTTAACAAATAGATATGGTTAGGTGATTTCAAGTGGGTGGCAATGATCATCATGGAAATCTGTTTTAAACAGGTTAACCCGTATGTACCCACACATTTTGATCCAAGTAAGTGGTGTGTTGCACATATGATATTAATAGAGGTGGCCACTTATGGTGCTTCAACCCTTATAGCACATTCCATGGCTTATTTCCTTCTTACAATGAAAGTTGACAAGAATAATAATGACATTAGAAAACGAAACCCTCATAAAAGTTCTTCTTTCTAGATAAAACAATTCAATGTTTCGATTAGAAAAGTAAATATAAAAGCATTAGCATAAGTTGGTTAAATGAAATCAAACTAGAACGTCTAATACAACAAATAACCCTTTTGTAAAAGTGGGTACTTCTCAAGAGCAACTTGGATATTAAATGTATAGATTTTTACAACTCTATCAACATGTGTCACACTATTCGAATTTCAAAAATTGAGCCTCAATCAAATGTAATATTGAAGAGTTTGTCAATGTTCCTTGGGTCCTTTTCCTCACTCAAAAATTCAAAATGAATTCATTATTTGCTTATCCAATCCAAGGGAGTGTTGGGTGGAAGGGGGTTGGCTCAATCCTACAAATCCTATATTCAAATAAGAATTTGATTACGATTTAAATATTGGGCTCTTACGAGTGTAGCACATCATAATTTGTCCCCCTGAATCCATCAAAATGATATGTCTAATGCAACAACATCAAATTAGGGAAACAAGACATAAATGTTATCATGAAAGAAGTTTCAAAATGCCATTCCCAATACACTCTCATAAAGTGTGGTAGAATATGGCATTCCCAATACACTCTCAATGATAAAAATAACCAAAATGCGACAAGGAGTTTCCAGCCCCATCTGTGACCACATGGAAATTACTAGCTATGTCGGAAGAAGAAGGCCTCTCATGAGGTTGGCGTCGCAGTGGAACAGGACATTCTACGGCTAAGGGCTCGGGTCACTGCTTCACATGGTGTAGATTGTGGATTTTTTGTTGGATATTGACACGGTTTCTACTTTGTAGGTAGCTTATCTCACCTAGAATGAGTTCACTACACAGACTCATCTTAAAACTATCCACACGAGTGCTAGACAATGATTTGAAGTTGCTAGTATCCTCATATCTCTCTTTGTACTTGCTTTGAGGATTTCTTAAAATTTTAAGGTAATGATAAAAATTGAGAATGCATTCCTCTAAGGGATCCTCTCATATCATATATATAAAGGAATTGAGAGATTAGGGTTTGAAAATACATTATGACTATGTTAGGACTTCCTCATGGAACGAGGAAGTTCACCATCCACTTGAACTCGTAGAACACATCATTCCACCAACACTAGTTTGGCATGGAATCATGGAATACATCATTCTAAGAGTGGTTCCTACTGAATTTAGAAAACTACCTTCCTAGAAAAAGGACATATGTTTAATCAAGGTTCTCAATACTCATTTTTGGGTCCCTATATTTGTTGTAAGAATTACAATAAAGTCCACTATAGTCTTTCTTCAAACTTTGTCTATGCGTTTATTGTAGGATCTAGGCTCAAGAGTACCACATTGTATTACCATTACATGAGAATACACCAAAAGGGCCTCTCTTTTCATATCAATAGTAGCTTCCTTTTTCAGGTAAGGAGCCAAGAACCTAAACTAGATACAACCTTTTGTTCTGTAGGATCACACGACCTTCATTGTCCTTATCCAAGAGCTTCACAAGAAACCTTTAAGATAAATAGAATGAGAGAGGAAAGTGAGAGCCTCACAAGATTTATAAGAAGGATTATCTCTCCTACACACAATTTTTGAAAATTTAATTGAAGTAAGAAAAAAATCTCAAGAAAGGATTTGTTAGGGCTCTTTGAGGTAGTATCTCAAATTTATAGCATAAGGGAGCATGTGAAATCTGTGGACATATCCAAATAGTTCTTATTTATAGTTGAGGGTGTCAATTATCTAGTAAGGATGATTTGAACAAAATATATTCACTCCTACAGGAGTAGGTGAATTTCCAATGAATATTCTTTCACTTTATTCTCCCAATAATGTCTAGTTACACACTTGTAAAATGTGATTATCTTAGTTCGTCGGCTTGAAATTTGATGTCAAAATTTAAACCAACTACTAGTTTTTTTTCTTTCAAGAAACATAGATGGCTTGAATTTCACGAGGGAATTCCAGCTGTAGACATCATTGATTGGATTTTCTCTGGGTCAACTCCAATCGATGGTGCTATCAAGCGAAGACCTAATTAACATGGTTGACTAGAAATTTTTGAGGATTTTATAAGAAAAATTACTCCCTCTTTAGTGATTTCCAATACATGGAAATCATTACACTATTTGTGAACCCTAATTTTTTCTTTGCCATTTAACATTTCAGGGAGGTAGACTAAATAACCAATTCAAATTGAATGTGTGAATGTTTAAACCATTGTCACAAATCATCTCAATAACTAAAAATTTGAGCTTATAAAATACATTACATACAATGAATTTATTATAACAAAACATCTAAAGATTTCTTCATTTGTGAGGAATAAACTTGATCATTGTAGTGTGCCTTGTCAATATTTCCCAATTAGGTTTTATCATGTTGAGTGCATGAAAAAGTCTATTCGTTCTAAAACATATTGGATAGATTCAACTCCATTAATTTTAGAGTTATTATTATTTAGTTTATTATATTATATGGGCCTAATTGTATTGGCCTATTAGCTTTAAGTTGGTTTCCCTTATACTTGCCTCCTTTCCTATATAAAAGAGAAGAGTTTTCCTTCTATCAATAAGATATATCTCATTAGTTCCCTTTTTATTTTGCACATGGTATCAAATCATAAATTTTAACTATAGGGAGAAAAAGAGAGAGCCTCTGCATGTGTACGTTGACGTCTCTTCTTGGCTTCACAACCCGCCAGAAATCGTCCTGACTTCCATGGTCATCTCCTCTCTTCTTCTTTTATATATATATAATCTTTTTGCCATCACCACTCCATGACGCCCACCATCACCTACATTTAACTATATCACCCTAGTCCATCTATGTAGTCATCACTTCCTGCATCCTTTGTTGGTATGTATGCCCATAGAGCAAGCCATGTGATGATTGTAATGGGATACTTTGTAAATGATTTGAATAATAATAAAGGCAATTTCCGATCTATATGTTTTAACTGTATCTGAGATGATAGTGTAACTTGATAGATGTCTAAAGAATTGTTTACTCAATGACGTATGCTTTTAGGTTCAGGACCTAAACGATGAGATCATACGGATGTTAAGAGTATACATTCTTGTTTGGTCCCTAGTCGGATGTTATTGTGGAAATAACCATAGACATCAATAACACTAAATACTAGATTGTGTGTTGGTTGATGACAAAATCTCATTAGTCATGATATAGTGATATCAAACCAAGCACTTAGGTACTTGTTAGAGAACACGTGTATCGGACAGACCCACCGTGAGAGTGACACATGGAACCATGATTTGGTAGTCACAGTCAGCTCTCACAGTGATGGTGGTGAATGTGATTCTTCGACCTGAAATCACTACACTCAACACATGTCGTTGAGTACACTTTGACATCATCAAACACAGTCTTGAAACATGGGTTGTTATAAAGGTGATGATTGGGTGGCTTTGACACATGGGGCTTTTGAGGGGTGAGTGATAGATATGGGATTTGTCCCTCTTAAGGGAGTTTAATGTCCATGGACACTTGATGAGTAGGATTGAGAAAGGCATGTGCATGCACGTGTGAATCAATATGTGATATTGATATCACACACATCTCACCCAATCTGCTCTAAGATCAAGGAAATGGATGAACGTTGAAAGGATGATTGTACCATGCCTTGAGTTCATTCAGGACATTAGTGACAAAGGAATTATGCATTCACTGTAACACCATTCATGGATTGTAGGATTGAAAGTTGTTCTCCAACTTTCTATTTCACTTGGGTAGCACTGATGTGTGGCTAGGCACCGCTCTTTACTTGTGAAGTCATAAGTGTTATGGACTTTCACTGCCAACGTGAAATGGACCTACAGGGTCACACACATAGGATTTAACCAGGAAGAGGATTTTATCCACAAATGATGTTTAGATTGATTAATAAAGGAGTTTAGTAGTTCAATTAAACACTCAGTTGATTGATAGCTCAAAATCATAGTGTTCAAGGTGTTCGACCAATTGATTAGAGTATCAGATTGATTGAAACTGTGATTGACTGATTTTGCACAATCTACACTTCCAACCGATCGGCTCATGAGATGAACCGATCGGCTCAAGTTGGTGAAACGATCGGCTCAATTGTTGAACCGGTCGGCTCATGTCACCAATGGAGATCGTTTGGAAAGTCGATTTTGCAAATACAATTGTTTCACTTGTACAAATTCGATTTGGACAAGGATTAATATTTGATTAATCAGAAACAAATATGAAAGTCAATTTGAGTTGGACCAGGACCAAAAACCGATCGGCTCAGAAGTGAACCGATCAGCTCAGGTGCTCCAAATGATCGGTTCAGGTGTGAACCGATCGGCTCAGACCACCAACCGACCATTTCAAGGTTGAAATGATCGGTTCAGGTGACACAGTTGGTTGTTTTGTGGAAAATCTTGAACCCTTCTACTCCTGTTTAGTCCTGCATTGCCCAGGGGAGAGAACCCTGTCCCATGACCCTCCTATATATAGGGGTATTGGGGCTTCTCAAAGTACAACTCAGAATACCATTTGCTCAGCAAAGTTTTCGTTCTCTCTGGTTTTGGTAACCGAGAGAGAGTCCGAGCAAGTGCTACCCGATAAGGGAGGCACAGTAAGGGAAAGGCAACTGGTTACATGAGAGTGTGTCGGTGACTAGTACACCGATAGGAGGGTGTGACTCCTTCTGATTCCTTATGGGACAAGGAGATCGGAGTTCCAGGCAGTCCGTGTGGACGACTGTAGAGGCGGGAGACTTCTGCCACTAGGAGGACATCTGCCAATCCTGACAGTCTCGGTGAGACCAGGAGATGCACAGACACCATCCAAGATTAGAGATGAAGACCGCACAAGTCACAAGGTAACGTCACTGAGCAAGCCTCGGGACAAGGTACACCTCTACAAACCATCCTTCCTATTATATAGACGTTGACATGATTCCTTTATTCTGGGTTTGGGAGAAGAAAAATTTTGTTTCCGCTGCCTTCTCTATCTCCCCTAAAACCCAACTGTGGTATCAGAGCCACATCAACTGCTATATGCTTTAGGATTATCGATATGATTGATTTTGGTTTGTCACCTTTATTTATTGCATACAATGTGAATAAAATTGGTTATATGCATGTCCAATCCTGAATCCACAAATCCCAATATACATATATGATATGTAATATGAATGCACTCGATACGCGTCGCCCTTAAATGAGTTTTGTGGTGGATGTATAGCGTGGTTATGGCCAATAAACCCTATGTATGTGTGCTTGGCTGCATGTGGTTGCTTGCATCTCAGTCTGCGCACCGATTCCCTATCTCCTATTCCTGATGTAACTCAAGATAACTCGAGATTTCTTTCCTACCTTTGCTCCCCCCGAATGTAACTCGGGGTTTCCTTTTTCAAATGTAAAATAGGATAGAATTTTATTTCCTGTTATGTCAAAGAACAATGGATATCTTGATGACCGGTTCGAGGAGTGATATGAGAGGGTGGTAACCTAAGGAGATGCACGACGACCAGTGAACCGATCGGCTGGAGGCGCCAGTTGATCAGCTGGTGGCACCCAACCAACCAGTCTTATGGTGAGCCGATCAATCATAGAGATGAGTTGATCAAACCCAGAAAGGTGAAGCATAGAGTTCATCTTGTACAGGTTGCATGTGATGTGAACCTAGATGACTATGATTCCTCTTGGCTCAAGGAATCACATTAGGACGGCCATAATCATTGCTTTTATCATTTCACATGTTTTCTATGGGATATAGCATGTATATGATACTTACTATATTGTGGTGATTGGATATGTATATGTACCTATAAAAACCAAATCCCTCATTAAATATTAAAGTTTTAGATGCCTTCCAAATGTGACACACGTGAAAAGCTTGATCGACCAAGTGTGGGCACACCCTAGCATGGTACACCGTCTATCTCGTGGAAGCGTGAAGGATGGATATGTGGGTCTGCCCTAGCAGGGTGCATATTCATCGTGTTGGCTTTGGGTCGGACTTAACAAGGTGACCTAGATAGGATCTAGCACCTTGAGGCATGGAGGTGATCATGGCAAGGAGTTGTGCATGACATCTTTCAAGAGTTGCATGTGATGCAATTGGCAAGAGTTGCCTACCTGGAAGATCTAAGTTGTGGGTGACAGCCCTAGCTGGTCCATGACTCAGAGAATTTTAGGATCTTGACCCACTAGAAGATTGTACGCTGCAATCTTCTGAATTGATGGTGAGGGCTGTCAATTTAAATCAAAATAGTGGGAGCGGTAATTAATTAAAGGCCTAATTAACTACTATCAAATTTTATTCAAATTAAATCAAAAGGAGTTTTGAAAAATGCAATTTTCTCTTATAGAATGGCAAAAGAATCATCTTTTAAAATGGGCAAAATAATTTAGAATAAATTCCATAACTGGTTGAGGATTGTGAGAAGTGTTCTGAACAATCCAGATACATCGGTAGACTTTGAATCCACTCTATGTGCACTTAAGAAGAAGGATTGTTCATTGATGGAGATCAATGGAACAAAGTCTAAGGACAAAGGTGAGGGAGAGAAGGGTTCTCTCGCCAAACTAATGTCAGAATCTTCTGCGCTCAAAACATGGAGAGGATGGAAGGAACGATGGAAGAAGAAATGAGAGATAGAGATCTCTAGTTCTGGTGTATACATAATAGAGATTAACTTTACTACTTCTTTGTCATGGGTACTTGATGCTGGATGTGGATCTCACATTTGTTCAAATGTGAAGGATCTTAAAAGAAGTATGCCTTTGGGGAAAGGCGAGGTTGAACTACGTGTTGCCAACGGGGCAAGAGTTTTCACCAATGCCGTAGGAACCTATGAGTTAACTCTACCTAGTGGGCTAATAATAGAGTTGGAGAACTGCTATTATGTACCTGCCATAAATAGGAATATCATTTCCGTTTCTTATTTGGACAAGGATGGTTTTGAATTTCTTATTAAGAATGGAAAGTGTTCTATTTCAAAATATGGGATCTTTTATGGCAATGCCTCAATGTCTTATGGTCTATACTTGATAGATCTAGAGACAAGTGTATACAACGTAAACACCAAAAGGCAAAAACTCAACAACTCAAACAAAACATATCTTTGGCATTGTCATCTAGGGCACATAAATGAGAAGCGCATTTCTAGACTCCATAAAGATGGTTATCTAGACTCTTTTGATTATGAATCAATAGAGACATGTGAATCTTGTTTGTTGGGTAAGATGACCAAGACTCCCTTTTCAGGTAAAGGTGAGAGAGATAGTGATCTATTAGGACTCATACATATTGATGTATGTGGGCCTTTTAGAACTAATGCCAAAAATGGGTGTCAGTACTTCATTACCTTCACTGATGACTTCAATAGGTATGGCTATGTGTACCTGATGAAACATAAGTCAGAAACCCTTGAAAGGTTCAAGGTTTTCATGAATGAAGTATTGAACCAACTTGGTAAAAGTATTAAAGCACTTCGATCCGATCGAGGTGGAGAATACTTGAGCTAGGAGTTTGAGGACCTTCTGCGAGCCCGTGGTATTGTATCACAATGGACTCCGCCTAGAACACCACAGCATAATGGTGTGTTTGAGAGAAGGAATCACACTTTACTGGATATGGTGCGATCAATGATGAGTTTTGTTGATCTTCCAATTTCCTTCTAGGGTCTCTTGAAACCGCCGCTTTTACACTTAACTGAGTACCATATAAATCGGTTCAAAAGACACCATATGAGATATGGCACGGGAAGCGTCCCGATTTGTCTTTTATGAAGATTTGGGGTTGTGAGGCTTACGTCAGGAAAATGTTTCTTGCTAAGCTTGGACCCAAGTTCGATAAATGTTATTTTGTTGGACACCCCAAGGAAACGAGGGGATACTATTTATACCACCCTACTGACAACAAAGTGTTTGTTTCTAGGACAGTTGTGTTCCTAGAAAAGGAATTTATTTCCAGAGGAAACAGTGGGAGGAAAATAGAGCTTGAAGAGGTTCAAGCCTAACAAGAAAACATTAAACTGGTAGATGTACAAGAGGAACACAGAGATTCACAAGGTGTTGTGGAATCTCAGTCTCCTCAAGTAACACAAGGACCTAATAGATCTAATAGGACACGCCTTGAACCTGAGAGGTTTGGATACCTTGTGACTCAGGAAGGTGGTGAGTTGATCATATATGATGATCCAACTACCTATCTAGAGGCTATGGAGGGACCAGATTTTGAGAAATGGCTTGAGGCCATGAAATCTGAGATGGAATCCATGTACTCCAACAAAGTATGGACTTTGGTGGAACCACCTGAAGGGGTAAAACACATAGGGTGTAAGTGGGTCTTCAAGAAGAAGACCGAAATGGATGGCAATATGCAAACTTATAAAGGCAGATTGGTTGCAAAGGGTTTCCGACAAGTTCAAGGTGTTGACTATGACAAAACCTTTTCTCCAGTTGCCATGATTAAGTCCATCAGGATTATGCTAGCTATTACGGCTTACTATGACTATGAGATTTGGCAAATGGATGTTAAAACCGCATTCCTTAACGGGAATATAAATGAGGATGTGTACATGACACAACCTGAAGGTTTTGTAGATCCAAAGAATGACAATAAAGTATGTAAGCTACAAAGGTCAATCTATGGATTGAAGCAAGCATATCGAAGTTGGAATCTTCGATTTGATGAGGAAGTCAAAGTGTTTGGCTTTATTCAAAATGAAGATGAACCTTGTGTGTACAAGAAGGTTAGTGGGAGCACGATCACATTCCTCATATTGTATGTGGATGACATACTATTGATGAGGATTGATGTCTCAGCCTTAGAGAAGGTAAAGACTTGGCTTGGGAATACTTTCTCAATGAAGTACTTAGGAGAAGCATCCTACATTATAGGAATTAATATCTATAGAGATAGATCTAAAAGGCTTCTCAAACTAAGTCAGAGCACGTACATTGACAAGGAGCTGAAGCGGTTCAGCATGGAGAACTCAAAGAGAGGCAACGCCCCCATGCTACATTGAGTCACCGTCTCTAGAGCTCAATGTCCCCAATCTTGTGAAGAGAGGGAGTGTGGCGTCCAACTTATAAAACACGAGATTAACTAAGAGGAAGTGAATCATTTGCAGCGGATTACTGAAAATCACTAAAAATTAAAACTTTTTGCAAAGAGATCCACACACGGGAAATCGTTTTCTTCAAAAACCAAAGTATAACATTTACATTATGTTTCATAAGTACACAACATGTACTATCTCTTCTCGAGGATTACAACATCAGCTGTTCTATTCAACATTATATACACACAACATAAAACCTCGAGGCTTCAAGCTAAAATCTCAAATCGATTCAATAAGAATATTGACTACTGGATCCTAGGACCTGAGAGTACAGAGACGACACATAGGACTTTCTAACTATAAGACTAGACAGGTTGTATCTCCACCTGAGATATTATTGTTGTCCTCGATGTTATTGTTGTTCTTTCTCTGCTAAAAGTTTACTGCCTTCTTGTTCACGTCCACCTAAAAACATTAGATCCCACGGGGGTGAGACAATTGTAAATTGTCCCAGCGGGAGATATAACTCTCTGCCAAAACATTATTATTGCAGTGAAGGATATAAAACTGGCAGAGGACAACCATTTTAAAGCATTCTCATCTTAAAGCATTGTAACTATTTTTAATAAAACAATAGATCAACTATTCTCTTGATAAGGAATAGGAAGAACATGTATATCATTTATCCTTCATATTATACCATCATGTCAAACTTCTCTTGTAACACTCATTATTTTGGATATGTCACCCATGAGACATTCTTGTTTCAGCTTATTGGCCTTAGCCAATCTGCTAAGCAGATTTGGTTATATTGAACATGAGAGTGTACTTCATCATATCTTATTCAGGCATTGGTCTATACCAATCCTATATAAATATTACAGGCATTGGGTTACACCAACCATGTGCAAATAATACAAGCATTAGACTTATATTATTCATGTGTATCCATTCCAAGTATTGAACTATGTCAATCTTGTGTAACCATTCCAGGTATTGATCTATGCCAATCATGTGCAACTATTCCATGTATTGATCTATATCAATCCTGTGCAACTATTCCAGGCATTGATCTATGTCAATCATGTACAACTATTGCAGGTATTGATCTATGTCAATCATGTGCAACTATTCCAGGTATTGGGTTATTACCAATCCTGTGTTATTATTCTAGGTATTGGGTTATTACCAATCCTGTGTTATTATTCCAGGTATTGAACTAAGTCAATCCTGTGAAATTATTCCAGGTATTGAAATTTGACCAATCCTGTGTTACTATTCCAGGTATTGGGATTTACCCAATCTTGTGTTATCATTCCAGGTATTGAACTATGCCAATCCTGTACAATTATTCCAGGTATTGATCTATGTCAATCTTGTGTAACTATTCTAGGTATTGGGTTACTACCAATCCTATGTTATTATTCCAGGTATTGGGATTTGAACAATCCTGTGTTATCATTCCAGGTATTGAACTAAGTCAATCCTGTGACATTATTCCAGGTATTGGGATTTAACCAATCCTGTACAATTGTTATTCTAGGTATTAGACAATGCTAATCATGTGCCTCTATTCCAGGTATTGAACTATATCAATCATGTGATTTTATTCCAGGTATTGAACTATATCAATCATGTGTAACCTTTAAAACATTTTGTTACCTCTCACTAGGCAACAACCATCCTCATAACTCATAAGGCCCATAAAACACCTTATCACCTCTCACTTAGGCAACATCTAAACATATGACTCATAAGGCCATTACACATCTTTAGAATTCATTCATGTTCATTACTCTTAACCTTTATCATTAAATGATTCTCAGTACAAGGTATGAGTTCATTCCTCATCCTTATCATGGTATGGTTACATCATACTCATTAGTTTGGCTTACCCTTATTCTCAAGGTATATTAGCCTATGCTTGTCAAGGTATATCAAACTCATTACATTTTATTGTAATAATTACATAACACACTTCATATGTTTCTTACCCAAATAGATTAGATTTGAAAAGCATCAAGGTATAACACTTTCCTCATCACCTTTAACTTCCTCGAGTTATCAACTTATCTTGTATTAAGGTACTTCCCATCTTAATACTTTCATCCATTAACCTATCACTCTCATCATGAAGTGCATAGGTCACACACAAGAATGGTCCAACTACCTTTAATGTTATGGACTCATTTCAGGTTAAGGCATTGCCTACAACAAGGTTGCATGTACTCAATCATTTAAGGTATTTCATCTTTATAAGGTTTCACCCACTACTTTATTATCAGGGTTCTAGTTCGTCATCATATTGCACAAGATTAGGGCTTAAATATTATAACTCTATTTAGAATTTCACCTACCTTTACCCTTTATTAGGGCTTTGGGGTTTCTCTTACTATTCATCCCAACTAGGGTTTCTCATGGCATCACCCTCAATTAGGGTTTTTCATGGCATCACCCTTAATTAGGGTTTCTCATGGCATCACCCTCAATTAGGGTTTCTCATGGCATCACCCTCAATTAGGGTTTCTCATTTCATATCAATTGGAGGTATTCATCCCAACTAGGGTTTCACTCTTTATTCTCATAATTGGGGTTTTACATTATGTTGCCCTAAACTATGGTTAGGGTTCATTAACCTTCTGGATTAGGGTTTCATGATCTCTTTATTAAGGATCATAACATAATCATCACATGATCAATATTCATATATGAATTCCTTTCTATCATCCTCCCAACTTGATTAGGTCACATAAACCCTTCAATCAAGTACATACAACTATGGTTAACATAGTGTACTAAGACATTACTCTCATAACCTTTTAGGGTTAATTAATCTAAAGGTATTAATCATTTAGGTACTTTAGGGTTTCAACCTTTGTACCTAACCTTAATAATCATCATTGGAATAATGGATCAATCATCATCTTAATTCTCAAGATATTCAATCACATTGCACCTCCATTACATGAGGTTTCCAAATGAATTGACCAATTGGATATTCTATTACAATAGGTATCCAAGTGTATTAACCAATTGAGTTCTCAATTAATTTTGACTACTTGAGCCCCAAACGGTCTTGGTCTTTCAAAGTTCAAACGGTTTGAAACCGTTTGGTAAAGGTGGTGCTTGAGACTGTTTGCTAAAGCAAGTACTTGAAACTGTTTTCTAAAGTACCTTTTTGAAGCCGCATGGACTCAATCAGTTTGGGATCGTTTGGTCCCAAACGGTCTTGAGACCGTTTGGTCCAAACCACCTCAAAACCGCATGGACCAAATATGGTCTCAACCAATCAAATTGAAATAGGGTTTCCAATGTTGATTCCTTCAATCGTTGAATTTATGTAACCAATCATCAATTGGACCTATCATCAAACTTCAATTGATTTAAATAGGTCAACCTTCAACTGATTTGACCCTCAATTGATCATCAATTAGGGTTTGAATCAATTGGATTAGGGTTTGGAATCGATGGTCCTTCAACATTAATCAATGTAAGATTAGTTACTTTGAAACCATTGAACCATCATCCCAATTGAACATGACCTGACCCCAAACGGTCTTAAGGTCATTTGGATGACCTCCAAACGGTCTTGAGACCGTTTTCCCATGTCAACATCAAAATCCAAGTCAATCAATCAAAGTTTGGATCATTGGATTGATCACCAAATCAGCATTTGATTGCACTTCAACTTAGTACCTTTAGATCTTCAAACACCTAACCATAGTCAACCCTAGACCCCCAAACGGTCTTGGGTGACCCCCAAAAGGTCTTGGGATCGTTTGGATGACCACCAAACGGTCTTGAGACCGTTTGCCCATCATATCATCATCAACCATGTCATTCAATTAGGGTTTGGATCCTAGGATTGGTCACCAAATCAGCACTTAATTGTATTTCAATTTGGTATCTTTGAACCTTCAAACACTTGACCAAACTTAACCCTAGACCTCCAAACGGTCTTGGGTGACCCCCAAACGGTTTTGAGACCATTTGGGTGATCCCCAAATGGTTTTGAAACCGTTTGGGTCAATCAACCCAAAGCATCAACTCATTCAATTGCAAAATCAGCACTTAGCCGATTAGGGTTTATACCATATGTTTGAATCTTAAAATACCTAGCCATACTCAACCATAGACCTCCAAACGGTCTTGGTTGACTTCCAAATGGTCTTAAGACCGTTTGGGTGATTCCCAAACGGTTTTGAAACCGTTTGGGTCAATCAACCCAAGTTTTAAACTCAATCACCTATGAAATCAGCACTCAACCCAATTAGGGTTTAGGTGATTGATGGACCTTCAACTCATGAACCGATTGGATTTAATCAATAATAATTGATGGATCATTAACCTAGATCATTATGAACAAGTACCCAAATGGTCAAACCTGGTCAACATCACCAAACGGTCTGAAACTGTTTGGTCTCATGCGGTTTGGTGAAACCATTTGCTACTAAACGGTTTGAAATCGTTTGCTCCCAAAACACAAACCGTTTGGACATTTGATTGAAACCGTTTGGTCTATATATTTGGAGAGGTGTGTGCTTATGATTATGTCATCATCATCAAGCTCTAGACCCACGAAACCTGCTGTGATTTCCATGGAAATTGCATCAATCAACCAAATCAATAATTGTAATTAGAGAAATGATCATTATTTGATGGGGAATTGAATGCAATAACAAAGTTAGGATTTCAAGTTATAAAACCCGCCTCCAATTGGGTTACAAAGCTCAAAGCTCACGACAAAAATGGTGGATGAAGCTCTTGCAACTCCCCTTAGGCTCGTCCTCAAGCTTTTGGTTGAAAAGATTGGCTAGGGTTGAAGAGGAGATCGAAATAAGAAGAAATCCATAATTTATTTTCGATTTTCACCATGGAATCAAGGTGAAATGGATCAAGAACCTTACCAACAGGTTGGGGTCGTCCTCCAGGTCCTCCCTAGCTCCCTTGGTCGGTTTCCAAGCATGGAGAAGAAGTGCAAACGAAAAAGCCTTTCATTTGGCTTGTAAAGGGTCTTTTTATAAGAAATTCAAGGAGAGAGAAAGTACCTTATAAAAATTCATTTAATCCCAAAAATATGGCCGCCTCTTCCCCATCATCTTCCTTAGGAACGAGGCTATCTTTTTTTCCTCTTATTCCTCTCAATTATCCATGATTTAAAGAAAAGCAAATCAAGCACCTTAAATCATATAATATTAATATCCATATGTGAGTGGATATTTCTTTTTCTTATAAAATTGTGAGTGAGTTATCCATTCCCTTGGATATTTTCGTGGTCCTTGCAAAGCTCAAGGATTTTCAAGCACATCTGAATCCAACCATTTTAATTTTGTTTGAAGGCCCTTTAATTAATACATTTATTTTTGCCCCAAATCGAATTAGGGTTTCAATTAGGAATAAATCTTGATTATTTTAATATCAAGATTCTATCTCCTCCAACTTAATTCAAATGAGGCGCCCCTCTCATTTTATTTTTTTTACATAGTGACAAGAAACATTAGGGACCTTATTGAAGTGGTAATTTGTATATTGAACCCTAGGTTTTGGGTAAATTGCACTTTACACCAAAACTAGGTTTTAATGCATAAACATTGCTTTATCAACTCTTCCTTGGTACTCAGGCTACCACAAGCCATACCTTTGCATCATCTTCATTCTCATGATGCTTCAACACATGAGGAAAATCTTATCATGCAACATTTGCAATTTAACCCCTCAACTTGGGTAATTTGCACTTTAGTCCAAAATAAGCAAACATTGCTTCAACATTATTTAAACAGGACCAAAATTGAAACATAAGTTTCTCAAGAGCCCTAATTACTTTTCACAAGATAAGATTAAGCATATAATCATCTTTTTTAATCAAAACACCTAGGTTTAAGTATAACCCAGGTCAGGGATGTTACAGGGAGTGTATGAATGGGATCTCATATGCATCAGCCATTGGATCCATCATGTACGCTATGTTGTGCACATGCCCAGATGTCTCGTATGCTCTCAGCATGATGAGAAGGTACCAGTCATATCCTGGGGATGCTCACTGGACAGCCGTAAAGAACATCCTTAAGTACTTGCAAAGGACTAAGGATCAGTTCCTTGTATACGGCGGTGAGGAAGAACTGGTTGTAAAGGGTTACACCGATGCGAGCTTCCGAACCGACAAAGATGATTACAGATCGCAATCAGGATTTGTATTTTGCCTAAATAATGGACCTGTGAGCTGGAAGAGTTCCAAGCAAGAAACAGTTGTCGATTCTACTATAGAGGGCGAGTATATTGCTGCTTCACATGCAGCAAAGGAGGCTGTGTGGATCAGGAAGTTCATCTCTAAACTTGGTGTAGTTCCCAGTAGCTGTGATGCAATTGAGCTTTATTGTGACAATAATGGAGTTATTGCTCAAGCTAAGGAGCCCAGATCACATCAGCGGTTCAAGAACATACTGTGATGCTTCCATCTCATACGAGAGATCGTACAGCGAGGAGATGTGAAGATTTGCAAAGTACCAACTGAAGACAACATAGTTGATCCATGGATTAAGGTCCTTTCTCAGCAGAAGCATGATGGTCATGCTAGGTCACAAGGATTGAGGCTCCTAGGTGACTGTCTCTAAGTACAAGTGGGAGTCTGTTGGTATGTATGCCCATAGAGAAAGTCATGTGATGATTGTAATGGGATACTTTGTAAATGATTTGAATAATAATAAAGGCAATTTTCGATCTATATGTTTTAACTGTTTCTGAGTTGATAGTGTAACATGATAGATGTCTAAAGAATTGTTTACTCAATGACATATGCTTTTAGGTTCAGGACCTAAATGATGAGATCATACGGATGTTAAGAGTATACATTCTTGTTTGATCCCTAGTTGGATGTTATTATGGAAATAACCATAGACATCAATAACACTAAAGACTAGATTGTGTGTTGGTTGATGACAGAATCTCATTAGTCATGATATAGTGATATCAAACCAAGCACACAGGTACTTGTTAGAGAACAAGTGTACCGGACAGACCCACTGTGAGAGTGACATATGGAACCATGATTTGGTAGTCACAATCAGCTCTCACAGTGATGGTGGTGAATGTGATTCTTTGACCTGAAATCACTACACTCAACACATGTCGTTGGGAACACTTTGACATCATCAAACGCAGTCCTGAAACATGGGTTTTTATAAAGGTGATGATTGGGTGGCTTTGACACATGGGGCTTTTGAGGGGTGAGTGATAGATATGGGATTTGTCCCTCCTAAGGGAGTTTAATGTCCATGGCCACTTGATGAGTAGGATTGAGAAAGGCATGTGCATGCAGGTGTGAATCAATATGTGATATTGATATCACACACATCTCACCCAATCTGCTCTGAGATCAAGGAAATGGATGAACGTTGAAAGGATGATTGTACCATGCCTTGAGTTCATTCAGGACATTAGTGACAAAGGAATTATACATTCACTGTAACACCATTCACGGATTGTAGGATTGAAAGTTGTTCTCCAACTTTCTATTTCACTTAGGTAGCACTGATGTGTGACTAGGCACCGCTCTTTGCTTGTGAAGTCATAAGTGTTATGGACTTTCATGTTGGCTAAATGGACATCTATAAATCCCTTTGTTTTGATTATGACAAACATTTCATTCTTATTAATCTAACGAGCTACTTGAGTGTGCAGGATGACAAAGCAACAAGGGAAAATCTACAAGCTTACATATTTATATTTTCATGCAATGTAATCACTGTTGTAAAAAACTTGTACAAAAATATAATGTACAAGTACTTAGAATTGCATGTAAATCAAGTGTTAGATTCTCCCTAGCTAAACACCACAGTTAGACAAGTCATCCCATTCAAATAGGATCACTTATGCACACTCACACATATAATTAGTGCCTAAATTGAAAACTACTAGAGGGGGGTGAATAGAGTTTTAAACAATTTTAAACAATTATTTAACTCAAATAACCAATCACAAAAATATTGGACAAGGGGACAAGGATTTAGAGTGGTTCCTACCTTAGCAAATACTAAGGCAGTCAGTCCACTACCCGGTTGCTTACCCAACCGGGATTTGGAAAGAATTTAATTTTATTACCTCGCAAGGACTTTACATAAAATTACAATTCTCTCCCTAAACCCTTCAAGCAGCCTTCACCTCGAAGTAATCGCACCAACCTTGAAGCAGCCTTCACCTAGAAGTAATTGCACCAACCTTGAAGCAGCCTTCCTCCTGAAGTAGCGTCCCATTGCAATAGCCTTCTTGAAGTAGCTTCCCGTTGTGATAGCCTTCTTGAAGTAGCTTGAAGTCCACCTTCTCCTCCGAGAAGAACCTTCTCCAATCCACATCCTCCAACCCTAGGAGTAGCAAGGAGAATACAAAAGATAACAAGGAACAAGAAAGAAGAAAGGAAATTACAACTTATCCTTTAATAGCCCAAGGCTTGATTTGCCTAGATCAAGCGTGTAGATCTCCTAACCAATGTGTATGGCAATGTGATTGTAGTGGATAGGAGATACTAGCCTATAGGACACGAAATTGGAGCAATAGGAATGAGTAGCCAATGTTGGAGTTTGCTCTATTGCTCAAAACAGATTGCCAATGTAAGTGTATGCTCAAATGTATCACAAGTGTAGCTTAGGTGTTTTTAGGTGTCCTAAGGCATGTCCTATTTATAGGAATGTCCTATGGATGCTTAAGGACGTTCTAGACAACTTCTAGGGGTTTCTAAGTGCTTAACTAGCCGTTAAGTATAAGTAAAGTGCATTAGTAACGGCTAGTTGCTTTATTCTGCAGTTGCTGTCAGAGACCATCTCGGTCGAGAAATGGTCGACCGAGATTCCTGCTCGGTCGAAGTTTTGTCGACCGATAGGCTCTCTGGATCAAGTGATTTGCAACGTCTATCTTCAACTGCCAACTACCTTGTCAGTTGTGTCTAACGGCTACTTTGGATCTTTCTCGGTCGAGAAGATTGTCGACCGAGAGTGTCTCGGTCGAGGAGTTGGTCGACCGAGATTGATCCTGTTTCAATGTTTCAATTTAGACACTAATTATATGTATGAGTGTGCATATGTGATCCTATTTGAAGAGGATGGCTTATCTAAATGTGGTGTTTAGCTAGGGAAGATCGAGAATGTCCTTAAGCACTTGTAGGTCATTCCTATAAATAGGACATGCCTTAGGACACCTAAATACACCCAAGCTACACATGTGCTACACTTGAGATTGAATACTCATTGGCAATCTGTCGACAATTGGTATCAGAGCAGGGTTCAAGGAACCCTAATCAGGTCTTGAAGAATGGAGGGAAATGGTGATTACAACAAAAAACGCTGCTTGGACAAAACTACAACATGTTGCAATTGGTGCTTAGGTACAAGCCACCCAACAACTGGATGCCCATGGAGATCTAAGAAGGAAGATGAGAACAAAGATTGTCTCATTGCTGCAACTAGCGAGGAAGAAGAAGAAGAGGTAAGTCTTTTTGATTTATCTAAAGAAGAACTAGTTGCTAGCCTTGAAGAAACACATATTAAATATGTTGAATGCAAGAAGAAATTAAAGAAGTCAAATAAAGCAAATGATGAATTACATGCTAAACTTCTTGCTATTACATCCGAAAACGAAGATCTTAAAAAGATCATTGAAGATCATGATATTAATATAAAATCTATAGAGGCAAATTGTAATCTACTTTCTTTAGAGAAGAATAATTTGCAAAGACAAGTGAATGATCTTCAAAAACAACCCATTTTGTGCAACCATCTAGATTATGATTCTATTGTCAAAGAAAGAAATTTATTGTCATCTAATCTAGATCAAGCAAAACTAGATATTAAGAAGAGAATGGAAGAGATTGCCAAGTTACAACAAAAAGTCAGTAATTTGAATAATAATGGCATTCTTGATCAAATCTTAGATAATTCCTATCATCAAATTGGGAGAAGAGGACTAGTTTATAAGCCTAAAGGGAAGTCCTTTTACAAGTATTATGGCTAAATTTAACAATCATTGCTTTGCTTTAATCCCTTGTTTTCTAATTGAATATCTCTTTAAGAGGGAGCATAGCATAAAATTAAGGGGGAGAAATAAAATCTATTATATTGGATATCTTTTTGAAATGACAAAGGGGGAGAAATAATATAAAATCAAAAACATAAAATAAAAATATGAGTTTCATAATATCTCGGCCAACATCCACTTGCAAAACAAGAATGGCTACAAAAGGTAATCTTCAGGTATGAAACTCACATGATTTATATTTCCTTATTTTATATTTAGGAAATGTTTGTCATCTTCAAAAAGGGGGAGATTGTTGGCTAAATTGACATTAGCATAATCCCTTTTGTTTTGATAATGACAAACATTTCATTCTTGTGGTTTTAACGTGCTATTTGAGTATTTCAGGAACAAGCATATAAGGTGGTGGATAACAAAGACTTGGAAGAAACAATTTGATAAAATCACTTTATTTTCATGATTGTAATCAAATGTAAATGCTTGTACAAGTATATAATGTACAAGTAATTAGATATCATGTAAATCAAGCGTTTAGATCTTCCCTATCCACTCACAACACTTAGATAGGCCATTCCCCAAGATAGTATCACAATTGCACATTGATACACACACTTAGTAAATGAATACATTGAGTCAGTAATATTCTCGGTCGACAAATCGTCGATCGAGAAAATATCGGTCGACAAATCTTCGACCGAGAAACTCTCGGTCGACAAAATCTTCGATCGAGAATAGACCCTACTAGCCGTTAGAACCAACAGACAAAGTGGTTGGGGGTTGGAAATGAACGTTGTAAACACTTGCTCCAGGAGGTCCCTCGGTCGACAAATCTTCGACCGAGAAGGACTCTCGGTCGACAAATTGTCGATCGAGAAAAGTTTTGTCTGCACTTTTCAGGGTCAATTAAATAGCCGTTGCAAATGCAATTAGTGGACACATAACGGCTAGTTGAGAACTAAGAACCCCCTAGAAAGTGTCTAGAATGTCCTTAAGCACTTGTAGGTCATTCCTATAAATAGGACATGCCTTAGGACACCTAAATACACCCAAGCTACACATGTTCTACACTTGAGATTGAATACTCATTGGCAATCTGTTTTGAGCAATAGAGCAATTCCTACATTGGCTATTCATTCCCATTGCTCCAACTTCGTGTCCTATAGGCTAGTATCTCCTATCCACAACACTTACACTTCTACATACATTGGTTAGGAGATCAAAACGCTTGATATAGGAAATCAAGCCTTGAGCTACAAGTGGTATTGTAATTTCTGTTTTCTTTTTTGTTCCTTTGTATCTTTTGTATTCTCCTTGCTACTCCTAGGGTTGGAGGCTGCGGATTGGAGAAGGTTCTTCTCGGAGGAGAAGGTGGACTTCAAGCTACTTCAAGAAGGCTATCGCAACGGGAAGCTACTTCAAGAAGGTTATTGCAACGGGAAGCTACTTCAGGAGGAAGGCTGCTTCAAGGTTGGTGCAATTGCTTCTAGGTGAAGGCTGCTTCAAGGTTGGTGCGATTACTTCGAGGTGAAGGCTGCTTGAAGGGTTTAGGGAGAGAATTGTAATTTTATGTAAAGTCCTTGCGAGGTAATAAAATTAAATTCTTTCCAAATCCCGGTTGGGTAAGCAACCGGGTAGTGGACTGACTGCCTTAGTATTTGCTAAGGTAGGAACCACTCTAAATCCTTGTCCCCTTGTCCAATATTTTTGTGATTGGTTGTTTGAGTTAAATAATTGTTTAAAATTGTTTAAAACTCTATTCACCCCCCCCCTCTAGTAGTTTTCATTTCACTGCCAATGTGAAATGGACCTGCAGGGTCACACACATAGGATTTAACCCAGAAGAGGAGTTTATCCACAAATGATGTTTAGATTGATTACTAAAGGAGTTTAGTAGTTCAATTAAAAACTCAGTTGATTGATAGCTAAAAATCATAGTGTTCACGGTGTTGGACCAATTGATTAGAGTATCAGATTGATTGAAACTGTGATTGACTGATTTTGCACAATCTGCACTTCCAATCAATCGGATCATGAGATGAATTGATCGGCTCAAGTTGGTCAAACGATCGGCTCAATTGTTGAACCGGTCGGCTCATGTCACCAACGGAGATCGTTTAGAAAGTCGATTTTGCAAATATAATTGTTTTACTTGTACAAATTCGATTTGGATAAGGATTAATATTTGATTAATTAGAAACAAATATGAGAGTCAATTTAAGTTGGACCAGGACCATGAACTGATCGGCTCAGAAGTGAACTGATCGGCTCAGGTGCTCCAAATGATCAGTTCAGGTGTGAACTGATCGGCTCAGACCACCAACCGACCATTTCAAGGTTGAAACGATCAGTCCAGGTGACGCAATTGGTTGTTTTGTAGAAAATCTTGAACCCTTCTACTCCTGTTTAGTCCCGCATTACCCGGGGTAGAGAACCCTATCCCATGACCCTCCTATATATAGGGGTATTGGGGATTCTCAAAGTACAACTTAGAACACCAGTTGCTCTGCAAAGTTGTCGTTCTCTCTGGTTTTGGTAACCGAGAGAGAGCCCGAGCAAGTGCTACCCGATAAGGGAGGCACAACAAGGGAAAGACAACTACAGAAAGGCAACTGGTTACAGGAGAGTGTGTCAGTGATTAATACACCGACAGGAGGGTGTGACTCCTTCTGATTCCTTGTGGGACAAGGAGATCGAAGTTCCAGGTAGTATGTGTGGACGACTGCAGAGGCGGGAGACTTCTTCCGCTCGGAGGACAGCTGTCAATCATGACAGTACCGGTGAGACCAGGAGCTGCACAGACACCATCCAAGACCGGAGGTGAAGACTGTGCAAGTCACGAGGTAACATCGCCGAGCAAGCCTCGGGACAAGGTATGCCTCTACAAACCATCCTTCCTATTGTGTAGACTTTGACGCGATTCCTTTATTTTGGGTTTGGGAGAAGAAATTTTTTGTTTCCGTTGCCTTCTCTGTCTCCCCTAAAACCCAACATCCTTCCCATCTCCAACCTCTACATTTACAAATCTATGATCTCTCATCATTTCTCCATATTGCATGCCCCTATTCTCACACTTATGGTATTTTCCAAGGCATCATCATCGAAGAGCCAGAGGCCCCTGAACCATCTGTGGTTGATTTGTCAACATCAGAGTTGTAGATCCTAAAACTTTGATTTGGAGTCCATAGGTGTTGGCATTCATTATCCACTATGTCTTTGAGCCATTAATCAAGACAAAGCCAGGAGTTTTCATAGCTTCAACATCAACTACACATACACATCCAGTGTTGATGGCAATTGATGATTACCACAAGCAATGGCCCATAGATTACTGCAAGAATTATCCCATTCATGATTCTCACACCATCTGCTACAATGAAATCTGATGTCCAATGTTACAAATTCACAATTCTCCTAAATTGTTCTCTACTGCCTTGCAAATTGTTTTTTCAACTAGTGTTGATGTTGGATTTCTTTTCGAGTCTTCTCATCCAAAAAAAATGATTAAAAGATGGGTTCATCTTTGTGCTCCATGACTTTTTTTCATTGTTCTAATGCCTTGTGATAGGCTTGATTGGATTAGGCCCTCCAAAAAGTTTACCCTACCCAAAAGAAGATTCTGGGGCAAATGGCCAAGAAATTCCTGACGCTCTTTCCCTATTGCGAGCATATGGCCTAGAGCGGCTTACTGCTTTTTCCTCTGGGCATAGGAAAACCTAGGTTGACATTGTCCTCCCTTTCACACTATTATTTTCTTTGCTCTTGAATACACAATATGCTTACTACTAATCAGATCTATGATCATATATATTTTGCAGATTACTCCATATTGTGGGGCCTTCACCCCCACATATGTGTATCCATTCCCACATGTAGGGTGGTATTATCTTTCTTCTCCTCCAACTACTCACTCTATTTGTACTTGGTGTGCGGGTGTGGAGATAGAGAGATTAGAGAGAGGAGAGAATGTATGAATGAGGAGATAAAGTTGAAAAAGATAATATATATCAGACATACTATTTTGACTTCATGGAACTTCTTATTATTCAACACATCCATCTTCTTATATCTTTGTGGCACACCATTTCCACTAAGAATCACACTTGTAGTGCATCATTGGTATATATCTTTTTTAATGCACTATGCTTCTTTGTGCTTCTAGTGCATCATTAGTGTATGCCTTTCCCAATGACACTATGTTTCTTTGAGTTCATACCATGATATGCATGTAGGTAGGCTAAATGTACTTCCTTATTCTAGTTAGATACAACTTTCACGCAAGTTGAAGGATCTTAGTTACAACATCAACACACATTAGGATAGAGCTTGCCACACTTATTCTAGCCTCTTGTTCACTTTGGTGCTAGTTTGTGATGACCTACTACATCTCATAAGATGTATGGTTACTTTTCAAGAAGCTTGTCAATTTTAAGCCTACAATACTATACATGCTAGGTTGATTATTCATCCATATGTTATCTTCACAGAATTAATTTTCATGTCTTCTGAAAGTTGCATCTGTCATTCCTTAAGATGGTTCTTATAATGGTCTACTTGGGCTTTCCTTGATGACATCCTTCATCACCATCAAGCCCCTGAGAGTAGCACTCCAGATGGATCCATTTGTAGTCATCATCACCTCATTATATCTGTGTTTGAAGATACCTCTACTGCTACATCGTTAGATATGTTGATTGCACTTATTCCAATCACACATTCTTCCACTGAAGATGCCTTAGTCATGGTGCTTTGATCATTTGCTCTATATTGATGGAGATGTTCTTCATTCAGTATGCACTTTAAAAGATTTTCTCCAAAGCTTGGGTATTTCCATCCTATAGAATATAACTTCAAAGGCAACATCATAAAATCATTTGTTTGAGTCCTATTTAAGGGGGATGTGAAAATATTTTATGGAGAGTGATGTTTTAGTTTGTCATATCGTCTAATTGAGTCTTGTAAGTCCAAGTTGGATATGTGTTTCATCCATACCCTAGTTTGAGGGGGAGTGGTAGAATTACTATTATCTAGTTAATTATGTTATATGGGGCTAATTGTCTTACATTTTTAGGTTTAAGTTTGCTTCCCTAGTAATTGCCTCCATTCCTATATATAGGAGAGGAGTTTTCCTTCTATCAATAAGAAATATCTCATTAGATCCCATCTTATACTCCAAAATTAGATATGATAACAAAAATAGTTTTCTCACAATCCAAAAATGGGATTAGCTATATATAGACTTGAATCAAGATTCTCCCCCCTTAGAAGTTGGTAAACTATTACTTCAATTTACTAAATAACATGAATTATGATTTCAATACATCGAAGATCATTCTATGGGGTTATATGATGAAAATGATATCATTCCTCCTAAATTCATGCTATATCACATGTTTTGTTAATTTTCACAAGAAATTTTGTAAATATCACTACACTCCAAATATTCACACATTCATTTCAAACATTTTTGAGTGAATATAATTCCCCATTTGTCCTATGAAATAATGAGTAGGGGTTGAATATCAACAAGAAGGTCTTCCTGCTTGTAACTATCACAAACTAACAAACAATATTGAAGAGGAACTTGCAATGTAAATAAGCACATATGATATCTAGGGAATCATTAGAATATGCATAATATCTCAAGATAAATTGAACCAAACCATAAGGATAGGGTTCCATACACATAAATAAGGAACTCCACATGATAATTCTAGCACACATACATAAAGAAAAAAAAAGTAGTTTGAATATGGAGTATATGCCTCAAAAAATAAAGTTGTAATGCCCGGTCCCACTACCCAAGGCTCTAGTAGAGTTTTAGGAATGACAATTGTCCCCACATACCACCACATGCTTGGATACACACTTTCTCCTCACTCACACATAGCCCAGGGTCAACTTCTCAATAGGTCACCCATCCTAGTACTACTCTGGGGTGAGGACTGTTTTACAATAGAGTTCTTAGTGATTAGTTCCTTATAAAGGAGGTGCACCTTGGTGATATGGGTAGTCCAATCATTACTTTTAAGATCATTTAATTTGATGTCTCAAGACCTAAGATGTTAGAATATCCCCCACTTATACTCTTGACGTCCTCGTCAAGGATCATTGTAAGGTCTCATAATCATTCCCCATTTTAGTGTAGACCCATAATGACTCATGTGCACCCAGTTCTCGATCACATCTACCAACACAATGGTGGCTACATCACCATGTATACCCCTTTCCAACATGCCTAGAGCACATCGCTCAATATTGGCATGCCACATGCCCATGTGGCCCCCACCTATTGGAGGGATTTTGGCTCCAAAATCATATGTAACGTCCATGTCCACTGACGAAGTCTCTAGCAGAGTTTTAGGTATGATGAATACCCCCACATACCACCATCGACCTTGGCTATGCACTTTGTTTTCACTCACACACAATTCAAGATAAACTTCCCCACATATAACCCATCCTAGTACTACTCTGGGATGAGCACGGAGAATCACATGTTTCTTAGTGATGAGCTCCATGTAAAGGAGGTGAACCATGGTGATATTGGTTATCCAATCATTCCTTTGAAGATCATTTTATCCAAGGCCTGAAAACCTGGGATAGTTGAAAAGTTCCCCACACATTATAATCTAAGAGTAGATAAATTCCGAAGGGAACTAAGACTAGAACCTAGAACTAATCTCTAGTAGGGCCATAATCGTAAGTGTCTAACCCATAATAGGGAAGAGGAGGGTAAGGAGTACCTTCTTCTTCTCACTACATTCAATAACTTCAACTTAGAACTCATCTCCTTCACATTTTTCATCATTATATTCTTCTTCTTCCTCACCATATTCCATATCTTCATCTTAATTCCCCATGAAAAAGTGTCACTGTTATTCAATCTTTTTCCACATCATCATCTCATTATTGACCAAGGAATTGGCTTCTAAAAATACAAAAAAAAAGCCCAAAAAAATCCTTAATCTCAGCAAGCATGGAACATCAAGGTATAGCAACGGGTGGTGCTTGTGGAATGTCAGAAGGATATGTTGAAGGGGCATCTATAGAAGAAGATCTAGTTGAAGGAGTTTCCTAAGAATTTAAGTGACCATATGCATATTATGGATAATTTCCAATGGAAGAGAAGTGAGTATATGGACCTGGGTATGGAGTAGGTGGATAAGGTGTATGTAAGATCAAAATCATATACTCATAATGTGGGAAGGTTTTAAGGAATATGGTTTTGGGTTTTGTATAAATAGTTAGTCATGTTTGCAAAATGTGTGTCCGGTTCATCATATATTCAATAAATTATTCATTGATGACACAAAAGTCACTCATAGGAGGTGGAGGATGAGAAGGCGCATGAGGTTCTGATTAAGATTGGAGATTGACGTGGAGCTTGGGACAAGAACATTCACCATTCAAGGAGGTTTCTTGAGGCTTGTTGCAATAATAGAAGTACATTTCCAGTTGGAAGGGTATCTCAAATTGAAAAAAAAAATGATTTGGAGGTGGTATAAGCAAAGATTCCACTAAGAAAATTTGCATAAGATGAACCAACACTGTGGTGTTTTGATAAGAGTGAAATGAAGCCATGTGATGGGTAATGTAGAAGCTCCAATAAGTAGAGATTTTCTTTATCAAGAAAAAGATAAGAATTGTTGTGTTCTCAGCAATCTAGTTGTATTTTTCTTGGTTGTAGGTCAGTGTAACTCCCCTCCACGTACATACACATCCGTGGAAGCAAACCCGATGTTGTCCGTAACATAGGTCACTTGGCTTGGAGGAACATTACAAAACATGATATACATAGCAAAAAGATAAGTGAAACACCTTGCATTAATTGGAAGTCTTTATTCATACATTGTCTTTTGAAAGAGACATCTATTACCATTAACTAATCACATTATTGAACTAACATCTAATACATGAAAGGTAGAACAAATCTATGACATAATCCTTCTTTAGAAACTTGATGTTGGATCATCTAAGGTGTAGATGTCACCCCTACCAAGCTAAGTCTTATAATCCTCTATATTGGAGTACTCACTTCAATTTCTTTTGCTCCTTGATCTAGGGACATCTCATGCCACAGCCATGCAAAAACAAAGACACACATCAGTAAGTGACACCATACATTTTATAAGAACTGGAAAATAAGCATGTATACTTGACTTGAAGAAAATCTTGACATGTTTTTTCTTAAGAATTCTTTGATTACATGATTCTTATAACATGAAGAATTGAGCGGTAAATATATGCATTTCTATATGACACCCACTTCAGAGTACATGATCGCTAGGAAATCTCATAACGGCATGAATACCCATGATTTGGCTATAAAAGCTCATAATTGGCATGAATGCCCATAAGAACCCCTTGAGGTCCATGACTCGAGAAGCATATAAAAACTAATTCAATTCCAATTAATGTGATCATTAACATAACATTAGTGTGATGACCCGATAACAAATCAAGCCATCACCAGTAATAATCGTGGAATAACCATAAGCAGCGGAATTAACAAAAACTCACTAAGAATTAAAACCATTTTGTAAAGAGATCCTCTTCCAGGAAACTCTTAAAGAAAGAACCAAAACTTTATATACATCAAGTTTCATATTGTACATTCATTGTACCGTCTCATCTTGAGGATAACAAGTACCTATTGCTTTACTTAACATATACATCAGCAACATAAAACCTCAAGATAAACAAACCAAAATCTCAAGTCATTCATAAAAACCACTAAGTACTATCTCCCAAGGACCTAAGAGTACAGAGACGACACATAGAACTTCTATCTACAAGACACGATAGACAGTACACTCAACTTGAGCTATTACTACTGTCCCTACTGATATGGTCCTTCCTCTGCAGTCCAATTTCTACTTCCTCGTCTACATCCACCTAAAAATCGTGGATCCCACAGGGTGAGACTATTGTCCCAGCTAGAGATATAACTCTCTGCCAACAATATTATTATAACAGGAAATAGTATAAAACTGAGCAGAGGATACTTTATGCAAGTAATCAGGTTCATTTACAATGCAAAGAAATAACTTTGATAAAATAGCTCAATTATTCATAACAGAATTATAAATCATCTATTTGCTTTATAAGGAATATGAAGAACATGTATAACATCTATCAACTAAGATGTATGAAATTAATGAAGCATCAACCAATATTTTCCGTATTCAATCCTTAAGCAAATATGCTACACAACTCACATTTGAACTTATGCCCAGAGGAGATGAGGTATACCACTCATGCTCCAACCGACCACGACTACGTTAAGAATCGGTACCATACAAGGTTAGTGGAAGAGTCACTTGTCAAGACCTCACCTGTCTCGGTCAGTACGAGATAACTGGAAGGACATCTTGTATCAACTGCAATTAGCTCACTAGGGTATACTGGTGTCTTCGCTATAGAGTTACAACAACAGCATTTACTCTCTTCGGGAGAAGACTAGTGAGCTTTCCTGGATTATTTTTCATCAGGAAGTCCATTGAGTGATCCTAGTTTAATTTCATCAGGAAGTCCACTGAGCAACCTGGTGTAGTTGGGGAGTCCACTGAGCAACCCCATTTAGTTAAATTTACATATTCAATAATATGTATACCGAGTTAAACTCGTTTCGCCATTCAATAAATCCTGACACTAAATGGATCTATGGTCTGGGAAACTACATGATAACATTTATCTTGATTAATTAAGTATATTACAATATCTTTTAGCATCAATCTAGTTGCAAGCAAGAATTATATCATATGCTACAAAGAAAGGTATAATATGTTTATCAAGTACTTTCATGATCTTAAGAACACATATATCACTTAGGATCTCAATCTCTTATCATCATCATGATCGCTAAATCAGGGTATTCAAACCCTTAATTCATTACAGAGTATTGTTACCACTTATTAGGTAACCATTACTGAGTATTGTTCACAAATCCCATTAACTCTGTATCATATAAACATCATAGCTCTTACTTAGCTATGCTCATCACCTCATGATTCCTGCATGGTTAGCATTTTATGATAATAACAATATCAAATACATGTCATAACCATGCAATGCAAAAGAAACACATTCTTCCCATTATTTAATGTTAGGGTTTCCCTTCATCAACCGATTAGAGTTTCAAATCATCTCATCACCCATTACTAGGGTTAAGATTTACCCTTATTAACCAATTAGGGTTTCAAAATCTCATCATAAAAGATTAAGCCCTAATTCATACTCCATTCATACAAGGAGTATCAACATATGATCATTACATGGTTAACGTTCAAGTATTGGTTTCTCTCTCATCCTCACTAGGATGTTGATTGCATATTTCTTTCATTAAGTTAGCTCAATTATCCTCTTAAGGTACATTATCTCACAATTATCAAATTGCATTAAACTCCTTATATCTTAATGTTGCTTGTATCACCACACACAACATGTATCACTCAATCTAGTTCATTGAATTGAGGTATACCCACTATATCGGGTATCAAGGTGTATATATGCTACGATATCATTCTTAAGATGCAACCTATCATCATATTGTACATCTATATCGGGCATGTGATGTAACCACATCACCATATTGTGTTTAGAGTGTATCTCCTATTATCATATCGTGTACTCATATTGGGTTGGCTATCACTTAGGTTTTACCATCTCAAGTTAACCTCATATCGGGTATGGGCTAAATGCTTGACCTCATATCGAGTATAAGGGTATATTTGATACCATAACATGCACAAGGTGTGCACCATGTCGGGCATAGGGTATATGCCTCATCATGGTATCGTTTGAGTAGCTTTACACAATACCATATCGAGTTTCTATGTTGGTTTAGTATATCGGGTTACCATATTGGGTAGACCATTATGCTCATAACTTTTTATACTGTCAAGGAATCAGTTCTATCATGTATTTGAATGACAAGCTAGATATCTAGTTGAAAACTTTTATAAACAACCCTTTACACAAAAGGATAAGGGTATGGGTTCAAAAGTATGTCGGGTTTCACTCCCTCATCTAGGGTTTCAATACCATATCGGTTAGAGTGTTCAATTGGCACTATATTGTCCATGAGGTATGATATTAACCTCATATCATGTATAAGGTGTAAGTGGTATCACTCCTATCGTCCATGAGATATCACTCATATCGTTCATGTGGTATCACTCACCACTATATCGAATTACCCATCGTCTTGGGTTTCATATCGGGTTTAAGGTACTACAACCCTATATCAGGTTGTACCATGATGATGTCATCATCATCAACCTCAAGACCTTTGTCTTACTATTCTAGATCATGGACAACAGTCCTAAAAACTTATTGGAACTCATAGGTATATCAATTAATCAAAGGAATTTGAAATTGAAAGTAGTTCAACAAGTTCAACAATATTAAAGGTGAATAATAACATAGTTGGGTTCAAGTTATATAACCCTCCTCTAGAATAACTTCCAAGCTCAAAATATTTATGTTCCCAAGGTTGAAGATGAGCTTATCAAAGATCTAAGACTTGAGCTCCTTAGTGCTTTGCATAATATCTTCACCCCTTATGGCCGATATCACCTTGCTTGGTTGATATCACCTTGCTTGGCCGATATCCCTTCTCTATGGCCGATACCAAGGCTCTAAAATCGACACTCCTTTACTTATGCATGATACCAAGATTTTTGCATGATATCTAAGGTAAAGATGGTAACAAGATCTGAAAATTCTACTAATAGGTGAAGGGAATGGTATTTATAGTTGTGGTTTATGAAAAAGAGTGTAAGAGGTGTCATTACCTTAAGCTACTAAGTGCCACATGGACATGCATAGAGTGACACATGTATTTGCATGAATCCCATCTTTATCTATCCATGAAAAAATAAAAACTTGAGGATAATGTAGGGGATAAGGGTTGGGCTCCTTTTGTTATCTTCTAGGGCAAGCTACTTCCACTCACATTATTATTATATTCATAATTCAATACAACCTTTTCTAAAGAAAAGTTGCAAACCGATACATATAGCTTCCATGAGGTGTTTAACCCATCATGGACAAAGTAAATAATCAACAAAATGATAGGAGAATTCCTCTATGGCTCCTTGGCCGATAGGGACTCCTATATCAAGTCTTCTACTTGATATAACTCATGTAAAGCTTTCAACTATACTTTTTCCATGGTCTTTCCATCACCAAGAATGCTACTACTTCCAAGATGATTCAAACAAAGTGTATCCTTCTTTCTATCTCCTCCAAATGACACTAGGAAGGAGTGGGACACTCTAGAAGCGGTATTTTGCACATCAACCCTTTATTTTAGATATCTTACAATTTGTACCAAAATTGGTGCACAAAGCAGTTAGCATTATTCAAACAAATTCTCTCTTTAGAATTTAAGCTTTACACAAGCCATCACTTAGCATCATTCTCTTTCTTATGATGTTAAAACACTTAAGGTAAGTTAAACATGTGATATTTGTAATATAACCCCTCATCATGAGTGAATTACACTTTACACTCAGACTATCATATAATGCACGCATAGTTTGCAAATAAGCTCCAACTTGAAAATAAACTTCACAAAGAGTCTTAATTACTTTTAGAACAAGTTTGTAAATAACTTACTTAAGAAAAACTTCTAGGTTTAGGCCATAACCCAGGTTAGGGATGTTACACTTATCAACCCCTAAAAAGGATTTTGTCCCCGAAATCTCAAGAGAAAAGAGAAGGGTACTTCCTCCTCATTTCTTCCTCTAGCTCCCATGTGGCTTTTTCAATGCCATGATGATGCCAGAGAACTTTCACAAGAACTATGTCTTTCTTCTTCAACTTCTTCACTCTTCTGTAAAGAATCATCATCAGACCTTCCACATAGAATATATCCTTATTCAATCCAACCTCTATAGGTTGCAACACCAACAATGTATCAGGATGACACTTTCTCAGCGTAGATATATGAAACATTGGATGTAGTCTATGTAGCTCAGGTGGCAATTCCAACCTATAATCTACCTTTCCAATGTATGCTTTCACTAGTTAAGGTCCCATAAATCTAGGAGCTAAGTTACCCTTCTTCCCAAATCTGATAACACCTTTCCAAGGAGAGACCTTGAGATACACGTTGTCTCCATCTTGGAACTCTAAAGGTCTACGGTGCTTATTGACATAAGATTTCTGTCTATCATGTGCAGCCTTCAACTATTGTTGTATTACTTTAATCTTTTGAGTTGTTTGTTGCACTAACTCAGGACCCAGATGTTGGTATTCTCCTATCTCAAACCAGAATAACGGAGATCTACAACGTCTACCATATAATGATTCATATGGTGCCATATCAATACTAACCTGATAACTATTGTTGTAGGCAAACTCTATTAAGCTCAAGTGTAAGTCCCAACTTCCTACAAGCTAAATAACACATGCTCTAAGCAAGTCTTCCAAGGTCTGTATAGTCCTTTTAGATTGCCCATCTATATGAGGGTGAAAAGTTGTACTAAACTCCAACTGTGTACCCAAGGCTTTATGTAGTCATTCCCAAAAATGACTCGTAAACTGGGGACCTCTATCATACACAATCGTAGCTGGAACTCCGTGTAATCACACTATTTCATCTATGTAGATCTGTGCAAGTTTTTCATTAGTATAGGTTTTTTTGACAGGAAGAAAATGTGATGTCTTAGTCAACCTATCAACTATCACCCAAATGGAATCATGACTTTTGGTTGTCCTGGGTAGACCGATCACAAAGTCCATCGTCACGTGATCCCATTTCCACTGAGGTATAGGTAAGGGTTGCAATGATCCTATAGACTTCTGGTGTTCTGCTTTAACCTGTTGACACACCGGACACTATATAACAAACTCAGCTATGTCTTTCTTCAAATCGGGCCACCAATACATATATTTTAAGTTATGATACATTTTTGGTGCTCCCTAGATGCATTGCATACATGGATGAGTGAGCTTCCTCCATTACTAACTTTCTTAAGTTTTTGACATCAGGAACTACCATCCTACCATAGTAACAGACTATCCCGTCCTTTGTCTCATGGAAATTGTCCCATTTCTCACTGCCCAACTCTGACTTAATCTGCTGAATCAAAGTATCAGCCTATTGTGCCTCTTTGATCTATCCTTTTAGAGTAGGTTTCACATGCAACTCAGCTAATAATCCGGCTAACAAAGATACTTCTAACTGCACATTCATCTGTCTCAAAGATACAAGCATGTCCTGCTTACAGCATATTAAAGAATTCAATTATGCTTTATCTGTGGGTGGAGACGAGGATTTTCTATTGAGTGCATCAACCACTATATTGGCTTTTCCTAGATGATAATCAATTGTAAAATTGTAGTCCTTTATTAACTCCATCCAGTGATGTTGTCTCATATTCAACTCATGATGTGAGAAAATGTATTTTAAGTTCTTATGATCTGTGAAAATCTGACATGTTTCTCCATAGAGATAATGCCTCCAGATTTTCAATGTGTGGACCACTACAGCTAATTCTAGATCATGCGTCGAATAATTCTCCTCGTGTTTCTTAAGCTGTCGAGAGGCAAAAGAAACTACATGATCACTTTGCATCAACACACAGCCTATACCATTCTTAGAAGTGTCACAGAAAATGATGTATCCCTTTCCCTACTTAGGTAGAACTAACATAGGTGCACTAGTCAACCTTTTTTTCAACAACTAGAAAGAATGTTGACACTTGTCATTCGAGACAAAAGGTACTTCCTTCCTGGTCCACCTGGTTAGGGGTAATGCTACAGAACTAAAGTCTCTAATAAACCTTTTGTAGTAACCTGCCAAACCTAGGAAACTGTGAATCTCAGTCAGTATCTTGGGTTGTTCCCACTCCACAATAGACTCCACTTTCTTTGGATCAACACAAATACCTGAAGCAGATATAACATGTCCAAGAAAAGACACTTCTGGCAACTAGAATTTGCACTTGCTAAACTTAGCATATAACTTGTGTTGTCTCAATAAAGTCAAAGCTTGAAAAAGATGTTGTTCATGTTGTTGACCGTCTCTACTATATATCAGGATGTCGTCTATGAAAACCACTACAAAATGATCAAGGAATGGCCGGAAGATTCTATTCATCAGCTCCATGAATGTAGTTGGTGCATTAGTTAGTCCAAACGACATAACTACAAACTCATAATGACCATACCTCATCCTAAAGGCTGACTTCGGTATGTCACTCTCTTTGATATGTAATTGATGATATCTTGACCTTAGATCTATCTTAGAGAACACTATTGCACCACGCAACTGGTCAAATAGATCATCTATCCTTGGCAGAGGATATTTGTTCTTAATGGTCACCTTGTTAAGCTGTCTATAGTCTATACATAGTCTCATAGACCCATCTTTCTTTTTAACAAAAAGAACTGGAGCACCCCATGGTGAAGTACTCGGTCGAATGAAACCTTTCTCAAGAAACTCCTATAACTATTTCTTGAGTTATACCATCTCATCTAGCGCCATCCTATAAGGTGTTTGGGCTATATGTTGCGTACCCAGAATTAGATTAATCTTGAAATCAATCTCTCGGGGTGGAGGAATATCTATAAATTCTTCGGGAAACACATCCTCGAATTCCCTGACAATAGGAACTTCAAAAATACTAGGACTCTTTGATCTGGTGTCTACTACATGTGCCAAGAATGCAAAGCATCCTTGTCACGTCAACTTCTCTGCTACCATTGCTGATACTAAACAGGTTGGAAGAATCTTTCTGTTCCCCTGAAAGACCCATGTCTTATCACCGTGTGTAAACATAGCTTGCTTGGAACCACAATCCAAGACAACTTTATACTTCTCTAGGCTATCCATCCCGAGAATTACATCAAACTCGTGCATTTCAAGTGGTATAAGATCCACATAAATGATGTGTTCTGAGAAATAAATAACACAGGGAGAGCATACGTCCTGTAACACTACAGATCCGACTAACAGAGTTTCTAATAACAGATTATCCATTCTATGATTGACAGTTATATTGCAATCATGAATCACTTCTCGAGTGATAAAGGAATGCGTAGCACCCAGATCAATCAAAATAGATATGAAATAGGATGAAAACATATCAGAATGAAATAATTCCATCTGATAAGTCATGACTCATAGATTAACCACTGCCTTCGACTGATTCATAGCATAGAATCTCATTGTTGCATGTTGCCAACCTCGTGCTCTGTTGGTTGGTGCAGATGATCCTGCTTGGGATGCTTGTCCACGTCCTTGTGTGCCACTACTGAACTGTTGTCTCTGAGAGCCTTGTTGACTCTGCCTCGGTGGTTTGGTTACTTCCATATCTCTGACTGGACAATCCTTTATCATATGTCATGTCTGTCTACACCTGTAGCAGACTCTGCCCTCCCATTGCGACCTAGATGGTCATGTCACTGACATCAATGCTGAGATATGGGCTCCACTTGGCAAAAAACTTCGGCCTCTACCTCTGTTGGACGTCCACTGTGTCTGAGCACTAAACCTCTGTGGTTCTACTGGTGCAGTAAACCTTGGTTTCTTAAAACTACCAGACCTATGACCCTAAAACTGTGCAGGTATTTTCCTATTGTTCACCTCACATTTCTCAACCACGAACTTCTCTATCTGCCTAACTGACTCCACAAAGGTGGAAAACCTCTCTATGTTCTCTAGAGCGGATACAGGTGTGGTTAATTCAGCATTCAGACCCTTCTCAAAATGCCAAATTCTCTCCTTATATGTAGTAGCCATGTGTGGACAAAACCACAGAAGGTCCATAAACTTAGCTTCATACTCATTAACTTTCATCGATCCTTGTCTATTTTGCTCAAACTGTGAGATCTTCTCATCTAGCTAAGTCTTAGGAAAGTATCTATCGAAAAACTCTCATCAGAATCACTGCCATCCGACCTCAACACCAGGTCTTTTCTCTTCCTCAATGGACCACCAATGGCCAGTGCTTCCTTTCAAAAGGTATACAACATGCTTAACTATATCAGCCTCTGGAATATCAAGGATCCTAAAGGCTTTTTCTATCTCAGTAAGCCATGAATCTATGTCTTTGGGTTAGTTGTACCAACATATTCAGTGGCTCTTACCCGGCATAACCACTCAAAGGTCTTACCAGACCCATGTCCCTCATTGGGAGCTGGTATTCTAGGTGCTGGTGTTGGTATCTAATCAGCCATATGTGTCATCGTAGTCATGATGTGCCCAAAAAGAGCATGAAAGGCTGGGTTTTCTAACATAGCTTTGTCAAGCTAGGGATTCTCAGGCACTGGTTCTTCTCTAGCATGATCCCTCGCACCACCTCCTGGTGCAGCAACACTGCTCTCAGCAGCATGTTCTTCATGCGCTCCAACCATCTTTCAGTTTTACTTCTTCTCCTGTATGAGGAGAAGTCACTATAAGATAAACTAGAGGACACTAGAACATACTCAACAAACTTAATCCTATGGCTCTATAGACTCACTGAACCTTAAGCTCTGATACCAAAACTTTGTGATGACCCGATAACAAATGAAGCCATCACCAGTAATAATAGCAGAATAACCATAAGTAGTGGAATTTTAAAAAATCACTAAGAATTAAAACCATTTTGCAAAGAGATCCTCTTCCAAGAAACTCTTAAAGAGAGAACCAAAACTTTATATACATCAAGGTTCATATTGTACATTCATTGTACCATCTCATCTCAAGGATAACAAGTACTCATTACTTTACTTAACATATACATCAACAACATAAAACATCAAGATAAACAAACCAAAATCTCAAGTCGTTCATAAAAACCACTAAGTACTATCTCCCAAGGACTTGAGAGTACAGAGACGACACATATGACTTCTATCTATAAGACAAGACAAACAGTACACTCAACCTGAGTTATTACTACTGTCCCTACTGATATGGTCCTTCCTCTGCAGTCCGATTTCTACTTCCTCGTCTGCATCCACCTAAAAATTATGGATCCCACGAGGTGAGACTATTGTCCCAGCGAGAGATATAACTCTCTGCTAACAATATTATTATCATAGGAAATAGTATAAAATTGAGCAGATGATACTTTATGTAAGTAAGCAGGTTCATTTACAATGCAAAGCAATAACTTTGATAAAATAGTTCAACTATTCATAACAGAATAATAAATCATCTATTTTCTCTATATGGAATATGAAGAACATGTATAACATCTATCAACTAAGATGTATGAAAATAATGAAGCATCAACCAATGTTTTCCGTATTCAATCCTTAAGCAAATTTTCTACACGACTGATTACATGTTCACATTCAAACTTATGCCCATAGGAGATGAGGTATACTGATCATGCTCCAACCGACCACGACTACATTTAGCATCGATAGCATACATGGTCAGTGGCAGAGCCAGCTGTCAAGACCTCACCTATCTCGGTCAGTACGAGAACTGGCAGGACATCTTGTGTCAACTGCAATTACCTCATGAGGGTATACTGGTGCCTTCACTATAGAGTTACAGTCGCAACATGTACTCTCTTTGGGAGAAGACCACTGAGCTTTCCCAAATTATTTTTCATCAGGAAGTCCATTGAGCGATCCTGGTTTAATTTTATCAGGAAGTACATGGAGCAACCTGGTGTAGTTGGGGAGTCCAATGAGCAACCCCGATTTAGTTAAATTTACATATTCAATAATATGTATACCGAGTTAAACTCGTTTCACCATTCAGCAAATCCTGACACTAAATGGATCTATGGTCTGGGCAACTACATGATAACATTTATCTTGATTAATTAAGTATATTACAATATCTTTTAGCATCAATCTAGTTGCAAGCAAGAATTATATCATATGCTACAAAGAAAGGTATAATATGTTTATCAAGTACTTTCATGATCTTTAGAACACATAGATCACTTAGGATCTCAATCTCTTATCATCATCATGATTGCTGAACTAGGGTATTAAAACCCTTAATTCATTATTGAGTACTGTTACCACTTATCAGGCAACCATTACCTCTAGGTCATCAGACCAAGGTATTAATTCACATAGTTCACAAAGACCATTAACTCTGTATCATATAAACATCATATATTTTACTTATCTATGCTCATCACCTCATGATTCTTCCATGGTTAGTATTTTATGATAATAACAATATCAAATACATGTCATAACCATGCATTACAAAAGAAACACATTCTTCCCATTATTTAAGGTTAGGGTTGTTGTCTTAATTGGAAATTATTATAATCCTTTTGTTTTGATGATGACAAACATTTCATTATTGTGGTTTTAACGTGCTACTTCAGTGTTTCAGGAATAAGCATAAAAGGTGGTGGATAGCAAAGATTTAGATGATCCTTATGCTCAAAATTGCTTTATTTTCATGATTGTAATCAATGTAAAAACGTGTACAAGTTTATAATATACAAGTACTTAGATATCATGTAAATCGAGTGTTTAGATCTTCCTATCCACTCACAACACTTAAATAAGTCATCCCCTAAGATAGTACCACAATTGCACTTTGATACATACACTTAGTACATATCTAGAACCACCAAATCAGGGACTATCTCGGTCGAACTATTTCTCAACCGAGAGAAAATCGGTCGAACATTTTCTCAACTGAAAATGTCCTCAGTCTAATGAATGAACACCTTTGCATAACCTGCTCAATGCTATCACTAAGAATGTTTTGGTCGAACTTTACTTCAACTGAGATTGAGTGTCTGGCAGGTTCTATAGTCGTTATACTTGGTGGGAAAGGTAGTCGGGAGTTGAGTTGAACGTTGTAAATCCACTAACCTCAGTCTCCCACTCGGTCGAAGATAAGTTTGACTGAGATCAAACTCGGTCGACAAATAGTTTGACCGAGATATATTTTTGACTGCACATTTCAGCATTAAACAAATAGTTGTTGCAATACAATTAGTGGACACATAATGGCTATTTGAGCACTAAGAACACCCTAGAAGGTGTATAGAACATCCCCAAGAATTAGTAAACCACTCCTATAAATAGGACAAGTTTTAGGACACCCAAGGCACCAACTTGCAATCACGTATGCATACAATTACATTTGAGATTCAATCTTTGTGAGCAACAAGTTGAGCTTCACTTGCAATCTGTTCTACATTAGTGTCCTATAGCTTAGTATCTCCTAGCCACCACACTACCACGTTCATCCATAGTGGATAGGAGATCAATACGCTTGATATAGGATCAAAGCGATGTACTTAATTGGTAACATTATTTCTTTCTTCCAATCTTGTTCCCTTTATTGTATTTTGTTCTCCTTTGCTACTCCTAGGTTGGAGGCTGTGGAAAGGAGGTTGTAGGAGCTTCTTTGGTGGTGAAGGTAGCTCGACATGACTTTGGACAACTACTAGAAGGTCTCAACGAGAAGTTACTTCAAGGAGGAAGGCTACTTCAAGGGGGAGCTTAAAGTTACTTCAAGTGAAGGCTGCTTCAAGGTTGGTGAGATGACTTTGGGGTGAAGTCTGTCCAAAGGGTTGTGAAGGTAGTTGTATCTTATGTAACATCCTTGTGAGGTAATAAAATTCAGTTTCTTTCAAAATCCCAATTGGAAACAATTGGGTAGTGGTCTGACTCCCTTAGTATTTGTTAAGGGTGGAACCACTCTAAACGAATTGTCTCCTTCTCCAATATTTCTGTGGTTGTTTATTGAATTAATTTTCAAAATATCATAAAACCCTATTCACCCCCCTCTAGTGTTTTTCAATTGGTATCAGAGCAGGCTTCAAGGATCTCTAATCGAGTCTTGAAGAAAATGGGTGATGGGGTACTAAACAACCTCAACTTGGAAGGAACACTTGTAGCTCGACCTCCACCATTTAATGGCACCAACTACAACTATTGGAAGAGGAGGATGCAATTCTACTTTCAAGGGATCGTCTAGGATATCTGTAGGATGGTTTAAAATGCCTACACACTTCCTCAAACGGAGTATGCTACATGGGATGCTAACACAGTAAAATTAGCCCAATTAAATGCAAAAGTTGTAAGTATCCTTTATTGTTCAATTTCCGTAGGTGAGTTCAATAGAATATCAAATTGTGAAACTACATACGAAATATGGCATAGACTTTCTATCACTTATGAAGGAACTGTTCAAGTAAAAAACTCCAAAATTGGTATGCCTAAACAAAGTTTGAATAGTTTCATATGGAACCTAATGAGTCTATTAGTGAAATGTATGCAAAGTTTTCTTCTATTGTTAACAGTTTGAATGCATTAGGTAAAGCCATTAGTAAAGAGGATCAAGTGTCTAACATTCTTAGGTCTCTTCCTCCCAAGTACAAGCCTAAGGTGACTGCAATTTAAGAAACCAATGACCTCACTCGACTGAGGATGGAACAACTCATTGGCAACTTAGAATCACATGAGGCAACCTTGGAGGAAGAAGAAAGATTGACGGTTGAACACAAAAAGGAGAAAATAAAGGACATTGCATTCAAAGAATCAACCAAGATTAGTCATGACACAAGTGAAGAAGATAGTGAAGAGGAAACTATCATTGTAAACGGTAAGCAGTATATAAGTTTTAAAACTAACAAAACTTCTAATGTTTCTTCCTCCAGGTGCTTTGAATGTTGCAAAAAGGGACACTTAAAAGGTGATTGTCCTAAACTTAAAAAGGGAAAGAAATTATCTCACAAGAAGAAAGAAAAAGCCTACAAAGCTGCATGGGATGATTCAAGTGATGATAGTAAAGATGGAGAAGAAGAAGTAGAGTGCCTTATTGCTACAACAAATGAAGAAGAATATGAGGTAAGCCTTTTTTATTTATCTAAAGAAGAGTTGGTTGCTAGCATTGAGGAATTACATGATAAATATATTGATTGTAAAAAGAAACTAAAAAGAGTTATTAAAACTAATGAGGACTTGTATGCTCAATTAAATGATCTTTCTTCTGAAAAGAAAAGTATTATCTCTGAAAATTCTTCCTTGAAATCATCTTTTAATGATTGCAATACAAAGTTGCTCACTCTTGAAACAAACTATGATTTTCTTTCTCAAGAAAAGGTTGAATTTCTTATAAAACTAAATAATTTTTAGACTCAACCTATCCTATGTACTCATCTAGATTATGATGCTATTGTTAAAGAAAGAGATGCTTTATCATCTAATCTAGATCAAGCAAAGTTAGATATCAAAAAGAAAATGGATGAGATTGCTAAGTTACAAAAAGAAGTTAGTAGCTTGAGAAATAATGACATTCTTGATAAGATCCTAAAGAATTCTTCTGGTTATAGTGGAAGAAGAGGTTTAGGATATGTTCCAAAAGAAAACTCTTATCAACCTAAACCTAGGAGAACTCAAGCACCCAAGACAAATATCATGTTTGTACCCAAGAAAACAACTCAAAATCCTAGAAAGATAAATGAAATTGACTCCATTTGTTGTCACTATTGCTTGCATCTTAGACATTATTCCTTCTCATGTCCTTACAAGAAAAAGATGTTGAGTTAGTATGGGTTTCAAGACCCCAAACTTAGCAAATTTAATATGATTAAGTTCAGATTTGACTTAAAACCTCATTTGAATATCTTAATATCTTATCTCAACTGAATAGAATGGTACCTCAACATAGTACCGTGATTTAAGCTCAAACTGACATAAACAAATTGCTGAAAACAAACAGAAACAACCTCGGTCGACAAATAGTTCGATCGAGACAATTCTCGATCGAGAAAGTATTCGGCCGAGGGAATACATGTATCAAATTTGAAATCTGTTGTAAAAACAGTAACCATCCCGGTCGAAAAAGAATTCGACCGAGTAAATATCCAATCGAAGATTAGTGGACCGAACTTAACACTGTTTTAACTGATAAACAACAACTCACTAGATCAAAAAGAACTTTGACCAAAAAGAAATCGGTCGAGAAATACTTTGACCGACATAAGTTTTGTTGAACCTGTTTAATTGATTTAGTTTTCTATCAAAATACCTAACTAAGATGATTAGTGGGATTAAAGGAAACCTTTTTGAAGAAAAGAACTGTGAGACAAATTTGTCAAATCAAAACATATTGGTAGTCTTGCATCATAACTCAATAAATGTGTAATGTACACAATTGATGCAAATAATGTTGCTTACAAAGATTAATGATGTTGATTGGAAATCTAAGCATAGATTTTTTGGACATGCTTTCTTGCAAAAATGAATCAATACAAATATAAGCATAGATTGCAAGTTCATATATTTTCAATTGTTATGATATTATACATGGTTTGCCTAAAAGTATTTCTTAGCCAATCTAAAAATTATGAACCATGTTGATTTGAGAAAACTTATTCAAAGAAATTATGGATATGCTTTAACTGTGTTTCATACTCCACATAGTTTGTCTAAAATAATCCATGGTCTATATCTATATATAAACCGTGTGATTAGAAATTTTATTGAAACTTATGAAAGAAAATGGATTGCTATTATCATCAAAATGATTATAGTGATTTAGCTCATTGCATATATAGATGATGCTATAAAATTGAAAATGCCATTATTAAATTAAGGTAAATCTCTATGGCACAAATGCATCTTGACATATTAGTTAATGATTATGTTGTGCTTATCTTATGGAAAAGAATATCATCTTTGTGATGCATGAATATTTTCACTATGGACTTCAAGGTTTATGTTTTGCACATAAAATCTTCTATGAAGAAAAAGGCAAGCAAAAATGTTTGATTTTAATATCTTGCTTAGAAAAAGAATATTAATGGTTTATCTAATTGTTTGTTCTAAGAGAAAAAATGTTACAACTCATATGAATTAAATATCTTGCTTCAAGTCATTAAATACTATAAGAATAAAACATGTTTTTAAGGTACAAATTTTTCAATTGATATCTGCCTATTTAAGATACATAAAGGCTTTATATTCAATCAAGTGGATCATTGTGAATGCTTAAACTGGAAATCTACAGAAATTGCCTCTCAGTCAAAATCAAGTTTGACCGAGGGGCGCCAAGGTCGAAGTCAAGGTCGACCTAAAATAAGCTTAACAAGATGCTTAATTGTAAATCATTTCTTTACACTTAATCTTAGTATATCAATCTGAAACTCGAAAATAAGATTTTAGTACAAATCTCTCATAAAAGTTTAACTCAAACTCTAATGCTTATTATGACCTTAGAATTCTTAAATTATCTTGATTATAAGATTAAGGGGGAGCTCACAAAACTTTGTAAACATTAATCAAATCAAAACTTTGAAAACTAGCCATGACCTTAGGATTGTTGAATTATCTTGATCTTAAACAGACTCTCTATATCAATATGGGCTTAACATCCCTCATTATTGATTAGAGATATATTTCTTGATCTTACTTTGCTATAAAGAAATTCTCATATCATTTTCAGGGCTTAACATCCCTTGTAAAATGGATGAGAAATCAATACATATATCCATCATGAGTCTAAATGGATCTCATATCATTTTCAGGGCTTAACATCCCTTGTAAAATGGATGAGAAATCAAAACACATATGCCATGAAGTTAAAAGGATCTCATATCATTTCAAGGCTTAACATCCTTTGCAAATGATTGAGAAATAAATTGTGGCTAAATTTGACATAAAAATAAGTGGTTTGAATTAAATTGTGTTGATTACCATAACTTTAAAATTGAGCATTTAATTATCAAATTAAGGGGGATATAAAAGTCATACTTAATGTTTAGCTTGGTTATCTTTTTGAAATGACAAAGGGGGAGAAACAATATAAATCATTAATATAAAGTAAAATGAGTTTCATCATCTCTTGGCTAGCACATACTTCACAAATAAGAGAATGGCTGCAAAAGGTAAACTTCAGGTATGAAACTCATATGATTTATATTTCCTTGATTTATATTTTGGAAATGTTTGTCATCTTCATAAAAGGGGAGATTGTTGGCTAAATTGGACATTATTATAATCCTTTTGTTTTGATGATGAAAAACATTTCATTCTTGTGGTTTTAATGTGCTACTTGAGTGTTTCAGGAATAAGCATAAAAGGTGGTAGATAGCAAAGATTTAGAAGATCCTTATGCTCAAAATTGCTTTATTTTCATGATTGTAATCAATGTAAAAACTTGTACAAGTTTATAATGTACAAGTACTTAGATATCATGTAAATCAAGCATTTAGATCTTCCTATCCACTCACAACACTTAAATAGGTCATCCCCCAAGATAGTATCACAATTGCACTTTGATACATACACTTAGTACATATCTAGAACCACCAAATCAGGGACTATCTCGGTTGAACTATTTCTCAACCGAGAGAAAATCGGTCAAAAATTTTCTCGAACGAAAATGTCCTTAGTCTAATGAACGAACACCTTTGCATAACCAGCTAAATGCTATCACTGTGAATGTTTCAGTCAAACTTTACTTTGACCGAGATTGAGTATCTGGAAGGTTCTATAGCCGTTAGACTTGGTGGGAAAGGTGGTTGGGAATTGAGTTGAATTTTGCAAATCCACTAACCTCAGTCTCCCACTCGGTCAAAGAAAAGTTCGATCGAGATCAAACTCGGTTGACAAATAGTTCGACCGAGATACATTCTGGACTGCACTTTTTAGCATTAAAAAAATTGTTGTTGTAATACAATTAGTGGACACATAACGTCTAATTGAGCACTAAGAACATCCTAGAAGGTGTCTGTAACGTCCCCAAGCATTAGAAAACCACTCCTATAAATAGTACAAGCTTTAGGATACCCAAGGCACCAACTTGCAATCACTTATACATACAATTACACTTGAGATTCAATCATTGTGAGCAACAAGCTGAGCTTCACTTGCAATATGTTCTACATTAGTGTCCTATAGCTTAGTATTTCCTAGCCACCACACTACCACGTTCATCCATAGTGGATAGGATATCAATACGCTTGATATAGGATCAAAGCATTGTACTTAATTGGTAACATTGTTTCTTTCTTCCAATCTTATTCCCTTTATTGTATTTTGTTCTCCTTTGCTACTCCTATGTTGGAGGCTACAGAAAAGAGGTTGTATGAGCTTCTTCTGTGGTCAAGGTAGCTCGGCATGACTTTGGACTACTTCTAGAAGGTCTCAACGGGAAGCTACTTCAAGGAGGAAGGCTACTTCAAGGGGGAACTTGAAGTTACTTCAAGTGAATGCTACTTTAAGGTTGGTGAGATGACTTTAGGGTGAAGGCTGTCCAAAGGGTTGTGAAGGTATTTGTATCATATGTAACATCCTTGGGAGGTAATAAAATGCAATTTCTTTCAAAATCCCAATTGGAAACAATTGGGTAGTGCTCTGACTCCCTTAGTATTTGCTAAGGGTGGAACCACTCTAAATGCCTTGTCTCCTTCTCTAATATTTTTGTGGTTGTTTGTAGAATTAATTTTAAAAATATCATAAAACCCTATTCACACCCCCTCTAGTGTTTTTCAAGGGTTTCCCTTCATCAACTGATTTGATTTTCAAATCATCTCATCACCCATTACTATGGTTAAGATTTACCCTTATTAACCAATTAGGGTTTCAAAATCTCATCATAAAAGATTAAGCCCTAATTCATACTCCATTCATACATGGAGTATTAACATATGATCATTACATGGTTAATGTTTAAGTATTCGTTTCTCTATCATCCTCACTAGGATGTGGATTGCATCTTTATTTCATTAAGTTAGCTCAATTCTCCTCTTAAGGTACATTAGCTCACAATTATCAAATTTCATTAAACTCCTTATATCTTAATGTTGCTTGTATCACCACACACAACATGTATCACTCAATCAAGTGCATTGAATTGAGGTATACCCACTATATCGGGTATCAAGGTGTATATATGCTACCATATCATGCTTAAGATGCAACCTATCATCATATCGTGCATGTATATCAGGCATGTGTTGTAACCGCATCACCATATCGTGTTTAGGGTGTATCTCCTATTATCATATCGTGTACTCATATTGGGTTGGCTATCATTTAGGTTTTATCATCTCAAGTTAACCTCATATCGAGTATGGGCTAAATGCTTGACCTCATATCAGGTATAAGGGTGTATTTGATACCATAACATGCACAAGGTGTGCACCATGTCATAGGGTATATGCCTCATCATGGTATCGTTTGAGTATCATTTACACAATACCATATCAGGTTTCTATGTTGGTTTAGTATATTGGGTTACCATATTGGGTAGACCATTATGCTCATAACTTTTTATACTTTCAAGGAATTAGTTATATCATGTATTTGAATGACAAGCTAGATATCTGGTTGAACTCTTTTATAAACAACCCTTTACACAAAAGGATAAGGGTATGGGTTCAAAAGTATGTCGAGTTTCACTCCCTCATCTAGGTTTTCAATACCATATTGGTTAGAGTGTTCAATTGGCACTATATCATGCATGAGGTATGATCTTAACTTCATATTATGTATAAGGTGTGAGTGGGTATCACTCCTATTGTCCATGAGATAGCACTCATATCGTTCATGTGGTATCACTCACCACTATATCGAATTACCCATCGTCTTGTGTTTCATATCGGGTTTAAGGTACTACAACCCTATATCGCGTTGTACCATGATGATGTCATCATCATCAACCTCAAGATATTTGTCTTACTATTCTAGTGCATGGACAATAGTCCTAACAACTTATTGGAACTCATAGGTATATCAATTAATCAAAGGAATTTGAAATTGAAAGTAGTTCAACAAGTTCAACAATATTAAAGGTGAATAATAACATAGTTGGGTTCAAGTTATATAACCCTCCTATAGAATAACTTCCAAGCTCCAAGATCCAAATATTTATGTTCCCAAGGTTGAAGATGAGCTTATGAGAGATCCAAGACTTGAGCTCCTTAGCACTTTGCACAATATCTTCACCCCTTATATGGCCGATATCACCTTGCTTGGTTGATATTACCTTGCTTGGCTGATGTCCCTTCTCTATGGCCGATACCAAGGCTCTAAACTTGACACTCCTTTACTTATGCATGATACCAAGATGTTGTGCACGATATCTAAGGGAAATATGGTAACAAGATCTGAAAATTCTACTAATAGGTGAAGGGAATGGTATTTATAGTTGTGGTTTATGAAAAAGAGTGTAAGAGGTGTCATTACCTTAAGCTACTAAGTGCCACATGGACATGCATAGATTGACACATGTATTTGCATGCATCCCATCTTTATCTAACCATTTAGAAATAAAAACTTGAGAATAATGCAGGGGATAAGGGTCGGGCCCATTTGGTTATCTTCTAGGGCAAGCTACTTCCATTCACATTATTATTATATTCATAATTCAATACAACCTTTTCCAAAGAAAAGTTGCAAATTGATACATATGGCTTCCATGAGGTGTTTAACCCGTCATGGATAAAGCCAAGAATCAACAAACTGATAAGAGACTTCCTCTATGGCTCCTTGGCCGATAGGGACTCCTATATCAAGTCTTCTACTTGATATAACTCATGTAAAGCTTTCAACTATACTTTTTCCTGGGTCTTTCCATCACCAAGAATGCTACTACTTCCAAGATGATTTATACAATGTGTCTCCTTCTTTCTCTCTCCTATAAATGAAACTAGGAAGGAGTAGGGACACTCTAGAAGTGGTATTTTGCACATCAACCCTTTATTTTAGATATCTTACAATTCGTACCAAAATTGGTGCACAAAGCACTTATCATTATTCAAACAAATTCTCTCTTTAGAATTTAAGCTTTCCATAAGCCATCACTTAGCTCATTCTCTTTATTATGATGTTAAAACACTTAAGGTAAGTTCAACATGTGACATTTGCAATATAACCCCTCATCATGGGTGAATTACACTTTACACTCAGACTATCATATAATGCACACATAGTTTGCAAATAAGCTCCAACTTTAAAATAAACTTCACAAAGAGTCTTAATTACTTTTAGAACAAGTTTGTAAATGACTTACTTAAGCAAAACTTCTAGGTTTAGGCCACAACCCAGGTCAGGGATGTTACAATTAGCATTGACATTAACATGATTCCCTAACTTAACATGATGGGATTTCTCCCTCTTGAAACATGAACTTTAAAATCCATTAATCTTTTATCATTATTCATAATCTCTAATCTTTATGAGAATGATAACCACAAGACATAATATATAGCAAACATCAAGCAATTTATATGATGAACATGAATAAAGCATTGAACTTGAAATTAGAATCATAATTCATAAACCATACATATCATACAATTCAACCAAGGTACTCATGTATAGTGGCATGACCTACTTACCTTGGATCAAAGTAGATCCTAACTTGGTCTCTCTAATCTTGATTCAAATTCTAGATCTCTTGATATTTGTAGAAACCCTAATGTTCTGAAATTAGTATGCTTTATATCAATTACCATCTTAATTACCTAAACCCTAATTTTGGTAATACATGAATTATTAATCTTGAATTAGATCCAAGATGATCTTTTTATCCAAATAGGTTAGACTTCACATATAAGGTCCAATTAAATAAATTATTATCATCGATTTAATTAATTGTATGTAATTAGGGTTTTTCACATATGAAATCACATCAAAGATAGCACTTTTATACACTTTTGGTGTTAGTATGGAAATCAGGCTATGAAACTAATTTTATTGAACTCCTCTCATTTTAATGAGTAATTTTCATATATTACTTGTCTCCATCTAACATACCGATTAATTATTACAATTATTTCAAGTTTTAACTTAACTGGCCAATCAGAGCTTGCCAACTAGGCATCCATGTCGGCAGCGTCCAGGCCACGTAGCAACGACTGAGCTAATCAGCTCGTGCCTCACTGGCACCCGGCCGTGCCCGGACTTAAATGAAAAAAAGGGTGAAAGTCCAAAACATCCTTACCTCGTTGTAGACAGCCAGAGGGTAGAGGAGTAATTTCGTGCCCTAGTTGCCTTCAACCTTGAGCATCCCCCCTCTCACACCTAGATTTCTCAGGCAAGTCAACATTGTAGTGGACTTTGATCTTTGGGTGGTCTAGTAAAAGGTGAGGGCATCAATGTTTCTGCCTTGTCACGCCCGACTCACCAACAACCTCAATTAGTCAGGGCACCACCGGAGGAGAGAAGATGGCAAGGTGGTACACTGGCAGGGTACAGAGAGAAAGAAGGAGGGGAAAGAGGATTCTAGCAAAGAAAATGAAGGTAGAGAGAGGACCATGAAGTTGATAATGGTCTCACAGAGCCACATTTATCCTCGCATGAGATGTATAAACCTTTATATGGTCGGAGCTATGGAGACTTGGGCAACAGTTGGTGTGCGGTTTGGGGAAAAACTCGATAGCCTTCTAAAGGGGTTAAAACCTAGAGTAGTCTAGTGTGAATTATCTTCATGAAGCAATGGATAACTCTCCAAGATTGCTAGATCATTCTAAAGAGAGAGAGAGAAGAGAAAGAGGAGAAGTCGGGTTGCTATAGTGGCTTTCCTTTCTGGAATGGGGTAGGTGACGACCCTTGTGTCGTCTGATCCTATGATCCTATGGCCACAGTGCCATGCGAAAATCAAAGGGGCCGAGCCCTATTTCTTGTTTAATCGTGACATGTAAATGCACCAATCAATTAATGCCTCCACTTTAGGAAATATTCAATAATTCATATATCTCTCTTGCTTAATCCTTTTAACCTCAAATTTTAAAGGTAAGTTTCTAGCACTTATATCTAGGTTTGGGAAAGATTTGAGACCAAAATACGAAAGTTAAGTGCCCTTTTCTTGCCCCTTAAGTAAATGGCTTATTTGATTCAGTTGATGCAAATCATAATTCTTTTTCCACCCAAACTTGACAAGTAATTCTATTTAGTTGTATTATTCCCTTTGGGTGCAAGTTTGGATCGAATTATGCCCATTGGTTACTCTCAACATGCTTTTTCTAGAAATTTCCATATAATTCTTACTTAATCACCAATCCTTCATTACTTTTGCAATTTCCCTTATTTCTTTAACTAATAATTATCAAGATGACAAAGGAAGTCATTTACTATGGTCTAAGGGAGTAACTCACCCCATATTTTCGAAATTGGTGCATAGGGGCATTTATTATTCTTTTGCAAATCCAAATAGGAGGAAGGAGAAACAAAGATATTAATTATTTTTCTTATCTTCAAATCTATCAAAATAAAAGAATACTTCTTATTCAAGTCATCAAATCCTTAATTTCTAATTGCATGCCTCTTTCTCTTTCTCTTTCATCTCCTTTAAACATTTTCAAGAATAGGAGAGAGAAAAAGGAAAACCAGCATTTATACTTTTGAGTTAATTGTAACACATAATGGACACATGAAAGAAAAAAACTATTTTTAAATCTCACTTTATTTTCTTATTTCATTATTTTATAAGAAATTTCATTTCATGGTATTTTTGCATTAAGACCCTTGACAATTTCTATTTAAGTAAAACTACAGTCTATGGTTTAAATTATTCTCAAAAGTTTGGGATGTTATAATTCTACTCACCTTGAATAAATTTCATCCTCAAAATTTCCACTTACTACCCACCTTAGGGTATTACTTATTCTATGTATTCTAACTCTCTAATATTATCTTAAAGGCTTCACTTGCATCCTCAAGTTGTGACCTTATCATGAAAAAATTACCCCTAACCTCATTATTAAAACCAACATAAGGATTATGATGACCCGATAACAAATCAAGCCATCACCAGTAATAATCGTAGAATAACCATAAGTAGCGGAATTAACAAAAAATCACTAAGAATTAAAACCATTTTGCAAAGAGATCCTCTTCCAGGAAACTCTTAAGAAATAACCAAAACTTTATATACATCAAGGTTCATATTGTACATTCATTGTACCGTCTCATCTCGAGGATAATAAGTACACGTTGCTTTACTTAACATATACATCAGCAACATAAAACCTCGAGATAAACAAACCAAAATCTCAAGTCGTTCATAAAAACCACTAAGTACTATCTCCCAAGGAACTGAGAGTATAGAGACAACACATAGGACTTCTATCTACAAGACACGACAGACAGTACACTTAACTTGAGCTATTAATGTTGTCCCTATTGATATGGTCCTTCCTCTGTAGTCCAGTTTCTACTTCCACGTCTCCATCCACCTAAAAATTGTGGATCCCAGGGGGTGAGACTATTGTCCCAGTGAGAGATATAACGGTCTGCCAACAATATTATTATCACATTAATAGTATAAAACTGAGCAGAGGATACTTTATGCAATTAAGTAGGTTCATTTATAATGCAAAGCAATAACTTTGATAAAATAGTTCAACTATTCATAACATATTTACAAATCATCTATTTTATTTATAACGAATATGAAGAACATATATAACATCTATCAACTAAGATGTATGAAATTAATGAAGCATCAACCAATGTTTTCTGTATTCAATCCTTAAGCAAATACGCTACACGGCTGATTACATATTCACATTCAAACTGATGCCCAGAGGAGATGAGGTATACCTCTCATGCTCCAACCGACCACGATTACGTTAAGCATCGGTACCATACAAGGTCAGTGGCAGAGCTGGCTGTCAAGACCTCACCTATCTCGGTCAGTACGAGATAACTGGCAGGACATCTTGTGTCAACTACAATTAGCTCACCAAGGTATACTGGTGTCTTCTCTATAGAGTTACAGCCACAACATCTATTCTCATTGGGAGAAGACCACTGAGTTTTCCCAGATTATTTTTCATCAGGAAGTCCACTGAGTGATCCTGGTTTAATTTCATTAGGGAGTCCACTGAGCAACCCAGTGTAGTTGGGGAGCTCACTGAGCAACCTCGATTTAGTTAAATTTACATATTCAATAATATGTATACCGAGTTAAACTCATTTCACCATTCAGCAAATCCTAAAACTGAATGGATCTATGGTCTGGGCAACTACATGATAACATTTATCTTGATTAATTAAGTATATTACAATATCTTTTAGCATCAATCTAGTTGCAAGCAAGAATTATATCAGATGCTACAAAGAAAGGTATAATATGTTTATCATGTACTTTCATGATCTTTAGGACACATATATCACTTAGGATCTCAATCTGTTATCATCATCGTGATTGCTAAATCAGGGTATTCAAACCCTTAATTCATTACTGAGTACTGTTACCACTTATCAGGTAACCATTACCTCTAGGTCATCAGACCAAGGTATTAATTCACACAATTCACAAAGTCCATTAGCTCTGTATCATATAAACATCATAGCTCTTACTTAGCTATGCTCATCACCTCATGATTCCTGCATGGTTAGTATTTTATGATAATAACAATATCAAATACATGTCATAACCATGCAATGCAAAAGAAACACATTCTTCCCATTATTTAAGGTTAGGGTTTCCCTTCATCAACTGATTAGAGTTTCAAATCATCTCATCACCCATTACTAGGGTTAAGATTTACCCTTATTAACCAATTAGGGTTTCAAAATATCATCATAAAATATGAAGCCCTAATTCATACTCCATTCATACAAGGTGTATCAACATATGATCATTACATGGTTAACGTTTATGTATTGATTTCTCTCTCATCATCACTAGGATGTTGATTGCATCTTTATTTCATTAAGTTAGCTCAATTCTCCTCTTAAGGTACATTAGCTCACAATCATCAAATTGCATTAAACTCCTTATATCTTAATATTGCTTGTATCACCACACACAACATGTATCACTCAATCAAGTTCATTGAATTGAGGTATACCCACTATATTGGGTACAAGGTGTATATATGCTACCATATCATGCTTAAGATGCAACCTATCATCATATCGTGCATCTATATCGGGCATGTGGTGTAACCACATCACCATATCATTTTTAGGGTGTATCTTTTATTATCATATCGTGTACTCATATTGGGTTGGCTATCACTTAAGTTTTATCATCTCAAGTTAACCTCATATCGGGTATGGGTTAAATGATTGACCTCATATCGGGTATAAGGGTTTATTTTATACCATAATGTGCACAAGGTGTGCATCATGTCGGGCATAGGGCATATGCCTCGTCATGGTATCGTTTGAGTAGCATTTACACAATACCATATTGGGTTTCTATGTTGGTTTAGTATAGCGGGTTACCATATTGGGTAGACCATTATGCTCATAACTTTTTATACTTTCAAAGAATCATTTCTATCATGTATTTGAATGAGAAACTAGATATCTATTTGAACTCTTTTATAAACAACCCTTTACACAAAAGGATAAGGGTATGGGTTCAAAAGTATGTCGAGTTTCACTCCCTCATCTAGGGTTTCAATACCATATCGGTTAGAGTGTTCAATTGGCACTATATCGTGCATGAGGTATGATCTTAACCTCATATCATGTATGAGGTGTAAGTGGGTATCACTCTTATAATCCATGAGATATAACTCATATCGTTCATGTGGTATATTTCACCACTATATCAAATTACCCATTATCTTGGGTTTCATATCGAGTTTAAGGTACTACAACCCTATATCGGGTTGTACCATGATGATGTCATCATCATCAAACTCAAGACCTTTGTCTTGGTATTCTAGTTCATGGACAATAGTCCTAACAACTTATTGGAACTCATAAGTATATCAATTAATCAAAGGAATTCGAAATTGAAAGTAGTTTAGCAAGGTCAACAATACTAAAGGTGAATAATAACATATTTGAGTTCAAGTTATATAACCCACCTCTAGAACAACTTCCAAGCTCCAAATCTTTACATTCACAAGGTTGAAGATGAGCTTATCAAAGATCCAAGACTTGAGCTCCTTAGCACTTTGCACAATAGCTTCACCCCTTGTGGCCGATATCACCTTGCTTGGTTGATATTACCTTGCTTGACTGATATCCCTTCTCTATGGCCGATACCAAGGCTGTAAACTCGACACTCCTTTACTTATGCACGATACCAAGATTTTGTGCAGTATATCTAAGGGAAAGATGGTAACAAGATCTGAAAATTCAACTAATAGGTGAAGGGAATGGTATTTATAGTTGTGTTTTATGAAAAAGAGTGTAAGAGGTGTCGTTACCTTAAGCTACTAAGTGCCACATGGCCATGCATAGATTGATAAATGTATTTGCATGCATCCCATCTTTATCTAGCCATGAAAAAATAAAAACTTGAGGATAATGTGGGGATAAGGGTCGGGCCCCTTTGGTTATCTTCTAGGGCAAGCTACTTCCACTCACATTATTATTATACTCATAATTCAATACAACCTTTTCCAAAGAAAAGTTGCAAACCGATACATATGGCTTACATGAGGTGTTTAACCCATCATGGACAAAGCCAAGAATCAAAAAACCGATAAGAGACTTCCTCTATGGCTCCTTAGCCGATAGGGACTCCTATATCAACTCTTCTACTTGATATAACTCATGTAAAGCTTTCAACTATACTTTTTCCATGGTCTTTCCATCACCAAGAATGCTACTAATTCCAAGATGATCAAACAAAGTGTCACCTTATTTCTCTCTCCTCTAGATGACACTAGGAAGGAGTAGGGACATTCTAGAAGTGGTATTTTTCACATCAACCCTTTATTTTAGATAACTTACAATTCGTACCAAAATTGGTGCACAAAGCATTTAGCATTATTCAAACAAATTCTCTCTTTAGAATTTAAGCTTTCCACAAGCCATCACTTAGCATCATTTTCTTTCTTATGATGTTAAAACACTTAAGGTGAGTTCCACATGTGACATTTGCATTATAACCCCTCATCATGGGTGAATTACACTTTACACTCAGAATATCATATAATGCACACATATTTTGCAAATAAGCTCCAACTTGGAAATAAACTTCACAAAGAGTCTTAATTACTTTTAGAACAAGTTTGTAAATGACTTACTTAAGAAAAACGTCTAGGTTTGGGCCATAACCCAGGTTAGGGATGTTACAAGGATCCACTACTAATGAATCTATCTCATCATCATTGACATGAAAATGGAACTTTATACCTCTTCTCAAGGGGTTTAGGTTCTACCCTAGATCTAACTTATCTGCGTTAAATAATTCACCCTTCGTCTGCATGTTTGGTCATACTATAAATAAGACTAGTTTTAGGTGACTATATGTCTCAAACTTTTAATGCAACTCTTGTCTTCTTTGTCACCTTTAGATACATGTCAGCTGTACATATATGCAAAGGTGACATGATTTATCACACTTATCTTAGTACCTCCCTCAAGCACATGTCCCATACCACATTTACTTGAAAGGACAAGACAAGTATGATTATGCATATAACATTCTCTCTACAAAACCCCATGAGCATGTGTCCCATACCACAAACACATGGGAAAAATAGAGAGCATGCAATATACAAGTATAGAGTTAACATAAAAGTTTAAAACTTCTCAACACATAACCCAAATTCACATCCAAACTTAAGTCTCTTATCTAGACCTCTACTTTGGTTTCTAAATACTTTCACATACTTCTTCTATACTTAGGGATGGAACATGTGAATCTTTATCTTAGTGGCCATCTACTCGTTGCTCTGATACCATATTGTAACGCCCCTCCAAGTACATACACATCAGCGAAAGCTAACCCGATGTTGTCCATAACATGGGTCACTTGGCTTGGAGTAACATTACAAAACATGATATACATAGCAAAAAGATAAATAAAACACCTTGCATTAATTGGAAATGTTGATTCATACATTGTTCTTTGAATGAGAAATCTAATACCACAAACTAATATCATCCTTGAACTAACATCTAATACATGAAAGGTAGAACAAATCTATGACATAATCCTTCTTTAGAAACTTGATGTTGGATTTTCTAAGGTGTAAATGGCACCCCACCAATCTAAGTCTTGTAATCCTCTACTTTGGAGTACTCACTTCAATTACCTTTGCTCCTTGGTCTAGGGACATATCGTCCCACATCCATGAGAAAACAAAGACACACATTAGTAAGTGGCACTATGTAGTGTGATATTTGGGTCAGCCTCTTGAAGGAGGATCATGTGTTCACTGATTAATAATGCAACCCAAAGTTGTGGTTATAATATATCAACACTTTCACAAATTGAAAACAAGTATTGCTTACCTTCTGTAATTGTCTAACATTTCTGTATTTAATAGCACATTACGATGAGCTTGTTCTGATGACTGCATGTCAAAATGTTTTGCTACTCCCACTCTAATAGGAGATCCATCAACATTATGAGGATCATGAGTGAATTTTGTCTCAAAATTAGGTAGGTATCTAGCACAAAATGTCAAACATTGATGTGCTACATAGGCTCTAGCAATAGAAGCAGTAGGCTTCGCTTTATTTCTAGAAAAAAATCTTTAGTTTCTTTAAGTACCTCTCAATAGGGTACATCCACCTATAGTGAACAGAACCAGCAACCCTCGCTTCATAAGATAAATGGTTAAGCAGATGCATCATAATGGTAAAGAATGATGGAGGAAAGATTATCTCTAACTGGCACAGTATGATAGAAATGTCCTGCTCTAGCTTCTTGAATTCTTCCACATCAATTGCATCTGAGAAAAGTTTATTAAAAAATGAACATAAGTTTGCAATAGGCTTATAAAAATTCAAGCTTATGCAATTCCGCAGAGCAAGAGGTAGGAGTTATTACATTAAAACATGACAACCATGGCTCTTCAATCCCAATAACTTTTTCTCCCTTTTGATGATGCACCTAGAGATATTATATTGATATCCATCATGAACCTTTAATGTTTCTAGAAAAGATAGAAACTTCTCTTTCTCACTGTTGCTCATTGTGAAAGATGTTGGAGGTAAGCAATATTTATTCCCTGCATCTACAGGACACAAATCACTTCGAACACCCCATTTTTGTAGATCTTGACGGGCTTGTAAGTTGTATTTACTTTTCTTTGAATCACCCAATAAAGTATTCAAGATGTTATCACACACTTTTTTTCTATATGCATTACATCCAGATTGTGTCTGAGCAATAAATGTTTCCAATATGGAATTTGGAAAATATACTAATTTTATTCCATCCAGGTGGCAATGGTCGAGCTTCATCTGTAGACCTTTTGTGTTTATTATTTTTTTCAAAATGCGATGTTAGTGCAGACCTAAAAATGTTGAAGTATATCTTCACCAGATCAATGCCTAGGTGGTGGAGGAAAATCTTTTTGTCCAGTAAATTTCTTTTTGTCACACCTATAAATATGATTACTATCTAAGAAATGACGATGAAACCCATAGCATTGTTTTTTTATTTTGAATTCCAACCACTTGGATAAGGTTTCTACATTATAAGATGGGAACCTCAAATCCTTTTTACCTTTGGTTCTCCAAACTAAAAGATCACCATAATCCGGAAAATCATTCAAGTTCCATAAGACCATTGTCCACATTATAAGTTTTTCCTGCTATAAGCGTCATATAATTTAACTCCCTACTGCAAAGAATTTGAAGCTCCTCAATTAAAGGCTCTAAATATATATCAATGTCATTCCCAACCATTTGGGGACATAAAATCAATAGAGACATCATTATGTATGAGTCCTTTATAAGAAGCCATGGTGGAAGATTGAGAGGGGTTAACAACACAGGCCATATACTGCGTGAAGCACTCATAAGTCCAAATGGATTAAATACATCTATAGCTAGAGCAAGTCTAACATTGTGTGATTCAACAACAAAGTTTGTATATATTCTGTCTATTAAGAGTCATTCTTCTATATCAGAAGGATGATGAACACGGCCGTCATTTCCCTTTTCTTTAAATTCCAAAGCATATCTTAAGCAACTGATGGGCACATAAAAAGTCTCTCCATACTAGGGATAAGAGGAAATGATACATCACATTTTTTAGATACCTTCTTGCCTTTTATTTTGTATATTTTTTTATTCCATCAAGACTCACCACAAGTATCACATATGTCGTTCTTTTCTGAACCTTTACAAAAGAGCATGCAATCATTTTGACAAGCATCAATTTTAACTTTTGTAAGTCTAAGATCTTTGACAACTGCATTTGCTTCGTGATAAATCTCAGGAAATAGACAACCTACTTCTAGGAGGACTGAAATTATCAAATTCAAGGGAGATGTAAAATAATTATTGACCATCCAGACTCCTTCTTCAGATATAATAGAGGCACTAGAAAGGACAACTTAGAATGAGTTTTACAACCTTTATATAGAGGATGATCTGCCTCTTTGAGAAGCTTGAAGAATCATCGTGTGTTAAGATTTGTAGGCTCCTCCTTTGTCTCAAACTCAGTGTCATGTCTTGTATCTTCCATTCCTAATATATTCACCATGTCTTGCATGTTATGCTTAAGTGGTTGCATGTGGTTGCATGTGGATGCATGTTGGTCCTTTCGGTGGACAAGTGTCTCTTTGGAGCACCATCTTGTTGAAACCTCACCCTTTGTCTTACCTTCCTCCTCCTTTGCTATATGAACCCTCTTATCTCCATGCAAGTGGTTCTTTTCAGTCATCTTCTTCCTCCCTTCTCTTGTTCTCATCCTTGGAGCTTGGTGGAGCAAGGAGTGTTCTTGGTGCCTTGGAGGTGGTTCATCCCTTGCATGTGGTGCTTGCGATTGTCCTTGGTCATCTCCAATCTTAGTGAGTGTTTGTCTTATTTCTTTGATGCTTTCTTTGGATCTTATACCCCATCTTCTTACTCTTTCTTGGCCTTAGACTGTGTTTTGACATGGTGGTCATTCTTGAGAGTAATCCCCTCATCACAAGGGCAATAGGCCATGTTTTGACAAGGCGACACCCAAGTGAGAGGGAGTTTCTTCTCTCTTTTCCCCCTTCTTTCTTTTTTTTCACTTTTGAGGTTTTTCTTTATTCTTGAGATACCCTTTTACCTTGGTGTCCTCTTGTTCTTGAGGTGCTCTTTTGGTCGAGTGTGGAGCTTTTGGATGATGTTTGTGCTTTCTGTGCTAGTTTTGGTGCAAATTGCAATTTACCCAATATAGGGGGTTGATGTGCAATTTTCCACCTCTAGAGTATTCCTTCTCTCTCCTAGATTCATGAGAGAGATATTGATGCTTTGGGGCACTTTGTTTGACCCTTGGTAGAGTGGTGTCACCCTTAGTGGTGATTAGGGTTTCCTAGGGTTGGTGTGCTTTGACCTTATGACCTTTAGTGCTTTGACCTTATGACCTTTAGGGTCGTGACCTAGGGCTTGTTGAAGGGGGTTTCACAGTCGAGACACTTCCCCTTGGTGTGGTGGTCACAACCAAGGTTGTCTTGGGTCGAGACAAAAGCTTGGAGAGGTGTGTTTTGACCTAGGTTGCTTAAGGTGGTCTTGGTGTTGCGACCTAGTGGTGTTGCTAGGGTGTGTCGCAACCATGGAACCCTTGGTGTGTCATGGTCGCAACATAGAGAGTAGAGTTTCTTAGATGGTAGAGACACTACCTAGAGTGTATCACCATGTCTGGAATGTTATGCTTAAGTGGTTGCATGTGGATGAATGTTGGTCCTTTCGATGGACAAGTGTCTCTTTGGAGCCTCATATTGTTGACACCTCACCCTTTATCTTACCTCCCTCCTCATTTGCTATATGAACCCTCTTATCTACATGTAAGTGGTTCTTTTCGGTCATCTTCTTCCTCCCTTCTCTTGTGCTCGTCCTTGGAGCTTGGTGGAGCAATAAGGAGTGTTCTTGGTGCCTTGGAGGTGGTTCATTCCTTGCATGTTGTCCTTGGTCATCTCCAATCTTGGTGAGTGTTTATCTTCTTTCTTTGATGCTTTCTTTGGATCTTCTACCCCATCTTCTTACTCATTCTCGGCCTTAGACTGTGTTTTGACATGGTGGTCATTCTTGAGAGTAAGCTCCTCATCACAAGGGTAATAGGCCATGTTTTGACAAGGTGACACCCAAGTGAGAGGGAGTTTCTTCTCTCTTTTCCCCCTTCTTTCTTTTGTTTCACTTTTGAGGTTTTTCTTTCTTCTTGAGAACCCTTTGACCTTGGTTTCCTCTTGTTCTTGAGGTGCTCTTTTGGTCGAGTGTGGAGCTTTTGGTGGAGCTTTTTCAACCCTTGGATCGTGTGTTTGGAGATCTTGATCTTGGAGTTTGGAGATCTTGGTGGTGATCATCTTAAGGTAGGTTATATAACACTAAACCTACTCTACTATTGCACTTCTTTATAATTCTTATTACTATTTTCTTCCTCTAAGTTGCATTCACACCTTGCTTGTAACATCCTTGACCTGGGTTATGCTTTAACCCTGGATGTTTTGTTTAATAAAGTTAATTATATGCTTGCTCTTATCTCTTGAAAAGTAATTAAGGCTCAAGAGGAACTTATGTTTCAATTTTAGTCCTTTTTGAATAATGTTGAAACAATGTTTTGCGTGATTTGGACTAAAGTGCAAATTACTCAAGTTGAGGGGTTAACTTGCAAATGTTACATGATAAAATGTTCCTCAGATGTTTAAGCATCATAAGAATGAAAATGATGCAGAGGTATGGCTTGTGAAAGCCTGAGCACCAAGAAAGAGCTTATTGAGCAATGTTTGTGCATTAAAACCTAGTTTTGGTGTAATGTGCAATTTACCCAAAACCTAGGGTTCAATATACAAAATACCACTTCTAGAGAGTCCCCAATATTTCTTGGTATTAATTAGAGACAAGAAAATCAGAGGGGTGTCTCATTTGAATCACTTTGGAGGAGAGAGAATCTTGATATTAAAATAATCAAGATTTAAGCATAATTGAAACCCTAATTCAATTTAACGCAAAAATAAATATATTAATGGAAGTGCCCTTCAACCAAAAATGAGATGTTTGAATTTGCATAAGTGTTAACGTCCTTGTGCCTTACAAAGGCCACGAAATATCTAAAGTGAGTGGAGAGCCCACTCACATTAGTAAAAGGAAAAGTAATATCCACTCAATTTTGGATATTATTATTATATTGATTAAGGTGCTTAATTTGTTTTCTTTTAATTCATGGATAATGAAGAGGAATTACAAGGTAGGGGAGATGTCTTCGTATTCAAGGGATGGAGGGGAGTATGTGGCACCTATTTTGGGAGTTGAAGGAGTTATTTATCACTTTCTCTCTCATTGAAATTCCCTTATATACATCCCATTTTCAACCAACATGAAAGGCTTTTTTCGATCCCTTTTTCTTTCCTTACTTTGGCCGTGCACAAAGGAGCTTAGGAGAAACAGGAGAATGTGCCCCAACCTGTAGTTAAGCTCCATATTCATCTTCAACCTTGATTTCATGGTGGAAATCGAAATTCAATGCTTGATTTCTTCTTTTCTCCATTCAATGCTCAACCTTGATCATCCTTTGCATCCAAAGACTTGAGAACGGACCTTGGACAGTTGAGAGAGATTCATTCACCATTGAGTACGTGAATCTTGAATCTTGGATTCAGCTTTGAAGGTGGGTTATATAACTTGAACCCTTAAATGTCATTATTGCTTACAAATTATTCATCATGTGTTGAACTTTTATTTCTTCTCGGTTTCCTTTTAATTAGTTGTTGAAATCACCATAAGAATCACAATTGATTTTGAAGGTTTGAAGCTTGAATATGATGATGTCATCTTAAGCACACACCTCAACAAAGGAAGGGGAAAATGGTTTTCAAAACCGATTGAGCTAATTCGGTTTCAAAATTGATTGAATTGATTCGGTTTCAAGACCGAATGGGCAATAGAGTTCAAGATCAAATGGGTAGTTGAATCCAAGACCAAATGGGTAATTGACCTCAAAACCGAATGGGTAATTGAGTTTAAGACTGAATTTGTAATTAACTTCAAGATCGAATGGGAAATTGAGTTCAAGTTCGAATGGGTAATGGATCTCAAGATTGAATGGGTAATGGATCTCAAGATCGAATGGGTAATTGAACTCCAAAACTGTTTGGGGTTAATTTCTGATTTGAATGATGAAGATCCAATGGTTCAAATTGATTTAATTTCAATAGATTCAAGGAAGGGTGATCCATTGATTACTAACCCTAATTGGATTGAATGGTTGAAACCCTAAATCGATTGAGTCAATTTCTAAGTTGATTGGCTCAAACAGTCTCAAGACCGTTTGAGATCAAACGGTCCTAAGACCGTTTGGAGATCAAGGGTTGTGATGGATGGTTGGAGATTCAAGGGTTGTGATTTGATGTACTCTCAATGGTTCAATTGATGATCGATTCAATAAAGCAAATCCTAAAATCAATTGATTGATTGGAGGAAACCCTAATTGGTCCATTCGGTTTCAAGGTGGTTTGGACCAAACGGTCTTGAGACCGTTTGGGATCAAACGATCCTCAGACCATTTGGAGGGCAAACAGTCTCAAACCGTTTAGGGACTTTGAGGTCAAGACCGTTTGATGGTCTAATGGTCTTAAGACTGATTGAAGGTGTGGTTCAGGACCGTTTGAAGGTCAAAGAACTATAAGACCGATTGAAGGACAAAATATTTCAAGACCGTTTAAAGGTCTAAAACCCCAAGACCATTTGAAGGTTTAATTGATTCAAACCTTGTAAGTACAATGAACCCCATGATTGTTGATGATGTTTATCAAAGGTAATTACAATGGTTTTACCTTTAAGGTACTTAAGTGATTAGTACCTTTTGAGTGGTTAACCTTTGATGCTTATGAAAGAAGTAACTTAATTCACTATGATAACCATAGATGTATGCACTTGAATGAGGGTTTGACCTAATCTAATCAAGTTTGAAGTAATCAACATCTTAGAGAGGATGAGAGAGAGATAGGGATTCATACATGTATAATGATCATGTAGTGGTTAAGCCTCAACACTTTCAACATGAATAGAATATGTGCTTAGGGCATGATCCTTGATAAAGAGATCATGAAATCCTAATCGAGAAGGTTGATGTGCCCTAACCCTTATTTAGGGCAATGATAAGTGAAAACCTAATATAGTAATGTAATGTGAAACCCTAATCCAGGGTGATGCCATGTCAAACCCTAATCCAGAGTGATGCCATGTGAAACCCTAATCCAGGGTGATGCCATGTCAAACCCTAATCCAGGGTGATGCCATGTGAAACCCTAATCCAGAGTGATGCCATGTGAAGCCCTAATCCAGGGTGATGCCATGTGAAACCCTAATCCAGGGTGATGCCATGTGAAACCCTAATCCAGGGTGATGCCATGTGAAACCCTAATATAGTAATGTGATGAGAAACTCTAATCCAGGGTGATGCCATGATGCTATATGAAACCCTACCCTGATATAGGATGAAGATATGTAAAACCCTAATTTTGGGATATAGTGCATGAAACCCTAATCTTGGGCAATATGATGATAAATCATAACTCTAACTTTGGGCTATGAGTTGAGAAACCCTAATTTCAGATAATTCTCTGTGAAACCCTAATATGGGATGATATTATGTAAACCCTAATTGATAAAGATGGGAAACCCTATCCTTAATAATGGAATAGTGACTAATATATTGATAAGTGAAACACCTAAGGTGGTTGTTAATGGATGATCTTACATTAATAATGCCTTAACCCGAGATGAGTCCATATCATTAAAGATAGTTGGACAATTCAAATGTGTGACTTATGTCTAGTACATTACATGATAAATGTGATGAATTGGTGCATGAAGTATTAGGATGGGAGATACCCTAATACAAGATAAGTTGATGAACTTAAGATAAAGGTGAAGAGGGAAGTGATACATTAAGACATGATAGATATCACATCCAGCACCTCAAAATTGATACACCTTGAAGTATCCTAAATCCAATGTATTGGATGAGTAACACATGAAGTGTGCCATGTCAATTTATACATTGAGATGAAATGCACTTTGATAAGTGTAGGACAATATACCTTAAGAAAAGGTTAAGCCAAGCAAATAAAAGATGATTTAATCATATTTTGGCAAATATGAGAAAGGAACTCATATCTTGTGTTGATAATTCATTTATTGATAAAAGATGAGTATGATTGAATACTTATGTTATAAATGTGGCTCCTAGCTATGTGGAGCAATGAATTAGGGCTTGATCATTAATAATATGATCTTGAGAACCTAAATGGTTAGTAATGGAAAACCCTAACCCTAATGAAGGGTGATGATATGTAAGAGAAATCCTAACCCTAAATAAGGGAATCGTGATGTTACTCTTACATTGCATGGTGTTGATATATAATTGATATAACTGTTTCATGTAATGATCATGCAGACAATCATGAGATGATGAGAATATCTAGGTATGAGCTATGATGTGTTAATTATTTAAATGCTTTATGGGCCTTGTGAGCCATTATATGCTTTGTTACCTAGTAAGAGGTAACAAGAGTCTTAATGGGTTTTGAGAGCCATGTGAGATGCTTGTGTAGCAAGTATCATGTTTACCTTGGTCATGTGACCTGAAGGTATTAGTTACCTGATAAGTGGTAATATGTGTTATTTGATGAACTGAGGGTTTGAATACCCATATTCCATAATCGTGATGATGAGATGTTAAGGGATAAGAATGCCCATGTTGTGACAAGGGATTAAAATCCCAATATTTTTATAAAGTTTTGAAAAGTACTTGATAGATGAATTATACTTTTCTTTGTAGCATTTGTCATAATAATGTTTGAGAACTTGACTGATGCTAAAAGTATACAGTAATGCACTTAATTAATCAAGTGGAATCTTACCATGTAGTACCCTTGCCATATAACCATCAGTGTCAGAATTTGCTGGATGGTGAAATGGGTTGCTCCGCGGCATAACTCAGAATGCATATTTTTGAATATGCGGGGGTGATAGGCGAAAATATCCTTACGCCCTAATGGAGGAATTGATGTGAGATAAACATTAAATCTCTCAATCCTTCATTATATATGTCGGGGTGGATGTATCACTAATCCCCCAATAACGGGATGGATGTATCACGAATCTACCGATAATATTAATGTCAGATCGATGTGAGATAAACATGAAATCTCTCGATTGTGAAGAGAGTACAGCCGCCACTGTAACTCTATAGAGAAGTTGACAGTATACCCTGGAAAGCTATTTAGCAGAGACACAAGATGTCCTGCATTGAATCTCGTACTGACCGAGATAAGGGAGGTCATGACAGCCGGCCCTTCCATGGACCTTGTATGGCACCGATTTTGACTTCGCAATGGTCGGTTGGAGTATGAGCGGTATACCTCATCTCCTCAAAGTGTGATTGTAAAATGTAATCAGTCATATAGCATGTTTTCTTAAGGATTGAATACGAAAATCATTGGCTGATGCTACATTTCTTTATGCATCTTTAGTTGATAGATGATATATTTATAATTCCTTACATTCTTTGCAAAGCAGATAGATGATTTATAATCTACAATGGGTAGATGCAATATTCTTCTTAAGAAATAAAATTATCTTATTATGTTCATACAATGATTAATACTGTTGTTAATATAAAAGAACTCCTACTCAACTTTATTCTATCAATCTGTAATAATAATGTTTCTGGCGGAGAGTTATATCTCTCGCTGGGACAATTTTCAATTGTCTCACCCCCGTGGGATCCAACTTTTTAGGTAAACGCAGAAGAAGAGGCAGAAACCTTATAGCAGGGGGAGAGCAGCAGCAGGAATAGAGATAGCTATAAAACTACAAGGTGGAGACTCTGGATGTCATATTTTGTATAGAGAGTCCTATGTGTCGTCTCTGTACTCTCAGGTCCTCGGAGTTAGTAGTTAGTACTTTTAATACATCGATATGAGATTTTGGCTTGATGCCTTGAGGTTTTATGTTGCTTATATATAGTTCAGGCAAAGCAACTATTGTATGTAATCCTTGAGAAGAGATGGTATATGGTATGTACTTGTGAATCAGAAGGTATATGTAATACTTTGGTTCTTGTTATAAGAGTTTCCTAAAATTGGATCTCTTTGAAAAAGGTTTTAATTTTTAGTGATTTTCAGTAATCTGTTGTTAATGATCACTTCCGCTGAGTTAATAACGTTTCGTTTGAACAGTGCGTCACAATTTAGTGGAATCAGAGCTCTAGGTTTGTTGAGTCTACAGAGACATAGGATTAAGGAGGTTGAGTCTATTCTAGTGTCTTCCAGTTTAACTAATAGTGTCTTCTACTCATATAGGAGAAGAAGAACTTAAAGATGTCTGGATCACACGAAGAACATGCTGCTGAGAGCAGCAATGTTGCACCAACAGAAGGTGCAAGGGACCGGGTAAGAGAAGAACAACTGCCTGAGAACCCCAAGATGATCCAACTATGATAAGGAATCCTTCTTTTAATATCACTATTGGGCAAGCTAGGACAATAATGATGCATATAGTGGACCATATATTAGTAATACAACCTAGATTACCAGCCCCTAATGATGACGTTTTGGACTCCAATAGGATTCTTACTCAACATCAGCATGTTGGAGCAATGAATATTGATGAAAGGAATAGGTTACAACTTGAAACTAGGATTTTCCACAGGTGTAGGTAGCCTGGACATATCAAAAAAGACTGTCCAGAAAAGTATAATGAGAAAAAAAATTAAGAAAATGCCTATCCAAACTCGGGATCAGAGGCCTAGTAGTTCCAAAAAGGGGAAGTTTTTGGTACCCCCGATACAACCAAGGTCTAGTGCACTAGGGAAGGGGTTACCCGAAAAGGGTAAAGGACCTTGTAGACCATATCAAGAGATTAGAACATGTTACTAGTGTAGACAGGTAGGACATCTAGTAAGAGATTGTCCACTCGGAAAAACAATGGTAACCCAACCACCAAGGCAGAGACATCAAGGTAATCAGAGGAAACAATTTTCTAGTGGTACTCGAGGATGTGGACAGACATCCAAGGCAAGATTCTATGAAAAGAATCAGTCTGAGGCAGTAAACAAGCTATGACATGAGACAGGTCAAATGAAGCAGTTTTATTCTGATATATATGTTATTTCATGATTTCATGTGTTAAAAATAAGAAAGTAGTTGTTTTTTAGCTTTCTTTGACTAGTTATATGAGGATACAAGGAAGATGAGGACTTATATTTTATTCAGTATTCCTTTAAATGCTTTATAATTTCCATGATCTGTGTAAAAAAGGATGAGATATAGAAGTAATGCCTGAAGAAAATCCAAGAATGTTAAATCATGTGTTTATAATGATATGAAAAGTGAGGAACATGATAGTAAATAAAGTGCATACTACCTAATCCCAGTACTTGTATACCCTGGCCAGGTATATAATTATTGGAGATAGGGCAAGTATGGAACTCTTAGATTGTTATCTTTTTTATTACTCTGATCAAGTAGTCATTTTGAAACAATCTAGTGAGCATAAAGAAACTAGAAATATGGTATGGATATTTTTATCACATCCCAAGTGCAAGAAAGAGGAATCTGAGATGATCTCAGGTCAATCTGTGTGTATGAGGAAATAAAAGTCTAATCCTCATGATAAAGAAAATGAGACAAGGGAGATGATCCCTGTCTGATAAATCATGTGTGTATAATAAAGATCTTTTCCCATGATGTGGAAATGGGAAATGTGATAAAATCACAAAATGTTCATAAATATGTTAGACAATAACAAAAGAAAGGAATAATGATATGTAATGATCCTTATAATTCCTATGATGATAGCAGGGAACCTAGGATGAAATAAGAATAAATGATTCATGAACAGTTGAAAGTTCATACAATAATTGGAAGAGATGATAATCTTTTCTCTTTGATAAACAACCCTCCATGATGATGGGGTGATAAGAGAAATATGTTTCTTTATGATCTCTCCTTTTAGGGGTATGGAAATCAAGTGAGTACTATGACACTTGATGTTCATGAATAGAAATAATCCACTGATGGATACTTAGAAAAGTATTAGTTCATCTTGGACTTTGGTTCCAAGATAAAGATATATGTAACAAATAGTGTTCCAAAGATGAAAGAAAGATCTTCGTATATGTGTGACTTTGGTAACAACAACGGAGAAATGGAAATAATGAGGACGTGATGTGTTTTGACACTTGTGATGAATATCAAGGTAAGAAATTCTGGTATCTGAGAAATATCAGGTGATATGGAAAAATAAAAACATAACTTCTAATTAGATGATATATGTTGGCTATCTGGGATGGCCAACTGTGAAATCAGTCTAATTACATAAAATAGTATGAACATCATTTGTTAGGGGTTTATGCTCTACATAAACATAACATTGACAAGAACATACTAAATGAAGGAACAATTGTAAAATCATTATGGGAAAAGCTTATCAAGTTAAAAATAATTCTAAAGATACCTCTAAGATAAGTTCTTAATTGGTAAGTGACCTCCCCTTATGAAAAAAGTATGTTCAATTAATAAGATAATTGGTACAAGCAGTATGAGAGTTTAGTGTTGTGTAACAGATAGGATGGCACAACAGATGTATGATAATACTTGTAGTCACAAGTGGGTGATAAAATGTAACTTCGGTCTTTCCTTGGAAATAAAATGCTAAACAAAATGAGGAGTATGGGAGACTCCCCAGAATCAAGAATCATGTCATAAAAAGTTATAAGTTGAGAAAGGTGATATATCAGTAAGATTTTATACATGAGTTAAATAAGGTATGTATAATGTTTCTCTAACTGAGAAAAGCATTATCTGACACAGAGTTGACTCTACAGTCAATAATGAATAGGACAGTAGAGTATGTGTCATGTGTGACTGATTTTATGATAACTTTGTGTGGAAGAACTTTGTGTTGATCAAAGTTCTATGGCATCTCCATGACATTAAGATGTTATGTGGAGACTTGATGATATGATGAATAAATAATATTTGTCTTCCTTTACCTGGGATTTCGGGGACGAAATCCTTGTTAGGGGTTTATAATTGTAACATCCCTGACATGGGTTATGCTTTAACCCTAGATGTTTTGTTTAATAAAGTTAATTATATGCTTGCTCTTATCTCTTGAAAAGTAATTAAGGCTCAAGAGGAACTTATGTTTCAATTTTAGTCCTTTTTGAATAATGTTGAAACAATGTTTTGCTTGTTTTGGACTGAAGTGCAAATTACTCAAGTTGAGGGGTTAACTTGCAAATGTTACATGATAAAATGTTCCTCAGATGTTGAAGCATCATAAGAATGAAAATGATGTAGAGGTATGACTTGTGAAAGCTTGAGCACCAAGAAAGAGCTTATTGAGCAATGTTTGTGCATTAAAACCTAGTTTTGGTGTAATGTGCAATTTACCCAAAACCTAGGGTTCAATATACAAAATACCACTTCTAGAGAGTCCCCAATATTTCTTGGTATTAATTAGAGACAAGAAAATTATAGGGGAATCTCATTTGAATCACTTTGGAGGAGAGAGAATCTTGGTATTAAAATAATCAAGATTTAAGCATAATTGAAACCCTAATTCAATTTAATGCAAAAAATAAATATATTAATGGAAGTGACCTTCATCCAAAAATGAGATGGTTGAATTTTCATAAGTGTGAAAGTCCTTTTTCCTTTCAAAGGCCACAAAATATCTAAAGTGAGTGGAGAGCCCACTCACATTAGTAAAAGGAAAAGTAATATCCACTCAATTTTGGATATTATTATTATATTGATTAAGGTGCTTAATTTGTTTTCTTTTAATTCATAGATAATTAAGAGGAATTACAAGGTGGGGGAGATGGATTCGTAAGAAAGGGATGGAGGGGAGTATGTGGCACCGATTTTGGGAGTTGAAGGAGTTATTTATCACGTTCTCTCTCATTGAAATTCCCTTATATACATCCCATTTTCAACCAACATGAAAGGCTTTTTTCGATCCCTTTTTCTTTCCTTACTTTGGCCATGCACAAAGGAGCTTAGGAGAAATAGGATAGCGTGCCCCAACCAGTAGGTAAACTCCATAGTCATCTTCAACCTTGATTTCATGGTGGAAATCGAAATTCAATGCTTGATTTCTTCTTTTCTCCATTCAATGCTCAACCTTGATCATCCTTTGCATCCAAAGACTTGAGAACGGATCGTGGACAGTTGAGAGAGCTTCATTCACTATTGAGGACGTGAATCTTGAAGTTTGGATTCAGCTTTGAAGGCAGGTTATATAACTTGAACCCTTAAATGTCATTATTGCTTACAAATTATTCATCATGTGTTGAACTTTTATTTCTTCTCAATTTCCTTATAATTAGTTGTTGAAATCACCATAAGAATCACAATTGATTTTGAAGGTTTGAATATTGAAGATGATGATTTCATCTTAAGCACACACCTCAACAAAGGAAGGGGCAAACGGTTTTCAAAACCGATTGAGCTAATTCGGTTTCAAAACCGATTGAATTGATTCGGTTTCAAGACCGAATGGGCAATAGAGTTTAAGATCAAATGGGTAGTTGAACCCAAGACCGAATGGGTAATTTACCTCAAAACCGAATGGGTAATTGAGTTTAAGACCGAATGGGTAATTAACTTCAAGATCGAATGGGCAATTGAGTTCAAGATCGAATGGGTAATGGATCTCAAGATCGAATGGGTAATGGATCTCAAGATCGAATGGGTAATTGAACTCCAAAACCATTGGGGTTAGTTGATGATGTGAATGATGAAGATCCAATGGTTCAAATTGATTTAATTTCAATAGATTCAAGGAAGGGTGATCCATTGATTACTAACCCTAATTGGATTGAATGGTTGAAACCCTAAATTGATTGAGTCAATTTCTAAGTTGATTGGCTCAAACGGTCTCAAGACCGTTTGAGATCAAATGGTCCTAAGACCGTTTGGAGATCAAGGGTTGTGATGGATGGTTGGAGATTCAAGGGTTGTGATTTGATGTACTCTAAATGGTTCAATTGATGATTGATTCAATAAAGCAAATCCTAAAATCAATTGATTGATTGGAGGAAACCCTAATTGGTCCATTCAGTTTCAAGGTGCTTTGGACCAAACGGTCTTGAGACCGTTTGACTCCAAACAGTCTTGAGATCGTTTGGGATCAAACGGTCCTCGGACTGTTTGGAGGGAAAACGGTCTCAAATCATTTAGGGACTTTGAGGTCAAGACCGTTTGATGGTCTAACAGTCTTAAGACTGATTGAAGGTGTGGTTCACGACCGTTTGAAGGTCAAAGAACTATAAGACCAATTGAAGGACAAAATACTTCAAGACCGTTTAAAGGTCTAAAACCCCAATACCGTTTGAAGGTTTAATTGATTCAAACCTTATAAGTAAAATCAACCCCATGATTGTTGATGATGTTTATCAAAGGTAATTACAATGGTTGTACCTTAAAGGTACTTAAGTGATTAGTACCTTTTGAGTGGTTAACCTTTAATGCTTATGAAAGAAGTAACTTAATTCATTAGGATAACCATATATGTATGCACTTGAATGAGGGGTTGACCTAATCTAATCAAGTTTGAAGTAATCAACATCTTAGAGAGGATGAGAGAGAGAGGGATTCATACATGTATAATGATCATGTAGTGGTTAAGCCTCAACACTTTCAACATGAATAGAATATGTGCTTAGGGTATGATCCTTGATAAAGAGATCATGAAATCCTAATCGAGAAGGTTGATGTGCCCAAACCCTAATTTAGGGCAATGATAAGTGAAACCCTAATATAGTAATGTAATGTGAAACCCTAATCCAGGGTGATGCCATGTGAAACCCTAATCCAGAGTGATGCCATGTGAAACCCTAATCCAGGGTGATGCCATGTGAAACCCTAATCCAGGGTGATGCCATGTGAAACCCTAATCCAGAGTGATGCCATGTGAAACCCTAATCCAGGATGATGTCATGTGAAACCCTAATCCAGGGTGATGCAATGTGAAACCCTAATATAGTAATGTGATGAGAAACTCTAATCCAGGGTGATGCTATGATGCTATATGAAACACTACCCTAATATAGGGTGAAGATATGTAAAACCCTAATTTTAGGATATAGTGCATGAAACCCTAATCTTGGGCAATATGATGATAAATCATAACTCTAACTTTGGGCTATGAGTTGAGAAACCCTAATTTCAGGTAATGCTATGTGAAACCCTAATATGGGATGATAGTATGTAAACCATGATTGATAAAGATGGGAAACCCTATCCTTAATAATGGAATAGTGACTAATATATTGATAAGTGAAACACCTAAGGTGGTTGTTAATGGATGATCTTACATTAATAATGCCTTAACCCGAGATGAGTCCATATCATTAAATATAGTTGGACAATTCAAATGTGTGGCTTATGTCTAGTACATTACATGATAAATGTGATGAACTAGTACATGAAGTATTAGGATGAGAGATACCCTAATACAAGATAGGTTGATGAACTTAAGATAAATTTGATGAGGGAAGTGATACATCAAGACATGATAGATATCACATCCAACACCTCAAAATTGATACACCTTGAAGTATCCTAAATCCAATGTATTGGATGAGTAACACATGAAGTGTGCCATGTCAATTGATACATTGAGATGAAATGCACTTTGATAAGTGTAGGACAATATACCTTAAGAAAAGGTTAAGACAAGCTAATAAATGATGATGTAGTCATATCTTGGCAAATATGAGAAAGAAACTCATATCTTGTGTTGATAATTCATTTATTGATAAAAGATGAGTATAATTGAATACTTATGTTATAAATGTGGCTCCTAGCTGTGTGGAGCAATGAATTAGGGCTTGATCATTAATAATATGATCTTGAGAACCTAAATGGTTAGTAATGGAAAACCCTAACCCTAATGAAGGGTGATGATATGTAAGAGAAATCCTAACCCTAAATAAGGGAATAGTGATGTTACTCTTACATTGCATAGTGTTGATATATAATTGATATAACTGTTTCATGTAATGATCATGCAGGCAATCATGAGATGATGAGCATAGCCATGTATGAGCTATGATGTGTTAATTATTTAAATGCTTTATGGGCCTTGTGAGCCATTATATACTTTGTTACCTAGTAAGAGGTAACAAGAGCCTTAATGGGCTTTGAGAGCCATGTGAGATGCTTGTGTAGCAAGTATCATGTTTACCTTGGTCAGGTGACCTGAAGGTATTAGTTACCTGATAAGTGGTAACAAGTGTTCTTCGATGAACTGAGGGTTTGAATACCCATATTCTATAATCATGATGATGAGATGTTAAGGGATAAGAATGTCCATGATGTGACAAGGGATTAAGATTCCAATGTTTTTATAAAGTTTTGAAAAGTACTTGATAGACGAATTATACTTTTCTTTGTAGCATTTGTCATAATAATGTTTGAGAACTTGACTGATGCTAAAAGTATACAGTAATGCACTTAATTAGTCAAGTGGAATCTTATCATGTAGTGCCCTTGCCATATAACCATCACTGTCAGAATTTGCTGGATGGTGAAACGGGTTGCTCCGCTACATAACTCAGAATGCATATTTTTTAATATGCGGGGGTGATGGGTGAAAATATCCTTACGCCCTAATGGAGGAATTTATGTGAGATAAACATTAAATCTCTCAATCCTTCATTATATATGTCGGGGTGGATGTATCACTAATCCCCCGATAACGGGATGGATGTATCACGAATCTCCCGATAATATTAATGTCGGATCGATGTGAGATAAACATGAAATTTCTCAATTGCGAAGAGAGTACAGTTGCCACTATAACTCTATAGCAAAGTTTCCAGTATACCCTGGAAAGCTATTTAGAAAAGACACAAGATGTCCTGCATTGAATCTCGTACTGACTGAGATAAGGGAGGTCATGGCAGCTGGCTCTTCCATGGACCTTGTATGGCACCAATTTCGACTTTGTAATGGTCGGTTGGACTATGAGCGGTATACCTCATCTCCTCAGGGCATAAGTGTGATTGTCAAATGTAATCAACCGTATAGCATGTTTGCTTAAGGATTGAATACGAAAATCATTGGTTGATGCTATATTTCTTTATGCATCTTTAGTTGATAGATGATATATTTATGATTCCTTACATTCTTTGCAAAGTAGATAGATGATTTATAATCTACCATGGGTAGATGCAATATTCTTCTTAAGAAAGAAAATTATCTTATTCTGTTCATACAATGATTAATATTGTTGTTAATATAAAAGAACTCCTTCTCAACTTTATTCTATCAATCTGTAATAATAATGTTTCTGGCAGAGAGTTATATCTCTCGCTGGGACAATTTTCAATTGTCTCACCCCCGTGGGATCCAACTTTTTAGGTAAACATAGAAGAAGAGGAAGAAACCTTATAGAAGGGGAAGAGCAGCAGCAGCAATAGAGACAGTTGTAAAACTATAAGGTGGAGACTCTGGATGTCATATTTTGTATAGAGAGTCCTATGTGTCGTCTCTGTACTCTCAGGTCCTCAGAGTTAGTAGTTAGTACTTTTAATGCATCGATATGAGATTTTGGCTTGATGCCTCAAGGTTTTATGTTGCTTATGTATAGTTCTGGCAAAGCAACTGTTGTATGTAATCCTCGAGAAGAGATGGTATATGGTATGTACTTGTGAACCAGAAGGTATATGTAATACTTTGGTTCTTGTTATAAGAGTTTCCTGAAATTGGATCTCTTTGAAAAAGGTTTTAATTTTTAGTGATTTTCAGTAATCTGCTATTAATGATTGCTTCCGCTGAGTTAATAATGTTTTGTTAGAACAGTGTATCACATTGCTTGTGCTTAGTGGTAATCTCTATAGCTTGTTTGGTGGTGATCCCTTGCTTGGTTTGGAAGCAATCGGAAACCCTAACATGTTGTACTCATTTTGGTAGATGATGTGTTATGAAGGTTTTTCCTCCATGTTTTGCTCCTTACCTTGCCCTCATGCATGGTGTTTGTACACATAGAAGTTGGAGGGATGTTAGGTCTGGTTTTAGTTGCTGTGAACATGGTTTCCTCTTCCTTGGATAAGGTTCTTCCTTGGTAGCTTCTTGGACTATGACTTAGGGTTTTGGTAACCGGTTGTATGTGACCTTTTTCTTCATGACATCTATGGTTTCACCTTCAGTTTTAGTTCTATCTAGGTGGAGTTTCTTGGAAGGTCAGGACACTCCCTTCATGATGGTTGTGACCTTGGTAGCTCTTGGGTCGAGATGCTCCTTTGAGGTTGAGTTTGACCTTGTGATGTTAGGTTGAGATCCTTGGTGGGTGGTGGCCGAATTATATTGGTGTTGGGGCTTTGCTCCTATTTTTCTTGAGTTGAAACTTACACTAGAGAGTAGGGTCACGACCATGATGGTGTTGGGTCATGACATGGGTGAAGGTTTCTCGTCTTGGGTCGCGACATAGGTTGGGGTTGGGATATGGGTTGAGGTTGAGGTACCTTAGTGAAACCTTAACCCTAAGTGTCGCGGGCGCAACATGGCCTAGATGTTGAGGGTCGTGACATGTGGTGGATGTTTGAGGCACATGAAGGTCACAGTCACAACATGTACCATAGTAGGTGGTTGCGACCTATGTGGTTATGTGGTCAATATAGGGTGATGGCATGTGGATGAGAAATACATGTGAATGCCTAATGATAACCATATATGTATGATATGTGAGCCATATACAATGTTGTTTAGAATGTTATCTAATCAACTCTCATGATGCTCCCTAATCCTTACACTCCAAGATGATGGAGAGTGATTGTTCTAAGGTTGAGGGTTGAACCAGTCTTGTAAACCCTAATCAGTTAAAAAGGAAACCCTAACCCTAATAGTGAATAATGAGTTTGCTTGTTCCCCTATCATGAAAGGATTATGATGTTATGAGGTTGTTCTTCTCTCTTGCTTATCAACTTCTAACCATGTAGGTATTATGAGCTAGTGCATGTTATGGTGAACATGATATGATATAGGTTAAATGAGCCTTGAGGGGCATGTTGAGGCACTTGTGATATCAGAATGATGTTGTGAATGGTCCTATGACCTGGCAGTAATTTTTGGCCCAATATGAGATGAGTTGGGGATTGATATCCCATGCCATGCGGCCTTGTTGATGATACGATAAATGGTAATAATACATGCATCATGTGGTGATAGTGTGACAAGTTCACACGCTATACATTTATATTTTCTTGAAGAGTACTATGCCCTTATCTCTGTAGAATTTGTTATGATTTTATACGTTGTAACTTGATTGATGCTAAAAGATACTTAAATGATCTAAATAATCAAGTGGAACTTAATCATGTAGCTTTTCCATGTACCATAGATCCATTCAATGTCAACACTTGTTGAATGGTGAAACAAGTTTAACTCAGACTGTATATTTTTGAATATGTGGGGGTGAGGATGAATATCCCCTTATGTCCAGGATATATGAGACAACCATGCATGATTTGGCCTCTTAGTGATATGATATACAAGATTGGTTGTGTGTCATACCCTGGTGGGAGTGTGGCTGCAGGCCGTAGCTCAGTGACATGTGATATAGGATTGTTTGTGGGCCATACCCTGGTGGGAGTGCGACTGTGGGTTGTAGCTTAGTTTCTCTAGTGTCGTGACCTGTACCAAGATGGGATAGACTTGTACAGATGGACTATATGTCGATGGTAGTAGTTTGATTGGTGATGTCAGTGCAGGTTCACTCGTACTGACTGAGGGGGTGAGTTTGTGGATTCCGGCTCTTCCATAGACCTTGTATGGCACCGATTTCAACTTAGTAGTGATCGGTTGGATTTGGTTGGTACGACTCAAATCCTCAGGGTATAATAAAACATGTAATCAGTTGTGTAGTATCTTGCTTAGGTTTAAATACAAAAATATTGGATGAGGCCTTGATTTCTTTTGTACTACATAGTTGGTAGTGAATATACATGTTCTTCATATTCCTTTTATGATGATAAGATGTTTCACAATCTAATTGCAATTGCTTATTATGTTAGTAATGATTACCTACCTATCGTAGTTGTAGCCTTAATGATGTTCTTTAATTATCATATATGTGCTAATAATAGTGTTGGTGGAGAGTTATATCTCCTACTGAGATTTAGAATCTCATCTTGTGGGTTTCCCACATCTTTTTAGGTGGACATGCATGAGGAGGTAGAGGACGTGCAACAGAGGTTGAGCAGCAGTAAAAAGGATAGTAGCTGATAAGGTTGGAGGTGCTACCGGTGATCCTTTTGTTGTTAGAGTCCTAGAGTCATCCCTGTACACTCATGTCTTTGGGATAGTTTTTGAGTGTGTTTTGTAGACATGCTTTCGAGTGGTGGTTTGGCTTGTATGTCCTTTTCATGTATGGATACAGTGGATATATATATATATATATATATATATATATATATATATAGAGAGAGAGAGAGAGAGAGTCACGCTAGAATACACTTGAGTGTATTCAGAGTAGAATACACTCAAGTAGTTTTTCATGATGCAATATTTTTTTCAAAAATCTAATCTATTGATCTTCTTAAACATCTTGTGAATAGATCATACGCAAAATTTGAGCACATTTGGACATTTATAGGTCATGTTATAAAAACCACAAAAATTATGCATTTCAAATAGTTTCGTACGTCAATTTTGTTTCCCTTGGATGAGTGACATACACTCATCCAAATGGGCTCAAAATTTGTATGTATCCTAGTTATAGTATGACGGTGAAGATCAATGGTTTACATTTTGCAAAAAAATAGTCTTGATATGCAAACACACTTGAGTGTATTCATGCAATATGTACACTCGAGTGTATTCTAGCCTGACTATATATATATATATATATATATATATATATATGTATGTATATATATATATGTATGTGTGTGTATATATATGTGTGTGTGTGTGTTTGGGACAAGTTTTCTTTTAACAGGCTGATCGCATACATGGTAAGTACCTTGTGACATGAAAGGACTCATATGTAAAAGTTTTGTTGTTTGGGAGCTTAATGAAAATGGTTTTAATTTCCAGGGTTTTCCAGTAATTTGTTCGTTTAAGTTATGTTTCTGTAGTTACTTTTGAGTTATCTTGTGATTTGTGGCGTGGGGTGTCACACTTTTTCCTTCTTCTGTGCTGAGTGGGTTTCATTAGATTTCATTCCCTACTACTTTGTGTTTATTTGGTTACAAGGAATGCAATCACTGTATTTAGGTATCTTCCTACAATTATTTTAAACAAATTCTTAATATCATCTCGTTATTATACAAAATTTGTTGAAATGATGCCCCATGTAGTGATTTTTTAATAAACTAAGCTTTGATTGGGATATCAGGGGATGTTAGATTACAATTGGTATTGGAATAGTAATCCTTAGTTAGAGATACTACAACAAAAATGCTCACTAATGATAATTAATATTCCAACATTTATTAGAAACACCACTGTAGCTTAAGTGTCAGTGGCTTTTTCTAATAGAGTGCCCTTATATAACCTATTGTAAGCAGTATAATACAAACTCTATAATACATGCATTTGTAATCTCTGTTAATGGCTATTTGTAAATGTTATTCGCAATACTATATATGAATTATCAAAAAAGTAATATCTACTTTTTACAACATGGGAAATAGCAGTGTGCCCTATCCCAATGAAATGTTAGAGGCATATATTGAGACTACATTCATTGCCCTTGGAATTATCCCACTACTACATAGACTAAAATTATCATTAGACCTTTGATTCTCCTTGATTACCCAGATTGAAATCATCTCCAGGTCGAAGCTCATTGATGGATGGCCAAATGTGCCACATTAACATTTAGATATTCAAATATTAGATTATGGCCAAATGTGTCACGTTAACTTTTTCTACCTCATGAGAAGTAGAATTTCAACTTCCATAGATATGATTAACAAAAAATATAGAAAATGAATATGCCATAGTGATAATATGTTTGTCTATTATCCCAAAGTGATCCCTCCTACTATAAAGGATTGACGAGAGCATTAATGTGAATAAGCAAGTCTGTCTCGAGCTACATGTGTCTCTTGTTCAATTTTTTAATTTCCTCCATGAGCATTAGCATTACTCTTGATTTATCAAGGCAAATATATGGCCCAAATTCTAGTCCTTTTTTAACATAGTATGAATTTTCCCTTTATGGTTTTGAATATGATATTGAGTCTTGCCTAATTAGTCCTCTTGATTAAGTTGTTGGTCTTCACAACTCCATACTTTAGCAGTCTCCACAGATTATGTACTAACTTTGTTAGATTGTTTGTGCTTTTACATGGTCTGGAGTTCATTTTTTTAAACCAGGTATGTAGATTCTAGGTTCTAGATTAGTGCTCTTCAATTCCTTTCTTACACCATCAAAGCATAACTAGTTTTGGTGGTCCTAATTGTTGTTCCTACTAGTTAGCTCTATCATGATCCCCTTACTTCTCTATTTTACACCACATTGATTGGAAGGATAGGATTTCCTATTAACGTTCTCACAAATACTATGCAATTTAGGTATCTAATCTAGATAATTCTCATGGGGTGATTGGCGAAAATTGTTAAAGTACTATGTTCTAGTATTGGTGATGAAGACAATGAATTCTCATAAATAAATCTAGGTGCAAACAAACTATGAAGTATCAATTGGCGGAATATAATTTTGATGAAAGAAGAATATCATTTAATTAAATAAAAACTATTTTATGAAGAGATGTATGATATTTAATTTCAAAAGAAAGGATGATCTATCACTAGTATGGAACAATCTTGTCAAATTATCCTCTACCAATTAAATGGTCCCATTTATCCACTTTGGGTGTTTGTAAGATAGACAGTGGAGTCAAAATTTCTCTAGAATGATAGCCATGTGGGAAATGATGTCTATGCGACCTAAGAGGCATCCCTATCCTTCAAGGGTGTTTTTTTCATTTTATCCAGGATGATTGGGATTGAGGTTGAGGGGTCACCAATAACATGTATTTCCTACATCTCATGGGGCTCAAAATTTAACCACACATGAAGAGCAAAGATATGCATTTTATCAGCTTTTTCTTTATGATTTGAAGTATGCATCCCAGTCCAATCTATAGATGCATTTTCTTGAATACACGATTTGTGGCATTATTGAATATTAACACTTACTCTTGCATAGAAAACAAGACTTCTACTAGTATTTGATGTGTATGGTCATGTGAAAAAATTCATAAAGAAGGTTGCCACTTCATTTCTCATTATTTGATTAGTAAGTCGAAAATGAATTTATTATATCACCATTATATTGATTCATGGACTTGCAATCATGTAGATAGTTCACTGACACATCACTACCATATTAAAGAATCTTGGATCCTATTATGATGATAAATTAAAAGTATTTTTGATATTATAAAATTAATTATGATACACTAGAAGGAAGTGGCAACCTTCTTTGGTTGGTACTATTAATATGAAATTCTACCTTCCTTGTGTAGTGTTGTGTAGAAAAGAAATCCATCCTTGATAAGAAATATGTTTAAGTAGAAACAACTAGAAAGTCATCCTTGGATAAAATCCATATCATTCAAGTTCATGTAACAGAAATACATAATCCACTCATCCTCACCTTCATTCAATACAATGTCTAGTAAAACCTACCAGAAAGTCATTAGAAATGGCTAATAGACATGGGAGTCAAGTGTGTATACTAGTAGTAGATCCCACTCAAACCAAATCCCTACACCAGATCCCATTCATGTAGAACCTAGAAGAATTTTTTTTAAGATGTCTAAAAGTCGTATGATTCAAGTTGAGATAGTTGCATTAGATGCCACACCAAAGTCATTAGTAATATTTTAAATTTTATTTTCCATCATTTGTGGGAGTGGCTTCTCAAGTTCTACTTATAGTGGTCTGATCATGCATCTATTTTGTTGGGAGCATGCCTTCATCATTTCATTGTCATAAGATGTTTAGTGTTGTTATGCATCTAAGAATCTGATGGTGATGTTAATGTGCCTATTTTCTAAAAATTTAGTTATTCTCTAATAGGCATATATGAATATTTCTTATTGAGGGTATAATCATCATAGTCAATTTAACTTGCTATTGGGTACATTATTCACATCAAATTCATGGTTTGTTGGTGTTCTATAAGAAGTTTCTTCTCAGATTTTTTTACTATTGTACATCATTGTGTACTATAAGGGGCATATCTACTGCTATCAACCATGCCCACTCTAAAACTTGCCTCCTAGTGGAACGAATTCCCTCTAAAATCACCCTCATCAAAGAATGGTATGTATTAAAGTCTAGTGTAAGGAATGTGACTAGAAGCTCCAATGAAAAAATTAGAGTGAGATAGAAGCCCTAGTATGCTATTAAATATTGAAGCACGCCTCTAGTAGGCTCAGGTGGTGGTGATTGATGAGTTTCCTAACAAAGCTTTCCCTAATGAGGACAGGGATGATGTAAGTTGCATTCAATGTCATCCTTCTGTTTGACATAATCGTACTCAATTAGCTACAAAAGAAAAGAATGACACAAATTGAGATAATTTTACAAAGTAAAAAAATAAAAAATAAAATGTCAAACATTTAATTTTACCAATGGAGGACATGATAGATGATAATAAGCTATACCATTAAATAACTAGGATGATCGAACTAGTAGAGACTTGTAGATACACTAAATGGCTCTCCTAGCCACCTATTGGGATCCACCCCATTTTATCAATTCCAATGCCAAATGACATGAGTACTACATGAAGATCAAATAAGATGTGATAACCTCCCATCCATTTCTGATTAGAACACTTTATTGTGTAAAATTGGGAAAAACAAAAATGCACCTTGCAACCTTGCTTCAGTAAAATATGTCAATAAACGAGCAAGCAACCTAAAATTGATCTTGCGAACCTTCAAGGCTCATAAGAATAGTTTTCTAACAATACCTACGACCAGCAGTTCGAAACCTATAATGTAGAACGAATTAGTAAATGAACATCACCAAACGAAGATGAACAGAGAAAACAAAGAGAAATCAAGGAGAAGAAATGGATACTTGTTGCATCTTAGAAAAAAACACTATCAATAGAAATGATCAGAGGATAGTAATCCGGCAAATGCACAACTAAATTCTCCAGCCGTCGCTCGCTTTGAAAACAACCAGAGAAGGAAAATGATGGATGTACTAGTGGACAGTCTCTTTGTGGATGATGGAGGATAACCGATTGTAGGATCAGAGAGATGGTGGATGGTCGATCATGATCCAGGTTGCCAATGTACATTTCTCTTCTTAACACTAGCGGCAGCCGATGCTTTCCGCACTACAGAGTGTAACTGCTCTCGCTTTCAGCACTTCACAATCAAGAAGCGTGATCGGAGGAGAGGGACCGGTTAGCACTAATCTACTACTAATTATCCTTACTAACTAGTGAATATGGGGTGGGAAATTTTGATGGGAAACCTGGTGAAGGACTTTTTTATTTATGAAGGACTTCAAACCTTGAAAAAAATGGGTTTTTAATAGAATTTTGGTTGAAGGAAAGAAAGAATATTTTTGAAGGCTAGTCCTTCACAAATAATCATTTTTTAGGGGACTTGTTCCTTCAAAAATGACCTCCACTAAAAGCCCCCTTTTTTGTAGTGTTTATTGAAATATTTGGGTTATTCTCTTCACACTCATAGGCCCTCTATCGAGGTGTGGTATAAAATTTCTAAATTTATGAGTTTTCCAACCCTTGATCCCTCTCTCGAAGCAATTAATGGTCTAAATAACTACCTATGGTGATCAAGCACAAATAATCTGTGATGCTTGCATAGAAATATATCCACAAATTAGGAGAAATATGGATATTAATTCATAATTTTCAATTATAATGCAAAATCAAGCTACTCCTGGGTCCTAAGAAATAAGGGGATTTACCCTGCATGATTTTAGTTGGTTTACACACAGAAGAAGAAGAAAGGAACGATGAAAATATCAAGAACAATGAAAAACCCTTAGAGAAAGATGACCTGGATGATTCCTTCTGACGAACATTGTGAGTTGCCATCTTTTGACTGCAAATTGGGCCACCGAAAGTGCTCGAACCGCCCAGAACATTGCTTCTCCTCTCCTTTCTCCCTTTTCCTCTCTCCTTTGTCATACAACTGAATATAGTTTGATAATTAGGTCTAGTTGAACTCCCCCTAAGTCATAGAAGTGACTTAGGGCGCCATTTAGTCCCAATCGTCGGATTAATGATGATCTTTAGTCTGGCCTGATTGCGTCAGGTCGGTACTACCGACGTGGTGTCAGTAGTATTGACACCCTCAATAAGTCACAATCTTTTTTAAGCTGTCGGTGCTACTGAGTTGTTCGTCGGTACTGTTGAGACTTTCTCTGAAGTTCCCTATTGGATTTTTGGTACAAGCCGGTACTACCAAGCTGACCATCGGTAGTACGGATTCATCCCTTGAACACTCATGTTGAACGTTGTCAGTAGTATTGATTCCTCTTTTGGTACTACTGAGTTTTCTCTCGAATCAACCTGTTCCTTTTTTGTCAAATGTCAGTACCACCGACAACCTATCTGTAGTACCGAGTTGATCCATTTCTTGTAACTTTCACCTGAAATGTGAACAATAAAGAACATAAGTCCAAAATAATGATAGATCCATTTATTTGATGAAATTAAGTATCACATAATACTAATGATAAATCATGCACAAATGATATCAAAACAAACAATAAATGCACAAAACTCCATGATAAAAAACATGTGAGAACGACAATTATTGAGTGCATCACTGGCCTCCTCAGTCCTCCAGTTGATTGGTTTGCCTTCTCAAACGGTCGATTGATCTAGAGAAAAATGTCTTCTTTGACATAACAAGAACAGAAACTATCCTAAACCTATCTAACATATTACATGGTAATAGGAAAACCTCGAGTTACATTCGTGGGGAGCATAGAAAGGAAAGAATCAATATGTTTACATATAGAAGAGAGATAGAGGCTCGATATGCAAACCGAGATATAATCAAAAATAACAACCATCCAACAAAGCACAAAGAACTAAGGGGGTTTATTGGCCATAACCATGCTAACATTCACCATCAAAACAAAGTTTTAGGACGACGTGTATAAATTGCATATATATATTATACATATAGGGATCATATGTGGTATTTAATTGGATATGCACATTAATCATTTAAATATTCACATCACAGGTAATAAATAAATGATAAAACCAACATCCAATCATATCCATTAAATTCCAAAACATAGTAAAATTGGTGTGGTTTTGATGCCATTATAGGGAAATATAGTAACAGATATGGTGGCAGAAACAAAAAATTTACTACCATATTTTCCTTAAATAGTAGATCATCTCAACAACTATGAATTGGGAAGGAAGGTTTGTAAGATTTATACCTGATCCTAGAGAAAGTCAAGTGGCTTATCTTTACAGCAGTGTGCTTCTTCTTCAAGCAACACTAAAGTAGTCATCAACAACAATCTATTGGTTGATCACTATAGAGATACGTTGTGTTATGTCGTGTTTTGTTGAGTGTCATGTGCATAGCATGTGCCCCACTTATGCTTTCACTTCTATAGCTTAGTCTCATATTTCTCATCTCTGCTTTAGTCTCTATTCCCTTCTATTATATAAGAGGTTGTATTGTACATTGTTTTATTCATTCAATAAACAATTCCCAATTTCTCTATATGGTATCAAGAGCAGGTCCGGTTTCCCAAATTTTTCTTTCCCACCTTGCTCCTATGCCCTAAGCCTTCACCCCCCCCCCGGACACCACCCCCAATCCCTCATCCCATCGCCACCGCCTGTCCCCCTCCCCTACCTGCCGCCAGTAGCCCCACTCGGCACCGCCCCTCCTTCCTCTTCCACCCCCGCTGTCTCCTCTCCACCCCTCCCCCCCACCGCCGCTCCACCTCCTCCACCTCACGCTGCCCCTCCTATCCTTCTCCTCCCTCCACCAAAGCTGCTGCCCCTCCTCCTCTCTACACCAGCCGCCATCCCTCCTCCCTCCACCATCCCACTTCTGCCCTCTTCCTCTCGGGTTTCCTTCTCCTATGTTTTTGCACGTACAATCTTCCGAACAGCCATAGCCATCCCACATTAAGAGTCTCCTAACTCTATGGTTATTTTTCTTCTTGTGACTCATGATGGAATATTGATCTTCCTCATGACGGCATAGATTTATTTATCGGTCTATTTGCTTGACACAAGTTTCTTCTGATTTGATGTGTCGAAATCCCTACTGCTGCTACTGCCCCATAGTGGGTTCTTTATTCACTACCTATTGTTGCTACACCGCTACCTCACTACTGCCTGACTCTGTTTATCATGGCTTCAGTTGAGCCTCCTCACTCTTTGTGTGTTACCACCGTCAAGCTCAATGGTTCAAACTATCATTTGTGGTTGGTGTCCTTTGTCCTCTATGTCAAGGCCCAAGGTCAGTACTCACATCTTACCACTGATCCTCCTATTGCCCCTGTTGCTACTGTTGATGAAAATAGCAAACAAGCTTATGCTCAATGGTCCAAAGATGACTATGGTGTTATGTCCTAGCTTCTCAATAACACCAAGTTGCGGATTAGTCAGTCCATGTTATGTTTTCATGATGCTAAAGCAATGTGGGACCAGCTTTCTCATGTCTACTCCCATCAGCAAAACCCTAAACGGGTTTTTGAAATTTTCAAAAACCTAGCCAAGAAGGAGTTTTCTTCTGATGCTTCTACAACCAATGCTCTACTCTCTGGGATGAGTATGAAATCTACCATCCATTAACTACTGACATCAAAGAAGCCTAGAAGCAGTGCAATGAACTACAACTGGTTCAATTTTTGGTTGTCCTACCTGCTCCTTTTTCTGGCGTGGTTGATCAAATTTTGTCCAGTGACCCTCTACCTACTCTTCGTGATGTCTTCAAGAGAGTTTAACGGCTACCATCTGTGACACCCACTCCTATTATTGAGCATCCTACTCTAGTTGCTCACACTACTGATTCTGGACGTGGCTGCGGTCAAGGATGTGGTCATGGCGGATGTCTGCCTCCAACTGGCAGATGAGGCTCCTCTAATGCCCGTGGATGAGGTCAAGCTACTGGTCCTCACTACTACAACCAGTTTGGTCATGATAATCACACTAAAGATAGGTGTTGGATCAAGCACAGAAAGCCATCCTGGATGAACCAGGCCTCTACAGAAACTACTATTGATGATGCATCCGACCCACCAGCTGCCCCTCTGACTACTGAATGGCTTTGCTATGAATTTGAAAAGTTTTTTCAGGAGCGCATGACTCAACTACCTTTGACATCTGCTACTGGTTCTTCTGCCATGCTTGCTTCTCCTTCTGCTGGTAACAATAAGTGGTGCATTGAATCTGGTGTGTCTGTCCATATGGCAGGTGACACCCAATTATATTTTTCTTTGTCTAAAACCTTGAATATTCCATATGTCATTGTTTCAAATGTCTCTAAGACTCCTCTTCATGGCGTTGGCACTGTTACTCTATCTCACAAGCTGAATCTTCAATCTATTTTATACATACCCCAATTTCCTATTAATTTATTATCTGTCAGTAAAACTGTTAAACAACTTCAGTGCTCCATTAAATTTGATCCCTCTGGTTGTGTTTTGAAGGATCTATGTACGAAGACGTGGATTGGTTTAGGCCATGAAGGATTAGATTGACTATACTATTTGGATGGACTGCCTGCAGCTTCTGCTTTCTTATCTACATCAGTCACAAGACTTCAGTGGCACTTCTGGCTGGGTCATCCGTCTGCTGCAAAGTTGAAGCATTTATTTCTTGCATTATATAAAAACATTTTTTTCTTGTGCATCTTGTGTTTTGGGAAAACAAACGACGTATGTCTTTCCTGCTAAGAAGGAACTTGGTTCTAAAACAATTTTTGATATTGTTCATGCAGACATCTGGGGTCCATGCTCTGTTCCAAGTCAAACTGGTATTAAATATTTTTTGACATTTTTTTATGATTATTCTCGTGCTACCTAGATGTTTTTGCTCAAATATCATGGCACTATTTTGGACAATATCCATATTTTGTTTTTTAAAATACAGACCCAATTCAATAAATCCATTAAAAAAAATTGTACCGATAATGCCCTAGAATTTATGCAGAAGTCGGTCACATCTTTTTGTTCTGATCATGCCACCATCTACCAAACCACTTGTCCTTATACTCCACAAAAAAATGGTGTTTCTTACTGGAAAAATAGCCACTTATTAGAGGTTGCTCGCAGCCTTCTTATTCATTATAAAGTTCCTCACCATTTTTGGCTTGAGGCGTCACTACGACATGCTATCTTATAAACTGTATTCCATCTTCTATTTTACAAATCGAATACCTTACTCCATTTTGTTTCCTGATGCACCTCTATTCTCTATTCCTCCTCGCACTTTTGGGTGTACTTGCTTTGTTAAAAATTTACGCCCCCGAATGACGAAACTTGATCCTCGATCCACTAAATGCATTTTTTTTTGTTATTCTCGAACCCAAAAAGGTTATCACTACTTTGATCTGATACTCAGATAATGGTTTGTCAGTGAGGATGTGATCTTTTTTTAGCATATGCCCTATTTTTATAATGATGGAGCAAGACTGTGAATGATATGTTGGCACCCACACCCCTACCAAATATTGTTGAAGACTTGCCTTCTTCTAACCGGCCTGAAGATCGTCTGTTGCAAGTATACAAACATCGGCTGAAGACAAGCACTCCTTCCATGGCCCCTCCCCAACCAATTCCTCTTCCTGCGGATGATCAAATAAACACTGAGGTAACTTCTTACTTGCACCTTCCCATCAGTCTGCACAAAGGTTTTCACTCCTATACTAAATATCCTATTAGTAATTATTGCACTTCTGCCAATCTGCATAACAACTTTGCCTGCTTTACTTCTGCAATTTTTACTATCACCATTCCAAAGACTGTTGCAGAGGCTCTTGTTCTTACATGGAAATAGGCAATGGATAAGGAAATGGGGGCACTCTGTGATCGCAAGACATGGGAACTTGTGGATCGCCCTTCTTCTTGCCCTACTGTTGGCTGCCACTGGGTCTTTACCATTAAATATCAACCTGATGGGACTATTGAACACCTGAAAGCCTGCTTTATTGTAAAAGGCTACACATAGACATATGGTGTTGATTATTTTGAGACCTTATCTCCTGTTGCACGATTAAACTTTGTTAGAATTCTGATTTTTGTTGCTGTTAATAAAGACTGGTCTCTCTTTCAGTTGGATGTTAAAAATTCATTTCTTCATGGAGATCTACAAGAAGAAGTATACATGGAGCAACCACCTAGGTTTGTTGCTCAGGGGGAGTCTATCTTCAAAGTATGTAAGCTGAAAAAGGCCATCTATGGTCTCAAACAGAGCCCACATGCTTGGTTTGACAAGCTCAGTCAGATCTTAGTCACTTTTGGCTTTCATCGCTCTCATCCTGATCATTCAGTCTTTATTTGCAAAATAGTGGATGGACTTGTCATTCTTATTGTTTATGTTGATGATATTATCTTATCTGGAAGTGACACTGTGGGTATACATGAAACTAAAACCTACTTAAAAAAACATTTTGTGACTAAAGATCTCAGAAAGTTGAGGTATTTCTTAGGCATTGAGGTTTCCAAATCATCTGCAGGGTTGTGTCTTTCTCAGAGAAAATATGTACTTGATCTCCTACAGGAAACTGGTATGATGGGCTGCAAACTAGCCAACACTCCACTTGACCCAAATATGGACTGGGATGATGAAAACTCTCCTCCCTATGTTGATCATCACCAGTTCAGAAGGCTGGTAGGCAAGCTTATCTATCTGACTGTCACAAGATCTGACCTCACTACTGTAGTCGGATTCATCAGTCGGTATCTTGATAAACCCTCACAATGTTATTGGGATGCTATATGTCATATTATGTGGTATCTTAAAAGCTCTCCAGGAAAAGGCTTGAAGTATAAGAAGCATGGCCACTGCAATCTATCTGGCTTCTTTGATTCTGACTATGCAGGAAGTCATTCTGATCGTAAGTCAACATCAGGATAATGTACATTTGTTGGCGGAAATCTTGGCACCTAGTGAAGCAAGAAGCAGATTGTTGTCACCAGATCCAGTGCAGAGGCTGAATACCGAGCTATGGCTCATACTGCATGTGAACTTCTGTGGGTCCAAAGTCTCCTCCAGGAGTTTGATATATCCTATTCCAACCTCATACTGATGTTTTGTGACAACACGATCTCCATTTTTATTGCGAGCAACCCCACTTTTCATGAGAGGATGAAACATATTGAGGTTGACTGTCACTTTGTTCGAGAAACATTCCTTTCTGGCCGAATTTGCACTCCATATCTCAGCACTGAAAAGAAAGTTGTGAACATATTCACTAAGATACTTCCTAAAGCTCATTTTCAGACTCTAGTTGACAAGTTGGGCATGTTTGACATCTACGCTCCAACTTGAGGGAGAGTATAGAGATATGTTGTGTTATGTTGTGTTTTGTTGAGTGTCATGTGCATAGCATGTGCCTCACTTATGCTTTCACTTCTGTAGTTTAGCCCCATATTGCTCATCTCTACTTTAGTCTTTATTCCCTTCTGTTATATAAGAGACTGTATTATACATTATTTTATTCATTCAATAAGAAATTCCTAGTTTTTCTATAATAACCATAGACGGCAGTTTATGGTATCCTCCTAGGGGGTGGCAATGGCCTCCATGTTTCTATAATGGTCCACATGGACCATCGAGAACTCCCGTTGTGTTACCATAGCCAACGAGAAGGAGTTGTCCCTTCGAACGTCAACATGTTACGGTTGATTCACTCTCCCGCATTGTCTCTCCCTTGCTGTCCCTCCCTTTTACAGGTAGGACTTGCATGGGCTAACTAGTTACCACAACCAGAAAGGACAACAACTTGTCAAAGAGTATTGTTGTGTCTCCAGAAAGCCTTGACTACCCCTTTATTTATAAGAGGGTCAAGTCAAGAGTTATAGTCAGAGCGGGAGTCAAAGAGATGAAATATCATAAATTTTCTAGAACCTGCAAACCATGAACCAGTCAGTTTACTAGTGAATCGATCGGTTCACACATGAGACGATCAATTCAACACTTGAATTGGTCATTTAACTATGTTTCCTATGCACAATTGTATTGACATTTAATATTCAATTAATGCACAACATGACGTCAGCTTAAATCCTTGATCCAGTCGTACTGGTTGTTGAATCAGTTATTTCACATATGAAATAGTCATTTCACACTTTGAAATGGTTGATTTATTTCTGAACCAGTTGTTTCATGTTCTGAAGTTGGCGATTCATTTCTGAACCTGGCGGTGCAAAATTCCCGACCAATCTACAACCAATTTTGTTTAAATTGAATACCTAAACCTTTAGTACTCAAGTTAAACTATATTCATGAGTACAATCCTAATCCAAGTGCATCAAATGTGTGTGACCCTATAGGTCCCAAATTACGTTGGTAGTGAATGTCCATCACCAATTTATGATATCACAAGCAATAACGGTATCTAGCAACACATCATTGCTACCCAAGTATTTGGAAAGTTGGAGAATAACTTCAACCTACAATCCATGATCCATGTTGCCGTGATCATATAGTTCCTTTGTCACTGATATCCAGATTGAACTTGAGGCATGGAATCTTCCTCCTCTTCAACGTTGAATTCATGTTCCTTGAACTAGAACAGACTGTATGAGATGATTGTGAGCTCACATATCATATATTGATTCACATGAGTATGTCCATACATTTCTCTATCTCACTTATAAAGTGGCTTGGATATCATTCTCCTATAGGAGGGACAAATCCCATCTACATCACTCACACTCAATCCCCATGTGTCACAATGCACCCGGGCACCACCTTTATGGCAACCCTTATTCAGGGTAACGTTGGATGATGTCAAAATACATCGAACGACATGTGTTGAGTGGAGTGACTTCAGGTTTAAGAACCACAATCACCACTGTCACAATGAGAGTTGATTCTGAATACCATTCCATGGTCACCATGTATCACTCTCAAGGTGGGTCTGTCTGGTACAATGTTCTTTAACAAGTATCTATGTGCTTGGTTTGATATCACATATCATGACTGATGAGATTTTGTCATCAACCAACACACACTCTAGTCTTATGTATTATTGTTGTCTATTTTACTTCCACAATTATATCTGACTAGGGACATAACAAGAATGTATATATTCTTAACATAAATATCATCTCACTATTTAGGTCCACAACCTAAAGACATATGTCATTGAGTAACGACATTCTTTAGACATCTACTATGTTTGTGTCATCATCTCATGATTGAGACAAACATAATAAATGAATCTACCTTTATGATTATCAAATCAGGAATCTAATTCCCCATTACAATCATCGTATGATTGGCTCTCTGAGCATTTATACCAACAACCAAAATGCTAAGTCGGTGCAACCGACTCTTGGTCTAGAGAGCATTAGTAACTAAAGTTTATCAGCTCGATGCTACCGGCACCCAAGTTGGTAGTACTGACTTTCATAGTCAGGAGAAATCAGAACTCACAAAATAGCATCTCAGTGTTACCAACCCACCTATCGGTAGCACCAACACTCAACAAGAGATTTGAGTCAATTGATGACTTGGTGCCACTGACATCCAGTTGGTGGTACCAACTTGTGTGATAAGTATAGATTGAAGATCAATCCAGATCTGATGGCTGAACTTAATGACAGCCAGAGCCTCACTTATGACCTAAGGAGATTTCAACCAGATGAAGGTATCACCTTCTATTCCATAACAACTGAGCACAGAGTCGGGAGAGGAGGAGACGAAGGAGACCACCACGTCTCAAATGATTAAGGCACCTTGGAAGAGCAGATTTACACTTGAAATGTTGTGGATTAAGACGTTCTACAGGATGTTGGTGGCACCAACTTTGTGCCATCAGTGTAGATTGATGATCAATCTAGATCTGATGGTTGAACTTTATGACGTCCAGAGCCTCATTTATGACCTAAGGGGAGTTCAACCAGGTGAAGGTAACACATTTTATCCATTACAACTGAGCACAAAGTCGAGAGAGGAGGAGACGAAGGAGACCACCACATCCCAAATGATTCAGACACCTCGAAAGAGTAGATTTACACCTGAAATGTTGTGGATTGAGATGTTCGCCAGATGGCAAATTCCACGCCAGTTCCTCCAAGGTTTTTCATTAGATTTCCTAATGTTTAGCTCTTTGTCTCTCTCTTCCACTATGTCTTTGTTGGTGGAAATCATGCAGGGCTAATCCCCTTATTTCCTAGGACCTGAAAATAGTCCAATATTGCATTATAATTGACTTCCATGATTAATATAGTTATTTCTTTTAATTTTGGACTTAAATCTTCGATTGCTTAATGAATTGCCTATGCCTAATCACCAAAGTTAATTTCTTAGACTGTTAATTACTTCAGGAGAGGGATTAAGAGTTGGAAAGGATGTACATTTACAAAGCTTATATCATGCCTTGGGTGAGGGCTTAGGGCTGTAATGGGTACAACCAAAGGTATCTCTAATGCACCTAGCTAATTCCTAAATTGCTATGGGAGTGGAATTTGTCTTAGTATAGGTAGTGTATTATACTGTGGGAGTGGGTAATACTTACTACATGTCCTTAGTCCAAGGTTAAGGGTAAATGATTGTTGATGAAATGGAGTTAAATGCAATGTATACCATGGTGAAATTATAATCCTAAAGAATCCACCGATCAGTGATCACAATCCATTTAATTTTGTTTTTAGTTCTTGCAATTAGTTTTAATCAAACACCCAATCATATTTTCATTACGCCTAACTAATTAGGTTATAGTTAGTAGTAGGCTCTAAGGTATGTTTTCCTGAGGTCAGCATTCGGGCTCATAGGCATATACTACTGACGTTGAGGAGCTATAGGCCATGAAAAAGAGGATCATGAGGATTGATTGGTGCCAAAGGAAACAGAACAATAGAAGAGGACATCATTCAAAATAGACTAACCAGCAAAGACAACCATTGAAAGGAGTACAAAACCAGTAACAGCGTGAACCTAGGTCCAGATTCATCACACTACTAATGAGTAATGGGAGGATGACACAATAGTGATCACAGGTGAGGAACAAAGTAATCATCAACCCATGGCATTCTGCTTTGTGTCCTCAATGGGGCCAATAGGTGTTATAAAGAATCCCCCGTCGACTCAACCGCTGATGGAAATGAGCATGGGAATCCATTTTCTTAATAGGAAGATCTTCTGATCCATGAACCCAACCAAGTTGGGGGCTCGAAAGAGAGGAAGGAAGGCAAACTATCAAGTGTCAAAGAACACTAGTCAATAAGAGGCAGAGACGACATCTCACCATTACATGATTTGCACCGTTTGGAATGTAAAGGGTGTTTGCTCAGTGGATATCGAAAACACAATGAGAAATTACTCGAGATCTTACAAAATAGATATGTGTGCGATTGTAGAGCTATGAAAAAATGTGAGAGTGGAAGACTCTATAGTATGACAACTTGTCTTTGATGACTCGCACTGAGTGGAGGTAACTGAGTTTCCAGGTGGCATTTGGATACTGTGGAAGAAACAAATAGGAGTGGTGGAAATTCTCACTCTTCACAAGCAGTTCATTCACTACTTGATCAACAATCAAGCCTTAATCACATTCACGTATACAAGTACAAAACAAACTAAGCACAACTTATTATGGAATAATCTCACCATGATTGCGGATGCTTCTACCTTAGTGTGGTTGGTGTTGAAAGATTTCAACATGATCCTTGAGCCATCTAAGAATATTGGAAGTAACATTGTTCATATGAGGAGCTGTCGTGAGTTGGTGAGGTTTTGCAATGCACTGAATTGGAAGACCTTGGGGCATCAAGTCCAAGGATGACCTTCAAGAGAGGTATTCTCCAAGAGCATCTTTATCGCACTACCACTAATCTGGCATGGGTGGAAACAATGGCAATGTGTAGGTAGAGGTGTCGTTGAGAGTGTTCGATGACCACACACCCATTCTGGTTAGAACCCATCCTAAAAGCTGCAGTCAACACCTCCACTTGGAGACTTGTATGCCCCGGACAAATTGAACATCCTTCGGGCCCTTCCTCCAGCACAGGTGAAATGAGGAGATGGACTTCACCTCTACAACAACTAAGTTCATGAGGCAAGCTGGCCCATGGGTCTGTGAAGAGTGCAAGAAGGAATTGAGATTGAAGGATAGCGTGCTATAATGTATCACACATAATCAGAGGGTTTTGGGGTGCCACTTTGACCCTGAACTTGACGAGGAGACCACTAAGCTAAAACTAAAGTGCCTGGAGATCATTCACAATGAGGAGGCCGATTGGTAACAGAAAACCCAGCACAATTGGAATCGCCTAGGCAACACCAATATGCAGTACGTCTAAGCAATAGTTAAGGTGAAAAGATGAAAGAATACAATGTCAAAATTGAAGAATGTGTATGGTGAGTGGATTGAAGTCAAGAAGGATTTACAAAGGCCGATCCAAGACCACTTCGTGGGCCTCTTCACTGAAAGGGGGAATTGGGACTTTACTATGCATGTTGAGGCCTATCCTGGCACGTTTCCACATGTTTCCCCCAACTATATAGCCGAATGGGAAACAATCTCAACTAGGGAGGAAGTTTCAGAACTTTTACTCAAAATGGTCCCTTTAAAAGCGTCAGGTATGGATGGAATAGATGATGGATTTCTTCAGAAAAACTAGACAAAAGTCGGCAATTCTCTATGCCCAACCTTTGCTACATGTTTTGCAGGTGAGCTTGTGCCAAGAGCAATGGCACAATCAACTTTTTTTCTTGTTCCCAATATCCAACACATTTGAGAATTGTAACCATCTTTGACCAAAATCTTTGAATAATGTCAGCATTAAACTAACTTCAAAGATCATGGATGAAAGAGTTAAGTCCACTTAGAAGCCTGGATCTCGCCATACTAGAGTACATTACTGGAATACCCATCTGAGAAAACATTATCGTGGTACATGAGGTCATATACAAAGTGAGGATGAGAATGAGGGGATAACATTGCATAGCGGTAAATATGGATCTAGCCAAACCCAATGACCAAATGAGTTAGGCATCCATCCACAACACCCTAAAGCACACAACCATCTTAGGTATTTTGATTCCCCTTAGCATGAATATTATCACATCTGGAAAATTATCAATTGTGTAGGATGGGGATACCCTCCCTGCATGTAGGCCATATAGATGAGTCCAGTAGGGTATTTTTGTGATATATCTTGAATGACTCAGCCAGGTAATTGTCATGGAAGAATTTGTAGGCTGATGGAAATCACTACATATCACAAGGAAAGGATCAACAACATCCCACATCTTTTTTACGAATGACATCATTTTTTTTGGTGAGGCCTTAGTTCACCATGCACAAGTCATGTTGAAATGCCTGGATGAGTTTGTCAATGCTTCTGGACAGACCATCTCGAAAGAAAAGTTTGTTGGATTTTTTTTCAAAAAACACTCCCATTGCGGTGACAAGGAGAGTCAGTAGACAATTGGGTTTGCACAAACTGCGAACCTAGGTAGACATTTGGGGGGCCCAATCCTTCACTCTAGGGTGAAAAGGGGACTCTATTTATGTAACTTAACAATGATGAATTCCAAGATCAACTCATATAGGTGAACCACACCCTATCCTTTACTGGTCGAGTGACCTTGGAAAGATTAGTCCTCAACTCGATGCCTATTTACATCATGCAGATAACACATATCCCAACAACAATGTGAGATGGGATACATAAAGACAGCTGAAATTTCATTTGGGGCAATGGTGACAAGCAAAATAAGATGAACACCATAATGTGAAGGAAAATCATTGTAACAAAGAAGGAAGGGGGCTAAACATCATGCACACACATGCACAAAATGAGGTCTTGCATACTAGACCAATGTGGGTTTTCCTTACTCATATGAATGTCCTTTGGAGGTAGATTATGAGCCAAGTATGATCATATGAAGAATATGGGGGTATGTTGACGGGGTCTAGACTTTGGAAATTCATATTGAAACATAAAAGTGTTGTATCCAAACTTGTCGGGATTGCCATTTTGAGTGGAGAGTCCACTTGTACGTGGATTGATGTTTGGGTACAAGGATCTCATCTGCCTACATTCAATGAAGATAGATCCATTCTAGCGGAGCTTCTAGACTTGCATGTATCCTCCATAGCATTGGATGAGGCTTTAGCACATAGTTCTTAGGTTACTGGTTTGCTGATGAATCTATGAACCAAATCTTGAGTATGAACTCTCCTCACCCATAGGCTGGCCCAAACCTAGGAAGTTTAAAAGTTGTACTCATGACTACTTCTCATCTGAAGCAGTTTTTAACAACCTTCTCAAATTAGTAAGGAGTCTGGTTCTAGGCTATAGGAATAAAGTGTGGAAGCTGAAAGTAGCACATCAGACCAAGACTTTCTTATGGAAGGCACTTCACTAATGGCCTCATTACTAATGTTGCAAGTGTTGTTTGAGTGGTTGACCTCTACTGCGAGTTGCCACAGATGTGGGTTGCATTATGAAAACATCCTACATGTACTAAAAAAATGTGCTACTGCTGTTGCAATCTGGGAGGATCTCGATTTTCATTATGGCCTGAAGATAGAAACAACTCACTGCCTTGGATAGTGGTTCTCTCACAACTTGAAACATGATCTAGAGTTCAAACGCAAGCCTGGATGGTTTGCCATTGTTGGGGAGACTGTTTGGAAGACACATAATGACTTCATCTTTAGCAAGGCTACAAGCACGCTGGTGGCCTTTGCTCGGTTGTTGGCTAGATAAATGAGATTGTATGAACATATTGACGGATCTAGGCATGTTGTCATCCATACTGGAGGAAGTTTGCCCTCAAACTGATGTTGATGGGCATGTTCTTAAAATAACTAATACATCGGCTACTAGCTTCGTGCTTGGAGATTATCGAGGACTATGGATCTGTGGAGGCACTAGCATGATTCATAGTGTGGATGTCCTTCAAGTTGAGTTGATGACCATTATCAAAGGTGTGAAAGCTATCCTTGTAGAACCTAGAGACATTATGGAGGAGTCCAACAACCGTGTGGCATGTCTACTCGTGGATGAGGAAATAGAGTGTATCAACAAGTACTTATGTACCATCAAATGTGTCCAACGTATTAGTAAAATTAAAAATAATGTAAAGGTGACTCATGTTAGCAAGAGAGCTAATGTATTAGTTGAAAAGTTGGCTAAATGGGACACTAAACCAGGGGATGGACAAAATGAATGTTTTGTGCTCTTTTCTGAGACTCTTAGAGACAAGATGAGGACCCAAGCTGTAGACATGATAACTAGTGGTTTACTTGCAACCCAAACACAATATGAATAATAAGATACCTCATGGGGAGTTAAAAAAGGTACTATTGAGTAATGAGCAGACACTCATATCACACAAAAAACATTAATGCATAATAGGACAATGTTATCCATTTTGACAACTTCAAATAAGCGTGATCAAAAGTGAAATAAAGCTCAAATTATTGCCCACGTCGACTGTGACGTAACAAAACTAAAACCAGGGCAAACTCAAACTTACGTCAAGGTTCATCTACGCGAGAAGAAAAGCCACATACCATCAGAAGCTACTAGACAAGGTCAAAACCTCGTAGAAGAAAACGGTGGCAAAAGCTCTGAATACCACCAAGTTTCTCTATTTCCTACTGATCTCTATGACCTAAGATATGGTTGTGAGGAGATCTAGAGCTCCCAAACAAGCCTGCCTCCAAAGTAGCCTCAAAGGTGTCACATAATGAAGTTTAATGGAAGACAAATGCCTCATAAGTCTTTGAAGCAAAACTGTCGATTTTCACACAAAAAAGCATCGGAAAACAACACCAAAGTTGTCAGTTATCATATTGAGACATTGTAAAAATGAAGGGAAATATGGTAATAATAGAAGGGGCTAAACCATGTAAAGAGGAATGGATTGCTAGATTTGTGGGACCCTCCAGAGCATGCCAAGGGCAGCCACACACTCGAAGAATACTCTGATACCTTCGGGGTGATAGAAGGAGGAATATGTTAATGATTGTATTTCAAGGAATGTATTACATGTGCAGGAGTGCTTAAATAGACAGAGATACTAGGAAATCTGGTGTGTCCGAACAATTTAGTACAAGGTTGTTACAACCATAAGCTTGCACATCAAGCTAAATAAATCTATTACAATAGAAGAGAGTACAAACTCAACTCTAGTTAAGATGTAAAGACAACTAGTGAGATGATCATTCGATGAGTCCCTGGTTATGTTGATACCCTCCCTCAAAATGAGCAGGTGTGGAACAAATGCCCATTTTGTCTCTAAGAAAGAAGAAATGTGTTTTGGGAAAAGCTATTGTCAGAATAGCAACAATCTACTGATTAGATCGAACAAACTTTGTTCAGATATGACCCACAACCACTCGTTCCCTGACATAATGATAATCAACCTTGACGTGTTCTATTCATCCATGAAATACCAGATTGATAGTCATGTAAAAGCACTTACATTGTCACACATTAGGGTACTAGGTGATCATTATTCAACTCCAAGTTCCTAAAGAAGGTGAGAGACCCAAGTCATGTCAGCAGCTCAAATAGCAAGAGCACGATAATTAGCTTTCGTACTGGACTGAGCTACCATGGGCTGCTTTTTAGATGACCATGCATTACAATTAGGACCAATGAAGATACATATACCAGAGGTTGAACGTATGCTTGTCAGACATCTTGCCCAACCTGCATCAGTATATACAGATACATGAAAGGCATGTTTGGTATGTGGTGAATGGAGGGGAGGGGAAGGGAGGGTGAAAGACTTGAGTTGGTTTTTTGTAAAAAGTGATGGGGGAGGGAGGGGAATGATGGAGAATGAAAGGGATTGGAGGGGAATAAATCAAGTATTTTCAGCCACTTCTCTCAAATTCTCTCCCCACCAATTGGAGTGGAGACAAGAGGAAAGAAAAGACTTGTAGAAAATATATTAGAAAGGTTAGAGAAAATATAAAATATGTATGAGAGAAATATATAGTATGGCAAAAAGAATGAGCATAGCCCATAATTGATGTGAACAAAGAAGTAGTATGTCACATGTGTGTTACGTCATTTGAAGGAACATATAGCATGTTGAAGAAATATTTAATAAAAAATGAAGGAATATTTTGTGGGTAAATAAAAATAAAATAAAGGAAATTAAAATAAATGTTTATCGAAACTTAAAAGTTCATTTTTCTTAAAATTGAAATTTTATGATTATTGTACCAACATAAAAAATAAAAAAGTAGATAATTGGAGAAAATGTGGTGGACTATAGAGAAAATAATAAAATTCATGGAGAGAAAGTTTATTGTGTATACAAAAATTTGAAGGAAACTACTTCTATAATCACAATCATACTTGTTGAGTCGGCCGACTAGTCACCGACTAGTTAGCAAGTCATTTTCTATGCCTCCAACTAGTTGATCGACAAGACTTTGGGAGCAAATAGGCGTCTGACCTGACTGACTAATCGGCCAGTCGACCCACTGGGCCGCCTGGGTGGGACACAATAGAAAAGGTCGACCGCCAAGTCAGGCCTGACGGTTAATTAGTTTGTTTTTTTAATTAAATTTTTTATTAGTCCCCAAGTCAGAGAGGGCCGATACCTCAATACATGCACTCTATTTCCCTAACGCACGTGACCCCTCCGCTCCCCCTACGCCATGCGACTTCTGCCGCTGTCGTCGCTTCCGGCGGATGACAGTTTGTGCAACCGGCAGCCATCTTCTTCCTTTCTCCAACGAAGACTTCTCTCCGATGAGTCTCCATCACCTCTCTTCTCAAAGGATATTCGTTTTGGTTCTCTCTTCTTCTCTGCCTCCGAAGGATTGTGCCTCTCTTCTCCGGCTAAGTCTACATCTGCTATATTTAACTTTGGATTTAGCGTGTGAGGGGACAAACTTCGACTCTATTCTTCACCTCGGTAGCCATGGAAGGCGAGACAGATGTTCCTACACCAATAGGGGAGATCCTTCCTCAATTTTGGGAGTTGGTAAATGACCTGTCTCGTAAGGCAAAGTCAAAGGATCTGGGCTGGAAATATGGGTTTTGGCCGAACTTGTCAGATAAAAACAAAGTCCAATGCAGTTTGTGTGGTCATGTGAGCAGTGGTGGGATCAACTTCTTGAAGCAACATCTCATAGGTGGCTTTTCTGATACTGTGAAATGTGCAAGATGTTCTCATACCATACGTGATGAGTTGAGGAACTATAGGGAACAACACAAGAAGCGCAGAGTTGAGACTGGCTTTGATGTTGACAAGACTAATATTGTTGATGTTGAGGATGATGTTGCAGCTGAAGGCCATACTCAGAATGTTGTTGCACCGACTACTGCTGGGGGCGCTAGGAAGATTTCTTTTCCCGCAAGTTCTAAAGGGAAAGATACTATTGAAGGTTTTGTAAATATTAATCCAGTTGAATATGTAGCACAAAGGAAGGCGGGAAAAGTGCAAAAGACCATTGACACAACCTTTAAGAAAGAGGCCTTACAAGCTGCATATGATAGTATTGCTTTTTTTAATGATGCATGTATACCCTTCAATGCAGTCAACCGCACATCTTTTGAAGTGATGCTGGAAGCAATTGGACAATTCGGCAGAGGAATCACTCCTCCTTCATACCACCAGATGAGGCTACCACTATTAGAGAGGCAATATAAAATGACCAAAGAGTTGGAGCGTGAGCATGGAAAGCATTGGAAGTTTTATGGGTGTACTTTGATGTCAGATGGTTGGTCTGATAAGAGACAAAGAAATTTAATTAATTTCCTTGTCAATACTCCTAAGGGCTCCTTTTATTTGTACTCTATTGACTCTTCTTCTGCGATACACACTTCTGAATATATGTTCACTGTTCTTGATGAGGCAATTGAGAGGATCGGGGCTGAAAACGTTATGCAGGTTGTGACAGACAATGCAACCAACTATGTTAGTGCATGGAAGAAGTTGATTCAGAAGAGGAAGCATTTGTTCTGGACACCGTGTGCGGCGCATTGTGTTGATATGATGCTAGAAGATATTAGAAAGATGAAAAAGTATGTTCCTGTTATAAACAAGGCAAAGAAGGTGACTGCATATATTTATCAGCATGTTCGGTTGCATGACGCATTTGTGAAGAAGAGTTGATGCGCCCTTGTGTAACCAGATTTGCCACTGCCTTTCTCACTTTGCAGAGCATGCTAGGCCACAGAGACACTCTATTTGCCTTGTTCAATTCAACTGCTTGGGAGGAGAGCAGTTGGTCTAAGACAAATGCAGGAAAGAAGGTGTCTGCAACTTGTCATTCTAGAGCATTTTGGAATGTAGTCCAAGATTTACTCATATCTTCACAGTCTCTCATGCAAGTTTTGAGACTTGTAGATGCAGATGAGAAGCCCCCCATGGGCTATATTGCAGCTGTAATTGAGAAAGCAAAGGAGGAGATCAAGCTGAATTTTGCTAACAAAGAGAGGGATTACAAGCCTATAATTGATATTGTTGAGAAAAGATGGGCTTTTCAGATGTCTCAGCCTCTATATGGAGCTAGTTTCTTACTCAACCCATCACTTTATTATGAAGCTAGGTTGAATAATGATCCAAATCTTGGCGTATATGATTCTGAGTTTGTTGATTGCTTAACAAAGATGGTTGAAGATGTGCTAACTCAGGATAAAATTTCAGAAGAGTTAGATTGGTACAAGGAGGCTCGTGGGATGTTTGGAAAAGACATTGCCATTCGACATAGGACTGTAAAGACCCCACGTAAGTATTTTTATTTTTTGAATTAATATGTATCATTTGCCTTAGATTGTTGACCTTGGTTAGTACCTAAAAGGCTAATACTTTATAATTGTCTATTTGTCTCTTAGTTGCTTGGTGGGAAGCATATGGAGGGCAGACTAGAAAGTTGCAGTGGATGGCCAAGCGTATTTTAGGATTGTGTTGCACATCATCTGTTGCAGAGAGAGCTTGGAATACCTTTGACCTTGTTAGTGGTTTGCTATTTGACTATTTTTAAATTCTAAATATTAATAACTACATATAGTCATATTCATATACTTGCAATTTGAATTGTATAGGTTCATACAAAGAGGAGGAGCAAACTTGAGGTCAAAAGAATGGATAAATTGGTGTATATTCAATATAATCGCCAATTGAATGAATGATTTCAGAAGAGGTGATTAGAGAATTCACAAAAGACTTATGATTCTATTGCCCTAAATGATCTTGACTGGTGTAGTGAGTGGATGACAGGTGTTCCCGATGATCCTGTAGTTGTACAAGGGGTTCGTTTGACTCAAGTTGATGTTGCAATGGAGGCAAGTGAATATCAAGCTGGGCCTAATAGGCCAAGGAGAGGTGTTGCTCGAGTGGGGACCAGTAGATTGATTGATATTACAAATGATGATACAGTAGAGGAAGATGTGGAAGAGGACATAATGGAAGAAGACACTGCTCTTGGAGATGAAGATGAAGAAGAAGATGATGACCCAGAGGATGGAGAAGAAGAGCAACAACCATTTGACTTTTAGTTTATTTTCATTAGCAATTTAGCATTTTGAAGTTTATTTAAATTCTGAATTTAAACATTATGCATTTGTGTTTGAATGAAACTTAAGTTAGACATGTTTTTATGTCTTTTGGATATTTGTGTTAAGACGATATATTATTATTAAGTTACAGGACATCCTTGTGTTAATTATTTAGCATGATATCACATTTGAATGCATCTTGCAGCAATTCACAATTTATACAAGTCTGAATCAACACATGTGATGCGACGATTTTGAGTCACATTTATAGACCTGTTTCATATGTGTTTTATGCTTTTATTAGTCATTTTTATGGTTAATGTGGCATAATTCATCCACTTTGGTCTTTGCTACTATTTTATGTCAAATTCCATTTGTTTCATCGTTTTGAGCATTAATTGTCAAAATGTTATTATTTGTGTGAATGTATGTGATCTTGTGTTTGAATTTCAGGACAAACGAGTATTTGCTTCTGTCGATACCATCGACGGAAGTCGATACTATTGACGTGATCACAGGTTGCCAGCCGAAAGGAGCAGCAAAGTGTCGATACTATCGACGCGGAGGTCGATGGTATCGAGATACCAACAGGTGGCTGGTGAGAAAGCGGTCGATAGTATCGACACCACATCGATACCATCGACGCACGGAGGCTACAACGACGCAAAACGACAAAATCATCGCTACAGGGTAGTCGATACCATTGACCTTCGTCGATGGTATCGAGACTACATCAGGCACTCAGACGAAAGAAAAGAAGGGCGGCCGCTACTACAGGGGGTCGATACCATCGACTCGCGTCGATGGTATCGACACCGTAGGATATGAGTTGGCTTCCTAATGATCTCAATCGGACGACTACGGTTAATTAGCGACCTAATGACTAAGATATACCTAATGACGGCCGCCCAACCGAGGGGGGAGCTGATTAGCCATTGCACGAGTACCGAGGAGGAGTAGAAAGGAGAACGGAGGTTAGAAGCTCATACTTGTTGATCCAGAGGCCGAAGGAGACAGATTCCACCACCGAGAGGCGGTAGAGCATGCTTTCTACACCGAGGATCAACCGGTTCTTCTCCGTTCAGGGGTTTTCCCTTTCATTCCACGTTTTTCACATGTTTTCCCCTATTTCTACCATGTACTTGTGTGAGATGAACATGCGGGGCTAATCCCCTTCGTCTTTAGGACCGGGAGTAGCCCGGGGATTCATTGTTTGACAATTTTATAATAGTAATTCATATTTTATCTCTTAAATCTGTGGTATAGTTTCATTTTCTCCATATATTGTTATGCTTGATCACCATAATAATAACCTAATGCCCTTAATCACTTTGAAAGAAGGATTAACGGCTGAAAAGAGACGAAATCTACATTAATCGATAAATCCCTTGACCAAGGTGGTGTAGAATTAATGGTGGGTACTGAGAGATCGTTCATAATGCACCTAGTTTAGGGTATAGGTTACTATGACGATGGAACCGACCTAGACCTAGGTAGTGAATTGCACCACGACAGTGGGCAATTCTATTTTCAGGCCACTACCCAGATAGAGAGATAAAATTGAGGCATTATATAAAATCTAATACAATGAAAACCCGCGGTGAAATCGCAATCCTAAAGATACCCTTTTGAATTGGTTAAATTAACATTTAATCGATCGGTTGTTTTGTTTTGTTTTTATTTTCTTTTAATTTTAACAACAACCCTCAATTTGTTATTCGGCTTAGCTGATCGCAAATAGTTAGTAGGAGTCTCCAACAATTCCCAGTATCCCTGTGTTCGACTCGGGCCTCACAAAGGCATGTACTACTCGACGTGTTTTCTTGCGTTTAAGCGCATAGTAAAATTGTGTCAAGTTTTTGGCGCCGTTGTCGGGGATACGGCGAATTGTTAGCACTTTGAGTGCTGCGAGCGGCCATTCTAGGCCACATTTTTTTATTATCTTGAAACAACTTCAAATATTTTCTTTTTATTGCTCGTTAATTTTTATACTCGTCACAGCACTGTACTGGACTCGAATTTTCTTATTTCAGGTACTGTGTATGGTGCGGACGCGTAACACTAATTATACGCGACGCGCACCAGAGGGCCCACTTACGGGACCAGAAGACGAGGACGGTTATAATTAGGACCATCTTGAGGAAACAGAGTCAGAACCTGAACAAGAAGAGATGGACAAGCCACAAACAATATGGGAGAAGATCAAGGCTTCTTCCGCATCCGCTTCCAAAGGGCCTATAAAGAAGCAGGCAATCAACATACCTACATATAAGATTGATCCGGCGTTGATAAATTTGGTGAAGTCGAATGCTTTTCATGGGCTCAAGAATGAGGACCCTGTCGCGCACATAAGTCAGTTTGTTGAGAACTGTGACATGGTTAAAATCGACAGGTTTCCACAGGATGCACTTTATCTTAAGCTTTTCCCGAGTTCATTGGCGGGAGCCGCACAAGAATGGCTACACAATTTATATGATGAGTTTGTGGAGTCCTGGGACCATATGGTGGAGGTCTTCTTTGAGAGGTTCTTCCCTCCTGAGAAGACTAATGACATGATCCGGAAGATTCATAATTTTACCCAACAGGCCGGTGAGACATATTCTGAGACCTGGGAGAGATTTCAGGTCATGCTGAGGAGGTGCCCACATCACGGGCTGGATAAAGAGACGTAAGTGAAGATCTTCTATTTTGCTCTCTCTGAGCACGATAGGAGCAACCTTGATTCAGCTGGGTCAGGATTCTTTTTGAACAACACGGACACCATGTGTTGGGAGATATTAAAGAACATGGCTAGGAAACAATCATGGGGCGAAAGAGGCACCGTGGAGTAGGTTCGAGTGGCAGGAGAATCAAAAGCGATAAAGAATCTGAATGAGAAGATGGATCTTTTCGCAAAGAAACTGCTAGCAAAGGAGGATGATGCATCTGAGGATGAGGAAGCCCAAGTCAAATTCATGCAACAACAGGGCTACAGAAACAATGACTATGCATGGAGGAGAGACAAAAAGTTCTCCTGGAAGGATCCTAATAATTTCCAACAACACCCGGAGACAAAGCCACAACCGAGAGCTGAGGATAAGAGCACTGTATTACTTAGTCAAATGGTGCAGCAAAATCAGGAAATGATGGCTATGTTTGGTAAGCAATTGCAATCTCAAGGTGATATTTTAACCAAATTTGGGCAGACGCTACAAAGCCATGGAGCACAGATGTGGGCATTGGAAACCACCGTGGCTCAGATTTCAAGTGAAGTGGCGGCCATCAAGCACGCCAACCAGCAAAAACCAGCCGAGAATGCAAATGTGGCCCAAATACACCATCAAGTAAAGTACATATCTGTGGTAAGCAATGAGGAGGAATCCCAGGTGTCGGAAGCAAAAGATCAGAGCATAATGAGGTTTGATACGGGAGAAACACCGGCGATACCGTATCCTCGCAGTTATTATGGATTGCCGGGCGGAAACCCTCTTTTTAGGAAATCCCTCCAAGGACCCATTATAGTTGTGTCCCTGCCTAGCCAAGAAGAGCAAGTTAAGGCTGCCTGTCACGGTGCGGATACATCTACTGCGAGAGAAGAGCCACAACAAATGATACATGTTGATGATGTTCCGACAAAGCCTATACCAGAGGGAGTAATGGAAGCAAGCTTAGGGGAGCTGGCCCCGAAAAGCCCATATGTGCCACCCCACAAGCGTGGTAATGCGGCAGTGGAGTCAAATTTGGACAACTCGAAGTCAAAGAAGGAGCACAGGCATTATAGAAAATTCTTAGAGATATTCAGAAAGCTACATATCAATATTCCGCTGGTGGAGATGATTGAGAAGGTCCCCGCCTATGGGAAGTTTATTAAATAAATAATTAATAAAAAGAGGCGGATCAAAGATACTGATGTGTGTAGGATGGATGAAATGGTAAGCTCAATGATCCTTGGGAATTTACCAGAGAAGAAGAAAGACCCGGGGAGCTTCTATATTCCATGTTCAATAGGTGATAAACACTTCCCACGAGCTCAATGTGATTCGGGCGCGAGCATAAATCTCATGCCGTTGCCCACATTTCAGAAGCTCGGGTTACACGACATAAAGAAATCAGCGGCAACCATTGAATTAGCAGATGGATCTATTGTAAGGCCACATGGCGTTTGTGAGAATGTTCTTGTCAAAGTGGACAAATTCATTTTTCCTGTGGACTTTGTAATCATGGATATGCCGCAGCTTGAGAGTTGCGAGATGCTATTAGGGAGGCCGTTTCAAGAAACGGCCGATGTAGTGACTGCAATAGGGAGAGGTAAGCTCACGTTGGGAATTGGTCAAGATCGCGTGGAGTTCAAGTTGCTGCACGATCCTTTGAGCACCTTCTCCAAGGTACCAAGTTGATAAAAATGCCAAAAATCGTCTAGCCTAAGACGTTAAATAAGGGCGCTTGTTGGGAGGCAACCCAACCATTGGTGCCTTAGTTTACTTCATTTACATTCATAGTTTAATTTGTTTTTACTTAGTTTTTCATGTAAAAAAGATACCGTGATCGGTGTGTTCTTTGTGTAGGCTGGGGCAAATTCGATACTATCGACGCACTGGTCGATGGTATCAACCATGGAATAGGTTGACGACTGCATATTTCACACTGCGTCGATACCATCGACGGCCTCGTCGATGGTATCGACAGACCTACAGGCAGATCGATAACTAAAGGTCGATGGTATTGACATGCCAGTCGATACCATCGAGATCTCTGAAGATTTACAGAACAAATCGACTCAGGAAAGTCGATACCATCGACAGGCGTGTCGATGGTATCGACACTTTCAAGTGAAAAAGGCGGCGACCAGTCTCGCGAGGAGTTACCCTAATCAGAAAAGTCGATACTATCGACTCGCATCGATGGTATCGACCACCCACGTCACCGATCCGCACGAAAAAATCAACGGTGATCGCGGCAGCCACGTCATCGATCCAGGTGAAGCGTCGATACCATCGACCCATGTCGATGGTATCGACACGTCAACAATCTGGGTTTCAAGATCCAGGCATCAACAACCGTCGATACTCGCGATGGGGGCGGATAGCATCGACGGGTCAACAGTGGCGCCGACCAAGTCTATTTAAGTAGATTCATTACGTCATTTGACGTCAAACCTTCAGAGCGATCTCCTCCCTTTGCGCCGAGCACTCTCCCGAGTCATCCAAGCCTGACGACGAGCAGCACCGAGCGAAGTTCTTCATCGAGTGGGGATTCACCTCTCCGATCTTCACCGAGCTCCCGTTCTATTCCTCTTTCTTTCGCAAAGATGGTGCGTACAGCGGGTGCATCCTCTTCACATGCACCGCCCATGGAGATTACGGTGTTTGTTCCTCCTCGTCCTCACTCTATTACACGTCGGCGATTGATTCATCCATCCGCGGAGGTGAAGAAGGTGTATGAGGAGCTGCTAAAGCGCAAGATCGAGCCCACACGATATGTCGAACGGAACCTGATGCGCGACTTGGGGTTCATAGACAATCTTGCCTATGTCCTGAAAGGGCAAGCGCAGGAGACTGACAGAGACGAAGAGGAGGTCCAGTATCATGCTGAGGGCCATCCATTCTTTGGGGAGTGGCCAACCTACAAGGAACTCGTGGCGGAGTTCATGGCGTCACTCGATATCAACGTGCTGCCAAATGATGTGATCGCTTCTGACAGAGAATGGAGAAAAGGGAGGGTGTCGTTCAGGCTTTTTAACAATAATTACACCCTCACCCTTGACCAGTTTAATTCCATTTATAATTGGAATCATCACGACCATCAGCACCGGCGGCCGGACAACCGCACCAACTATAACGCCATCTTCGCCGAGCTGGTGACAGTGCCTCCGGGCAAAGCTGTAAGCTACCACAATGCGGCGGTAGCAGACTTTGAGCACCCTTTCGTGCGGGTTCTTCACCGCATGCTCTGCACCACCCTATTCGGCTGTGGTGATCTAGCTCTCAGCAAATTCCAAGAGGTGTATTTGTTCTTCTTGTACAAATTATTGAAGCGGGAGGAGTGCAACTGGGGTGCGTTCTTTTTGACGCATGTGATGGCAGTGAAGCGGAGTACGAGAAAAGCGCCAATTCACTTTGGAGGGCTGATCACGCCATTGTCTATCTATCTTGGGCTGGATCTTTCTCAACTTACTTCCCTATCTACTAGGAGCAAGGTCAACCTCCAGCATCTTCACCGGTCCAATCTCCTACTTCTTCGAGATGGTTTGGCGTATGCGCACTGCCACGTCAACCATGCATACCAAGAATGCTCATTGCCTGATGAGGTCTTCAATATCGAGGGTGCTCAACATTTTCGGTGGCCAATCATTGCCATTGATGACTCCGATGAAGACGGTGGCGACGACAGAAATGACGACGAGGCTGAGGAGGAAGAGGAGGCATTTACACCTCTTCGGGCACGAGTGGCACCACGGAAGTGTCCTCGGATGCATCTTCATCATCACAGCCTACGCCGCCTCCACCACAGCCCTCACAGCCAAGCGAGGATGTCTATTCCATGCAGGGCATGTACACTATGTTGCACGATATACAGCAATCGCAGCAGCACATGGCGATGTATACTGGTATTCAAGACATTACGAACCGGATACTGGACAACCAAAGGGCGATGTTCAAGAATGAGCGTCTTCTCCTTGACAACCAACAATAGATACATGATCGGTTGTATCGGATGGAGATGCAGCAGGAGCCCTTCTATGACCACTATTGGAGCCAAAATTATTTTGGAGGTTATCCACAACCTCCACACAGGGCCCAGTTTGATCCAAGCTTCCAGGGGGAGTATCCTTCGTGGGACCCTACGGCTCCGCAGTACCCGCCTCCACCACCACATGAGTGATCCGGTATCACTGTTCCAATCTTTAAGTTTGTTTTTGACTATGAGGCCATAGTCGAATTCAAGCTTAGGGGGGTAGTTGGAATAGCTTTATCTTTTACTGTTTTTAGTTTTTTTAAAACTTTATTGTTTTTGTTCTTGTTATTTGTTTCTTGCAATTTTCGTTTGTTTAGGATCCACATGCTATCTAGTGTAATCGTGGATGTCATAAAGTTTGTGTCATCTCTAGAGTGTGCATGGGAAAAATCAAGGGAATTTTGAAATTTTTCTGTGTTTGGAAAGCTTGTCTTGTTTAACCTTGGGCACATATCCTACGAAAATGATTGGTTCTGTCAACTCTAAAACAAAATTTCACAACTGTACTCCTAATGATTCATGAAAGTGGACAGAAATGGTTGTTTGAGCCTAAACTGACCAAATGGTAATGTGACTTTAATTGGATGTAAGAGAGAGAAATCTCTTAACTACTACACAGGTCAGTAAGGAGGGACACATAATATCTTTCTAAGGTTCAGTCACCTAGTCTTGTGATCTTTCCACCTTTTCGCTTTGTGTAATCCACCACAAGAATTGGAAGTACTTTATAGTTTTAACCTCTTTGACTACATTGCACGTAGAAAGGGCTTGCATTAATTCTTTTTCCGTATGTTTTGCTAAAAAGAAAAAAAAATTAGAATAGTGATACATGCACATTACCTTTAGGTGCATGCCATGTAGTTGCATTCATAATTTCCATACATAGAGCACATCATGTGTCTCAATTTTTCTCCAATGGTGAATGAAATTGCTCCATACCTTCTAAATAGTGCAAATTCTGAGTATGAAGAAAATAAGCCCAATAAAATATTCAATATCAATTATGGATATAAGGGTTTGAAAAAAAAAGAGAAAAATCTGAAAAATCAGCATAATGAAAGAAAAAAAAAGAAGAAAAGAGTTATGTAGAAGCAACAAGAATATGGAGAAAGGAACATAATGTCACCTGCGTTTCAAGATAATTGAGTACATGATGTAGCTTAATTAGATGTCTGTCTCATTTTGAGATGGATGGTTAGTGCATGCATCATTCCAACCAGTTTTAGGCATTAGGGCATTCCTCATGTGCATTTGCATCATGTAGGACATTTTTGTATTATGCATGTTGAAACTGTACAATACGTCCATTTTCTTCCATGAACCACCCATCTTCATCCACCTGTTGCTCGGATTGGTAGGCCACCGTGAATTTCTCCTCACCAATGCATATCAGGAGAACTTCTTCCATTTAGATGGTAGTTAGGGCAAGCAACGTAGTATAGGAGATCACAAGATGCACCAAATCTGAACCGGTGAGTTTTATTATGTTAACTGCCTTACGTGACAGTGTTCATCAGTTTTGAGGTCAATTTCTCTTATGGATGATTATTGTCGCCTACAGGGTAATTACCATTCTGTGGTTAGAGAGGGCCGGTATGTGATTGTTAGGTGGGAGTCATTTGGATGTTGGTTTTGATGCGTTGTTCTTCAGTTGACATTAGTAATTCTATTCTAAGGATTAGATGCTCGAGGGCGAGCAACGTTCAAGCTTAGGGGAGTTTGATGCGACGATTTTGAGTCGCATTTATAGACCTGTTTCATATGTGTTTTATGCTTTTATTAGTCATTTTATGGTTAATGTGGCATAATTCATCCACTTTGGTCTTTGCTACTATTTTATGTCAAATTCCCTTTATTTCATCGTTTTGAGCATTAATTGTCAAAATATTATTATTTGTGTGAATTTATGTGATCTTGTGTTTGAATTTCAGGACAAACGAGTATTTGCTTCCGTCGATACCATCGACGAAAGTCGATACTATCGACGTGATCACAGGTTGCCAGTCGAAAGGAGCAGCAAAGCGTCGATACTATCGATGCGGAGGTCAATGGTATCGAGATACCAACAGGTGGCTGGCGAGAAAACGGTCGATAGTATCGACACCACGTCGATACCATCGACGCACGGAGGCTAAAGCGACACAAAACAACAAAACCGTCACTACAGGGTAGTCGATACCATCGACCTTCGTCGATGGTATCGAGACTACATCAGGCACTCTGACGAAAGAAAAGAAGGGTGGCCGCTACTACAGCGGGTCGATACCATCGACTCGCGTCGATGGTATCGACACCGTAGGATATGAGTTGGCTTCCTAATGATCTCAATCGGACGACTACGGTTAATTAGCGACCTAATGACCGAGATATACCTAATGACGGCCGCCTAACCGAGGGGGGGAGTTGATTAGCCATTGCACGAGTATCGAGGAGGAGTAGAAAGGAGAACGAAGGTTAGAAGCTCATACTTGTTGATCCGGAGGCCGAAGGAGACGGATTCCACCACCGAGAGGCAGTAGAGCACGCTTTCTACACCGAGGATCAACCGGTTCTTCTCCGTTCAGGGGTTTTCCCTTTCATTCCACGTTTTTCACATGTTTTCCCCTATTTCTACCATGTACTTATGTGAGATGAACATGCGGGGCTAATCCCCTTCGTCTTTAGGACCGAGAGTAGCCCGGGGATTCATTGTTTGACAATTTTATAATAGTAATTCATATTTTATCTCTTAAATCTGTGGTATAGTTTCGTTTTCTCCATATATTGTTATGCTTGATCACCATAATAATAACCTAATGCCCTTAATCACTTTGAAAGAAGGATTAACGGCTGAAAAGAGACGAAATCTACATTAATCGATAAATCCCTTGACCAAGGTGGTGTAAAATTAATGGTGTGTACCGAGAGATCGTTCATAATGCACCTAGTTTAGGGTATAGGTTACTATGACGATGGAACCGACCTAGACCTAGGTAGTGAATTGCACCACGACAGTGGGCAATTCTATTTTCAGGCCACTACCCGGATAGAGAGATAAAATTGAGGCATTATATAAAATCTAATACAATGAAAACCCGCGGTGAAACCGCAATCCTAAAGATACCCTTTTGAATTGGTTAAATTAACATTTAATCGATCGGTTGTTTTTTTTGTTTTTTTTTCTTTTAATTTTAACAACAACTCTCAATTTTTTATTCGGCTTAGCTGATCACAAATAGTTAGTAGGAGTCTCCACCAATTCACAGTATCCCTGTGTTTGACTCGGGCCTCACAAAGGCCTGTACTACTCGACGCATTCTCTTGCGTTTAAGCGCATAGTAAAATTGCGTCAACATGGTATGTCACTCTACACTCTTATTATGGATTTTATATTTGTTTAATCATTCAGTTTTGTTATTTATAGTGTCATATATAAATTCAAAACCATAATATATATATATATAATTATATAATTTTATATATTATTATTAACCAGAAAAAAACATGCGACTAGTCGGCCTGGGCGGCCTGGTCGCCCAAGCCAACCAGCCCACCGACTAGCCGACTTGACAAGTATGATCACAATGAATATCAAAAAAATGTGTATTCCCTTTTCTTTAAAAAAAGTCTTAAGTGACACACCCAACACGTAACAAATACAATTATATGTTTCCTACATGTACATCTTGTATTTTTGTAGACTTTTCCATCCATAATAGGTTAACAATCTTATTTTTTGTTTATGCCTCTATGAAGATAATTTTCACAAAATAATGTATGTGAATAGATATCTAAATATAACTAATATATATATATATATAGAGAGAGAGAGTCAGGCTAGAATACACTCGAGTGTATCCGGAGCGGAATACACTCAAGTAGTTTTCCATGATGCAATATTTTTTTTGAAAATCTAATCCATTGATCTTCTTAAACATCTTGTGAACAACTCATACACAAAATTTGAGCACATTTGGATATGTATAGCTCATGCTATGAAGACCGCAAAAATTATACATTTCAAATTAGTTTCGCACGTCGATTTTGTTGCCCTTGGATGAGTGACTTACACTCATCCAAATGGGCTCAAAATTTGTATGTATCCTAGTTATAGTATGACGGTGAATATCAACGGTTTACATTTTGCAAAAAATAGTCTTGATATCCAAACACACTTGAGTGTATTCGTGCGATCCGTATACTCGAGTGTATTCTAGCATGACTCTCTCTCTCTCTCTCTCTCTATATATATATATATATATATATATATATATATATATATTGTTTTTTTATTGCCCGTGCGGGTACAGTAGCGGGGCTACCCGTCTCTTTGACGCAGTGGCATTTTACGTAAATACGACCGATTGATGTACGCATTAGCCGCCGACCCCGCCGTTGCGGCATCCTCCTCGTCGAGCTTTGCGATGGTCAGGTCTGTCAACACTCTGTACGCGCGTCTTAACTGGACATCTATCTCCGACCTCCACCTATCTCCGACTCGATAATCTATCTAATAAGAAGGGTTCTAATCCCCAACAGGTCACTTACGGTCTTCATCACAAATCCATCTTCCACGCCGTTCCAATCTATGACTATCCTTGGAGGTAATCGCATTCATTGAACATCCGATAGTGTGGCTGTGGTCTGGTGTGACAAGGTGCTCGAGTTTGTGGATGTATCCGGCAATCGACTAGTAGGCTCCATCACGAAATGCCTTATGGGTAGGATAGGGGTAAAATTATTCAAAGCCGGAAACTGCCTTGCTCTGCCAGCAGCTGACCAGCAACGTAACCCACATTGAAGAAGTAGGTGTGTTTTTGAATTATGGTTTACAACCTGAATACCAAATTCTGTGTTGAGCAGTTGATTATCTTCTAAGTATAATCCCTTCTTTTTGTGCTATATGTTTTTAAATGAAGTTTTTTAGTATTTTTCATTGTACATGTATCTGTCTATTTAGTAGTAACATAGTCGTACTACATGTTTTATTTTGTAGTTACTTTTATATGATCTGTTTGTTGTAGTTATTTTTCATGCTATATTAGTCACTTTTATATTTATATAGTTACTATTTTGTTTACAGAGTTACTTTTCGATCTCTGCAATGGATGCTAGTCTTGATACTGATGCTGCTAATGCTATTATTGACATTGACGATGATAATGTTCATTCTTCTTCATCTGTTGCTGCTAATATTGTGTCCTCAGTTGATGTCCCTAGAGTTGGATTACAATTTGGAAGTTTAGATGATGCCATATCGTTTTACTATAGGTATGCTGGTTTGATTGGGTTTAATGTTAGGAAAGATGATAATCGTTATGAATGAGGTACTAAGATCTTACTTGCTAAAGATTTGGTATGTGATAAGAAAGGTCAGAGTAGTTGTTCTAAGAGATTTAAAGGTCTTCTTAGTCCTGTGTGTGACAATATTGGTGAGTTGCATGAGAATTTATCTAAGAAGCACAAGCGTTATGTGAAAAGGTGTGGTTGTAAAGCAATGATCTGATTTACATTAGATAAGTCTTTATCTGTATGGTTTGTTACTGCTTTTGTTGATGAACACAATCATGATCTTGTCGATGATTCTCACTTGCAGTACTTGAAGTGTAATTCATCTCTTGACCAAACTCAAAAAGAGATGCTTTCTTCTATGAGTCAAGCAAATATACCTGTCTCCAGACAACTTGCATTGATAGCAACAGAGTCTGGTGGTTATAAAAACTTGACATTTACAAGTAGACAAGCTCATGGACATCTCCGTAGCAAGAGGAAGGAGTCATCTTTATATGATGTGGACATGGTTTTGGATCGTTTTGCAAGCTTGAAGGTTTTAGATTCTAAATTCTTTTACTCTTATCAAAATGATTCTGATGGTTGCTTGACACATTTGTTTTGGTCTGATCTAGTTTCTGTTAATGACTGTGCATTATTTGGAGATGCTATTGTATTTGACACCACTTACCATACCAACAAGTATTCCATGGTTTTTAGAATGTTTGGTGGTGTGGATCACCATCACAAGACGGTGTTGTTTGCTTCAGATCTGTTGGTTGATGAGAAGTATGACTCTTTTCTTTGGGTTTTCAAGCAATACTTACTTTGTTTTGGCAAAGAGCCAGTTTCCATTATAACTGACCAAGACCCGGCTATGAATGCTGCTATCATTACTGTTTTTCCAAACTGTAAGCATCGTTTTTGCAGCTGGCACATCCTACAAAAGCTTCCATATAAGCTTGGCGGTGTTCCAAACAAGGATCGGATTATTAGCTCTTTGAATGATTGTGTATGGAATACAGACGATATAGACACATTTGAAGAGAGGTGGAATTATGTAGTTGAAGAGAATGACCTATTACATATTAGTTGGCTTTCTGATATGTATGCTATGTGGTGGGATTGGGTCCCATGTTTTATGCAGGATTCTTTCTTTGCTGGTATGAGGACAACACAAAGAAGTGAGAGCTTGAATGCTTTCATTCGAAGTCATGTCAACAGTAGGAAAACGCTTTTTGAACTTGTATGTTGCTTAGAGACTGCCTACTCTCATGTGCGAGAGATTGAAAATTTCAAAGATTTCGATGATGATTACAACAATCTTCCTTTGTCATCAGTATGGCCTTTGGAGGAGCAAATGATAGGTATATACACCAAGGCAATTTTTAAGATCTTTCAAGCTGAAGTTCATTAAAGTATGGTATATAATGTAAAAGAAACTTCTGATGATGTTGAGTTTGAGGTATATTGTCTTGGTGGTTCTTGTTCTCCTCGTCTTTTGAAGAAAGACTCATCCACTGGTATGGTATCATGCAATTGTTTCATGTTAGAATTCAAAGGAATTCCTTGTAGACACATACTTGCTTATCTAAAGAGTCGTGATTTTTTCACTCTTCCTGAGCCATATATACTGAAGAGGTGGACTAAAGGATATAGAGATCATCCTTTGATTTTCCACAAATCGTCTATCATGCAGCTATCCACTGGGAAGAGACTGTAGTTGGTATCTGCTTGCAATTCAATTGTTAATATAGCGTGTAGGAACAACGCTATAGATATGTGTCTTGAAAAACTCATTGCTTTACGAAAGGAGCTATTGGAATTAGATGTTGATGATGTTGGTGTAACTGGTTCGAATACAACTTCTTCTTCTGCTGTCAAGGTCCATATTCCCAGTGTTTGTAAAACTAAAGGTAGACCTAGATCTACTGATGTGCGGATTAAATCTGGAGTTGAAATTTCTCAATCTAAAATGAGACAGTGTAAGAATTGTTTACAATATGGTGTTAACCATGACAGCAGAAACTGCCCATTAAAGAAATAGGTGTGTGTTTGAATTCAGCTTCTGTGGTCTGCTGTGGGTCGTATGGCTTAGTGAAGTTGTGGATTTGATGCTACTGCTGATGTGGTCTTCCTGTTGTGCTTCATGAAGCTGCGAATTTTCTACTACTGCTGACAATGTTGTTATTGAAGTTGATTTATTCACTAGTTTTACTATAATGGTATCCAATTGTTTAGTGTGTGAGTCATGTCAAATTCTGATGTAATTGTAATGGCCAAGATGTACTGTGTGATAGTTGTAATTGATATTTGATTATAATGGTATCCAATTGTTTAGTGGGTGAGACATGTCCAATTCTGATGTAATTGCAATGGCCAAGATGTACTGTGTAGCTTCAATTGTATCCAATTTAAATCTTTTATAAAGATCATCCAAAATTTGTTTGTTGTGTGATATGTTTTTCCATTTTATGTTATATATGTATTTCTTAATTAGTCTCATATTTCCTTTATATTAGGATCATACTTCTTAATTAGTCTCATATAAAAATTTGTTTGTTGTGTGATATGTTATTCCTAAATCAATAACTTACTTGTATTTTAGAAGGTTACTTTTTGCAGCTCAGAGTTACTATTTTTATCTAAATCAAACGTTTTGTGTGCACCAGTTACGTTTTGTGTGCACAAGTTACTTCCCTGATTCTGATGTAATTGAATTATTTTATAAATAGAAATACGAATCTTTATTATCTTCATCCTTGATAATACCACGACCGCACTGAAGAACAGGCATATCTGGGAGATTTGATCTGTAGAAGTTACTCTTTGAACCCACAGAGTTACTTTCATGTCGATATAGTTACTTGTTAGTTCATCTAGTTACTCTTCTTGGATCAAAGTTACTATTTGATCTGTAGCAGTTACTCTTTGAACCACAGAGTTACTTTCATGTTGATATAGTTACTTGTTAGTTCATCTAGTTACTCTTCTTGGATCAAAGTTACTGTTTGATCTGTAGCAGTTACTCTTTGAACCACAGAGTTACTTTCATGTCGATATAGTTACTTGTTAGTTCATCTAGTTACTCTTCTTGGATCAAAGTTACTGTTTGATCCGTAGCAGTTACTCTTTGAACCACATAGTTACTGATGTATTATAACTGAGTGTCCAAATGCCAAACACAACATAACAACAACAGCTAGCTAAAGGTATACGAACATTCAACTAATATCAAACTGATAGTGTCCAAATGCTAAACACAAAGCAACAAAACATAACTATATACCCACATAACTGATGAACCCATATGTTCAAATGTCAAACAAAAAGTAACAAACCATAATCATAAACAACTGATCTGCCTTATGCGAAGGTTACTTTTTGAACCTCAAAGTTACTATTCTTTCATGCATTCAGACTTGGCACACCATCTTATGATTTTTCTTCATTCTGCTTGTCACCTGCTCTTTCTTTGGTCTCTTCTTGATCTCTAGTGCAATGGGTCAGCACTAGCAAACCTGTTTATAGCAGGAACAACCAGCCAAAACCAAAAAAAACACTTGAGAATCAGGATCAAATCAGACAATATATAGCTTTGTGAAGTAAAAATCTCTAGGAGGGGTAGACTGCATAGGTAGTGATGGGGAAGATTATCGACCAAAAGGCTAAGAGAAAAGGGCGGCGGTGCATACCTATTTGTGAAAGGAAGGCTGGACAGAAGAAGAATCAGTGTCTTCTGCAGATGTTGAGGTGTCCGATGTTATGGATGAGTCAACTTGAACGGGATTTACAGCTGATCTCGGTGCTACTTGGTATATGTCCCTAACGAAGAGCTGATCTACAGAGTCCTCCGATCCAGAGTATACTTCATCGCCAGGCATTCTGAAGAGTGGAATAAGCTCAGTTGGTGTTTCTAAGAACTGATCTGTGATCCATGCTATGATGGTCTGGTGATCAGTTGGCTTGACGTAGATGATCCAACCTTTGCGAAGACTGAGGTGTGAGATCATCCTTTTCCAGCCCTTAGCAGTTGAAAGTGACCCGTTTTTATTCTGCATAAGGGTTATCTGGAAAGACTGGTTTCCGATTAGGAAGGTGGTCTTGCCTGGATTGATGTGAAAATGGAGATGGTTCCATTCTATAGGAAGTTGAATGGATTCCATTATCTTGTCGTCAATGGTGTAGTTGATGGGCTGGATGAACGGCTCCATGGTAGGCTGTGAAGAAGGTAGTTTGTGAAGAATTTGGCTGTGAAGAAGGTAGGTGAGATGAGAGCACTGGATGAAAGGGCGAAATGAGAGCTCTTAGTGAAAGGGCGAAATGAGGGTAGCAGTGATCTGTGTTTTTGGTGTTGCAAAGTTGCACACTAGAGTCTGCAGACATTCTACTATTTTTGATAAGTTACAGATTTTTGAAGGTTACTTTTCTTGGTGTTGCAAAGATGCACACTAGAGTCTGCAGACATTCTACTGTTTTTGATAAGTTATGCAGATTTTCTACTGTTTTTGATAAGTTACAGATTTTCGAAGGTTACTTTTCTTGGTGTTGCAAAGATGCACAGTAGAGTTTGCAGACATTCTACTGTTTTTGATAAGTTACAGATTTTCGAAGGTTACTTTTTTTAGTGTTTACATAGTTACTTTTTCGTTTGTTGAGTTACTTTCCCGATCCAATAAGTTATGTTATACATCGCACAAGTTACTTTCTTGTTGGATGAGTTACTTTCCCGATTTAATAAGTTACGTTATACATCACACAAGTTACTTCTTTGTCAATAGATTTACTTTTTCATCCAGAGAGTTACTTTCATGTCGATATAGTTAGTTGTTAGTTCATCGAGTTAGTTTCCTTCTCAAGGAGTTACTTTTTGTTTTACATATTTACTTTTCAGTTACTTTTTTGCTGGACGAGTTACTTTCCCGATTCAATAAGTTACGTTATACATCACACAGGTTACTTCTTTGTCAATAGAGTTACTTTTTCATCCAGAGAGTTACTTTCATGTCGATATAGTTAGTTGTTAGTTCATCGAGTTAGTTTCCTTCTCAGGGAGTTACTTTTTGTTTTACATATTTACTTTTCAGTTACTTTTTTGCTGGACGAGTTACTTTTCCGATTCAATAAGTTACGTTATACATCACACAGGTTACTTCTTTGTCAATAGAGTTACTTTTTCATCCAGAGAGTTACGTTATACATCACAGAAATTACTTTTTTGTTTAACGAGTTACTTTTTGATCCAGAGAGTTACTTTCATGTTGATATAGTTACTTGTTGGTTCATCTAGTTACTTTTCTTGGATCAAGGTTACTTTTAAGTTCGGAAGAGAGTTACTACACTCATGCAATGAGCACATGCTGATCACAGTAATTATCATTAAAACAACTTTACAGAGTTTACTTCAGATTCTGTAATATAAGCCTTGCATTCCATAACCATATACACATATAACTGATGAACCCGTAGGTTCAAATGTCAAACAAAAAGTAACAAAACATAACCATAACCATAACCATATACATATAGTATTGGTTGCAGAGTTTACTTCAGTTTCTGTAACATACAGTTCTCATTGTGATACTACATTGTTTATCTAAGAGTTATTTTTAATCTGACATGAGCCAAGCATTCAGACTTGGCACAACATCTTCTTCTTTTTCTTTGTTATGCTTGTCACCTGCTCCTTCTTTGGTCTCTTGTTGATCTCTAGTATGTTCTTCAACTGGACGCAGTCTCCCCTTCTTCATCATTGTTTGGAAGATCTCTGCCCTTATTGCAGGGATGTCTTTGCTCGTGAAGTTCATTTCCTTTCCATTCACTAAGCATTCCAGATACTTCATAACATAGACTCCACAGTCAACATCATCATCTTCTTGTTGGGGGCAATCATGGTACTCTATTGGCCATTGAGACAGTTGACTTCCACGTTCAGGCACCCCCCTGAAGAATTCATGAATGAACCCCACCTGCATGCACAACAAAACATTCATAAGTATAATGTAACCTACACTAGTTCATTCAACTGTTTTCTAACAGTTTTTCTTTTTTGTTCCTTACCCATCTATTCACTTCTCTCTCAGATTTTAAACTTCCTGACATTGAGTTATAAGACTTGTGCACCCCATCCCTAAAACTTGCTTCTAGCAAATGCCAGTGATTGTCGTTGTTAAGTATTGTAAACACGGAGTCCATTGTCATGAATTCCTTGTCAGGTACATTGAAGAGTGGTGACAGCATATCAATCTCTTTGAGTGTTATCTCATCCACCATCATGTTTAGCTTTTGCTGTAAAAACAATATTGTGAATTACTTTTCTGCAACCTTTAGTGGCCTTGTTGTGATAAATGTAATCTAGTGTGATAGTCTATTTGTCTTACCAGAACATAAGTGCTTAAGCAATGCCATGAAAGCAGTCCCTTCTTCCTCTTTCTGCTTGTTGTCTCTTTCAACATTTGTACAAAGCAATCCATTATCTGAAAATGCACAAGCATCAATTAGCAATCTATAATTTCGTAATAAATGTTTAATATTCCATTTCTTACAGGTGACTGCATCATCTTATCCTTAAACAACAGCGCTGATAAGTCCTTTCCCGTGCACCATGCGTCCTTTCTAAAAACCCATTCTCTTCTTGACCTGTGCATTTTTTTCTTCAAAAGAATTCATACTAAAGATGTGAGACAGAAATTTATGGATTGATCAAGTAATACATAATAAACATGTGACTGATAGAACTTTAAAAAGTATCTACTTACACTTCATCGATGTTGTCAATAAATTCTTTGACATCCTCTTGCATCTCCTTTGGTCTAAAGTGCTCGAATCCTATGAATGTCGAATTCTTTTTCTATTTTTGAAGTACAAATTTTGGTTAGTAGTCTATGTAAAAGACATATTTTACTGTAGTTACTCTACTGTTTAGTCCATAATATTGCTTTACATTCCATAATATTACTCTATCATTATCACAATTACTTTTTATATTAACATAGTTACTTTATGGATGACATATTTTACTTTTCAGATCAGACTGTTGCTTCATTGATGGAACGAGCACCATTACTAAACAAATTTTACCTGTGCATGCCTTCTTATCTTGATATTTTCCTCTATGCTCCCAATGACCGTCTGCATCTTCCCCTTCCTCTTTCTCAACATTTTAGTTGTTTTCATCTCAACTTCACCAAAATTTATATCATTCTCATTCACTCCAACTTCATTGTCTATATCCATCATTATGCTTTCCATTACATCTTCTGTGAGCTCTGTTTTATCTGCTAGTTGTTCTTTTTCTTCTGTGTTTTTTTCTTCAGTTGGATCTTCTTTAGATGGATCTTTTTCCATTTCATCTTGTGCTGGTTCTTTGGTTTCTTCAGATGGAACTTCTTCTACTTTCTTTGAATCTTGTGGTACATTTTCTGTCATTTCTCCACTAATTTTCTCCTTAGTTTAAGCTTGCTCAATCTTGGTCTTTCTTGTGTAGGTCCATGTTGGTCCATTTCCAACAACTTTTTCTTCAGATCACCTGAATGCCAACTTTCATTCTCAATGAAATTGGGAGTTGGTGTAGCTGCATATTGTGAACGCTTGTAATTGTCAGCTTGGATCCTTAGCAATCTATTTTCAGATTCAACTTCCTCTAGTCTTCTCTTCAACTGCTCATTTTCGTCTCTTAGAGCAGTAAAAGCTTCTAGTGCAATTCTGTTGCATGTTTCCTTCTGCAGTCTCAGCTCGTCCTCAAGAATCAATATTCTATTCTCCAAGCTTCCTGAGACTTCTCTGCTTGTGTTATATGATGTAAGTATCTTCTTACTAACTACCTTGCTCTTGGCTTTATTTGCTGCAAGATAATAAGGCAAATCTTTCACTGCCTTTGCAGCTTCCCAATCATCATTGTCATCCTTCTTCAACACTGCAGAAACCTGTGCACAAAAGTTATCAATTTATTATAAAGCTTTTATATTATTTGGCATATTTATTTTCACTTTACCCATACTGATTCTTACATTGTCATTGTCCAAACTTTTAAAATCTTTCACCATCTTAACAGGAGTTGCCCATCTTTTTATTCGTGGTTTTGCTTCAAAGAATGTAGGCTCTGCTATCCCTATTAACTCATAAACCCAGACCTGTGTTGACAAGA